>OX376368.1:8476342-9087387 GCA_947369235.1 Udea olivalis | reverse complement strand
CATAATATTAGCAATTACACATTATATAGACAAAAAGTAAAATAAAATCTCAGACAGATGACAGGTGGATCCAAGAGAATAACAAAACTACAGTTCTTGGGGCGTCAAACTTTTAAAGTACGCACGCAAAGCCTTTTTAAATGCATATTTCCTGCACGCATTTCTAACCAAGAACGGCAGTTTGTTCCAAAGTCGTATTGCCGAAACAGTGAAGGAACTAGACAAAAAGCCAGAAGAATGAGCGGGTGTAAGGATCATTGAGGACAAACATT
Source organism: Udea olivalis (assembly GCA_947369235.1). Taxonomy (NCBI): domain Eukaryota; kingdom Metazoa; phylum Arthropoda; class Insecta; order Lepidoptera; family Crambidae; genus Udea; species Udea olivalis. The sequence goes on along the minus strand of OX376368.1, from coordinate 9,087,115 downwards.
ATGTGACGAACATTTATGGGGAGTTAGGTATGTGTCAGGGTGTTATTATTTATGTAAGTATGTTTTGTAGAAATATTTATGTATATTTTCATCAGTCTGACTCCAAGCTCTGCTGAGTTTGGATAAGATGAAATTGTCCCACTTAAAGGATTACTTCATGAACACCATCCAAATTGAAATATTATGAGGTTCTATTTATGGATAAACTGGCAAAATACGTATTTTATCTGTTTGATAAAAATTATGAGTTATTATAACTACTAAAAAGTAAAAAAAACACGTGTTTCGTCGACGTGAGTGGCGGATGGCTCGCAGCATCTCAACTGCCTCTCAACTCAACGCCCGCGCTTTATTCAGAAGTTGAAATTTAATTTTGACTTTGTAACCACGCCGCACGAATAATCCGATCCATAAAAATATTGTATTATGAAAATTAGGGAACACCTACCTTTTTTTTTAAAAAAAACAGTCTTCGATTGATGCATAATAGGAAAATTATGGATGTTCAAAATATAACCTTTTATTTAATTATTTATAAAAAATATATTTACGGCAATGCAATATTCTTATTCTAAAATTTCCAGCTAGGCAATCAAACAACAAGATTCTTAAATAACTGTATATTTCTAATAACTATCGTATAAAACTAAATGTTCTATCCAGAACTATCACGATGCGAGCTTGATTATGTCCTCATACTGCAATTTGTGGACGAGCCGTCCAGTCAGCGGCCCAGATGATATCTGCAACAATTAATAATGGTATATTTTATATCTAGGGACTAAACGAAACCATAATATACCAGAGGTGGTTTGAGTCAATGAAACCGAGAGTATATTAAGTTGGCGTTTAGTCTCGAGGTGCAAACTGTACTTCTCACTTTGAGTGCGAGAAGAATAGTCAATTTAGTACAAAAACATTTAATAAATATTACTTATAAATAAATATAAAATAAATAAATAAATATACACTAACTTATACTCACGGGCGACACATCAAAAGATTTATCGCTTCTCAATTATTCTAAACTAGTTTATTCGAGATGATTCCTTCATTTTGCCTATATGAATGGGTGGATGGCTCGAAATGGCAAATAAAGAATTGAATTGAATTGAACGTTAGTTCAGTTCTATTTGAGCTACCGAGGTGATAACTTCGACAAGCGATATCCTAGCGATCTGCTCGAGTGGTCAACTTGCTTTGTGACTTTGTGTGCATCTTGAGTGGTTACTAATTATATCATATGTTTGTTAATTCATACGTGAATATAGAACGAATCGTTTGAAAGTACTTTGTCAAAAAATCTACAACCCCTGCTCAGGAGTTCATCCATCCACCAACTCAGGGAACCATCACGGTCCAGTCCAGGGGCCTGACCTTTTAAACAGAATTTCATTGAACAAGGATTGCAGAAATGTCAAACATGAAATTTACGAACCTTATACCAAAGCGTTAAGGTTCAAAAAAAAATTCGTGATAGTAATGTAATGTCAATCCAGCGAAATTTGGTTCGGAAGTCAGGGGCCTGTTCGTTCAGTACCTATCTGAATTATATTATATAATTATTAATTTTATCGAACGAAAAGTAAACAAAAATGATGTCTGGTGAAAGGTAACGAAAAGTAGATACATAGATTCGCCATTTTCAAGAAAAAAGGGCTGAAGAATTCTTCTTCATCTTGCACAATAAATAAATAAATATGCGCCAGACAACACACCTCTTATAATGGTCTCGAAGTAGGGATTAATATCCCTGTGTCACGAGGTACCACACAAGGAAATCAGCCAGGGGCGTCTCCCAGCAATGGTAAGCCTATTTTCTTACTGTGTAATGAATCCATTTCAGTAATGAAAGAATTCAATATAAAGAGGCATTACTCAACTAAGCATGCCTCGCTGCACTCACTGACAGGACAATTAAGAACCGACAAAATCCAGAAGCTTACCGCAAAAAAAACAGCAACAAATTTTTCATAAACAAAGAACACAACTTGATAATGTTGTGAAAGCTAGTTTCATAGCTCAAAATTGGCAAAGGCATAAAACCATTTGCCGAAGGAAAATTGATCAAGGAGTGTATGTTAGAAGCTAGCAGTGTTTTGTGTCCTGAAAAGAAAAATGAATTTAAAAAAAAATGTTTGTCAAGACGAACTGTTGTTCGACGTATAGAAATGATGGATAATGATATAAAAACAACATTGACTGACCGTATGGCTGGTTTTTAATCATTTTTCATAGCATTAGACGAGCGCACCGATTTGTCTGACACAGCTCAACCGGCTATATTTATTCGAGGTGTTGATAAGGAGTTCACTGTTACTGAGGTATTGCTTGCTTTACAGCCGCTATAGGGAACCACTACAGGACAGGATATTTATATTGAAGTTCAAAAGGTATTCACAAGTTTTTGCTTGTTATGGTCAAAATTAATTGGAGTATGCACTGATGGTGCACCTTCTATGGTCGGCTTACGTAAAGGTTTCATCGGAATTTTGAATGAAAACGCAACATAATTAAATGTGCAAAAAGATGATTTGATAGTCCTTAATTGCATTAACCACCAACAACTTATGTTCTAAGTCCATTCGACTCCAGAATGTTAATGAATGTGGTAGTAAAACAATAAATTTTATTCGATCCCGAGGGCTTATCCATCGTCAGTTCAAGGCGTTTTCGGATGAAATATCAGCTGAATATAACGACGTAACATATTATTGTGCAGTCAGATGGCTGAGCAAAGGAAAAATGTTGAAACGGTTTTACGAGCTTAGCAGTGAGATAGCAGACTTTATGAAAATAAAAGATAAACCACTATCTGAATTGAGTGACCCAAAATGGATATGTCACTTATCATTTCTGGTCGATCTTACAGACTATTTGAATGATTTAAATTTGAAACTTCAAAACAAGGACAGTTAGTAAATGATTATGGTGGCTATGGTTTATTGACTTCTAATGTGCACACACACACACACACATCCATGCACACGCACGCACGTACACCACACGCTTCAACTTTTTCATTTTATTACTTGCCTAACTACTTTTAATAATGTAAATTGAACTAAAATAATTTAAAATTAAGTAATGTATTAGTTAATAAGCAATAGGAAAATTGTATTCTGCTATGGGAGAGCGGCTTCTCCTGTCACAGGTGTTTGTACGCTTATAAGGAGAAGTCAACCTTAATTTATGTAGAACCTACTTGTTATCAATATGTACATAATAAATATATTTTTATTTTTTCATCGACCCGTGACGATACTATCGATACCATCGTAAGAACATAAGCTATTGACCTTTTTCGATACTATCGCTAGTATCGCGCGATTAAAGTCGATACTATTGATACTATTTATGACTATCGACATCTATCGATACTATAGATAGTTTTGCTTCAGTAACTATCGAAGTAATTTCGATACTATTGATTGGAAATAAAACGAAACCTTATAAAAGCTTGCAATATTATCGTAAAATGTTAGGGCAAAGCTATCGATATTATCGATACTATTGACACGCATCCTATCGATAGTTTCGATACTATCGAATATATAGCTTAAAGCCTAAGTTAAAAATAAACATGTATAGCCTAGTTATGTCACTACCTGAGACCGTATTACCATTTCATATAGCCAGTCATGTTGATTTCCTAAGCTGACCGTAGCGAGCGATTTCATAATTTATTTCTTACATTTTCAGCCAGTCAGCAGCGTTTACCTGACAGTAAAAATGCATCCTCTAGGCCAGATATTTACTGACGGAATTGCTTGCTCAGTTTAGGAAATTAACTTGACTGGCTATAAGAGATTAATACGGCCCCTGATAGTATAGCTTTCTAATGGTGAAATAATTTTTAAAATCGATTCAGTAGATCTCCGAATCTATTGAATCGATTTTAAAAACCCATTTAATACAAACAAACACATCATTCCTCTTTAAAATATATTATGTATAGATAAACCACAACCTCGCTATATAAATTAAACCGAGACTGATATCTCTATACCAGAGTGCCGAGTGCGAGTTGCAGTGAGAGAAGTGAATGACTTCACCATCGCGTTTTGCGAGCACGTAAATGTTAAATAAATATCCCTGGTAAATAGTATGAAATCGAGTCAGCGCCATCTAGCGGCGAATTCGGGCAACATTCAGGCCGCTAGATGGCGCTCAGTCGACGCCATACAAATTCGCGTTTTGTTTCTCGCAAACGCGATGGTGAAGTTATTCACTTCTCTCATTGCAACTCGCACTCGGCACTCAGTTCTCAATGGATACTAGCCTAGTAGCATGGTCAATAAGCAAACTTGTTCACACGTGCTAAAAGCACGCCCCCTTCCACCCGCACCGCAGGTAGCATGCTTATAAATCGCACGGCTGTCGATTTTTGAGCATACTCGAAAGTAGCATGCTCATAACTAGCAAGGCTTCGACACACGTGCTACTAAGGAGCACTTGCTCAATAGTAGCATGCTTTCGTGCCAGTAATGAGCATGGGTAACTGTGGAGCATGTTCATAATTAGCAAGGTTTCGACACACGTGCTACTAAGGAGCACTTGCTCAATAGTAGCATGCTTTCGTGCCAGTAATGAGCATGTGTAACTGTAGAGCATGTTCATAATTAGCAAGGCTTCGACACACGTGCTACTAAGGAGCACTTGCTCAATAGTAGCATGCTTTCGTGCCAGTAATGAGCATGGGTAACTGTAGAGCATGCTCATAATTAGCAAGGCTTCGACACACGTGCTACTAAGGAGCACTTGCTCAATAGTAGCATGCTTTCGTGCCAGTAATGAGCATGGGTAACTGTGGAGCATGTTCATAATTAGCAAGGCTTCGACACACGTGCTACTAAGGAGCACTTGCTCAATAGTAGCATGCTTTCGTGCCAGTAATGAGCATGGGTAACTGTGGAGCATGTTCATAATTAGCAAGGCTTCGACACACGTGCTACTAAGGAGCACTTGCTCAATAGTAGCATGCTTTTGTGCCAGTAATGAGCATGGGTAACTGTGGAGCATGTTCATAATTAGCAAGGCTTCGACACACTTGCTACTAAGGAGCACTTGCTCAATAGTAGCATGCTTTCGTGCTAGTAATGAGCATGGGTAACTGTAGAGCATGTTCATAATTAGCAAGGCTTTGACACACGTGCTACTAAGGAGCACTTGCTCAATAGTAGCATGCTTTCGTGCCAGTAATGAGCATGGGTAACTGTGGAGCATGTTCATAATTAGCAAGGCTTCGACACACTTGCTACTAAGGAGCACTTGCTCAACAGTAGCATGCTTTCATGCTAGTAATGAGCATGGGTAACTGTAGAGCATGTTCATAATTAGCAAGGCTTCGACACACGTGCTACTAAGGAGCACTTGCTCAATAGTAGCATGCTTTCGTGCCAGTAATGAGCATGGGTAACTGTGGAGCATGTTCATAATTAGCAAGGCTTCGACACACGTGCTACTAAGTAGCACTTGCTCAATAGTAGCATGCTTTCGTGCCAGTAATGAGCATGGGTAACTGTGGAGCATGCTCATAATTAGCAAGGCTTCGACACACGTGCTACTAAGGAGCACTTGCTCAATAGTAGCATGCTTTCGTGCCAGTAATGAGCATGGGTAACTGTGGAGCATGTTCATAATTAGCAAGGCTTCGACACACGTGCTACTAAGTAGCACTTGCTCAATAGTAGCATGCTTTCGTGCCAGTAATGAGCATGGGTAACTGTGGAGCATGCTCATAATTAGCAAGGCTTCGACACACTTGCTACTAAGGAGCACTTGCTCAATAGTAGCATGCTTTCGTGCTAGTAATGAGCATGTGTAACTGTAGCTTCACGGCGCTACAGGCAGGATCTCTAAAAATCAGTTTTAGTGAGTTGAGTTTAATATTTAGTAAAAGATTTATTAAATCACTCCTGATTGGAATTAAATGATCCTGAACTCGGATTGCAAAGTCAAAGGTTAGGGGGAGAGGCAAATGCTGCCACAATTAGTTTGTACATCGGTGGTCCCTTTTATATGTCGAGATAACACGTCGGCTACTGTGTTTAAATAGGTAGGTACGCTAAAAGGCCAGTATCAAATAAAAACGGTAAAAAATAATAATAACTAAAAGAGCAAAATTTGTTTTGGCACATTTAATCACGAAAGCAGTTTATTTTACCATGTGCACTCAATTTGTGCATATTAACCATAGATTGAAAATGAAGAGAAATGCTTACATGTTAGAAAATTAATTAAACATTTGATTTGCGACTACAAAAATATGTTAACCATTTTTGACCCAGTAAACATCATAGAGATGAAAACATAATGTTGATTTTGTGAGAATAGAACGCCTACCTATTACATCAGGTGCCAACTATTATTAGAAACATAATCACACAACTAATCTGCATTCATTTCAGATTTATCAATATCGATCTGGGACATTCGTAACAAAAATAACTCAAATGGTGCATCCGCTAAAATTGGCTTGGCACTGGTACCGATGCACTCACTGGCCGGTCTCGACGGGCTCGTCTTCGGCTGATTGACCGTCGTCGAACTCGTCCACCTCGCCCTCCAACCCTTCATGGGTTCTCACCGGTCCGGTCTGCACGATCGGCACAATCCGTTCGTTGCGAACAGGGCTGGCCAAAGGCGCTGTCACCGTCAAAAGCCCATCAGAAGACAACTGAGATTTCACCGTATCCACGTTACAGCCCTCAGGCAGGGCGTACCGACGAGTAAACTTACGGGAAACATACCCATGTTTATCCTGCTTCTCCTCATGGCGACCTTCGATGACCAAAAACCCATCCACAGTCTTCACCAATATATCCCTGGGGATATATGGCCTGGGCGCAAAATGTTTCACATCCAGATTCACTTGAAAGTTGTCTCTATCAATTCTTAATTTTGAGCCGGTGTCGCGCAAAATGGTCGCCATCTGCTTACACGGGCGGTTGTAGTCGCGCGAACGCTGAGCAGGTGCAGCGGTGAATATAGTTTCGGGAGTTAGAACCAATGGGCATCGTTGAAGTCGAAGACAAGGGCTCTCCAATTTAAGAAGGATTGATGACATTTTTGCTTCGGACGACTGACTATATATTGCAAAATATTCCAGCCGGTTTCCAGACCTCTCAGTGTTAGTCACAGATCACGTCTTTGTTAGTACTGCGCATGACGCTCTGCTCTGCGCAACCCTTCCGTCTGGCCAGCTGTTGCAAACCGTTTCCGACTGGCTGAGGTTAAAAGGCAAAGAGGTCCTGAGATTAGTATGTGACTAACAAATTCTAATGTTTTAATGTTTCAATATACTTACTTAGAGTTCGCTTCTAGCGATAAAGCCGCCTAAATTGTACTAATTAGTCATGTAAACTTTATTTTTGTAATTGTTATATTTGTGTGTGTAGTAAAGAATATCTTATCTTATCTTATACAAAAAACATTGACGATATCAAAACTCAACTAATAAAATTGTTAGACCTTTGCTAAACCTTACCATTTAATTTAATCCCTAGCTATTTGAAAATGAAAGTTTCAGTTCGTAGAAGTTTAAAACGTTTTGTGGAAGATTCAATAAATGAAGTAAAATAAACATCTGTGACACCTGACCTCAAGCTAAGCAGAGCTTGTACTATGGGTGTCAGAGATTGATAAACATATTAAATCTTTCTAAATACATACTTCAACATATAATAAAACCCGGCCACACAATAAACACAAGGACGTTTGTCACTGGTGGGGGTCGAACCCATGGCCTCCAGTGCAAAAAGCAGGATCGTGTCAATAATTAAATATAAAGTATGCGATAATTTCTAAAGCTCGGTTTAATTTATAACTAACGTTAGTTAGGATATTTCTGTATTTTGTCCAATGCGAACGTAGATTAAGTTAGACAATTTCAGGATAAGTTAAGAATTTTTGCATTAAGGTGTTTGCCTATCGCAAATCTGTATTTTTCTTTTCATAATCCCAATAGTTAAAGTTATAATATTGCTAGTAGTTTTAAGCGTTTTTACAGGCCTTTGGCACAATAGTAGAGTTTCCTGCGTCGATCTTTATTCTTTTGTTACTTAATATTTAATTTAAAAAATGTTAATTATAAGTGTTTGAAATTAAGTAGATTTGGTGATAATTGTCCCATAGATTATTATAAATCTATGTCGCTTTTAATGTTGCCCCACCTATGTGCCACGTGTTAACAGCCAAACTGTTGGCATCCCCTGGCTAGTTCAATAAGCTCCGAGGGGAGGTCTAAAAGTTCGCGGAATGAGAGGTGAGAGTTAATTAAAATAGGCTGAAATTGCGCGCTTCACCTCTTCATCTCAGCAGAATTTCTTCGATCGATAATCTTTTCTCTTTTTTTAAAACCGAAAATAGTTCCTTGGGGATCGGTCTAGCCTACAGGTAGGAAGTTCTAAAATTTCGAAACCCACTCATTCTACAGCAGCCATTGCAATTAGCACCATGTGCACGTGTGCATTGTCGTGCAGTAGGAGCGCACCCTTTAGTCAATTTTCCCCATCATTTCTCCCTTACAGGATCCTGGAGACGTTTTAGTAGCATAGCCCTTTTTAAAAAAGGGTGGCCTTTTTTGCTGTCTATGAGAAGGATTTTTTCTGTAGCATAAAAAACAGACGGGCAAGACCTTTCCAGCCGATGGACACACCATGAATTTCTTTTAGGGCGTTTTACCCTCTTGAGTTGCAGAAAGCTGGCAAGTGAGCGACCGCGGGAGATTTTTTTTTATTACATAATTCTCTCTTGTACTATTTTGCTTCCTTGTGACACTGGCGCTAGATGCTGATGTTGAAGAAGTTATAATATTTACAGTACCTGCAGCTGCTAGGCGCCCTTTTATGAAGTACTGTTTGGGTCTATGGTCAAAATTATGAACTCAAGCTTCATTTTCAATCACAATCTGGCCCCTGACTCTCGAACCAAATTTCGCCGGATTGGCATAAAATTACTGTCACCAAAATTATTTTTGAACCTTAACGCTTTGGAACAAGGTTCATAAATAACTTGTTTCTGCAATGCTTGTCCAATTAAATTCTGCTCAAGAGTCAGGCCCCTGGTCTAAAACTTCGTTTACATTTTCACTACAGAGAGCCAAAAACTCGCGCCAACTGAATGATGAAACTCAATTTCCTCTATGGTGAAAATTGTCCTCCAGATTGCCTGGTTTGATGACTTATATCTAAGTAGATTATCACTTGATTTCAATGAAACTTTGAATTTATACTGATATTGAATGCCCAAACTAGTGTAGCTCGAAAAAAGTGACCTCTCCCGCGTTCCGCGAACTTTTTGTCCTCCTCTCGTACATTCTATAGGTTAACTCCAAAATTTATTAAGAAACCTGTCAATTCGATACGAATGAATCGATCATTATTGATTGTTAGGGGATGAACGGGTAGATTTATAACTTGATTTTTACGTATGTCAACTTTTCAGTATTAGTGCAGGATGTAGTTTATTTCTGCTCGGAAGGCAGCTTCGGGGAATTAACGACGCAGCGCTCACGTCAGCAAAGTTCTCCAAGCTGTGGAAGGAGGGGCGGTTATGCCTCCTGAAAAAGGATGGGAGACTTCTAGGGGAGGCTGGAGCGTACCGGCCCATTGTCTTAATGGATGGGGCCGGGTAAGGGTTAGAGCGAACTATTGCTTACCGCCTCATCCAGCATATTAGTGAGGTAGGCCCGAACCTTTCGAAGACACAGTTCGGGTTTAGGGCCGGCCGCTCCACGGTAGACGCCCTGACACTCCTGAGGCAAGAAACGGAGGCTTCGTTTGCCCGCGGAGAGAGGGCGTTGGCGATAAGCCTTGACATAGCCACTTTAACAGCCTGCCGTTTGGCGTGTTAAGAGAGGCAATCCAATATTTCGGAGTGCCCTCTTACCTCGGCAGGCTACTCGAGGACTACCTCCGGAGAAGGAAGGTGTTATACGAGGGGTGCGACGGTATGCTGGTTCGTCGCTCGATGCGGTGTGGAGTTCCTCAGGGGTCCTTCTTAGGGCCCCTACTTTGGAACCTTGGCTACGACTGGGTGCTCCGCGGCCCGCTCCTTCCGAGGATGCGCGTCATCTGCTATGCGGATGACACCCCTGTCGTAGCAAGAGGAAACAGCTTCCCAGAGGCACAGAAGCTAGCGGAACTTGGCGCCAGCCTCGTCTTCAGCCGCATCGAGGCGTTGGGTCTCAGGGTGGCCCTGAACAAGATCGAGGCCCTACTTCTTCATGGATCTCGGCAGGGGCCGCCTCCTGGCGCCTCAGTACGACTTAATGGCGTGAATGTGAGGGTTGGGGCCCAGATGAAATATCTGGGCCTCACATTGGATGGACGGTGGCGGTTTGAGGAACACTTCACCTGCCTCGCCCTCCGTCTTAACCGTGCAGGGGGTGCCTTGGGTCGGCTTCTACTACATATGAACGGCCCGGACCAGTCATGCCAGCGACGACATTATACGTAGTATGGCGCTCTACGGGGCGCCAATCTGGGCAGAAGCTCTCACCGCCCTCAACATCACCCTCCTGCGGGGTTATGGCGGTGAGAGCCACCCGAGGATACGATTTCAACGGGGGCTGCATGCGTCTTAGCAGGCGTGCTCGCTGCTGTCTACCAGAACAGGGCAGCAGCGCGAGCGCAGGGCGAGCGCCCCTCCCTGGAAACGGTAGAGGGCATTCGAAGGAGGGCGCAGGAAGCGCTTTTGCGGAGGTGGGCGAAGGACCTGGTCGAACCGCTCTACGGTCGCGAAACCATAGAGGCAATACGGCCGGTCCTCAGCCAGTGGGTACGTCAAAGAAAGTGGCCTTTTACATATCGGCTGGTACAGGTACTTTCCGAACACGGGTGTTTCGGGAAGTACCTGTTTAAAATCGCCCGGCGATGCCACGAGTGCGGCGCAGACGAAGACACTGCCCAGCACACACTTCAACAGTGCGCAGCATTGGCGGATCAGTGTCGCGCTCTTGTTGCCATCATCGGAGGCGACCTCTCGCTTCCGGCCGTTATTCAGGCCATGTTAGGGAGCGAGCAAGCATGGGAGGCAATGGTCTCCTTCTGCGAGGAGGTGATGACGCAGAAGGAGACCGCGGAGAGGGCCCGAGAGGATGACCCTCTCACGGCCCCTCTCCGACGCAGACGGCCGGGGGTAAGAAGACGGCGGTTCGCCTGCCCTCCTCCTGCTCCCTGAAAGCAGCACCGGGGTGTTAGCCGGGGGACTTTCACCCTATTGCACGGTGCGCCCGTCTGGGGGTGTGCCTAGTATACCGGTACGCCCCACAGCGTGAGGAGGCTCGGCACGTAGGCCGGGCCTACTGCTGGGGCGACGTGGTAATCCGCAAGACTCCATGTCGCCCTATTCTATAGCGGTGAGGGTATACCCGGGTGTTTTTTAGTGGGTATGACGCCGGCGGAAAGTCCCACACTCGCGCACCCAGGCAGTGGGATAGTGCGTAAGGCATTTCTCGACCCGGAGAACAAAAAAAAAGGATGTCGTTTCTTGACATATTTATCTACTTACAATTCAGGAAATTATATTAAAAGGAATTCTCAATACAAAAAATCTAATGGAAATGGCAAAAACACGAAAACCAGCTGTTATGCTGAACTTAGTCTGATTTAAGGTGGTTAATGGATAGTACATACAACATACATACATACCATCACGCCTTTTTCCCAACGGGGTAGGCAGAGACCACATCTTTCCACTTGCTACGGTCCTGACACACCTCTTGCGCTTCTTCCACTCTCTAATGACTAATGGATAGTTATGTACGATAATACTTTCTAAAGGTCGACATTAGATAAGTAACTAAATTTACTAACCTATAGTTACTTTTTATACCACTTCCGCAGCAAATAAGACCTAACTCAAGTATCTTTAACTATTTGAATAGACTTAATCAGTACTTTTAAATAGTCATAAAATTTACTAAATAATGGACATACGTAAATACTATAATGATATGAGAATATAAACAAACAGTATACGAACATAATGCGACTCTACCACCGCGCGGAGTTGATTCTTAGTCGATTCTTATTCGTCGGAGCAGAGCGCCAATTCCTTTGCTACGCTAATGTTATCCGAGTCCAGAAAATGAACAGTCTTACTAGTTATATATTATAACATACTGTGGTCGTATAATCAAGTGCAATTGAATGCAATCGTGCATTCCCGAAGGGCACGAGCGCAATGAACCTGCGCGGTATGGACAGCCTAGGAGTAGTCTGTTTGATGTAAAGGCGTCAAAGATTTTTTTCTCTTTTATACTAATTTCTTTTGTATTCTTTTCGGCAAACCAGCAAACCACGGGACGCGATTTTTGTAAGGAAAGGATGGACTTAGAATCCTCTGGGATCTTAGAATAATTACGCCTAGAAGGAAAAATCAAAAGTACTAACGTAAAAGTCACTTTAGAATAAATCAGTTTATTGTGAAAAATATTCATATTAATAATATAATTAACAACTTTTATCTAAACACGCTAGTTAATGACCATCAAAAAATCCACAAAATTTAAGTTCAGAAATGACTTTAATCTCCCCACTTTTTAGGGTAAATGCTGTCGACTTGCAACATTATTTGATTACTTCTGCCATGACACATTTTTGACGTTCGGTTTTGGCTTCAAGTTTGGCGCTTCTTTCACTAGAGAACTATCCTTTTATTGTCATTAACCTAAGTCTCGGATGGTGTTTAAATTATTTATAATATTAAAAAACATTTCTTAAAACATTAACGTAAACTCAGTCATTACTAATTAAGTGTGTTTTTTACGAAATATTCAAAGTACAGAGTTTTTGTAAATGAAGGAAACACTGCTTTGTGTAGGTACAGAGGCGTTAACATCAACCTTTTTATAGGAGCAACTTATACTGCTGTCATAAGGCCCATTTTGCAATGGTTTTGGAAAGGTTGATAAGAACGCCTCTGTACCAATTATTTATTGACAAATTAAAACAGATTACCTCTAACTTATTCATTAAGTCTTTCCTTGATTCAGTAATCAAATAAACTTTTTTAGAAATGGTAATAAAAACCAAAACTTAATTTCTATGAAATTAACAATAAAATTTTAAGGACACTGCCAAAAATTAGGCATGCGCGGCACTCTGACAGACTGATAGCCCGCTTAGAACAACACGCCATTTTTGACACACGCACACAGAGACGTGAGTTTACAGGCGAATTCAGTCTCGCGGTCAGTCGCACTGTCAAAAACATTGAGTTAATATACTACCTACTTTCGCCTTATGATGATATCCCTGACAGTTCATAATTGTCAAATAGTGATGTAACAAATGAAATTTAATCGAGTTGGCAAAGGAAATGGAATCGGATTTACCGATTTTAAATTTTTAAATAATTTTTTAATAAACGGGTTAGGTATGGCTAATAAGTTATAAAATAAAACGCGGTATCTCGAAAATAATAGTTAAAAAATAGCACTTATGGCAGACGCACTGGTACTGATGCGAATGACGGGATTACAAAATGGTCGCTCCTATTCATCGATTCAGTATAGTGTCAGTACACTATTGAACAGCGTTCCTTTACACGCATCAGGCGCTGTAAAAATATAATTATTTTATTTTATTTACTTCATTTATTAACAGTTAATAATAATAATAACAATAATTTACTTGATAGGATTCGAAAGAACAATAGATTTTTAATAGTTTATAACATTTTCTTTCGCCCGATTCTTTTTATTCAGTTTGAAATAGTATGCGTGACAGGGAATAATAAGAGCTGTCAGGCATATCATCTTACAGCGAAAATAGTATAGGATTCAGGATGCCATTAGGACTGTTTCTCACTCTACCGATCAGGGAGCTTGTTTTTTTGCGAATAACGGCTTCGAAACCGTCAGTTTGATATTCAGCAAACATCCCCAATGCACTGCAGAAACGAGGCAGTCCCAACATCATCCTAAAGACATTGTTGTACTGGATTCGCAGGGCTTCCAGCGATTTTTTAGCGTGATTGACCCACAGATTTCCCATGTACAGGCTTTGACAGTATGCTTTAAAAAGCGTGACTTTTACGTCTTCTGTACAGCAAGAGAATCTGCGAGTCAACATATTACCTCTAACCGCTAGAGCCCTCCTCACTGGTGATGATATGCTCTAGATATTTAAATTTCGCTACACGCTTCATGCTCAAGCCATTAAGGATGATATTAGTTTTGTTATCTGGGCATTTACCAGCGGTCTCAAAGACCATATATTCTGTTTTTTTACCATTGTATGTTAACCCATGATTTGCAGCATACGACTCGCAAACCTTTAGCATTTCATTGAGGCCCCCACCGTGGGGCTGAGCAGCACCATGTCGTCTGCATAGCTTAGGTTGTTCATGCTAACACCGTCCATCCGACAACCAACACGCATGCTGCACAGCTTAACGATGAGATCGTTTACGTACATGTTGAAGAGTTTCGGCGAGGATAACCCCCCTTGCCTCACTCCGCACTCCAACACATACGCATTCGACAAGGAATCGCTCCACTTTACATTATATGTTTGGTTAGCATACTAAAACCTGAGTGTATTTTGCACCTCTTCCGGAACACCCCTGCTCTCCAGCTTCCTCCAAAGCACATCATATGAGACCAGGTCGAAGGCCTTGGAGAGGTCCAAAAAGCAGGCGTATACCGGCGTCCCGCGATCAGTATAGTATTGGACAGTAAAGGCCTGAGTTTAATTCTCTGGCCATACTAAGCTTCACAGTTTTCGGGTTATTTATATTTCGGACCTTTTACACGGGAGAATCTGAGGGCGTAGCAAGTTACAACGGAGAAACCGCCGTGTTTCAAGATTTTTACTGCCGACCCATTGTGCACGCGAAAATGCAATGAAATAGATTAGACTTACTCTGTTCTGTTGGAGTTGTAGGAATTTGTAATATTTCGGATCGTGCGACCGAACGGGACAGTGTGCCTAAGGCTTACAATAGCGCTTTCAGTTGAGAGTCCGGGTCGAAGCCCGAACTGTGCATAATGTTTGTTAGTGTTTATCCAGTATAGAGTTAAGCACACTATCCAATATAACCCTTTAATTATTTCTAAAAAATATTTACGGCTATTCGAAATTCTTATTCTACTATTTCCAGCCAGGCAATCAGGGTGGGAGAAAAAGCTAGACGCCGGGTTGTTCTTAGATGTTTACTTGAGATTTCGCAGGAAAAGAGAGCGTTTGTACAGTGATCTTCGGTTGTATGCTAAGCCATTAGGTACCTACCCATATTACTGCTTTATCGACAAAGCGAACAAACAATGAAAAATGCTGCTATAGCGCCATCTATGTTATCGTTGTATTATGATTTGCTACTATAGAAAAAGGCCGTGTTGGCTGTGATTACTTGTTAAGGTTTAAAATCCATAGATGGCGCTTTACAATAGTTTTTGTTAATGTATATAAAATTAACTACTATAGGTTTGCGACACAATCAAACAACAAGATTCTTAAAATAATTGTATATTTCTAATAACTATCTTATAAAACTAAATGTTCTATCTAGAACTATCACGATGCGAGCTTGCTTATGTCCTCATACTGCACTTTGTGGACGAGCCGTCCAGTCAAGGGCCCAGATGATATCTGCAACAATTAATAATGGTATATTTTATATCGAGGGACTAAACGAAGCCATAATGTACCAGAGGAACTTATGACTTAAGTCAATTTGCGACTACAAATGGACAGGAAACGTGTTGGTCTTGAAATAAAGATTAATTTTCACAAAAAAGGGTTCCAGGGGCACACCCAGTCCCGTAAAATTTAAAAAAGTTCGTTTCTTGAATGGGCCCGACCGGGAATCGAGCGGGACACCACGCAAGTCAAGGCAAAAAACCGTTACAGGCCAGCAATCCAGGAGCCGGAGCACCGGGACTCGTCACACAGTATTGAAGAGTTGATCTATACCAACTCATTACTATAATCATTACTATTGATGGAATAGTGAATAAAAGATCAGCCAATCCAGAGACTTGTTTATTGTATAGGCTGAAGAAAGGTATAGGTAGGAACTGTAACAAAATAACAATAAATGAATACAAAAGATCGCGTGCGTAACACCCGCATCCGCGGCAGCCTTCGTGTTCGCGACATCGCCGACAAGCTGCAGGAGTGCCGCCTTCGTTGGTATGGTCATGTCTCACGGAGATCGGCAAACTACGTGGGCAACAAATGTCTGGCTATGCCGCCCCCGCCAGGTACCGGTAGAAGAGGTCGACCCAAGAAGCGGAGGTTCGACGTCGTCAAGGGTGACATGCGTGCCAACAGACTCAGCACTGAGGATGCACAAGACCGCGCGAAGTGGGCCAAGAAAATAAGAAAGGCGGACCCTGGGACTCCACACACCAGTGTGGGTTCACAACCGTGATAGACCGCACGGATGATGATGATGATGATGATGAATACAAAGAGTCCCTAGGTATAAGATTATCTAATAGTAATAGGTGAGTAAATAGGTATGATATGCTCACCCCGATACACGGGTTTGGTTATTCAAAGGATTTAAAGTAATCAGTACCACGTAATTTAAACTTATACTGCAATCTGGTAAAATGCTCGTAAGCTTTATTCAGTACGATGTTTTTGGTAGGAATGACTCAAAATGCTGAACAGGTAACGTGGAACGATAAATTAAATTCTGAAAGGACAGGTACAGAATACTATTGATGGCCTGTAAGTTTAACTATGAAGTTCCAGCCATCGTGGAGGTTCTAACGTCCATGAGACTGGAACGAAACGGCGGAAGGATTACACTATAGTGCACTACGCCAATGGTGTTGTCATTATGAATACAGTATATCTACCATGAGAGTTTACACCATGCACGACAGCCAAGCGTCGGCGCAAACCGCCTTGACGTTTGTATGGGATTTCGGTCCAGGGTGATTTAAAATGGAGCCAAAAAAGACATCCAAATTTCTAAATGAAATAGAATGAAACTAGACGACACGATAGGCGTTGTGCGCTGTAGCACGGTTTCTCGCCTCGATTTCCTTAGTGTCCCGGGTTCGATTCCCGGTCGGGTCAATTCAGGAAACGATCTTTTCTGAATTGACTCGGGTCTGGCTGTGCTGGGAGACGCCCCTGGCTGATTTCCTTGTGTGGTACCTCGTAACACAGGGATATTAATCCCTACTTCGAGACCATTACAAGAGGTGTGTTGTCTGGCGCATATTTATTTATTTATTTATATTTATAGAATATTTTTATTTGCTTTGAATGTGGAACGTCATTGATGTCATTTTTCTTAGTAAGTCACACAGCACATTTAGCTATACTATTTTCACTATATGATGATATGCCTGACAGTTCTCATTGTTCCGTGTTACGCATACTATTTCAAACTAAATAAAAAGAAACTGGCAAAAGAAAATGTTATAAACTATTAAAAAACTATTGTCTTTTCGAATCTTATTAAGTAAATTATTGTTATTCTTATTAACTGTTAATAAATGAAATGAAATTAATATATCTTTACAGCGCCTGATGCGTGAAAAGGAACGCTATTCAATAGTAGTGTATTGACACTACTGAATCGACCAAAAATCGATGAATAGGAGCGACCATTTTGTAATCACGTCATTCGAATCAGTACGAGTGCGTCTGCCTTGCGTGCTACTTTTGATTATTATTTTCGCGATACCGCGTTTTATTCTTTAACTTATTATCAGCCATAACACGTTTATTAAGAATCTATTTAAAAATTAAAAATCGGTAAATCCGATTCCATTTCCTTTGCCAACTCGATAAAATTACATTCGTTACATCACTATAATTGAAAATTATGAACTGTCAGGGATATCATCATACGGCGAAAGTAGTATATTAATTAATCTGTGACACTACTATAAGATTACAAGGAGAGTTGTGTTCAAATATTGTCAAAGCAGCTACTCACATCAGGCTCCGGCGAAAGTAGTATAATTCACTTAGCATGAAAAATAATTTATTAAGATGATACAGAAGTGCTCTTTTTACATACAAACGAAGTCCCCTGTTTCCTCCCTAAATATTGCTAGTTGAGAAATATTTTTTTCCCAAAAAATCTATGGCCACTATAAGCATGTCCTTAATATTTCTTGTTTTGATAAACTAATCATCAGAAGAGATATGACCCTTTGAAAATCTAAAAAAAATGGTCAGAATTTCGGCTGTGTTCAATCAAACATCGATAAAATAAATTTGATTAGAGTTAGAGTATATAAAAAAAGGAAAACATAGAACAACGGTCAAAGCCTTTTCTAATTTAAGCTACAAAAAGTAATTAAATCGGTCAAGTCTTCGAAAAGCGATCCGTGGACCACGGAACGTCGATTTTGTGTACTTTTGATAGGTAATTTCGATAAGATTTGCATCTCTATCGCACTCTACGGTCTCTAGGTTTGCAAAAGACAGCAATCGATTTTTCACTTCTCATGCTCTAAAAGTACGCCAATATAGCCCTACGAAGCGGGACTAAAGTGACCACTTTAGACCCTAGGGAGTAAAAAATTATTAGTTTTTTAATGTCCTTCATGTGACAAAGACAAACTCAAACAACCAGTAAAAATATACTATTATCTGTGCAGTGTGGACCATCTTCATTGCGAAAATGTTGAGTTTTAGTTCCATGGTTTGTCCGCAAAGAAGGTGGCGCCATGTGTTTTAAATTGTTAATCTGTGGTTCAGTTCAGAAGAAAAAACTGACCACGAAAATTTCAGAACTTTTTTCAAGTGTCAAGTTCGGTTTTAAATGTTTTTGTATTAAATTGACTATTTTTCTCGCACTCAAAGTGAGAAGCACAGTTTGCACCTCGAGACTAAACGCCCACTGAATATACCCTCGGTTTCATTGACTCCCTCGCACGCTCGGGAGTCAAACCACCTCTGGTATATTATGGCTTCGTTTAGTCCCTCGATATAAAATGTACTATTACAAATACCTATTAATACCTATGTTTTTCGAATAAAGTATTTTTATTTTTTTAATTTTTAATTAACCTATTTTTCAAATCTCTCGACCGTGAGTCCTCTTAAATTAGTAAAATATTATTATGACAATTTAACAACTGAACGTAACGATCGCTGATATATACAGAATACTAGTGTGATACATACCTCTACCTGGCAGCAAAAGTTGTCCGTGTCTATGTCCCTTAGCACGCCGGCCAGGCCGCGGTAACCGCCGTTCACGAACCGCACCGCGCGCCCCGGGGACGGGATCACGGTTTCTAAGTGGTTCTACAAGAGAGAGAAACAAATAATAAACAAAGGCACAAAGCAAGCTAGATGGCGCTTTATTGCATTTTTTTAAAGTGCTTTTTTAAGCACAAGACCGCGCGAAGTGGGCCAAGAAAATAAGAAAGGCAAACCCCGGGACCCTGCAGTGTGGGTTCACAACCAGGATAGACCGCACGGATGATGATGATGATGATTTTAAAATGCTTTTTTATCTATCACTGATACTAGCTGCCTCGACAGACTTCGTTCTGTCAAAAGTAATTGCACGTCGCGGTGTCGTTAAAGCAGCACATCTCGCCCGCGTTTCTCCGACTTGATTTACATATACTATTATTTTTCACTGAATGTTTCGTTCAATCATAATAAAATATAGCCTATGTCCACTCCCTGATAATGTAGCTTCATGTTGGTGAAAGAATTTTCAAAATCGGTCCTGTAGTTTCGGAGCCTCAACACAAACGTTACAAACGTCATAGTCAGTGTAGATAGATGAGCATCACTTAATGAAAATTGTATAGAAAAATAAAAAAAATCGAATCTCGGACCTCGATGCAATCAGGCAGGCTTTAGAATTTAAATAAACAAATAAAATAAGACTTTATTTCTTTACCTGATCCAGCTTCAACTTCACCTTCTCATCGACCAGCTTAATCTGAGCTCCGTACTTGTTTATAATGCTCTCAACTACCCCCTTCTTCTTGTAGTACTTGTCCCCGAGGGACTTGGTGACAATCTTCACCACAATGCCTTCGGTTAGCCAGTAGTCTTTCCTGTTGGGAGGAACAGACAAAACATGTTTAGACAACACCAATGACATTATAGTGACAAGGACTACGCATCAGCCACTACGCCCAGTAAAATGATTAAATAAAAAGTTTGCTAAATATAATTCAAGCACTCTTTTTTTTTAGTTCGATGTAGTGCTACTCCTTTCACACAATGTGTGTCACAATCACATGTATGTCATACATGTCAGAAGGAGATAGAAACCAGGATGTCATTAAAACGTGAGCGCCATATTTTTTTTGAAATTGTATGATGTGCATTAACCAATTATGGAAAATCATTGGATAACACTTTTGGTAGAAAAAAAAATTTACGTCACCCAATGGTTTTACGCCAGTGCGTGGTGCGCTGTAGCTCGGTTTTGAGCCTCGGCTTGCGTGGTATCCTGGGTTCGATTTCCGGTCGGGGCAAATCAGGAAACAAACTTTTCTAAATTGGCTCCGGTCTGGGCGTGCTTGGAGACGCCCCTGGCTGAATCCCTTGTGTGGTACCTCATAACACAGGGCTATTTATCTCTTCGAGACCATGACAATTAGTACATTGTTTAAGGCATATTTCTTACATTTTATTAATTTATTTGAAGACTTACCTATTCTTCCTCTCTTTAGCTTTCTCCTCCATCTCCATGAGTTCATCGAGAGCTGATCTGCTCTTATCATCTGCCTTCTGCTTCTTGCTTGAAGATGCTTCTTTGTCGTCTTTGCTTTTCGACGGTTTCAACGCGAAGGGAGGTAGAGTTTCAGGTTTTTTCGCTAAGGAGATAGATTAGAATACTTGTTTCTTATTGCAAAAATACACATTAAAATACATAACATGGTCAATTAAAGGATTAGGATGATATATTTTTCACTTGCTCTAAAAAGTAGGCCAATATAGCCCTATGAAGCGGGACTCAAGTGGCCACTTTAGTCTCTAGGCAGTGAAAAGTAATTCGTTTTTTAATTTCCTTTATGTGACATAGACAAACTCAAACAGCCAGTAAATATACTATTAATCTGTGGAGTGTGGACCATCTTCACTGCGAAAATGTTGAGTTTTAGTTCCATGGTTTGTCCGCAAAGAAGGTGGCGCCATGTGTTTTAAATCTTTCGTAATTTTTATTTTAGTAAATATCATTTAATAAATGTGTTTAAATTGACTATTTTTCTCGCACTCAAAGTGAAAAGTACAGTTTGCACCTCAAGACTGAACGACAACTTAATATACCCTTGGTGTCATTGACTTCCTCACACTGGTATATTATGGCTTCGTTTAGAATATACTAATGTGATATTTTATCTTGAAGTAAAATAAAAATAGTTTTTGGGAAAACAGTATGTGTGTCAGTTTTGTTCAGATGCATGCGTGTGTGTGGAGACGTGTGTATGTGTGATAAATCATAACATTTAATAATTCAAATACACATACAGTCAAAACCGAATATAACGACATCGTTTATAACGTCAGATCGTTATAACAACCGAATGGCAAGGTCCCGGCCGAAGCCCTATTTAAACTAATTAGTGAACAGACCGCCTATAAAAACATCTAATACAGTGTCATATCGCTTAAAACGAAGAAACTTCGTCGATACTCATCGGCAATAACGACTAATCGTTAACTTGTTGCAGCAAAACAAAACAATACAAACAATTTTTAACCTTTAAGAATATTTCGACTGATTTATTTATATTAGCTTCACACTTTCTCTCACCTGAACTCCTTCCACGCTCTGTTCCATTTGCAATTATAGCATGTTTCACGATTTATTTAGTGCGATAGTCTTAGAATAATTACATATATAAAACCAAGTCCGCGCGCCCATTTTGAAGCACCATAACTATTTTTTTAATGCCATCTTGCAAACGGGTAAACAAAACCATTAGCAGATGTTTTGTGTGGGGGGTATCTAGTGTGGCTTATTCCTCCAGCAAGGATCTGCCACTCATGTTTAGACTGGCTGTTTAGCCTGTCAAATTGTTGTTTGTTTGTTAGTTCGCTGATTTGCGAATTCCCAGATGTGACATCTTTTAAGTCTTTTAGCTTCTGGGGATGCGTGTAAAGAGGCAGCTAGGGGGTTTGAATGGGCGGCGATTCGTGTCCTGTACCTCCCCGCTCTGTGCTCCACTGCCTCTCTCACGGTCTCGACCTTTAGGTGATCATGCAATTCAGAATTCTTGATGAACCATGGAGCATTTGCAATCATTCTCGAGTGTTTTGTTCTGAAATCTTTGCAGTATTTCAACATTAGAATTCCTTGCAGAGCCCCAGAGTTCAATGCCGTACGCCCAAATTGGTTTTAACACCGCTTTGTAGATGAGGAGTTTATTTATCATCCCGTTTTTTCTGAACATGGTGTCTCCAAGTTTGCCTTCGGTCAAGGTGCATGCCAAGATATTTTTCTGTTTCACTCTTTGGAAGGATATCATCTCCTAATTTGACTGGGGCGCAGTCCCCTCTTCTCAGTGCAAATGTTACGTGAGTTGATTTAGCGGCGCTCGCTTTTATACGCCATTCTTTCATCCAAAGATCTACTTTGTGGCTTCGGCCCATCTATATATATATATTCATCTATTCCTTGTTGTTCGATAATGCTGCCGTATCATCAGCGAAGGTTGCACTCATAATTCCAGGTGTTGTTGGTATGTCAGCTGTGTAAATTAGATACAAGCTTGGTCTTAGCACAGATCCTTGAGGGACTCCGGCTCGAATGTCATGAAAATCAGAGTATGAGTCGTTGATTTTGACCCGAAACATCCTGTCTTCCAAGTAAGACTTGAAGAGTATGTAGAGGTTGTGTGTAAGATGCTTTTTTATTTTGTACAGCAGGCCCTGGTGCCAGACTTTATCAAACGCCTGTTGAAAGCAATTGAAGCACCATAATTGGAGTCATAAATGGCTCCAAACGGACCACTTTGCAGTGTTCATTACAGCTCCGCAATGTTCAATGTCAAAGCACGCCGCACGTAAGCAAGTAATAGTCACGCATGTCCTTCTATACGTTACTATTCTAAGGTGGTTGACAGTGTGCATGACAAGTTTTGGTTGAGCTCGTTTGTTTACGCGTTACCATGTCGCAAAAAAAGAGGAAAGTGTTTAATATTGACAAAAATATAATGAATACTTGTGTATATTGCTTTCATAACAACTATTGGACATAATGTCTAATATAGGTCCCTTCGTCAATGTCGTTGTATCCGGTTTCCAACAGTAATTATAAAAGGCTGGATGCCCAACATACCATCCACCTTCCTCTTTAAGTTCAGGCTAAGGGTGACTCGCTCCTGGCTGCTTTCTCTCTTAAACTCGGTGTATGTGGGCTCGTCGTCATTGGAGCCTTGCTGCTTCCCTCTCTCCACCTGCTTCTGTATGAACTCCAGCATTCTCTCCTGAGGTAACATAGGACGATTGAAAAAAGGTACTGTTTTCAGAATACTAAATACATTTAAAAAAATCTGCATCTTTCAGTGAGTATAAAATATCATTTTTCTAATGGTATAAAAATAACATACAGTTTGATAGTATACAAGGTTTTTTTTTTGGTTTATGTTCTAGAAAGACTTTGCTATTGGTCATTTTGCCTTCAAAATGCTGTATTTTTATTTTAGATAGAAATGCTATAAAACTGGAATGTTCAAGGAATCTGACATTTCATTCATGTATCAAATTTATCTAAGTAAAAATTACTGAATACCTGCCAAAAGTAAATGAACTAACCTGATCATCCTTATCCATTTTCTCTTTCTTAGCTTTAGCCTCCATAGCAGCGACCGCTGCAGGGTCCCTGTCAATGTACGTCACAAACCAGCCCTTCTCTGTCTCGTCCACTACACACTTGCCTTCCCTTCCGAGCCATTTGACAAACTCTGTCAGCGTCTCCCACTGAGTAGCATTCATGTGGAGATGTTCTCTGGGAATATCAAAAAATATTCAAATATTAAACAAAGGAAATTATAGGGATACACTGTTACAATCGCACAAATCAAAGGAGGGAAAAAGCAATAAATTAAAAAAAAACCTAATATTTAAAAAGCTATACCCAATAGAGTAAATTTGTCTTCTTCATAAGATAGTTATAATAATTCTGTATTGAAAAAAAAGGTCTTGCCTTCAAAAAATGTCCCCTGGTGGGACCCCTTACGCCGTTAAGGTAGTCAACCAATTCAGGGTTAATGTATTTAGAGACAAAAATAAGACTCACCTGTTTGAAATGTATTCCTGGTAAACTTTATTAGCATTTACTCGTTTAGTACCAAACTGCCTGCTCAGCAGTTCCACATAGCCATCAGCAAACTCTTTGGAGAAGTCATCTATGTACTTAGAAGCGTTATCAGCAAAGAGCAACAGCTGTCTTTGATGTGATTCTGACATAGTGTGGCACTTGAAACCATTCTCATCTCTACACTGTTTCTGGCACATCTGGCAGTACCAACGTAGTTTTTGCAGACCTTTAGCTTTTATCTTGTTTGCTATGTACTTTGGCGTACCTTTTTCTGCTTTGCCCCCCATTTTTAGGGGCTTTTTGATGGATTTTGGTTGGGGTAAATTAAGGTCAGTGTTTTTGAATGATTCTACGGTAAAACTGTGTTTTATTCAACATGTGATGATTATGGTGTGCAATGAAAGTGTTTTGTCGCCAAATATAATTTAAATACCAACTCTAATGGGCTAAATTACAATAAAACTAATAATTGTCCACACAACATTAACGTCAATAAGTCCCTTCCCTGGAATCTGACAGTGACATTTGTTGTTTTTTAAATGTTTTTTTAAAACATGGGCAAAAATAGTGTAGTAATAAATGACTTCTCACTGTTTGAAAAGTAAATCGATCGATTTCAAAATGTGATTGAAATAAAAAAGTTTTCTTATAATATCTCTGAATTCAAAGTTTCAAAACACAACTGTCAAAATTATAGCAAGATTCTCACATTTTATATTATTTTGATGAAATTATTTCGAAGCATTTCTCTTTATTGTTAATCTTTGGAGCAGGTGCTCATTTATATTTGAATCACTAAAGACATGACAGGAACAAAAGGAAGGATACCTAAATTATTTAATACATTAACAGTAAGTTTTGCCAAACTCTCGAATCCTCATGTATCTAACCGCGTAACGTCGATAACATTCTCAAATCGTATTTTCTCATGTACGAGCGAGCGAGCGTAATAGCTAAAACATAGTAGATAGTGCAAGTCATCTCTAACTTTGTGGTTGAGTACCTCTTGCCTGTGGTATTTTGATATTTGCCCACCATCGCACTTAGCATGTGATCACATTTTTCATATTTATTAATCTTCAAAGGACAACGTATACCTTCACGCCTCAGGAGATGGAGCAACCGCTGGCCGCTGCTGTCGACTCTGCGGAGGCGATACGAACTTGAGATCCTTCGCCGATACCTACTTGTGGGAGGGTGTCGAAGAGAGATACGATCAGATGTTGTTGGACTGCTTCAGAATCAGGGTACACTATTTTTTAAATTTAAACTTTGAATACGTTCACCCGCACTCAACGGTTTTCTTGCTTCTTTTCTGTCCGCAGCACTAGGGAGTGTGGGAAGCTCTCCCTGCGTCTGTGTTTCCGGATAATTACAACCTTGGTGGCTTCAAGGCCAGAGTGAATAGGCATTTTCTGGGTAAGCGTGTACCACACCACCATCGGCCTTGTCATTGCTTACCACCAGGAGAGACTGATGCCATACGCAAACCCACTTTAAATTAAAAAAAATACGTAATTACCCAGACATAAATTGAAGTAGAAGTAGACGAGTTTTTATGAAAACCAAGCTAATTTGATGTTACGATTGCGTTTACGATAGAAATCCACCTTTATTTACTCCATTGTTCCTACTTTTGTTCATAGAAAGTAGAATATTAAAATTAAATCTTCTTGCATTCATTGCCAAAATGTTGATCGTGGACAGCTTCAAAAGAGGTGCATTTAATTCCTTTACTTGACACGTGAAGCCCTTTTCAGGCACTTGCGTGATCTATTAAAATGTATGTATGATAAAATATAAAGTCACTTTTCTCAGAAAATTATAACGCTTTCAATGATGGTGATGTAAAAAAAAAGTAAAAAATATCTTTATTCAGACTGATAAAAAGTACTTATGACAATTCATATACAAAAAAAATTTAGCAAAAATATACTGAATAAAAATAAACTTACATAAAAGAATACTATGATAGTTATTATCATAATTAAACATAATGTGACTCTACCACCGGTTTGGAGGTTGTTTCCGATCGAGAAGACTCCGGCAAGAAATTCGATGGTTACTCTTTTCAATCTTGTTTTATACACAGAAATTGAATTAACAGGGTAAAGTCATAACAAAAAAGGGTGCAGAGGAGCAGATTAGGTATACCTAAGATTACCACAAATTCTTATCGATTAAGAAATCCTCAACACTATAATAACCTCGTTTCATTAACTTAGCTTTAATTTGTGACTTAAACTGGTGAAGAGGCAGTTCCACAAGAGTTTGCGGAATCTTATTAAAATATTTTACACATTAACCAACAAATGATTTCCCTACCTTATGCAGTCTTAGACTGGGAGTTACAAGCTTATTTTTATTCTTGGTATTGTTTATGAACATCACTCTTTTTCTTGAAGAGATGCAAGTTTTTACGTACATGATGATCCTTCCTTCCCCAGGTTTTACCCTCGGACGGTCTGATCTGCGAATGGTGTGTTCGCCAGCTACGCTACGCGGCGAGGTTCAAAGCGCTGCTGTATGCTGCGTTTGAAAAACCGTTAAGTAAGTATGAACAACGTTTGCACGTGGAGGAGAAGCTGTATCTTAGGGTCTGTTGAATTGATTTTAAATTTGAACTCGGCCCAAAGCTAAGTCTAAAATCTCATAAGTTTTGAGAGACTAAATAGGATCGCAGTTAAACATGGGAATACAACAAACGTTAGCTATATTCTTATCGAATCATCGTAAAGAGTCTCTGCAATAAACACTATCGTCATTATTGCTAAGGAGCGGCCTGTAACAGTAAACCAATTTTTTAGGTTCATCAACCCAGATAATAATATCATCACCACTGCAAGGAACCCAAACCCAACCAAAGAGCGATGAAGTGCAAGCCATAGACAGCAAACCCATGATAGAGATGCTGAAAACTAAAATGGCTGACAACAGCAAAACGCGTAGACTTTACGACAGAAAGATTTTCGACTCTAACTTGATAGTTAGAAGAATCAATGTAGAATGTAAGGTTTGCAAGCAGAAATATCCTATGTTAACGCCTTACGGTGGCGGGAAGGGTTTTATTTGTTCTCTTTGTGCAAATAATGAAGGGATGGACAGATTTTGCAAGAGGTGTAATGTCCTTGTACCTGCTGAGACTATGCAAAAACACATGAAAAGTCATTCGAAAGCCGATTGGAGAAGGAAGAGAAGGTAAGTCTTCTTTAACAAAGTTGCGTTTAAAGTTAAGTACCTACCTAATTGTTGATGTTTTTGAAAAATCTTAGTGTGGTCTTGCATAATCGTGAAACCAATGACAAGCTTGGTGGTTTAGTTTTTGAACACCCTTCGGTACAAACTCCGGTTGTTAGACGTAGAGTCGCGGGTTGGGTATCTAGGATTTTTCTTCTTAAATTTTCGGCCATTTTTTGAAAGACAATTTTTAACAGAAATAAAAAATATCATTTTAATTTTATTTCCTCAGGCAATTCAGCCTATCAAAAAAGCCTTCTCAATTAAAAAGGCAACAAGAAGGCTGCTTACGAAGCGGGAACATACCCAAATACAAGTGTAAAATTTGCCCAAAAAAATACGTCACATCCGAACATTTGGCAGAACATATTAAATGTCAACATAGAGATAAAAACACATGTACTCTTTGCAAGAAGGAGTTAAAGAGTATAGATATGCTGGTTCAGCATATGAAGATGCATAGAAATCATTTAAGTCTGAATTATTATTTAGCGGGTCCAGCGATGTTAGCAGGAAAAACGAAACGTGATGGCAAAAAGCGTGGATTTACGCGAACAAAACGAAGCATCTGAGATGACCGACGCGAGGGTATTTGAAATTTAATATAACAGTGCATTTGAACTAAGTATAAGTATTTTTATTTTCCTGCACTCAGCAAAACTTTTAGATTAATTAGGTATACTACTCGATGTTGATCATTTGTTATTCTGCATTTAGAATTTTTAGGACCAAGACAGACAATACGTAAATAAAACAAGAATTTAATCATCCATATACATACTCGTACAGGGTGTCCCAAAAAGTAGTGATAAGCGGAATCCCAGAAATTGAGCATCACTAGGGCTACCCTAATCACCCTCATGTATGTTCCGCAATTTTTGGTAGTTTTCGAGTTATGATTTTTTGGGTTGAGTCACTTTTTTGGTCACTGTGGCACGAATAATCGAGATAGATGTCCCTCTCTACGTTAGCTACCAGGTACTTTATTTAGAAGCATTCAACTTAAATAACACTGATCAATAATTTATAAAAAAATATGAAACTGAACATGTGGAAAAAACTGTTTTTACTCAAAGTTTTGAAGGCCATTTAAAAAAAATTACATTAACTTTTTTATTCAAATGTTTTTCAAAAACTTGCCTATTATTATATGTGAACTTTTGATTGCATTATTTCAATGGAATAGTTCAACGGCATCATACTTAAATTTACGTATTCTACGTATCGGTAGTGTCAAATTCCACTCTAAAAACTTTTTATGATGTGTTATAAATTTGCTACCTTATGATCTTGAATTTTACACTTCCGATAAAACAAACAAAAACAAATACAGCCTTATATACGTCCCACTGCTGGGCACAGGCCTCACCTCAACTATGAGGTGGTACGAGCCATACTCCAACACGCGGGCTCAGTTCGGATTGTTGGAGAGGTGAATGTAAGGCCAGTGATAAACCTTACCGTCAGATGTTATAAAGCCGCCTTTTTAGGCCTCTGCACGAAGTTATCGACCGATTCGGTGAGTTTGTTTTAACTGTAGTAAATTCTTCTCAAAGGCCTTTAGTTTTCATGAAATAAATTATATAAAAACTACACTAATAATGGATTAAAAATAAAAGAAAATAACCGAATCGGTCGATAACTCTGTTCTGAATCGGGGGGCAGATCAGGCTTTACGACTGATATCTTGCGACTGTTAACGTGCCTTCCGAAGCAGGGAGATGCCCGAAAAACACATCATAAAATTTCGGTCGGGATGGTCACCCCCATTACCCGATTTGACTGGCGTTGCTTGACATCGGATCGTTGCCGTCACTTAGCCACGAGCGCCTCGCTTCCGCTACATTGCATGTAAATTTAAGCATGATGCCGTTAAACTATTCCATTGACGTAATAGGCAATTTTTTGAAAAACATTTAGATAAAAAGTTTTCATAAACTTTTTTTTAAATGGCCTATAAAACTTTGGAAAAAAATTGTATTTTCCACATTTTGAGTTTCATATTTTTCTTCTAAATTATTGATCAGTGTTATAAATGTAAATGCTTCTAAATAAAGTAGGCCCGGTGTTCAGAAAATATAGGACATGTATCTTGATTATTCGTGCCACAGTGACCAAAAAAGTGACACAACCCAGATTTTATTGAAAATTCGTAAAAAAAATCACAACTGGAAAACTCCCAAAATCCGCGCAACATACATGAGGAGGATTCAGGGAGCCCTAGTGATGCTCTCTCACTGGGCTTATCACTACTTTTTGGGACACTGTTTAATTAAAATATAACACTTTATTACGTTTTAACTAACGTGGGGTACATAATTTTACTCATACTCGTTATTAGCAACTATCTTTGGACATATTGAATTAACATTCAATATATATTTTGTAAATAAATTAAAATAAGTAGGTACCTACTCTTGAACCAAGATCGTTTAATATTTATGTTCCTCATTAAATATTTTTGATAAACAATTGAACAAATTACACTAAATAAGGTCATCTGACCCTAATCTAAGCAGAGCTTGTACATATTAAGGGTTTCAGAGGCTTCTTAATACATACTTCTTAAGTTATCGACCGATTCGGTGAATTTGTTTTAATTATAGTAAATGATCCGCTGAAGGGGTAGCTTTCGATATTTTGATATGTTAAAGTCAAAGGCCCTAAGTTTTCATATACCAAATTATATAAAATCTACCCAACTTGAAAAATAATTAAAAATAAAAGAAAATAACCGAATCGGTCGATAACTTTGTTCTGAATCGGGGGCTGGACACCCAACACAACAAACACAAACGTTCATCACATGATTGTTTGTCATGAATGAGTTGAATCGAACCCTCATCATCACATCCGGCGCTAAAGGCAGGATCGCTATAGTATTAGATACTTATATGCACTCAAATACAGAACGTAAATTTAATTTCATTAATGTTGGTGTAGGTATAGGAATCAAACCAACCCTAACCCAAAAGCAGGATCAATAACTAACTATAATAGTGCGCCTTTCCGGTATTCTCAAAACCGGCACCGCATTTCAAACTTGCAATGCGAAACGACTGCTATTCACTTGCTATTTGACAGACAGTTCATAAGTCAAAAACGCGATTTTCTTGAAACCGAAACAAGTGGACAAACTAGTTGACTCACGAGGAAACACTCCTCAGAAATAAAACACGCTTGAGTGATAGATAAGACCCTTTCACATTAAACACAAGCTACTGCCTTAAGCAAACTTAGCACAATGCCTTTCCCGCCTCGCCGGCATCCTTAAGGACGCAACGCAGCTCTTCGTGGCTGACAGTTCCTTCCTCAGTCGAGCGATTTCGGACTCGGCTTGCCTCTTGCGCTGAAAACACACTGGCGATTTATTTATGAGGAAATTAGTTGAAGATGGAACATATTGAAGCTATAATACAATACAAATACATCACTGCAGTGCTTCTCATGTGGATACCACTTTATCCATGTGTGATTTAGTGGGCCAAGACATTTGTTCCAACAAAAAGGAACAAATGAGAATGTTATGTATTTTCATACTTAGTTTCACATTGCTTTATTTCACCTAATTTGTTTATGAGGCAGTGGCAGCTACATGATAAGATGTTAGCTAAAATAAATATTATAGGTAGTAAATATATTACATTTTATTGAAAAATCTCTTAAAGATTTAATTAGTTATTTTATTTTTTTGAATTTTTTTTGGACTCGTTGATTTTTCGAAGTTTCATCGGAGTTCGCAGATGTGGTATCACAGTTCCGTGTTGTCACAGTTCTGTGTTGTCACAGTTCCGTGCTTTCACAGTTCTGTGTTGTCACAGTTTTGTGTTTGCGCAGTGATAACATTTATTTGGCTTTAAACATGTGTTCAGAAGCTTAATTTAGAGGCGATTGTAATGGTTTCGCCAGTACAGCAAAGCAACCAAAACATGAAAAAGAAGTTATAGGATTAAATGTTACTTACAAAATCGTAGCAAAACTGTGCCTCAAAAATGCTATTTAATGTAATTGAATGATGATATAAAATATTTCAACAGTGATATTTTCAAAATCAATTGTTAAAAATACTGAAACAAGAGGACAGTTAAAAACATGTTTTCATTTTACCTACCGACTTGTGCTAAGAATAAGAAAATGTCAAAACATTGCAGTACATAGCTGAGAATCTCAACCCTCGTGTTCTAATATTACTTATAAGTTAAGCAGCGATGATCAAAAAAATATCCAAACTGTAGAAAATCGAACATCTTCATCAAAATACCTTAAACTTCAATTTCTTGTTGAGTTCTTTTATTGAAAGTCATCATTCCGTACTGATGGTACAGGCTGACGATTCGCAAGAGTTTGTGTTCGCCCTCCTATTTGAAATAAAAATATTTTGACTAGGAAGTTGAGAACGGGGTGTTTGATCAAAAAGGTTTTGTTCTTATCAGCAATACTTTTTTCTAACACACCTATGTACTTTTGTAGAATTCTTGCGAAGTAAATTTGTATTTATGTAAGTATTGCCGGCACTAGCTGTCACCTAGGTGATATAAAATATGTAGAATCAAAACATGATGAAAACTCAGAATAATAAAAATAACGGAATTTCTGAATCAATTATGAGCTTCAGAAATTCAGTGAGATGAGGGCAAATCTGTAATTTATAATGTTGTTGCAATAAAATATGATGACGTCTGATTAAAGAATTTTCTAGAAGATACCTTGAGCTCGTTGGCGAGGCGTGCCTCGACCTGCGCGACCCGAGACCTCAGCTCAGCGATATCGCGCATAAGACGCGCGGCAGCCAGCTTATTGTCAGCCTGCAAAAAACTTCCTAATTCAGAACTAGCCAAAAGGCTAAAAACATCCTGAAAATCAAAGTACATATTTAGCCTGCAACAACTTGCAATAAGATAAACAACAAACAAAATCATAAAAAAAAAACATTAGGTACTCACATAGACAATGCTTTCTAAATAAAACGCATTAGGACATAATCCTGGGACAAAATCCATTACTCTTAAACAGAATTGAATTAATGTCAAACATAAAATTTACAACCCTATTTGAAGGCAGTGATGTTAAAAAAAATATCTAATGTCGTTACGTTCTTTAATTCTAATACGGAGGAATTAGATTCAAGAGTCAGGAGCTGGTCTGATCCTGAGCCGCTAAATGGACGACGACCATGCACAATGAAGTCAAGGCTTTCCAACTATCAT
This sequence comes from Udea olivalis, assembly GCA_947369235.1. Classification (NCBI taxonomy): domain Eukaryota; kingdom Metazoa; phylum Arthropoda; class Insecta; order Lepidoptera; family Crambidae; genus Udea; species Udea olivalis. The sequence goes on along the minus strand of OX376368.1, from coordinate 9,054,449 downwards.
TACCATATAATAACGCATTACTTACGACTCTGGAAGGTGCGTTTCTGGCTACGTTCCTGCAGACCACGTTTGGCAGCTCGGAGACAGAGCACGTAGAGAACATCGTATCTGTTGGGACGCTCCTCACAACTCCTTGGATAGCCTGGGTGCAGATGTTTAGTAATTATCAAGCAAATCATTCAGCCTCGTATTGACTAGGGGATAAAATAACCACTTGTCATCCTGACATTCACATGCCCTGCGCTTGACAAAATAGACGCTTAAAATCACCACCACTGTATTTTATGTGAATAAATATTATTTGATTTGATTTTTTCAATTCAATTCAATTCAATTCTTTATTTGCTTACTAAGTGTTACAAATAGGTGTTTAATAACAAAATAGTACTTAAAACTTAGTTACCGCTATGGTATTGCAAACGTTTGAGGACAGCAGTTTTACATTAGAGCTAAAACAATATACTAAAAATTAAAATAAAATAAAGGCTCTTTACTTAACTAATCACAACCTTAAAGGATGCATAGAGCAGACTTATTATTATTATTATAATATATATTTTCTAAACCATTGTACATATAATATCAATTTAGTTTATTATGTTTTTATTTGTATTTTAAATTTTTTGTAGTTAAATATTCATTTATGGAATAAAAAGTTTCAGATACTAGGTATGATTTTAAAGTTTTTGTAAATTTCCTACTGTTCGTTTCATTCTTTATGTGCGGAGGCAAATTATTAAAGATTTTTACTGACATATAGTAAGGGCTGGTATTTAACATTTTAATCCTAGATTGTGGCAAGTAAAGTCTATTTTTATGTCTAGTATTTAAATCATGAGTATCTTTTACTTTGGTAAATTGCTTCATATTTTTAAAGGTAAATATACATATATCGTATATGTATAAGGATGGTACGGTAAGTAAATTAAGTTTTTTAAAAAACGGTTTGCAAGACTGGGTGTTATCTTTCTGGGCTATAATTCTAACTATTTTTTTTTGTATTATGAAGAGATCGTTCATATTTGTGCTATTCCCCCATAGCATAATGCCATATTTAAGTTGAGAGTAGGCATAAGCATAGTAGGCTGTTAGTGCGGCTTCTTTGTTTGTGCTATGTACTAATTCAAAGAGAGCATATGAAAATTTTGATAGTTTTGATTTTGTACGCTGTATGTGTTTTTTCCAGTTCAAATGCGAGTCTATTACTATACCAAGGAGGTTGAAATTATCTACTGATTCTATAGTATTATTGTTGATAGTTATATTGATATCTAATGGGGCTTTATTGTATGGTCTAAACTGTATTATTTTTGTTTTTGTATAATTGATTGTAAGGTTGTGTTGTTTTAGCCATTGACATATATTTTTTATTGTTTTTATGAGTTCTTCGTTAATTTGATTAGTATCTTCGCATTTTATTAATAAAGATAAATCATTTGATTTGATTTGATTTAATAAAGTGTAATGGAAATTTAGAATGTTTAATGTATGTGTTTGAGTAAATTCGTTTTGTGTGTCACTGTATGTTGAATTTGATTAAAATGAAATGACATATTTTGTAATTTATTTACCAATTTATATGATTATAATAACACACAAGATAATATGTATTGTATTTTATAAGAACTTATGAATTTTATATGTAACATTTGCATGCCTGTTTTGGTGAATTGTGCGGACTTTGCTATTTATACCAACTATTGAACCACTTTTCGAGCGAATAAATGAATCTGAATCTGTAAAATCATGTGACAGACAAAACATTGAATATACTCGTACATAGGCCCCATCGCCAAACATATTGGATTTCCGGGCGACCAATATTGACGGACATCGCCTGATGAATACCTTGTCTGTTTCAGCATTCGAGACGGTTTGTAAGTCGCAGCACTACATTTTTTGTTCACATTATTGAAAACATAGTTACGTAGTTTTACCTGTCTCCTACAGTAATTGAAGGACCGAGCAGACAAGGAACAAGTGGCTCAGAATATCTTCCAGACTTTTTTCCACATCGCACTACAAGTACAACATACATGCCACGGGATATAAAATCCTCTAATCACTAGTGAATCTATAGAAATGTTTCTCCCCACAACTGAAATATTCTTTACCTGAGCAACCGCGGTCCGAATATGCTTGTTGTGGTGTGATTCTTCTCTTTCTAGATGCCTCTTGAGATGCTCGATGTCTGCCATCAAGGTGTACTTCTCCTTTTCCAGCCTTTGGTTGGAATTTTTTAGTGCCTGTTGGGTGAAAATTATTATAAGCCCCAGCTTGAAAAAATTGCTACATAAAACTTAATAGCCCACTGAGTTTTGGGTCACTAAACGGATTCCGAAATCTGAGTGACAATTATAATTAGGGGAAAATCAATCACCTAAGAGAAAACGTCCTATAAAAAGCAAGCTCAGTCTAAATCCTTATTAGGTTTAAAGAAATTTATTTCTCATAAAAACTAAATAGTTCACTTACAATGAGATAAGTAGGTACATTAATTATTACACTGAATGTCAATTTATATAAATATAATTATTACATTATTATTGTTTGCCTCTGGATTTATTTACATTTACGTTACATTTTACAACTTTCGGACATGTTTCGTCTATCTTTGTACGTATGTACACTATCACATTCCTTTAAGTATCTGGGTCCATTGAATAGCTGTGCTCTCATGAACAATATCGTTATTTTGCCGTAGTTAGTGCGCGGGCTAATTAAACTTAGTTTGTTTATATTTCTCAGGCCATGATTGTTTACTTTTTTAGGTAATTTTATACTAGTCTGGATGGAACCCGTAACAATTTTCTTGACTAAAATACAGCTGCCAAAAGCGTACAGTTGTTTAATATTTAATAAACCGGTTTTCTCATACAATTCTTTGGTTGATGTTGGGTAGGGATAATGAAATAGCACTTTGACTATCTTGTTTTGGTTACTTGTAGGAGCTGTGCCCCATATTTAGACTAAATATTCTAAATGCGGCTTCACTAGTGAATTGTAGATAATAGTGCTTACTTTTTTCGGAATGCAATTTGATATTTTACGCAGCGCTCCCAGTATTGACATTAGCTTTGTCTTGACAGGGTTAATATGCGGTTTCCATGTGAGTTAATATCTATCCATAGGCCGAGATATTTTTCCTGCTGATACCGCTGAATTATCTCATTAATTATAGTAGGAGTAGTGATTTGTGGAAGAAGTTTATTCTTTGCAGCAAAGATCATGTAAGACGTTATAGATGCGTTAACGGAAAGCAAGTTGTAGTTGAACCACTCATTTAACAAATTAAGATCTTTTTGCGCTTAGTAACGTGTGGGCACACTTGCCGTAATAGAAGAGACATGTGTCGTCTGCATACAGTGTTATATATCCGGTTAGTCCAATTTTATTTATGTTATTTATGTATATTAAAAACATGAGTAGAATTTTATATGCGTTCAGCAGAGCCTCTAAAATACATAGACTCGAGGCATTTTGAATACAACTCACAACTCACTTAAACCTTACTGTCTGACACTGGTCCTCTTCATAGCCAGACTGAAAGGAACCGAGGTAAACCGAAAATCCGACCTACCTTTACTTTATCCTTCTTCTCGAAGTGGCACTCCTCTATCCTCCTCTTCAGCTTCCGCCTCAACTCATCCAGAAGCCCAGAGAGTGTGATCCTGTTAGATTCAAGATCTGCTCTCTGTTGGACGACCTGGTTGATCGAAGTGAGGAGTTTGATTCCTGGGAGTCAATTGATAAGTATCGGGTAGAAGCACTGCTCACAATGCTACTAAGACAAAAAGCAAGGGAAAATTGATCTTTAGAAAATTGATGCCACCGGTGTCTGGTTAACACAAGAAGTCTACAGCATCTAACTTATCAACTATGTTTATTCATAGTCTACATACTAGTATTATGCGATAACTATTGGCGATCACCACAGCCCCATGTTTTGGCGCCCAACGCGGAACCAAAATGATCCCAACGTGGATTAGTGCAGTCATTGAAGCATTATTGCTCCGAATTTTTTTACTGTGAACCGAATTGCATACAATTTTGGAATTAGGTTCATCTTACCCTTAACTTCAAAAGTGAAAATGATTTGAACTCCGCAACCACCCCTTCTCGGGGGTGAATTTTTTTTTTGCAAAATAACCTCAGATTTCGATAAAAGGCCTAATTTTAAGCAAAAAATCATCTCTAAAAGTTTTTCAAAAACTCCAATACTTTTCAAGTTATTGGCAATTGAAAATTCGCAATTTTTTCACGTTTTTCATCGGTTTTTTGCAAATATCTCCAAAAATATACGTTTTATCGAAAATTTTACGAAGAACAAAATTGTAGCAGGTAAAACAATGAACAATTTCGTTTTTTATAAAGTATTCTAAGTGCAATATTAAGCTAGATATTAAAGATCAAAGCCGTTTTTTATTTTGTCTGAAATTTAATCGATGTGGTCAATGCCATCTAGCGGCGAGCAGATGAACAATGAATCACCCACTGTGAACCAGGGGGTGATTCACTGTTCATCACCCGGTGTACACAGTTACTATAGAAAATATATATATATAGAAGTTTCTCACGCATTTTGTTGTTGGAGTCAGTGACACTTGGGAAGGAGTAAATATAATTTAAATTAAGGTTTTACATAATTTACAATGAACGTGGATAAATTCGACACAAAATACGTTGCTGCATTTTATGCATTCTAATACAAAAGGGTTTTGTAGTGCTTAAAATAAGCTTTAAAATGAGCACTATTAAAAGTCTTTTGCACGTAAAATAAGTGAGCTATATTGCAAATAAGGGGAGCATCTAATATTTTTTCTTTTAAATCAATGGGTTTCATAAGTGCCATTTCCACCAAAATTAAAATTAATCGTATTCCGCCTAGAATTAACTTTATTATGAAGAGTTTGATAGATAGTATCAGTTTGGCTGCTTCAGGACACATATTTTTCAAAAAAGTCACGATTAAAAAAAAAAATCAAATTTTTAAAAAACCCACCTTTTTTTCATAATATCTCAAAAATGACGACAGATACGTATAAAAGTGTACGGATTAAAATTTTAGGTATTTTTTTGACAAACAATTTGGTTTTTTGTTTTTTCTGTCAAACAAAAATTGACGGAGATATGATTGTTTAAAGAGCGCGTGGCAGCGCAATCACAGCCTCTCTTAGGCCTTTAACCCTTCACCGTTTTAGAAAAAGGTTTTTTACTATATATTGCAATAAAGGATGTTGTAGCTCTCTTAATTACCTTTAAAATATTTTTTTATAAATTGTGATAGCATGAAAATTGAAGGAGTTATGGTCCAAAAACTTATCATATTTTTTTCTACTTAGTAACTGAAAAAATTTTTTTTTTTTCAAGGGGTTGAAAATGATTTTAATATGAGGTAATTATGTTAGAAAATACTTTACAATTTCACCACTTACTATTAGACATGTTTTCTAGCGATAAAATGGCTCAATGTCAATTTTTCCATTAAGGGGTTGTTTACACCCCTTAAAAATAATAGGCGGAGTTCAGATCATTTTCACTTTTGAAGTTAAGGGTAAGATGAGCCTAATTCCAAAATTTCATGCAAATCGGTTCACAGTTAAAAAATTCGGAGGTAAGACCGTATTTTTCGCTTCAATGACTGCACTAGATGGGATTTAATGATTTTTGGCTCCCACTATGGGACCAATTGAGGATTTAATTATTTTTAATTAAAAAAGCTTGACCTACTTTGTTCGTTGAGCCTGAACCTCTGTGCTGCCGGCTGGAAGGAGCAGCAGTCTGGACTGGGCGCGCCGGAGTCTTGTCCTTGATACTGTGTGTTGTAGTGGGGTAGACTCTCTGGGGACTCCTGAAGAATATACAGTAGTAAGTATGTACTTGGATGCACATTTAGTGAGACATACTATTAAGTAGAGAGTACCGCCTGACTTAGACAAACATTACCGCGGAACACTGAACTGCGAACAAACTGCACTGCAAAAACACAAAACTGCGACCAACCTTAATCCAAAGCCCACATTTGAAAAAAAAATGAGATACGATGAAAAAAAAAAAAAATGGTTGCCTGTAAAGTCGGTTTTACGGGCGAAGATTTTACGTGACAACGTCTTTTTCTCGGTAGAATATTTATTGATATGAATATAATTAAATTGCACAATAGGAACAAGGAATTGAATGAAAATAAGAATTGCGGCAGACCGATCATAGTTGAGTGGGAGAGAGACGCAAGGCATTCGGCGGGCCTCTCTCTCGTTCGGTGACTCATCGTAACGTTACCGAGCGTTACACTTTTTCATAAGTGACTCCCAGCCGCAACCTAATTTAAGACGTTGTCACGTCAAAAATCAAAGGAAACAAGGTTCGCGGATTGTGCAAGTTGTCGCTTTTCAGTGTTTTGTATTAGCAGACAGTTTCGAAATCAGACAAAGAGCCGGTGAAGGCTCACGACCAAGAGTTGCGTCACTTTTTTGGGGATGGCTATTTCCAGCAGTGGACTAGTATGGCTGATAATTATGATAACGTGATCCTTTTAAATTTTTTTGGTCCTTCTGTACCAGGTTCATTTATTTACAAGAACTTAAGTAGGTACTTATTAAAAAACTGCTGTGATCTGTATGTTGTTTGTTACTGAAGTAACCTTATCGAGTACTTACATCAAGTTTATACTTGGGCATGTCATCCGATGAAGAGAACCTGACGGAGTGATTCCTGTTCACCTTCACTGGATTTAAAGTCTTCATCGCCATGTTTGATTAGTCTAAAAAAACAGATGATTTATAAGCTGCATTAAATAGAAAACATCATCTGCTCATGAAAAAACCAAAACAGACGTTGTTCGACCTGGAGCTGAAGTGGCTGAACCCCGGACATTGGATTAAGACTTACTGAGCGAGGTTGCTTACCACTTACGGCCACGAACAATATTACCTACCGGACCACTGGATTCATGCAAGCCTTTTTGCAATTCTTAGCTTAATTTTTTTACAACATTGCAGATTTGCATTTTAAAAAAATACTATAGCTAAATTAAAGCTATGGCTATATAGATTATCGATTATGCTTACCTATTTTCGAGGTTGGCTCCCTGCTCTAATTCTGTGTGTTGTCTGTGGCACAGTCGGCGAATTTGCGAGTTACGCGCGCTTTGTGACAATCGTAAACGGTAAACATCATCAGAACGATACAGGCTGATCCTAGGTAGGTATACATTTTTAATTTATTATTTTGTGACATTTTTTACATATTTCTTCTTCTTGTCGACCCATTTGGGAAATTTTGTCCAACTTTAACTTAAAACTTTGACTTTGACATTATTTTATTTCGCAGACGTAGGCTTCAATAAACGAGTAGGTATTATAAATGTTTGGTTCTAAAGAAGTATATTCTAGTTAGCGGTCATTGTGATATACGCAAATTTAATTAAATGTAAGCTTAATCTTTTCAAATGCCTAGGCTATTTTGTATTTTATTCTGTCGCTATACTTAATTTTTATTTTAAATAATCTCATAATTATTTTAATATTTAACTAGTTACATTCATTATTGTCGAGGCAATTGTCGAAATCGACGGTCTGTGACTCTGGTGATGATGAAAAACATACTTTGAAAAGACGAGCTTAACAGCAGTGTTGTCGCCATCATAAATAAGTAGGTACCTTGTTGCAAATGTGTGCAAATGTTCCGTTAAGCACTTCACGTCAATAGTCAATTATTATACTCGTATCTGAGCGTTCGTTTCTTTCTATCTATTGTGACTTGCGATAATAAGACACCCCCTGTAGATAGCGTCCTAACCAGCCCCGTACTTGGTACGGGCGTGCGTGTATCGTAAAAAATAACATCGCGGTCGACCATTTTGCCAATGATCTGCCATTTTGGATGGTTACATGCAGTAGCGCTACAAGATAAAAACTGTTCAGAATTAAAATATACAAAATTGGACATAAGGCATTTGACGACCGACTTGGTGTAATGGTTAAGAAGTTGGCTACTACACCAGAGGTCGCGGGTTCGATCCCCGCACAGTACAAACATTTGTGTGCATGAACATGTCTGTTTGTACTGGTCTGGGTGTCTCCTATGTATAATATGTATCTATTTACAAAAGAAAATGTATTTAAGTATGTTTATCCGTTGTCTAGTATCCCATAACACAAGCTTTAATTAGCTTACTTTGGGGCTAGATGGCGCTGTGTGGAATAATGTCCAGGGATATTTATTTATTTATTATTTAATTGTAAACAATCTCACCAGTAATGATAATATGGTCAAATCAGACATTGCTCAGTGAATAGCCTATTGTTCTGTAGAAAACTAAGCTAGAGCGGTTAGCAACATGTTCGTAAGTGGTTTTTTTGTACGCAGTTGTGTCTATCTATCTGAATATTTGTTATACATGTCGCCAAGGTCTACTTCAAGAAATCTCTTTCTAGAGATAACCGCACTTAAACTTCTGTAGTCGTTGTTGTTTTCATTATGTTATTGTCTTTTTGTGTACGAACTAATAAATGAATCTTAATAACGGCTTGTAAAGTCTGCCTATTATACCGAACCATACTATGAACGTGTTAGGCAAAAAAATATACTTTTTATTGATATGTATGAGACTATGCCCACTAGACCGTTCCCTCACCGACCAACGCTTTGTAACCTCAAAGCTTTGTATTAAGGTTCAAAAATTTCTTGTTTGACATTTCTGCAATGCTTGCCCAATGAAATTCTGTTCAAGAGCCAGGCCCCTGGTATGATACGCTCTAGTAAGCATAGTAGAGCGTAGCTTGTGCTGTCCGACCCTGATACGTCCATAGCCTTAAAGTGCAGGGCACGACAATGAGTCTGGTCTTCAGTGGGAGTTTAGTACCTTCATTGTTTCTGATTCCCATAACACAAAGAAAACCTTGCTTTGGGACCAGATTAATTCCAAGCAGAAGTCCGAAAATATTGAAAAATATTTTTTTTACATAATAAGGATGAATGACACAATAACAACCTCAATAATAAAAAACATTCATATCATACCTTCACGACTATACCTATCCCAAACGGGTAGTCATGGTAAACAGAACTCTCAGACGCCCACTTTTCACCAATGGTATTGGAACCCGGCGTGGTTTTGTTTTTACAAAAACGTTTTCTTTAAAATTTCATCTGTGTCATCTATTGGCCGTTGCTTGTACCTACTGCATACCGCCATCCCCTGGCATCATTCGGCCACAGAGTTATATCCCTGGCACACGCGATCGGAACACGCTCACAAGGGCTCTGTATTTTATTTTCTTACCCTAAAGCTTTTAGTTAATAAGTTACTTGTTATCCAATAAGTTATTTGATTTACTTCCGAAAATCTTTGTTATAGTGACCTATTTAATAATTCTAAGGGCCTGCGCAGACGACGGATTATCCGCGGCGTACGTTTTGTCAGTCACAATAGATCCCTTACCTGTATCGAGCAACGCACACGGAAGACTAAAATTACGCCGAACCAAAAGTCCGCCGAAACTACACGGACGCCCACGGAGGGTAGCGGAAAGTACGTGGGTGTCCGCGAAAACGAACGAACTATGAGCAGTCGGAGTCGGCGGACTTTAGTAAAAATCGGTTCGAAATAGTAATAATAATACTCTGGGACGGTTCCGCCAAGTACCTACTCGAAGCTCTTGACAGATTGCAGCGGCGTGCTATCCGTATCATTGGAAACCCAGAGGCAACTTTGACCCTTGAGCCTCTCCAATTGCGTAATAGAGACATTGCCAGGCTAAGTGTTCTCTATCGCTTCCACAATGGGGAATGCTCTGACGATTTATTCCAGCTTATTCCACCCTCACCTTTCCACTCCCGTACCACGCGTGCTGGACTACGGCGTCACCCACACACAATCCAACATTTGTTGGCCCGAACTAAAAGGTTCGGTGACTCGTTTCTTTGTCGTACCATCCTGACGAGGAACGAAGCGCATGTGTTTCCTTCCTCTTAAAGTCCCGGGTTCTTCAAGCGGGGCGTGAAAAGGCATTGCTGCAGGCCTTCAAGGTGATGATGGCCAGCCCAGTGATTCGTTTGAATGACTGGGCTTGTCAATCTGGTCAATCTGGATCTCACGACCGCTTTCCATCAGGTGGAGTGAGGTCATCTTGATGGGCAATATATAAAAAATAAAAATAAAGGGATGGAGACCCCATTTTCTCTTTAGAACGTCTCCTCTTTTACTTGAACTTCATGTAAATTACTGCACAACGTAATCTCAGAATATTTAAATACTCTTGGACAACAAATGATCGCAAACCGTGAGCGTTGAGTCCGCGGTAGATCCGCGGAGCGTACCTATAGAATCTACTTTTTACTCCGCCGCGGAGAAAAGTCCGTCGTCTGCGCAGGCCTTCAGGGGAGTTTTCTTTTCTTTTGAACATAGATTTTCGTATACCAAAACCTTTTGATGAGTTAAAAACTGTCACTCTTTTTATTAATCAACATCTAACTCCATTAGCGAGCACAGATTGTTTTCATGCCACCATGCGCAAGGGATGTGAATCCCTGGTGCGAAGAGTGCCGGCCAGCTTCAACTCAATTTTTTATTATTTTTTTATTTTTAGCGCCAGACAACACACCTCTTGTCATGGTCTCGAAGTAGGGATAAATATCCTTCTATTACGAGGTACCCGACAAGGAATTAAGCCAGGGGCGTCTCCCAGTAGCACACCCAGACCAGAGTCAATTTAGAAAATATCGTTTCCTGAATTGACCCGACCGGGATACGAACCCGGGACATTAAAGAATTCAAGGCGATTAACCGTGCTACAGCGCACTACGCCAATCGTGCCGTCGACTATTCTGTCAATGATTGCTGACAGACTGGACTGCAGTTATGTGAGGCATTGCTCGAGCAGACACACATTAAGCTGTGGAATTGTGAGGAATTTTAATTGTTGAATGCTTAAATTGTTAATTGCGAATTTTGTGTTTTAAATTATTTTATTATTATATATTTGATTGACATGTAAATGTGTAAGCCTGTATGGACCCTATTGTCTGAAATAAACTTAATTTGATTTAAATTTAATTAACTATGCCGCATTCCAATTTTATTAACATGCTAACATGGCCACATCTGCGAAGTGCCAAAATTTAAAAAAGTGGAACACTTGGTATTCGTACACATATCAGGGCCTTGCGTTATCTTTCTCAATAACGGGATCGCATTTGAGATTGTTGTGATCGTCAGGATGATATAATATAATACTATAATTTGATCGAGTTACTAAAAGCTACAAATAAAAACTCGTATTCTAAGAACACTGAGCCTTGAATATATTTACAAAATTTAATAAGCACGGAAAACTTTATTATGAATCACACACAACTAGTAGTCCACAAGTTACTAAGCGCCTACAAAGACATCATTAGCAATTCTCCAGAGAGCATAAACCAAGGCGTAAATAATTTAGGCGTTATAATATTTTTATTCATAACTTCATAATGGAGCTTCTTATAATTATATTAAAAATACAATGTTAAAGTATGAAATACCTAGGTAATCAATATCAAGATTAACAACGTAGTTTATACAACGCTAAAACCATGAGGGCGTGGAAGTGGCCAGCCAACCTGACATCAGAATGGCTGAGCACATAATTGTTTGATATATTTCTTAACGCAAATGTAGAAAATATTGCATTATAAGTAATAAACAGTAGCTAATAGGTAATGAACGTGCAGATGGTCCCTTGACCGTATCTCGTTTGGGCCAGTCATCCTGACGATCACATTTCAAGGCACTGTAATTTTAATTTTATTGTATAATATTAAAATTTGATTGACATGTAAATGTGTAAGCCTGTATGGACCCTTATTGTCTGAAATCAATGCCGCATTCCAATTTTATTAACATGCTTACATGGCTACATCTGCGAAGTGCCAAAATTTTAAAAGTGGAACACTTGGTATTCGTACACCAGGGGCTTGCGATAACTTTTTCATTAACGGGATCGCATTTGAGATTGTAGGCTTGATTGACCCTTCAGATTAATGCGGCTCTGTCACATGTCAGGTGAGCGAAAGAGACAGCTCCCTTTGAATGTTGTTTCATTAGGCTTAGTAATTTTCTAAAGGTGAAAGGTACCTATGGTGAAAAAAAAAACAAAGTTCCAATAAAACATAATGCAATTTGATTTTCTTTTATTATTCGATTACATTTCAAATTAAAATAATAGGAAATTAATAGCGCGGATAGAAAAGTAACGTAACTAGTTTGTTTTTAATTAAAAAAACACACTGAAAACTAGAGTACAAACATGTCTCTAGGTAGGCTCTCTCAAATTAAAAATAAGTACACATACAATCCATTTCAACTGAAGGTATTCTCAAAAAATAAAAATCGAAGTAACTATTACGGCTAAATATCTGTTAAATATAAGACAATTAAAATCATTTAATACTACGTTTATTTCAAATAAAACAGGCTACCTTCGACAATGACAGACGACTGAAATTGTTATAATTATTCGAATTATAAGCAGTTCTATTATAGCATTTTTATTCATTCAATAATCGCCTGTTACTATCCGAAACTTCTAACATTGGCGCGAAAAAGTGTTGCCATGTTCAAACCACAATAAGTACTAAGGCATAAAAACTTCTAGGTTACATCTAATTGTTAAAAATAGCAACAAATGCTTTATTAAATACTATAAAAACCTATTAAAATACTATTATTACTTATCTAGTTAAAATAACATGCTTAATAACTGCTGATTTCAAAGTAGGACACTTTCATGTAAAAATATAAAATAACAGTGTGACAATATTGATAAATTGTGATTCTTTTAATGGAAGACTATGATATACAATGTCATAATGAAGAAATACGAGATTAGGAAATTCTTAAGTCGTAGGTACATTTTATTCAAAATGTGTTGTACTTTATTCAAAAATTAACAATACTAGATTACCTATTCATTTAGATAAAGGTAAAAAATTGGAAATACCCTTAATTAATTACAAAATTATGACTTTATTAGTCAATTCGCAGTTAAAATTGCAAATAAATTAATATAAAAGATAAAATGAGTAAGTATCTTTGATTTATTCATTTATAAAGTTATAATGTAATAAAGAACAGGTAGTAGTCAAACAGATTAACCACAAATTGATATATTCTTCTAAACAAAATATTTGCCACACTGTAACAACAACATTGATATGATAGATTAAAGTTTGTGTTCATGCTGCGCAACCCTATGCTACTTTGTCATATGGTAGTAAATTGGTGTAGCCAACTTCTGAATTTCTACTTCTTTAGTAGTTTCTCCTCTTCTGGGTTGAGTGGTTCCTCTTTCGCGTTGTACTAAAAAATTTAAAAGTAAAAAAAACACTTGTCAATAATCATTGTAAAATATAAAAAAAAATTGAACTAATTTTCAACGTTTTCCTGATCTACGAGTATATGATCATGAAATTATTTCAACGTTATTTCTTATAAGACAAAATGAAGAAAACTTCCAGATTTTCTATTATTAAAATTGTTAAGAATACAAACCATCTAGATTTTTTTAGATTCCGTTATCTATAGCAGCGTGAAAGTAAAATTTGCAAATGAATATGAGTATATTCTGTTTTTTTTTCAAAATCATTGGAATAATAGTACGATATTCTACCTGATTTGTAGGGGGCGGTCCTAATGATTCCTTGATGTTGTCCAAGCCCTCGCCTTCGCTCAGCAACTGAAAATATCAAATATAGTTATATGAGGTATATAATATTTATTTTTATTGAGAAAACAACTGTAGCACTATAAAAAGCGTTTTCAGTCTGGTATTTTCATGTAAGTGATCTTAGTCCTACGAATTTTATCACGAATTGCTCTTGAGCAACTGACCCAACAAACTGTCTTTTATTTTTATATTTATGAGTAATTGAAACAGCGGGTTAACAATCATAATCTATCTTAAAACAAGTACCTATAAAGTTAGAAACAGTTGGTTTGAATTTTGGGTAAAAAAACCCTTATTAAAAAGGACGAAAAACCACACGTAAATCAACTTCATCGAAAAATAATATAATTATAGCATGGTTTAGCTCTTCATTAGTCTATAAAGTAGGTTGTTCTGTTATTTATGGAAGATGGCATTCTAAACGTTTTTTTGCCCCCTTCATCTTTCTGCGAGAATTTGGAATTAATAATTATTTATTATTTTCTCACCTTGTCGACCTCTGGCTCTATTTGCGCGTTGGTTCCTCCCTTGCCCAAAGCACCCTTCTCCATCAGGGTAGCACGCTTAGCAGCCATGTACATGGATCTGTTGAGAATATAAAATAGGTCAAGGTTTCCGACAGATTTTCTGCGTTATAAAAAGAAAACATTTGATTTAATGATTGGCGCAATGGCAGCGATCCTGCCTTTTGCTTTAGCTCCGGAGGTCGTGGGTTCGATCCCTACCCTTGACAAACATTTATGTGACGAACATTTGTGTTTGTTGTGTGTCTGAGTGTTATTATCTATTTAAGGATGTATTTAGAATTTTTTTAAGCATGTTTATCAATCTCTGACACCTATAGTACAAGCTATGCTTTATTTGGGAGTTAGATGATCTTGGTGTAAATTGTCCCAGACATTTATAGATTATTTGATTGTTTTTTTTTGGAATGTATGAACTCAAAAACGACTGGACCGATTTTAAGAATTATTTCACTAGTAGAATGCTACGCTTTTACTGAATAGAATATTTAAACGGAAGAAATAAGTCCACACAGAAACTAGGTATTTAATCATTATGCAAAAATAGAAATACTGAAGAACATACTTCTATGGTATCAACCATATGCACAGATTACTAAATAGTTCCAACGTAACAGATACATCACTGCATATAAGTTTAGAAATTTTGACAATTTTAAATGGGTGCTGTTATGTATCAGGAATATATTGCCAGGGCTACCTCTTTCGATATAGATGTCAGTAGTCAGTACTTACAGTACGTCATCGCGTCGGTCAACCGTAAGATTCGCGTACAAATGATTTACGCGACTTTTGACAACCAACTGCCAAATGAGTTCCGGGAGACCCGGCGGCTGGTAGGTAATTATCGCAAGTACATGAAGTGACAGAGGCCTGACATATTCTATTTAAAGCGTAAATATGTGTTTACCTCTTGATAGTGAGGTAGTATAGCTCAGCAATGGCCTTGACGGAGTAGTCCGGCACGAACGTGTGGCGCAGCATCGAGTCCATGTTCAGGTTCTGCAGGGAGCCCAGCGTCGAGGGCGCGGGCGCTTCGGCTGGGGACAAGCACTCAAGTTAAAATACGAAAGTCTGTTGATGGTCCTTAGAGCTGGAACAAAAAATGGTCCTTCGAGCCGGATCTAGAGGTCCTTCGAGCCGGATCTAGAGGTCCTTCGAGCCGGATCTAGAGGTCCTTCAAGCCGGATCTAGAGGTCCTTCGAGCCGGAACCAAATAAGAACTCGAAAAATTAAAGACCTAAATATTATAATGAGATCATTGAAATGGGTTCATCGCTACAATTGATGGGTTATGGGTAGCCTAATCAAAACCTAAATCAACTGAAAAATTAATAGGTAAGAAAAGTGATGAAATGACACAATGCAGTTTCTTTTCGAAATGTCCTGTAAATTAATGGTTGACGTTGAGTTTGTTTATTTCATTTTCCGTCGTTGGTAATTATTATGAACGATTAAAAGAGTTTTTTCACTTTTTTCACACCCGCTTTCTATCCAAAAGTGTTGAAAATAAGGTTTTGATTTGTACAAGCAAGATGAGTCACTCACCAACGCCAATGTTCTGCGTGAGCGCTTGAACGCCGAAGTATGTAAACGGACCGGCCTCAAAGACCAGGTTCTCGCGGCCCACGGTCACCTCCACGCGGCCTTCGAGGATCAGCACGAAGTAATCCACCTGCAAGATAAATTAGATAATGAAAACCAGCTTTTCGTAATGTAATTTATAAGATGAGATAAGATACTCTTTATTGCACAAATATAACAATTACAAAAATAAAGTTTACATAAATTATGAGGACAATTTAGGCGGCCCTATCGCTAGAAGCGATCTCTTCCAGGCAACCTTTGGGTAGATAAACTCAAAAGAGTAAACAGTTGCAGTAGTGCAATATTTATTGATTACAATTTGAGCTTACTGCTGGGAATGTTTTTTTTATTGATTTTTGTATCTTTATAGTAATTTTTAATCTTAAGAGAGTTTGCATTTTGCGCTTGGGGTAGATCGTAAACGTCGCATTTTTTAAAGGTTTTCGCGATTATTTAGCTAAATTCAAATCAAGTTCTCTTTATTATTGAATGAACCTTTAATTTCATTATTACAACTTTAACTGTGTACAGTAAATTTTTACGTGTCTCATCAATTAAACAAAACGGGTTTTTATTTAATTTAGCAAATAATCGGCAACTACCTAATTTTAGACAATTCAATGTGTTTTTAAATAGTATTATGCACACAATAATACAGCAAAAATTTACGTTTTATTTCAATTCAATATAATAATATAATTCAAATATACACGAAAATCTTACAAAAATGCAACGTTTTCGATCCACCCCCAGCAAACGCTCTTAACTATAGGTTCCTGGCCCCCTACTCCCGTTCGTCGAACACGTAGTTAAGTGAATTTTCACTTGTTAAAACATTACTTAGGTAGTTACCTACCGGTCGAAATTGATGTTGACTTTTTGGTATTCAATTACTATATTCTATACTCTATGACAGTTCATAATTGTCAATTATAGTGCTGTAGCGAATGTAAAATCGAGTTGGCAAAGGAAATGGAATCGGATTTACCGATTTTCAATTTTTAACTAAATTCTTATTATACGGGTTATGGCTAATAAGTTATAGAATAATACGCGGTATCTCGAAAATAATAGCACACACGGCAGACGCACTGGTACTGATGCGAATGACGTGATTACGAATTACAAAATGGTCCTATTCATCGATTTTTTGTCGATTCAGTAGTGTCAATACACTATTGAATGGCGATCCTTTTCACGCATCAGGCGCTATAAAGATATAATAATTTAATTTCAAATACTTCATTTATTAACGGTAAATGTTATTATAACAATAATTTACTTGATAAGATTCGAAAAAAAATATTTTTTAATAGTTTATGACATTTTCTTTTCTCACTTTTATTTGGTTGGAAATAGTATGCGTGACACAGAACAATAAGAGCTGTCAGGCATATCATCTTACAGTGACAGTAGTACAATGTACAAATTATAAAACCAATTTATGACAAACTAGTTTTAGTGTCTTCGTTTAATTTCACGAAACTTCGTTTTATAATTTTTTTGAAATGAATTCTTTTGAACTTCCCGTTCCTAAATTCAGTAGTTTTGGCTATGTTCCATGTGAATCAGGTAAATTAATTGGGTTAGAAGGCCTTCTTTTTTCAAAGAAATCCATTTCCTTTGCTTTATAAATCGTCATTCTAACTCACCGGTTTCCCCTCCTGGAAGACGAATCTCTTGGGGTCGTTCTTCCCCTCGTCGCCCTTCAGCTTGATGTGCTGGATCACGTCCTGCTTCAGCAGCCGGCGCAGCACCGTTTCCGATATCATCTCTGGACGGAATGGGTCCACGCCTGGAGACACATTGAGTTATCAATAAGGTAAGGAAGGAACAATTAATGTCTTATTTTATTAGTAGATTAAATCACACAGAATTTTAAGTGGGAAGATCTATCCACGACGTATTTAACCTAAAGTGGTCACTGATTATTATTATTTTGTGTGCTCAAAATTGAATTTTTTTCGATTGCAAAAATTTGATTCGACAAAGAGAAAAAGTAAAAACATGCAAAATGCGCCATCTAGTTATGAAATGGAGAATTAAGTTAAAATAAATAAGAATTACGTATGGATGTATCATGATTAGAGTCATCTAGGTGACGCTTTAACAGTTATAAGTAAATGGATATTTTGAGCTATAGATAGCTCAAGATAGCATGATAATCCAATGTTGGCGACAAACATCCAAGGAACTATGAGGACTTGGCTTTGCAGTACGTTTGTTGACCTCCAATGTTACTGCATCAAGTTTTCGTGACCACATTCACAGCTCCACAGATTTAGTGGGGGTGTGTGCTTGCTTCTCCCCCAAAAAAGAATGAAGAATGCCTCATTGGTAGTTGGCTGGAAGGCGATATCCTTTCTGTCGTCTGTCTATATGCCTATTTAGATGATATACTCACTGGTGTTAAGGAACTGGAAGGCGGCCAGCACGAGCTGAGGAGATATGTGGACGCGCTGGTGGTGGTGGTGGCCGGCGAAGGCGGCGAGGTCCTGCACCCTGTTGGCGGGGCGGGCGAGGCGGCGTTTGTTCTTGTTGTCACCTGGAAGATGAAACGATGAACGCCATTCTTTTCCGAAACTAAATACTGGCATACAAGCAAAGAGCCTTAACTATTGGACTAGAGTAGAGTATAGATAGACAGTGAATATTACACAAGCTTTCTTTTGATTTTCTAGGCAACTAAGAAAGGGTTTTATAGTCTGAACAGTCAGTACAAACTGAGTACCTATTAACTGTAATACCTAGTTAATACTGACTAACAATTTTTCTTTCTCATTTGTTTAAATGGCCTTAAGTTTATATTCTTTTTTGTTTGATCTATTGTATTATATTCTTTAGCTTAGACACTCAGTAGGTTTATTTGTATCAAAATGACACATTGTACTTTACTAACACCTGTTGTAAACCCAAAACAAGTTTAAAAGAGTAACTGCTGAGTTTCTCGCCGGGTCTTCTCAGCAAGAAACAACTCCGACGCGGTGGTAGAGTCGCATTATGTTTGTATACTGTGTATTTATATATTTATATTATTATAGTAATTATGTCTATTATTTAGTATATCTTGCTTTAAATTTGACGATTTGAAAGTACTTACTGTGAAAGTATATTTGAATAAAGTTATTTGAGTTTAAGTTTGAACCAAATGAAGTGAAATGGGCAGTCAAAATTCAAGTGTTAACTTTCTATTGTAATACTTAGGTATTTACATCATCTCATCATTTGAATTCATCGTAAATAAATTTGAATACATTTACACTAATATTATAAAGAGGTAAGTGTTTGTGAGTTTGTATGTTTGAGGCAGGTAATGTCCGAAACTACCAAACCGATTTCAAAAATTATTTCACTGTTAATAAGCTATATTATCTTTTTCTCTCATTATTTTATTTTCTCGACAAACAAATTGTACTCTACTAAATCGCATTGTACAACCACAACAAGTTTAAAAGAGTAACTACTGAGTTTCTCGCCGGGTCTTCTCAGTAAGAATCAACTCCGACGCGGTGGTAGAGTCGCATTATGTTTGTAAACTGTTTATTTATTCATATTATTATAGTATTTATGTCTATTATTTAGTATAATTTTTGACTATTTAAAAGTACTGATTAAGTCTATTTAACTAAAGATATTTGAGTTGAGTTTGAGTTATCTCTGATTGCTATAGGCATATATTTTTTTCGAAAACGTGAGGGCTCCGTATCAAAACTTTAATAAGTAACCCAACGTGTGAGAAAAATTAGTCCCCGAGGGCGGAAGCTATTCATGAGTAAATTAAAAAATTGAAACTTATGGTGTATGAAGTTTTTTCAATGTTTACTAATGTAGACATAGGCTCATAGTGACCGGCAATGTGGATGGCAAACGACCGAGAGGACGCAGTCGCAGACGGTGGTCCGACCAGGTGTCCGAGGAATTGCGGATGCCGATATCCCAGGCTCTCCATCAAGCTGAAGACCGAAGTAGATGGAGAGGTTTATTGCAACGCTTTCGTCGGAGCCACGATCCTCAGCACTGAGGGACCGACTTAAGGAGGAGGAGGGACTAATTTAGAAATGACATCAAAGTTACTAAGAGCAAATGGAATAAAACAACCAATTTTGTTTTTGAGAAAATCAAGCTAGGCTAAGTGATCTTATATCAAAACTGTTTAATGCGACCGAAGTTGCGAGTCTTCACTTTTGAAAATAGCGATACAAGCGAACATAACGAAAAATACTTACTGAAGACATCAGACTCGTCCACGATCTCAGCCTGTATCATCTCCTCGATGACGTCCTCCAAGGTCACCAGGCCGACCGTCTCGTAAACCGGGTCGCCGTCGCCTTCCTCGATGCGCTGCACGAACGCCATGTGGCCCTTGTGACCTACAGATGGAGATATTAATAAGTATTTAATATAAATGAAAGGTGAAGTTTCGATAATGATATATAAATAATAAATAAATAAATAAATAAATAAATATATCCCTGGACATTATTCCACACAGCGCCATCTAGCCCCAAAGTAAGCTAATTAAAGCTTGTGTTATGGGATACTAGACAACGGATAAACATACTTAAATACATTTTCTTTTGTAAATACATACCTATTATACATAGGACCACACCCAGACCAGTACAAACAGACATGTTCATGCACACAAATGTTTGTACTGTGCGGGGATCGAACCCGCGACCTCTGGTGTAGTAGCCAACTTCTTAACCATTACACCAAGTCGGTCGTCTATGCATCATATGCATTTGATATTTCATACCTATAGGGGGATTTGAAATTACACCGTTCAAATATGCGCCAGAAAACGCATAAGGAAGGATTAAAACATTCCTGTGTCATGAATAGTGACGAGGTATGTACCTTGAAGTACGTGCCAGTCAAGATGACCTCACTCCACCTGATGGTAAGCAGTCGTGAGGTCCAGATATGAGGATGACAAGCACAATAATGCAAAGCAATTACTGAGCTGGCCATACTAACCTTGAAGGCCTGCCCTGGCACCGGTTAGTGCAGTGCTGATCCCGGAACGCGACCTGACCGAGACATGTCAGAGTCACTTGGCGGGTTTTACGCAACTGCATGGTGGTAACATCGACCGGTCGACATAATATGTCTCCCACCTGAAGAGCAGATGGTCTGCTGCAGGGCTCCCTTAGTCGCCTCTTAAGACACCCACGGGAAGGAGATGGGGCGGTGGAAAGTATTATTTTAAAGTGCCGCCACCAGCACGGCACAAAATACTTTTGATGATACTTTTGGTCCGATACTATTCTTGCTTTATATCTATTCTTGCAATATTAATTGACTTTTGGTTTGATACCGTGTTAAAGAATCACCAGACTGCCGGATGAAAAATATCAAAGCCGCCAAAACTATACAGTATTATCTTAAACACACTTCTGTGCTGACCACAGATAATTAATTAAAATTATAATAAATATGTGCCAGACACACCACTTGTCATGGTCCCGAAGTAGGGATGAATATCCCTGTGGTACGAGGTAACAGACGAGGAATCAAGCCAGAGGCGTCTTCCAGCACACCCAGACGCGAGTCAATTCAGAAAAGATCGTTTCCTGAACGAATCGAACCCGGGACACTACGGAAATCGAGGCGAGAAACCGTGCTGCAGCGCACTACGCCAATCGTGTCATCAACATTTATATTAAAAGTAATTTTATTTGAACGTTTGTTAGTCAATAAACATTAAATTGGACCGCAGGAGTGACCGTTATTTTATGTAACTATTTAGTAGTAGCTAAAAGTACATATTACTGTTTGTTCATTATTTGTATTTCATTCATTATTTGTATGTGTAAAATCTTTGAAAAAATTATATTGAACCAGCTGCTTTCACACTTTGATTTAAATAACTTACTACATGAGAAACAATTTGGTTTTACTAAACACAAGAGCACAACTGATGCAGGTGTAGCACTTATCAAACACATATTTGATGCTTGGGAAAACAAGCAAGATGCAGTAGGAATATTTTGTGATCTTTCAAAAGCATTTGATTGCGTGGATCATGAAATATTACTGATTAAGCTAAGACATTACGGTGTTTCAGGTATCTCATCTCAATTAATACAATCCTATCTTACAGATAGAACTCAAAAAGTTAGTATCAACGGAACTGCATCTTCCGGTGCCACCATACGTATGGGAGTGCCCCAGGGATCTATATTAGGACCTTTGCTTTTTCTTATTTATATAAATGATCTTCCTACCTATGTCAAAGATATTTGTGAGATAGTATTATTTGCTGACGATACCTCGTTGATTTTTAAAGTCGACAGAGGTAAGCAAGCATTTGACGATGTAAATAATACTCTCTCAAAAGTACTATGTTGGTTCACTAGTAATAATTTATTACTTAATGCAAAAAAAACAAAGTGCATCAAATTCTCTATGCCCAATGTGAGACAGGTTGATACTATTGTAACTATGAATGACGAGCCATTAGAATTAACAAATTCTACTGTATTTTTAGGAATAACTTTAGATTCTAAGTTGCAATGGGGTCCGCATATAACGGCCCTGGCAGGGAGACTCAGTTCCGCTGCTTGTGCTGTTAGAAAAATACGACTCTTGACTGATATTGAAACAGCAAGACTAGTATATTTTAGCTACTTTCATAGTGTTATGTCGTATGGTCTACTGTTGTGGGGTTCAGCTGCAGACTTGAACACCATTTTTGTACTTCAAAAAAGAGCCATCCGCTCCATTTACAAACTTAGACCACGCGACTCGCTTAGGGAAGTATTTAAGAAGATCGATATTTTAACTGTGCATGCTCAGTATATTTTAGATAACATAATGTATGTGCGCAAAAACTTGCATCTGTTCAAAAAAAACAGTGACACTCATAAACATAATACCAGAAATAAAAACAAATTGAAAACTCCCAGTCTTAGGCTACACAAGGTGGGAAACTCATTTGTTGGTCAATCTGTAAAATACTTTAACACAATACCTCAAAGTCTTGTTGATCTACCTCTTCACAAGTTTAAGTCTGCAATTAAAGCAAAGTTAATGAAACAAGGTTATTATAATGTAGAGGATTACTTGAACGACAAAAGTTTGTGGTCATAGTAGGAATAATCTGCTCCTCTGCTCAATATTGTGTTCTTTTTTCTACTCGCATTGACTGTACTCTGAATTTATTTTTTGTAAAACAAACAAAGTTGAAAAGAGTAACTATCGAGTTTCTTGCCGGAGTCTTCTCGATAAGAAGCAACGTCCGAACCGGTGGTAGATTCACATTATGTATATTCACGATGTGTACTAATATTGTACTATTTTATTTACGTTTATTATTATTATTTCTGTATACTTTTTTTGACATGTCATAAGTGCTTTGTACAAGCTTAAATGAATAAATGATTTTAAAAAAAAAAATAAAAAAAATTTGTGATACTTTACTCCCGACTCCCCATTTAAGTACACATTAAAAAATCACAATCACTCAGAATACTTGGAAATGTTTTTTGAAAACTGAGCATTTCCCGTATTGTCCATTTGTAGAAACGTAACATTATAATGTACTGGGGCCTTAGAATAATAACGTATAGCACGATAGTCTTCATACAACCGCCCCGTCAAAAATGAAGCACTAATCCGATCCATACTTGCGTGACTATTACTTGCTTACGTGCGGCGCGCTTTGACATTGAACATTGCGGAGCTGTAATGAGCACTGCAAAGCGGACCGTTTGGAGCTCCAATTAAGGTGCTTCAAAATGGTCGCGGGAACTTGGTTTCTATATGTAATTATACTAAGTCTGGGGGCGTTTTACCACCTCTCGAAGCCAGCCAAGTTAATTTCCTAATTTGATGGCAGCGAGCAATTTCGTCAGTAAATATCTGGCCTAGAGGATGCATTAATGACAGGTAACCGCTGACTGGCTGAAAATTAAAGATCATAAAATTAAGGAAATCGCTCGTTACGCTCAGTTTAGGAAACTAACTTTATTCAAGGGCTGATGCCGTTGGATTATAGTAAGACAGAGGAATTACTATAATCCATCCTGTAGGTTAAACATGCCAGAACACACCCATACACACACACACACACCCCCACACACCCACACACCCACACACACACACACACACACATCTACATACACATACACCTTAGTAATAGCTTTAAGTTTGATATTTTTTTTCCGAAAATTTTATAATTGTTTCCCTAACATCTTTTCATGTTCTCAGTAATGGGAGGATTCAAAAAATAATGTAGCAATACTAATTCTGTTAAATAAAATGTATGCCATTGTTTTGAACATACCTACTAGGTACGAGGGTCATTCAATAAATACTTAGCCTACAAAAAGTGAACGAAAATTTTGGAATAGTGGCAATTTATTTTTCAACATAGTCTCCTTTTAGTTCGATACTAAATTTGAAAAAAGAATTAAAAAAGAATGTGCTACACTGTGGTAAAATTCTTTTGAAACTACAGCGCGCTCTGGCGATGAGGCTAGGTACTTAT
Organism: Udea olivalis; assembly: GCA_947369235.1. Taxonomy (NCBI): domain Eukaryota; kingdom Metazoa; phylum Arthropoda; class Insecta; order Lepidoptera; family Crambidae; genus Udea; species Udea olivalis. The sequence goes on along the minus strand of OX376368.1, from coordinate 9,030,138 downwards.
TGAATGCATCTCGTAGGTCCCGGCCATGGAATATTGTATAAAACTGTAAAATGCTGAAATAAATATATATTTTTTTTCAATTTTATTTCACTGGCTAAGAGGTAGGTCCCGGCCATGGAAGATTGTATAAAACTGTAAAATGCTGAAATAAATATATAAATTTTTTCAATTTTATTTCACTGGCTAAGAGCTATCTCATAGCCAGTCAAATTAAAAAAAAAAATAAGTTTTTGCTAGAGCAGGGGCCGTATTACCATTAATACGGCCCCTGCTGTAACAAAAACTCTAGTTCTTACCCACCTTCCGACTTACGTACCTATTCAATAAGTTGGCTTGAAGATTCAGTTTCTGTTAACAGTTTTGCCAATTAAATTTTGGAAAACGCCTTCAGAATACTTATGAATCAGGGCGTGATAAAAAGCGAACATCATTAAATTATTTTGGCCTGTAACGAGATCGAGATTGTGGAGATAAAAATGCGCGTATGTGATGTACAGTCAGCGATAGATAATACTGGTAGAAACATGGAATCTTGCAGTTGTCACACATGGAGGGACCGCCTTCGTAGGTATGGTCATGTCTCACGGAGATCGGCAAACTACGTGGGCAATAAATGTCTGGCCATGCCGCCCCCGCCAGGTACCGGTAGAAGAGGTCGACCCAAGAAGCGGTGGCTCGACGTCGTCAAGGGTGACATGCGTGCCAACAGACTCACCACTGAGGATGCACAAGACCGCGCGAAGTGGGCCAAGAAAATAAGAAAGGCGGACCCTGGGACCCCACACACCAGTGTGGGTTCACAACCGGGAAAAACCGCATGGATGACGATGATGTCTCACATGGAGGGAACGATACACTTTTATACACTTGAACTGTTTCTTTAATTATATCAAAAATTATAAATTTAAAGTTTTAGGTAGTTTACGTTTTCATTCGGAATTTTAACTGAAATTAAACTGAATGGGTCACATTTTCACAGAAGTGTAGTTTATAGTATTTATTATTAGCGGTCCGTCAAAATATACTTAGAATCAGAATCAGATAATTTATTGCTTATAAACTGTGTCAGTACAGAAGCAGGGATGACATTGCTTCAGTGAACGTTACAACAGTTTACCCATATCGGGTATGCAATAATGAAACATAAAAAACTAATAAAACTTATGTTTCGCATTAAAATATTCATTTAAATTATAAAAATCATTTTTTACTAACCATTTTTTTAAGTTTAATTTAAATTTTGGCAATTCCATTGATTTTATCTCAGATGGCAAATGATTGAATATTTTAATGCCGGAGCAGAAAGTGCTCTTATAATACATGTAATTATTCATTTGAGGTATACACAAATTGTGTTTATATTTATTGCGTATAGGACGTGTACTTGTGTTACATTTGGTCTGAAAAAAGTGGCTATTCTGTTTGATAAATACTGAAATTTCTAAAATGTAAATATTTGTAAGAGTGAGAAAGCTTTTTTCTTTAAATATATTTCTTAGTCATCTGAGTAGATATTAAAAATAATCCGTATACATCGCTTTTGTAAAATAAATGTTAGCATATGTCACTCGATAATGTAGCTTTATATTGCTGAAAGATTTTTTGAAATCGGTTCAGTAGTTTCGGAGATCGGAGCCTATTCAATACAAACAAACAAATCTTTACTCTTTAAAATATTAGAATATATTGCACAAGTACAAACTGCAGAGTAAATGCATGGATGTTCTCAACCATGCATAAGGTTTAACAGAGACTGTAAAGGAGGGGAGAGGAAATAATGTGGACTGCAGTTATTAAGTGCAATGTAAAGCGTGTATTGATAACATATAATAAAAAACAGGAAATAATAAAATAATCAACCATAAACCAAGACGTAGAACAGAACAGTAAATATGACAGGACTTATGTCATGAACAGAAAAAGATTCACATTAAAAAAGGTACATACAAAAACTACAGGAAAGTATTTAGTCGGCAACAGAGACTTTAGGGAGAACACAACAACATACAAAAATTGTTACAATGTGCAATAATTATCATTTGTTTTCTCAACTAATATTAGTAATAAAAGATAAATGATTTGGTTATTTGTTTGTATTGAATAAATAGGCTTTGAAACTACTGGACCGATTTGAAAAAATATTTTACCATTAGATAGAATCGGTCCTACTTTTTTTGTTATAGTGTGCAAACGGTCACCCGGGTGCTGAGTGCGAGTTACAGTGAGCGATGCGAATGGCTTCACTATCGCGTTTTGCGAGAAAAAAACGCGATTATGTATGGCATCGAGTCAGCGCCATCTAGCGATTTAATATTCCAGATGGCGATGACTCGATTCCATGCTAATTGACATTTACGTGATCGCAAAACGCGATGGTGAAGTCATTCACTGCTTTCAGTGCAACTCGCACTCAGCGATCTGATGGAATTACATATCCATATTATTATGGTATTTATGTCTATTATTTAGTATATTTTGCTGTAAATTTGACGATTTGAAAGTACTGATACAGTCTATTTGAATAAAGTTATTTGAGTTTGAGTTTGAGTTTGAGTTTTGTGATCACCTCCGCCCAAGTACAACTGCAACACCTCAGGTGTCACCGATGCGTTGCTTGCCTTTTAGAAAGGAATATGCTCTCTTTTATGAACATATACCGGGTGATTATCAAGTAACTTCCGAAAACGATATGGCATACCTACTCACTAAGTGATGCAGAAATAAACTATCTAAGCGAAAATGAAATTTCTCTATCCAACCTTCATTTCAAGGTCACCATACAAATCACTCGAACGATTAGCATTTTTTGTATAAAAACCTTAAAATTAAAGTTAATTGAAAAATCTAATTTGAACTACATAAATTATTGAGTATGCCATATCGTTTTCGGAAGTTATTTGATACTCACCTGGTATATTTTTAATTTCTTTCTCAAATACCCGTGCCAAATTTAATAACGCAGTCCGCGGTGATATGTTTGATCTCAGGCTCACTGTACTTTTATTACGCATACGTCGATTGATTACTTTGAATCCCAGCCAAGAACACCAGACGGTGAACCGGCGTAATGTCAAATTTATCCATGATTCATTACGGGCTAGACATATTTACGATTATAAATATATCTGGGATGGCACGTGGGAAAAAATCATAGATAATTTATAGCTACTTAATGAACGCAAGTGGTTTTTTTTACTATTTTATACGCCATTCGTGGCAAGCATGCATAGAGGCGAAAGGTAGAATAGAATAGAATACCTTAATTGCATTAAATGTGGTTGCCAAGAGTAAATAATAACAATTTTGGTTTCTCACACTTAACCAAACAATTGGCATGCAACGTTGGAGAGGGATACAAGTTTAATATGAATACATAATAGGTACAATGATAAATTAAAAAAAAAATGAATTGATAAATAAGCGAGAATAAGATGTATGATAGATATTAATTGTATTATAAAATTTAAAATTTGTAATTAATAAATTCTTCCACACTATAAAAACATTTTTCACATAGAATGTTATATAATTTGAATTTAAATTGTCTTATTGGTAATTCTTGTACATAATTTGGTAATGCAATAACAGTTTATTTGGCAGCAGGTTGTTGAGCAGGACGGCAAAACTAACCGATTAGGATATCTCGTTGAGAAATTACACACATCATTCTTACTTTTAAAAGAAACTGAAGCTGGTAACTGAAGCCCTTAGAATAATTACATAATTACAGAAACCAAGTCCGCGCGCACATTTTGAAGCACCTTAATTAGAGCCAATGGCTCCAAACGGACCGCTTTGCAGTATTCGTTACTGTAGTGCGATTCTGTAAAATTCGAAAGCCGATCTCACTCAGGTGATCGAACTCACTTTTGCTTATATACACACAATTTATATAAACTTGATATCAAAATCTCATTAAACGTGGTTTATTTTATGAACGCGTTCATCAGCACATTCCTGCGCCGACTCGGCTTTGATCTCCATACGCGAAATTAATGAAGCTGATCTGCTAGCAGCCGTAAAAGGTCTTAAACCGCGCTCTTCGGGAGGGCCAGATGGAATACCCGTGTTTCTTGCCAAGGACTGCATATCGTATTTTAAGATACCTCTTATTTTTATTTATAATTTATCCCTATACTATTCCAAGTATCCTTACCAGTGGCAACTATCGAGAGTTACACCTGTTCCAAAGGGAGAGCCTGGTATGGACGTTTCTGCTTTTCGACCGATTGCTGTACTCTCAGTTTTTGCAAAGATATTTGAAGCAATCTTGAATCTCCGAATTAGTAAGGAAATATCGAGCGTGCTGCATAATAGCCAACATGGCTTCCGGAAAGCTCGTTCTACCACTACCAACCTTATAGCACATGTTGACCATGTGCATACTGAGACGGACGCTGGTCGGCAGGTTGATGTCGCCTACTTCGATTTCCGGAAGGCTTTTGATTTGGTAGACAACGATATTCTTCTCCAAAAACTAGCTCTACTAGGCTTTGCACCAGGACTTCTCCATTTTTTCTCGAGCTACCTTAGTAACCGCAAACAATTCGTAAGATTGGATGGGTACGAATCACATGTCTTCTACACAAGATCGGGTGTAAGTCAGGGAAGTATGCTTGGACCTACACTTTTCCTGATCTTCATTAATGATTTACCTAATGTGGTGAGTTCTGCCAGGTGCCTCTTGTTCGCTGATGACTTGAAGTTAAGTCTGGGTATCAGTGATGCAGCGGATGTGAGTGCCTTGCAGAGGGATATTGATGTGGTATCACAGTGGAGTAGAGGAAATCGTCTTCCACTTAATAATGGCAAATGTAAGATGATCACTTTCTCGCGTAAGCGTTGCCCAATAAACGCAACCTATATTTTATTTGACGTTCCACTGGAAAGAGTTGGTGAAGTACGCGACCTAGGCTTAACTTTAGACTCCAAATTGGATTTCCACAAACACATGACAACAATATGTAAGGCGGCGAATAGGCTTCTTGGTTTTGTTTTGAGAACTGCTGGTGAGTTTGGAGACGCAATGGTGGCGAAGGTCTTATATAATGCCTACGTTCTGAGCAAGCTGGAATATGGTGCCATCATCTGGGATCCCTATGAAAGCAAGTACATCCAATTGCTAGAAAAAGTCCAAAGGAAATATTCGCGCTGGGTGTACAAAAAATGCTGTTATTTTTACCACTATTTGTACCCTTCCAAATTTGTTTCGGGAATGGTAGATTTGGATACACTCGAGCTACGGCGATTACTGCTGGCGGTGAAACATTATTTGGCTGTGTTGCATAATGAAATGGACTGTCCAGAAATTCTGGAAAGAGTTGGAGTTATGGTTCCCGGGCGTATACCGCGGGATGCAATGGGCATCGTTGCGCCGCGTCGCCGGCCGCGGCTCTTGCTCTGGCCAGCCACGCGCACGGAGCGCGCCGCACATGCGCCTACCACTCGCGTTCTGCGCTTGATTGGGGACATAATTGCTCAGCACGATCACATTGACATATTTGCTGACCGTTTGGGGCATCTTTACAATGCATTTTATATAATTTTGTGTAAATAATTTATTAATTTATATATTTTGACATTGATTTGATTTGATTTGATTTTTGTATAGTTTATTGACATTGTAACTGAATTATATTGTATTTTATTTGTATTGTTATTTTGTTGTTATCGTATTATAATGTTTTGTGATTTTATTGTAACTGTATTTTAATTGTATTGTAATTTCTATTTTAATTTAACTTGTTGGCATGTTGGACCTGCTCTGTGAGCCTTCAAGCAACCTTTTTTTTAAATAAATAAAAATAAAATCAGAAAGGTGACATTTCGTCGTTATCCAGTTTTACAAGATGCGAAATTTGAATCTCACGGCGGATTCACTGGGTGAGGTTCGAAATGAGTTTTTAGGAATAGCTCTACTGCTCCGCAATGTTCAATGTCATAGCGCGCCTAACGTAAGCAAGTAATAGTCACGCATGTGTGGATCGGATTAGTGCTTCATTTTTGACGGGGCGGTTGTATGAAGACTATCCTTCTATACGTTATTATTCTAAGCTGAAGGCTTTAATTTAAGAACCAAGGTTGTAAGGAATTCGTGTCTTTAAGTCTTAATAAGGTAGACTCCGCTCATTATACAAGACTTAGGCCGAGATCTACAGAGCGTGCTTAGCTTAAACTTAGACTTAAATCTTAGACTTAAATCTTAGACTTTGAACAGCTGTATTTATTTATATCATTTACTTCATAACGATATGAAATTATTTTTGTCTTAGTTAAACAAGTATGTAAGTATTCGATAATATAAATTATAACAATAAATATAAATATAAATATGCGCCAGACAACACACCTCTTGTAATGGTCTCGAAATAGGGATTAATATCCCTGTGTTACGAGGTACCACACAAGAAAATAAGCCAGGGGCGTCTGCCAGCACACCCAGACCCGAGTCAATTCAGAAAAGATCGTTTCCTGAATTGACCCGACCGGGAATCGAACCGACAATACTCAATAAGTAAGATAATAATTAATTTGATAAGTCTGTGCTTAGGGAAGTAACGACTACAGATCTCGGCCTCGGTGTAGGTACACACACTTACTACAATCACTTAGCCCCGTATTCTAAAACAAAATCTCTACTTGAGTATAGATCTGAGTGACGTTTTCGTATGAACTGACGTTTTGAAATCTCTACTCAAGTACAGCAGTGCTCGAGTACGATTTTAGAATACGGGCCTCAGAGTCGCAAGTCGAGCCGTGATGTTTTGACTCTGCAATAATTTCCTTCCAATTACTCCCAATTTTTAACATCATTCAAGCTAAGCACTTCTTGACTTCATACAAGAATTACTGTCACTTTTAATATTACTGACATGTTCTAGTCAAGTCGCATCGCAAGCAACGGTTTCAGTTATAAAAAGGTGTTAATAACCTTTCATAATTTAGAAGTCGCACTTGAAGTCTGCTATGATGACACATCGGTTTTTTTAACTTCTGATATCATTGTTTTAAATCATACCATTCTCTTGAAGACTTGGCAATTATCAAATGTGCGTCAGTAGAGTTTCCGCTTACGAGAGAACTGACGATATTCGCTCAGATTCTTCTTTGAGCTGACCCACAAAATGCTGGCAAAACTTCAGATTTTTCCATGATGTATTCGTAAGACGACCGTTGTATGGGAACCAATTTCTAAGAATTACAATGCGGATTTAAAATCTCTAGTGCCATTTTAGACCAATATTTTTTTAACAAAATCCGAAGAATTATAGCCAAAATGACAACTGTGAGTGTAAAAAATAATCTTTCGAACAAATCTTGTTTTTTAATGACGTCATTTTAAAATCGATACGAACGAAGCTACATAGTCACTTGGGCATTCTTCTTTTAACCAGAGTCATACGTTTTTAAAGGGACTTGTTAACAAGTTGGCGTGCGAACCAGCCACCATCGTTCTTCAACCTTATTCAAAAGAATAAAAAGCTTCACCCACCTTCCTTGAACTGCTTCAGCATGACATCAAGAGTGACATCCTCGAAGACGAAGTTGCACGGGTTCTGGTAGTACTGGCAGAGCGTGCGCAGCGGCGTGTTGTCGTCGGGGTCCACGAAGGCCAGGTCCTTGATGAACAGCATCGTCACTATGTTGCCGCGGTTGCCGTCGTACACTGGGATGCGGGAGAAGCCTGGGGAGAAGCGAGAGTTCGTGAGGAGATCGCCAAAGAAGAACTTTAAGGAGTTAAGAGAATAGGTGTATGGCAGCGCCGCCTAACCACCTTAAAGGTACTATTTGGAACCGAGCTGCGACTGCAACTGCTGACAGCACCTGCAGCGTCGTCCCATTGTCATTTGATGGGTCAGTGACATAGATAACAATAGGACGCTGCACGTGCTGTCGGCAGTTGCAGTCGGCAGCTCGGTTCAAAATAGCATTTCAAAGGCTTTTTACGCGTCTTTTTACAATCATCATTGGGCTGCCGAGGGTGTACAGGATTATTGAAGCAACGTGATGAGATAGCAATGATTGCACCAGTTTACTTCACTTTTACTTTCCAGCAATCCACACTAAACGGTTTGCTGCGTTCTTTCTGGTTGAACATTGAGCTCCAACGAACCAGTAGAACGCTCTCTCAAAGTCGGTTTTTCTAGATAAAACCTTGTTGTTTTCAAAGAATGAGTGAACAGGAATATTCTAGGTAAGCTTGTTCCACCATCGACATTGTCATCGCTTGCCAAAAGGCGAAACTAGACCAAACGCAATCCTTATTTGCATAAAAAATATTTTTGAGGCACATCTTCCCACCAAAATAAACAGTAACATTACGTAGATGATATTCTTACCAGACTTGACAATCTCGCTCATAGTCTCGAAGTCTAGAACGCTGTTCATGGGCAGCATGTAGCAGTCCTTGAGTTTCGTCATCACGTCCTTCACCATCTTTTTGCGGAGATCCAGTGCTCCGGAGATGATGTTCACCTCCTCCTTATCCAGATCGTTTACGTGGTTCGTGATCTGATGATGGAATTACAGACACATTGAAACAAACAAGATAGGACTGTTTCTAATCAGTAGTAGGGTAGTACTATCAATATTGGTGCAACTGAGAAATATTGACCCTTTAAATGATCTAATTCTAATAAAAACGGGTTTTTGCAACGAAACAAAATTACGGCAAATTTAAATTATCTCCAAGAAATGTGAACTTGACAGCTTCTAGTTAATTAGCATGCATGGTGTATGCTATCATCATTATGTTAAGCCAGCTACACAGTACACGCTTACACAAATTAATCAAATCTTTAAGAGTCGCTGGCCAGAGTGCTTGGCGATGTATCATATTTTTTTATTAATTTGAGATGTCGATATTCACTAATTTTACGCCTCCGGGGCCGAGTGGTGAAACAGATCGGCCAAAAATCCGGTTTTTGATTTGTCCCAGGTCGGCCAAAATGTGTTCTCGGATTTGGCAGAACAAAGCCCGGGTTTGTGATCAGCAACCCGCACTTGTCAAGTGTGGTGATTAAGACCATCATGAAGAATGCCCATCAATTGAAGCGATGACTTGATTTCAATTTTATTATGGAAGCCTTCGCCCCGCAGTGGGACAGTACATAGGTTAATTACTTTGCTTATTGCTATGTTGTAATTTATTAAGTTATTACACTTAGAAATGTATCAACGACAGCAGTTCAACCTGTATAAAACCATTTGCTATTTGCAAAATGGATCTTATGCTGGTAAAGGTCCACATATAAACTTGACGTGCGATTTTTTATTAATTTACTTACTGGTATGCTGCTGTCAACACTCACCTTGACAAGTTCCTTTAGTCTTTCTCTGTTGTAGTGCGTGCCGATCTCCTCGCCCAAGAAGTAGTCGAGCAGCAGACTAGTCGGCCATGCCAGGGGAGCACAGATACCCATCACGATCTAATGGGAATGCAATGAAAATTATTAGAAAAGCTTCGAAAAAAGACTGCATTACGTCGTTTTTCGCGAATAAAGACCTGTAGAACAATGTTGAAATTGTAATTATACCTGCGGCGCTAAAGGCAGAAACCCCAGTCAAGAAAATATCGATCGTCTATAGATTGTGATAAGATGTCTGAGTATAAACATCTTCCTCTTATGTTGCAAATTGATGGCAAAGAAGAAGATACTGCTTTTAGAACTCTGCAAGAGTTACAGAAGTATCGAAGTTGAATATCATGACTCATGACTACTAACCTTCATGATCCAAATACTCTTCGCACCAATAAACAATCCGTGCCTTGCGCAGATAGCCTGAGGAGTGATCTCAGCGATGAACACGATGGCCAGGGTCGACCCAATGACAGCTACCAAACCAGATGTCAAGTCATCCAAGATTACAGTGAACGTACTGTTCACAGCTACGTTACTCAACAAAATTGTACACAGTAGATAATTTCCGTGAGCCCTCACTGGCATAATAGCCCTAGCATACTTCCTCTCTTTCTCTGTACCTGTATTTGCTATGATCTTCAATTCTGTGCGATCTAATGCCATCAAACCTAAATTGAGACCAGAGAACAACGAAGCCAGCATTAGTAAAATGACAATGAGTATCAGAGAAGCCCACAGGGGTAACAATTTGTTGTGTGTAGCAAGAATTTTCCAGTCTTCATTTCCTTGGTGAACGAATTCGTCGTTCGGAGAATTTCTGGCGCAAATGTAGAATCGGTAATCTTCTAATGGCGGTGGGGCCTTCATGTCAAACATGGCCGAGTCTTCATCTGCAGTTTTGATCTGGAAAATAGTTACATATAAAACATGGTATCGTGAACACAGGTTCTTAATCCTGATGTGTTGTGTTTGTTGTAAGTTCGAATTTGAAGGAGAATGGGCATAAAATAATGGAGCTTGGACCTAGAAAAAACACTGGCGGCCACTTCTGGAAGAAGCTTCTGTTTAAAGGTAGTGATATGTGCTTACATTTTTTAAAACCTTATTTCGCTGTCATGGATAGTTTCATGTTTTTTTTTAATATTTTGAGTTTTTTTGATCAATTTGAATGAAACACGTTTATTATTATTGCTTTTAAGAATTACAACTCACATAAAACATTCATAACCCACAACAGATTTTTACATAGAAAACTGTTAAAAAAATACTAGAGATTTTAACAATGAACACGTTAGAAATACAGGGTAATTTTAATGGTAATATAAAATGGACATTGTCTTCTTAACTATCCACATCTGAGAGTTTTGCTCAAGAAAAAATTGAGCACTTAATCATAACTTAAGAGCGACTCGCTCGGCTCCGACTACCGGGAGCCCTACAAGCCCGACGGCGAGCCCGTTCAGCTCAATTAGCGTTACACGTAAGAATCCCCACGGTGCTCGACGGTCAACTTAGAGTGGGTGCGCAGGCGTGCGTGTTCGTCATAATACGCTTGAACGATACGCCTTCTGTAGCGAGGCACTTACATATGTAACAGCGCATTTAAAATTAGATTTTGAAGTGGCCGTTAATTTTTTTTTTTTCAACCTTTGGTCCAGAGGTGCCCATAGCCTCCTTTCACATATTATTCTTTCAAGAAAATGAATATGTAGATTTCAATAGATAAAATGTATAAACCAGTCAATATTTTCGCAGCTAAATCTATTGTGAATCACCTAAATTAGTAACCACTATTAGTCATTAAACGTTATGGCCAAAGATGAATGAAGTGAGGGTTTTAAAATGGTAGAACTTACATGATACGTTCCAGCTAGCAAAAAATGACATTTAGTTCCATAAGCTTCCGGATAATGAGTAAAAGCAATCTCTGTATTATTCGTGAAGCCTTCACCGAACAGTCTCAACACAAAGCTTGTTTCTCTCAAAACGCTAGGAATCATGCCATCCACAACTTTGGGCTCCTTAGCAGCCTCATCCACTCTTAACCCCATCAATCTAACCGTTGGAATGATACCAACATCAACTCTTCTAGGCCCTAAACTAGACTTAGCAGTATCTTCAACTTGAGATGTATTCTTTTCAAGATTAATTACTTCATCAGCAGCTGTCTCTTCGGGGGAAACTGTAGTGGAACTTTCTGTTGCATTTTCATCTGTTTGCCTTCTTTTTCTAGACAATGGAATATCGTCTATTAGTTGCACATTATAAGGCGTATCCACTTCATTTAACATATCTACGGAATCAAATTCAACATTCTTATCATCGGCGACGACGTTCCCTTGGTTGACAGCTAAGTCATTTTGAAGATCAAAAGCATCTGCTTCACCGATATCAATATTATCACTAAAATCTACCTTACCACTTGGTACTTCTTCACTTTCATCGTTTTCTGTGGACCTGAAACAATGAAAAAGTATATATATTACGGTTACGTAGGATCCACTCTCAGATACGGAGTTATTTTCTGGGGTAATTGCTATGACAAAGAAATAATACGAGTGTTCAGAGCCCAAAAACGATGCTTCCGATCAATGTTTCGATTAAAATCAGACGACACGTGTAAACCATATTTTAAAAGACATAAAATCTTAATACTTCCCTGCATCTATATTGTGGAAAGTGCGGTATTTGTTAAAAATAACTTGGAAAAATTTCAATTTAGAATTCGTGAAGGACAAAAGAAAAAAATGTGCTCAGTTTTTAGTAAGACCACTTTGCTAAGTAAGTCTATATTTTGCAATGCTCCTCGCATTTATAATCGTATTCCGGAGGCCATTCGGGACATCAATGATGTAAAGATTTTCAAGAGTAAGCTTACAGAATTCCTTATGGTAAAGTGTTATTACTCCACAAATGAATTTTTAACAGATAAAATGTCGGTGTGAGATTGTGAATTATATTTGACCACTTCTCTCAAACGGGCCTTATTGTTTTACTTTCTTTAGTGTGTGTGTGTAGCATGTTTGCATCAAATACCTTCAACTCTGTTGAATAATTATTGTACGCCCATAGAGGTAGGTCACAGTTGAACAATTAAGACACTTTTGTTAACATCTGTAATCTGTATATACCTGTGTTCCACAATAAAGCATGATTTATGATTTATGATTCATGATTTATATTATTATATTTTAATACCCGCACGTCAGCCAGTCTAGTCAGCTGGGCCCACTAAAAATCAGCATCTGAGGCCACCAAGCCTCAGAATGATTAGAATCCTTTCAATCTTGAACATTGGCGGGACGCCATTGCCTCTGTGTGGTGTTCTTATTATTTATTTATTTGTTTGTGTTGTTGTTTGCCTAAACACTTTTGTTTTGTTTTCATTGTGATGTACGATGTAATAAATTATTGTTTTAAACTTCCATGGTCACTAACATTAAAATAGTTATTACCTAATTACGGGTTTTTTAGTATTTTTTTGTTTTCGAGTTAAAAACAGAAAACATGGTAAAAAAACCCGTAATTAATTACTATCCTAACGATGTAATAAAGTCCTTCAATCAGTAATTCTCTTTCATCTATTTCGCATGTTTGAAGCCTGCACTTAGGTATTAGGTAGGTCTATTTCCGTTATTTATACAGGGTGTCCTAAAAGTGAGTGATCAGCGGAAGTTCAGTGATAAAGCAACACTAAGGCTACCCGAATCACTTCCATGTATGTTCCGCGATTTTTTGAATAATTTTCGAGAATTTCTGGGTTAAGTGACTGTTACGCGAATGGTCCTGATTTTGTTTGTTGTTAGCTGAATACTAGGCCTAATTGATTACATTACATTTATAGCACTGAACAATAATTTAGAAAAAAATATGAATCTGAAAAAGTGGTAAACCCTTTTTTTCCCTAAGTTTTAAAAGTAATTTAAAAAAAGTTACATAAACTTTTTCCGCCAAACCTTTTAAAAAACTTTTTTTTGACTATTTTATCAACTATTTATCACGTAAATTTCAATGAGATACTTTAAGGGCATCATACTAAAATGTTCATTCAGTGACAGAAGTGTAAAATTCAAGATGGTAGCAATAAAACTCTAAATAGCAATAATACTATAATATTAGGTTAAAATGATCTCAAACTCGATAAAGTTCTACTAACCTTATTATGTATTAATTATTTACTGACTGTGAATAGTTGCAAATTAGGATTTAATGTAACCTCGTCAGGAGTTTATGAATCACATTTAACATTCAACTTTGCTAACATGACAAAGAGTGAGTTAACTGTAACTGTTTTATTTGCAATTCAAATTAGTCTGTGATGACGACACCTAGGCACTGTTTAGCTTGGTTGTTAAAGTACAAGAGTTACAAGACTTACCTTTATTCACAAAGATGTACGTTTGATAAAAATACATGTAGGTAGAATGTGCAAATAAAAAAATACGTGGGTAATGTGTAAATAAAAACAAGATTGTCCTACTTTTTAAGGATGTAATGTAGGTACTGAAAATAAGTCGCTCAAAACAATTCGAAAGTATGTTCTTAAAACAATTTTCGACACAGTTCTGTTCGAATCGAATCAAGCGTGTCGTCACCCACGGAAACGCGTGTGACGTCACCTGTTTAGCGGCTATTTTCGTATTCCGTCTGGCGCCTAGTGACGTCACCCGGGGAATTCGGAGCGATGGATAATGTTGCTTTTATGTTTGCATTCAAATCCGACAGGAGCGAAAACAAAAGACGATTAAATGAAAATAACAGTTGACAATTAAATCAGATAAATTATTCGGCGGCGTCCATTTTGTAATTACGAGGGGTGTTCAATAAAAAGTACTTAATAATGGCATATCAACTCCACGAACAACATAAAAGTAAAGCCCAGACATTTGATAAAAAAAATGATTTTCTTTTCTTATTTCAATAATCGAACATAAAACCTTTTTGAGGAAGTATTGTATAACTACTAAGTTATACACCGCCTCCAATGATTTAAAACGTTGCGAACGAGCTTTTTTTTTCTTTTATGTGGTAATTTTTTGCAGTTGGTTTTTTAGTTTTTTCATTAATTCGTTTTATTAAAGAATTTTTAGTAAGTAAAAACTACGATTTTTCCTTAGTTTTTTTTTTCGAAGCAAATTATTTTCATTCCACTGAAATTAAAACTGCAAGTGAATTAAAGGTACCTATTTATGGAATCGCTATTTCAAGCCCTTAATTTTGATACCCCACTCAAAGGGTTAAGTAATAATATGGAGCCGTAAAAAAATGGAGCCATATATCCGCCATTTTGTTATTGCTTTTGATATACCCAGCGTCACTCTCACAGTAAATATGAATCTAACGACACCTCTCAAGCTTAAATCCATCGAGTCGCTCAGGCCGCAGAGCGTGGCAAACAATTATACATACAAACATAATATGCTTCTCGAAGAACATAGCCCTCCTTCTGCCGTATTCGGCTAAAAAGCAATGATTAGTGTAAGTAAATCTAAAGGACTCTACCTGACAGTCCCTCCGCACTCTTCTAGCTATTGTTCTCAATCCTTTCTTGTCCGCTCCATTCGTCTGTGGAATTCCTTGCCCTTACCCATTCGTCAATCTCAATCCCCTACCTATTTTGAAATCTCAGGTAAAATCGTACTTCCTCTCTCTCTGACTTTGATTTTTTTGTTTACGTTGCTTTTACATATGTTTCTCTCCTAATCTAGTTCGTTACACAAGGAAACTGGTGCTAGGTAATATAAAATAATATATATATCTAAATATAAATAAATATATTTATTTATATATTAGTTAGCATAATATTCAAATATAATTTCAATTTTTTTCCCCCATTTTTGCGCAGCCTAACTCGTCCTCTGTTTTAAATCTCTCTGCCGAAGGTCTGGAAGAGATCGCTCTGTAGCGATAAGACCGCCTAAATTGTACTTTAATTTTTACTTTTTTGTTTTTACTTGCTGTAAGGATTTGTTTGTGCAATAAAGATTATTTATCTTATCATATCTAATCTTAAATCTACTTGATACGCCTTATTACAATCCCTTAAAGGTTGTCAAGTTCAATCTCTAAACTGAGCAAAGCGAATAATTTCCTAATGTGATGATTCCTTTCTGGCCAGTTAGCGGTACCCTGGCACTATCGCATCTTGAAGCTGGCTATTTCCTGAAGAAATTACTCCCTACCCTCAGTTTAGGGAATTAAATTGTCTGGATACAAGCAATTGTGATAAGACCCCTACCATGTCATGCCGTAACGATGAAGCGTGGACTGAATGTGTGGGTCTGGCTATGCTGGGATGCTTTTGGATTAAATCCCTGTCTGGTGTCGCAACACAAGGATAAATCACCATTCGAGACCATGACAATTATTGACGACGCTTGATGTCAATATCAAGTTGATTAAATTTGACACCAGATAAGTGTGCTGTCTGGCGCATTCAATTTGAAAATACAGTGAGTATAGTACCTATCCTCTCTCTCTCCATCAATTACTTATCTCCCTCTCTAACCATGTCATTAGTTTAAAATCATTTTGATCTTTAACATAATGACTAAGGCTGTCGACCTACAAGTTCGAACTTCGACGTAACGTCTGTCTGAGTAACAGTCACGTGACTTCATGAGTCAATGCACAATATTATGTCAAGTTGAGAATAGCAATGACGTCATAGCACGGATTTCCACAGTGCAAACGGCATTGTGAGATTGTTATTGCACTTCGGACATTGTTATTTTCATCGTACCACGTGAAGGTACATTTAGAACAAACAAAACATAAATAGGGCAAGAATGCTCTTTCGTAATCTTTTAGTGTCAATGATAATTCGTTTCTAAGATATTTTTTTATTTTTAGCATTTACTAAACTAGAAAACTAAAAAAAATCGAACTGATCCTAGGGACTCAAGCGGGATTCGAACCCGCGAGCTTTCACAATCCGGGTAGCTGCTCTTCCAACTGAGCTACCGAGGCCGTTAACAGACCCGGCGAATTTATCCAGTGTATTTTACGTTGCAAGCCAACGTTGTTGCATCAATGTTATATAGGCAAGCGCCTTTAACACCCGAAATAAATATTTTTGCAAATATTTGACTTTCGATTAAGATGAAACTATCTACTAGATGAATAGGATAAGTGTATTTATATTTTTAACATTTGACAATGCACTATTTTCTACACAAAGACAGAAACTAGAAAAATTCGACTTGCCCCCCGATTCAGAACAAAGTGTCGATTCGGATATTTTCTTTTATTTTTAATTATTTTTTTAAGTAGGGTAGGTTTTATCTAATTTAGTTTATAAAAACTTAGGGCCTTTGGCTTTAACATATCAAAATATTGATTGCTACAGCTTAGCAGATCATTTACTATAATTAAAACATATTTACCGAATCGGTCGATAACTTCGTTCTGAATCGCTGATCTTGAGGGCTCAAGCGGTATTCGTTTTTAATTTACACCAAACGAATTCTAACTAAAGTACGAGGAACCAAGAAGCATTTTAGCTCGTGCTCTAGGGTCTCAGCGAACATAGATAGAACAACCAAAGAATGCTCTGTCTCTGTTCACACAAAGAGAATTTGATGGAGTGGGGATAGAATAAGCATTCACACGTTTGGTCTAAATGCACCTTTAGGTTGCTCACACTTGGAAAATTCGTCAAAAGTATATTTTCGGCAGCCATGGATGGACACTCTTAGCCAATACACCGACGACTCAGTACTCTTGTTTGTTATGAACACTACATTTTATACATACTTCAATTTATACAGTCACAGATGTAAATGATGAACGCTCTTCCAGCACATGTGTTTCCTTCCTTTTATAGTCCCGGGTTCTTCAAGCGGGGCGTGAAAAGGCATTTCTGCAGGCCTTCAAGGTGAGGATGGCCAGCGCAGTGATTCGTTTGAATAACTGGGCTTGTCAACCTCATATCTGGACCTCACGACCGCTTTCCATCAGGTGGAGTGAGGTCATCTTGACGAACAACATAAAAAAAAACCTGTCGATTTAATATTATATACCTTGGTTTTGGACCATATTTTCCTTCATTCACTCAAATTTTTCCAAAGATTTACATATGCGAGATTGAGGTTAAGTCGTATGGCACGTTTATTTAAATAAGAAACAAATGTTATACATATACCGCAAAAAATATAACATGTCTGGTCTGCGTATTGTTTTTTTTTCATCCGGGACAGTCATCTGACCCCAAACTAAGTGTCAGAGACTGATAAACATACTTAAATATTTCTATAAATATACTATATTTTAGATAATAACACCCAGTATGGGTCAATGTTTGTCATGGGTGTGGATCAAACCTACGGCCTCCGGTGCTGAAGGTATCAAAGTATTTATTTTAGGCGGGATCGCTGCCATCTGCCATTGCACCAATATGCCAGTCGAATTATTTTTGTACGTTCCAGTATCGCGCGAAATGACTGAATTGATTAATATGCAATTTGTACATTCCTAATTATAAATTAAGCTAGATTAAAATATAGCGTAGGTACTTAACATTCATATGAGATAGTCTGACAGACACGGTCCCTGCACGCACAGTTTCAATTTAATCAGCGTATTTAAAAGTGGCAAAAGAATTTCGGCCATACTTCAACGAAGCGGTTCTTAGCTTATTTCAGTGCATGTTATAATAATCCTTATTCAAATCGCTTAAGTAGTGATAACAGCTGTTACGTATTTTATTTTCTTCGTTTATTTAGATATATTTTGAGCTTATTATCATAGGATTTTTATGTTTGGATTACTGATAAAGTTGATAGCATTTAGATAGAACGTAATGCAACCGCCTGTTTTTGTAAGATACTATAATTTGATATTAAAGTCTGCTAGAGCATTGCTTAGCTCGGTTATTAACGTTACAGAAAAAAACTGGCCAATCAGATGTAGTATTTCGGGATAGCATTATGACAAGTATTTCGGAAAAATAGTGTCATTCATTCGTAAGTAATTACGCTATAAATCGTCACACAGCTGTGCGAAGACCAACATCGTTAGTTTTTATTATTATTTATTTGATTGGAATGAATTTATCCTTCTTTCAATCGAAAACCACTGCTCGGCCGAAATGTGAAATGTCAATAAACTAATATTCGTTTATTGCCATTTCACATAATATAAACATATGTATATACATATTAAAAACTATGACAATAAACGAATACATTTGACGACCGACTTGGTGTAATGGTTAAGAAGTTGGCTACTACACCAGAGGTCGCGGGTTCGATCCCCGCACAGTACAAACATTTGTGTGCATGAACATGTCTGTTTGTACTGGTCTGGGTGTCTCCTATGTATAATAAGTATGTATTTACAAAAGAAAATGTATTTAAGTATGTTTATCCGTTGTCTAGTATCCCATAACACAAGCTTTAATTAGCTTACTTTGGGGCTAGATGGCGCTGTGTGGAATAATGTCCAGGGATATTTATTATTATTTATTTATTTATTAATACATACTAATAACAAATGAGTAAATAAATGGTAGTTTAGTTTCATATTTACCTACGTCACTCTACTCGGACACTAAAAAAAAACAAGAAACGGAAGCGTTAAATTGTTTACTTTTACGGAATAAGAGGGCTCAGGGAAGTGGGCCCGCTCGAATCTGACCTCGCAGGGCCAGTTAACCAATACCATTTTATACCATTTTTGAATCGGTCAACTGGCCCCACAGCTGAAATCTGTACAGTCACCAGAAAACTTTAACAAGTCACCGTTAAGGCGTTCATTAGTATGAAGGGGTCAAGACATGCTCTGCATATTGTGTAATTTACCGTGCCATGAATACTACTGGTACTGGTGGCTTTATGGTAAAATAATAAATAGTTTACTTCACCATTTGGTGAGCTAAGTAGTAAGTTGCTTTAGCACCTAGTTCCAATTATTTCTACTTTCCTGGTAGTTTTAATAAAGAATATGCAGAGCATGTCTTGACCCCTTCACACTAATAAGCTCCTTAGCAGTGACTTGTTATTTTTTTCTAGTGACTGTACAGATTGCAACTGTGGGGCCAGCTGATCAATTCAAAAATGGTGTAAAATGGCATTGGTTAACTGGCCCCGCGGGGTCAGATTCGAGCGGGCCCACTTCCCTGAGCCCTCCTAAGTCAAATGTACATAAAATCTTGGGCTTCACATCTACCGAGCGCCCTTAACGTAAATCAATGTTATTGTAATGAATACTACACTCGTAGTAAGTACTACCAGTACTCAAATGCGTTCTTCGGCGTTTCATCTAACGGTACATTCGCCACGCTCAGCCTGTGTGTCGGCTAGGGACGTGACGGAATGTGGGCTTGTCGATGACTTTGTATATCGATGGTTTTGGGTGTCAATAAAACTGGGCATCAGTTATTTAATTTATTCATTTCATTTAACCTGCTCTTTCACCTGGTATTTTATTTATTTAAAATGACTAACTTGCTAGTATTGTTAAGGTAGAGGTCAAAGGTCGTCGGACGACTCCCACCCAGAGCAAAAATGTGAGTCTTAGTTCGGTGTAGTTTTACTATTTATTCAAGTTCTTAACTAGAAATTCGTCTGTTTTTTTCTGACACCTATAGAAGAAGGTTTGCTCAGTAAAGGGTTCAGAATCAGATGATCGTAGTTTGAGCTAGTCATATATGTACGAGTATATTATTACACACAACACAACGTCAGATTTCAGACTGATAAAATGTTTGGGTGTGTGAACAAGGTCACCTTATGTACTGATTACGTTTTATAGATAAGCATTATAAAATGTATTTAACAGCTCAATAAATCGAAGAAAATAAAGTAACTATGGCCAATATTTGAGCGAAGAATCGTTGGACGCTTATCGTTCGATAAACATAACTAAATCGAATTATCGCAATAAATATACTCGCCCATTTGTCGTACGATAACTTAAACACTGTATTATATATTATGTTACTATGACAGTGCCGTGGTTGGGAGGTTAAATAAGCACTCCAGCGGTTTGATATTAAGACATAAACAGTTACAGTGTGGATCACAATTTTAGTTACAAAATGCTAAAATGTTCATGTTAATTTTAACTTGATGCTTCTTCCGACTAACCCAACTTTCACTTAGGTACGTACAGTGACGAAATCCTCACTTTCTGTTTACATACAATTTGCGTAATGTTATTTATATCTAAAAATAACACAGTTCACGCCCGTAACTCATATTTACAAATGGGCTACTGCCTTCGTAGAGGACGAAACGCACCGTACGCCAGTATGAAGTAAAACTATTAATACAACAGTATTAATAGTTTTTACTTTATATATGGCGCCCCACGTTGGGCGCCATATGTGGCGTAATCCCCGTTGCAGGCCAGCAATACAGGAGCCGGAGCGCCGGGATTCGTCACACAATATTTAGGAGTAGATGTAGTTATGGAATAGTGGATGAATGATCAGCCAACCCAGTGGCTTGATTATTGTATAGGGTAAAAGTATAGGTAGGAGAGAAAAACTGTAACAAAATGAATACAAAGAGTCCTAGGTGTAATAGGTAATAGGTATGACATGCTTACCCCGATACACGGGTTCCTGTTACATTATAACTGTTTACAATTGGTTATAAGTATTTAAAAATACACCATCACGTTATTTAAACTTAAACTGGTAATCTGGTAAAATGCTCGCATCGTCATTTAAACAATTCAAAAGAAAAATTGTTAGTCAGTACATACTAGGTACCTAATAACTATTGCAATAAAACATTTGTTACAATAGAGCTATTTATTCCCGCATCGAACAGAGAGCTTACACCCAGGCATTTTCATCTATACCTAAGGTAGACTTTTGTAGTATAGTCCTTTTTTAATAAAGCTGTTTTGATGTGATTTTTGAATCTATGTAGAGGTAACTCACAAATGGTAGTTCTAAATCAAATCAACAGATGGCGCTGCGTGTACTTTGAATCGCGGTGACATTATGTTTCACCTTTCCTTGATAAGCACAAAGTTACTACCTGTTTTAGTTTTTTTCTGCGTAATAAACATAATTTTTGAGAAACGCGCTCTGCCTGCTATCGGCGGTCGCGTTCAGATTTACATGATGAATGAACTGAATGAGACTAATGAGAGTTCACTTAGCTGTCTGTTCTGTCCAACAGCAACTCCGCCCGCATAGACAGACAGTCTTTCCGGTCAAAATATATACAGACTGAATTGATAATAAATAGCCTATGTCACTCCCTGAAGTCCCTGAAAATATAGCTTTATTTTGGTGAAAGAATTTTTGAAACAAACAAATCTTCCCCTCTTTTATTATTATCTTAGATAATCATTAAAAAAGTATTTATTTCCATAATTCACACAATCGGCAGCAGTATTTGCAACAAATTGAACTTGTTTCCCAAAACGTGGAAACAAATAGATAAGCAGGCACTTTTTATTATGTGCTTTCTCCACCGTTTCTCAAATGGAACCCTTTGAATGTTGCCCTCTTTAAGAAAAAACCTAATTTCATTAAAAAAAATATTTGATTTCCCGCGCGTCCAAACTGAAGCCACACTAAAGCAATAGTTACACATGCTCTTATATAGCATGCTTAAAACGAGCATGCTCATTTACTGATGATTTGCTTTTTCTAAATATGCGTGCACAAAGCAAAGATTTGAACACACATGCTTTTTAAACTTTTCCATTGAATGTATTTAAAAGTAGACTATTTGACTGGCTGAGGGTTAAATGTTTTTACTTAGTTGATGAATACCTTAACTCTAAGATTGACATTTGATCAGTAATAATGACATTTAATTTGTATTTTATTGTTTTTAATTTGTATTTGAATTTTTGGTCATCCATTACTCATAATTCAAAACAAATTTTCATTTTGTTTTGAATTATGAGTAATGGATGACCTAATATTATGATTTTTGTTATATTTGCATGCTATTTATATGGCTGAATATGTATGAACTTTTTTGCGTAATTATTTGTGATCTGACATGTACCATATTCAAAGGCAAATAAATGATTCTGATTCTGATTCTGAAGCATAGGATGAAAACTTCGGTATTGGATATCCTAGCAAGCTCTCTGCCATTATTTCAATGGTTTTGGTAGAATGCCTAAAAATGCTAAACAGGGAACGTACAACTATAAATTAAATTTTGAAAGGACAGGTACAGAATACTATTGATGGCCAGTAAGTTAAACTATGAAGTTTCCAGCCATCGTGGAGGTTCTAACGTCCATAAGACTGGAACGAAACGGCATCGTTACAAACTTTTTAACAGGGTCAGCAACCCACGATTAATACAACTGGTTTTACACATTTCTTAAAACGTTTCTATCAAACAGTTATCAAGCTTGTTTACCAAACGATTCTTATAAATAACCTACTAATTTGCCAAGTTATATGTAAAGTCCGTACCCAACGGTTTGCTGCGTCTTTTCTTTTCATTTAAAAAAAAAATGTTTAGCCCTAGCCACGCGTTCATAAATACCCTTATATATCATAAACATGTATATTGACATAGTTACGCTGCCCACGCGCAATGTGCTGTGCGCATGCGTCTAATTATAAACAGATATGAGATAACACACGCGTGGCGACCGCGAGAATAGACGGCTTGTAGACGGCTGGCGAGCGCCCAGACTGGCTTTTTATTATGGCTATTAGAAAACCAGCTTAGAGTAGGTGCATGTTGGTACTTCGACTGGTGTGTCGCAACGCAACGATTAGGTGGCCTATCTTTACCGTTATGCTGTTGAGTTACATAGCACTGTTTTTTATAAATAATATCGCAATAATCGTTGTTCATTTACAATTTACAAATATCGCAGTAGACATGAGAATCGTAAATGGATGAGCTTATCTTTGAAGGGGGATCTTCAAGCTGACCATGGTGGAAAAGTAATAACCAAAAAATATATTCATTTAACACCTTTTAATGATTCTTGCTTTTTTTTGTTCTTGTCAAAAATGTCCTTAATGAAACGCTATCAAAGACGCCTTAATATGAAACTGCAATTGCATAAAGGCTGCGAGAAACATCAGCTTAAACAAAATAATTTTAGTTTAACCCTTTTAACCTAGGTTCATTAAAAACTTAAGGCTATGATTGTCAATATTTGATCGACTTTGTTTAAAGATAACAACTAAATTTAAAGATTTTATTTGACGACCGACTTGGTGTAATGGTTAAGAAGTTGGCTACTACACCAGAGGTCGCGGGTTCGATCCCCGCACAGTACAAACTTTTGTGTGCATGAACATGTCTGTTTGTACTGGTCTGGGTGTCTCCTATGCATAATAAGTATGTATTTACAGAAGGAAATGTATTTAAGTATGTTTATCCGTTGTCTAGTATCCCATAACACAAGCTTTAATTAGCTTACTTTGGGGCTAGATGGCGCTGTGTGGAATAATGTCCAGGGATTTATTTATCATTATTTATTTATTTATATTGTAGCAAGTAGAAAACTGTATGAGTAGGTTAGTGTCTTTAACTAAGGCGACAACTGTTCCAAAACAAGATGTTCCTTAATATCACCGATAAAAAAAATCACAAAGACGTTCGTCGACAATTTTTTTGTTTTACTCTCAACATTTTGCAAATTAAAAAATTAATATCGATAAGTCTTTGTATATTCTAGGTCGACAACTTTTAAAACTTTTTAAATTGTCTAATGTTATTTCCAAGAAGGCTAGAAACTAAGGAGAGATAACTCCCTGGAAAGGGTTGGACTAAATCCGTATCCCACAGTGACGCATGCGCATTACGCTTCTTTGCCGCGATCCTCGCGAAGTGTCAAAATGATCCTCGCGAAGTGTCAAAATTGGTCAACACAACCTCGAAAAACAACAACTGTCGCACGTGACACCGTTCAAAACAAAACCATGTGACCATGAAATGACAAATAGCTGCCGCTGCACATGCGCAATACAGCGTTTTGCCCGGCACAGAGTATACGACTTTCGGCCCTCGAAAGCTTACCCCCACTTCGGGAGTTATCTCTCCTTAGTCTCTAGCCTTCTTGGTTATTTCATAATAAATTAATTACACGAAAACGGCGCGATGTTATTCCGTTCGCGCAGCTCACCGAATGCTCTACCGGAAGGCGCGCTAAATCCCAGCCTTAACTGTGAACTCTCAAATAAGTGTTTATTCCTGAACATCATTGAAATAAAAGAAAACAGCGTTGCAATGTAAGTGTCATGGGTGCGAACGCAAGCGGCATTTTAATTATTAACTAGATGCGGACCTATTAGCGAATTAAATAAATAAAATAAATAAATAAATATGCGCCAGACAAAACACCACTCGTCATGGTCTCGAAGTAAGGGTAAATATCTTTGTGGTACGAGGTACCAGACAGGGAATTAAGCCAGGGGCGTCTCCCAGCACACCCAGACCCGAGTCAATTCAGAAAAGATCATTTCCTGAATTTACCAGACCGGGAATCGAACCCGGGACACTACGCAAATCAAAGTGTGAAACCGTGCCACAGCGCACTGCGCCAACCGTGTCGTCAATACCTTGTAATTATTCAGTTAGATAGCTTAGTCACTGTGAGGTCATTGCAGTATTTTTCCCTACAAAATCTAACATTGTGGTTTAGTCACTACATAGTTTTAACACATTCCTGTCATCATGGTCTTTTGGAGGATATCTCTTTCGAAGATAAGCTTTTCTGAATCTGAAGTTTATCGGCTCGAAGTGTCAGCTTTCCACAATAGCAATTTGTATTTATTTGTGAAGTGAAATAAAAATATTTATTTCAGACCAAGCACGCATAAAATTATACAGATCCATATTCTGTTAGTAGGTTAATACTCATAGCTATATTAGTAAAATTTAAAATATTTAAATGTAAACTATCTAGAAAATAAATACGAGTAAAAAATACCTCCATTGACCTTAGAAGCTTTGCCGTTTTTGAATTTCAACCCTGTGAACTTAACTTTCATTAATGATTGAATAAGTTTTGTATAACTTTAAAAGGCAAAAAATCAATAAACACCGTGTCCGATGACATTTAATGCTTAGAATACTAGAAAAAAACAAAATTTTGTGTACTTTAAGTATATTCTATTGACACCTATCGCTTATAATACTCCAGACGTGATCAGACGAATGAGACTAGGCCTAGTTGTGCTTTATTATAAGTAACTTGACTTAATACTAATCATATTGATAAAATGCATTCCCTCGCCTCCACCCGTCCCAATAATTTTCAAACTCGATGTGCGCTAATGATGACAGCTAGTCAGCCAATGACGATGCAGTATTTGACATCAAAACAAAATCGCTGTCAAAATCGCAATCAATGTTAGTGAATAACCCGTTGTCTCGTTGGTAACTGAATTAGCCAATAACCCTGTTAAACTGGGCCACAGCTACTGCGGGATGAGACGCAGATTGAATAATGGCTGCTTACAAACAATGTTTCAACTGCTTGTTTTGTATTATTTAATGTCAGTTTAACTCGATTTGTTTGAAAATAAGCTGATATGAGCACATGTGGGCGGCCTTCGGCGTCGATTTATCTGTTCTTTCAATAAGTCAGGTATTTGTATAAATTATTCGCTTTTATTTTTTTACGGGATAAAGTAACCTACTTTAAATTTTCACGTGTCTACACAACGCGCAATGGCGGCTAGATTCTAAAATGTAAATCCTGGTGATTTGGAATTTCTCAGTTCTAATTTGGACAAAATGAACTAAATACCAAAATTAGGCATCAAAGACAACCCCACATGCATGGAGTGCATGGACAGCGAGGAAACGAGTTTCCACCTACTCGCCGAATGCCCGATGTACTCACACATACGGTGGGAACTCATGGGGTCAGACTCGTTAGATGAAGAAGATCTGAAAGAACTGACGGTGGACCAGATAGTAAGATTCTGCAAAGCAACAGGAAGATTCGACGGGACGCCGTGAAAATGGGATAACCTAAAGACCCCCTGCAAGGGGGCCCGGGGAAATGGGTGAAATGGCCCATAACAAGCGGACCGATCAACCGGCCCACTGCCAGCGTCCCCAGTTGAAATAATAATAATAATAAAGTAAAAGTAAGTAAAGTAAGTAAAAAAATCATTTATTCATTTAAGCTTGTACAAAGCACTTATGACATGTCAAAAAAAGTATACAGAAATAATAATAATAAACGTAAATAAAATAGTACAATATTAGTACACATCGTGAATATACATAATGTGAATCTACCACCGGTTCGGACGTTGCTTCTTATCGAGAAGACTCCGGCAAGAAACTCGATAGTTACTCTTTTCAACTTTGTTTGTTTTACAAAAAATAAATTCAGAGTACAGTCAATGCGAGTAGAAAAAAGAACACAATATTGAGCAGAGGAGCAGATTATTCCTACTATGACCATAACTTTTGTCGTTCAAGTAATCCTCTACATTATAATAACCTTGTTTCATTAACTTTGCTTTAATTGCAGACTTAAACTTGTGAAGAGGTAGATCAACAAGACTTTGAGGTATTTTGTTAAAGTATTTTACAGATTGACCAACAAATGAGTTTCCCACCTTGTGTAGCCTAAGACTGGGAGTTTTCAATTTGTTTTTATTTCTGGTATTATGTTTATGAGTGTCACTGTTTTTTTTGAACAGATGCAAGTTTTTGCGCACATACATTATGTTATCTAAAATATACTGAGCATGCACAGTTAAAATATCGATCTTCTTAAATACTTCCCTAAGCGAGTCGCGTGGTCTAAGTTTGTAAATGGAGCGGATGGCTCTTTTTTGAAGTACAAAAATGGTGTTCAAGTCTGCAGCATAAAAAATACCAAACTCATGCAATTCAACTTGAATATTTAGTCGATCAGCAACGACAGTCTCAATCAGGAGCTGATATCCTATTAACAACTATTCATTACGTACGAAATATTACTGTTGTTTTGACGGACTCCCACCTTTCATTAACAGTCAGTCTGACAAAGAGTATAGTTCTGATCTCCTGTTGTCTAGACAGAAAAATAAAATAAAATAAAATAAATAAAAATAAATATCCCTGGACATTATTCCACACAGCGCCATCTAGCCCCAAAGTAAGCTAATTAAAGTTTGTGTTATGGGATACTAGACAACGGATAAACATACTTAAATACATTTTCTTTTGTAAATACATACTTATTATACATAGGAGACACCCAGACCAGTACAAACAGACATGTTCATGCACACAAATGTTTACACTGTGCGGGGATCGAACCCGCGACCTCTGGTGTAGTAGCCAACTTCTTAACCATTACACCAAGTCGGTCGTCAACAGAACAGAAACGCAAGATGTTTTAAATATAACTAGCCACACAAAACGCTAGTATTTAAATTGCTGATCATTTAAATAGGCCGGCTTGTTAGTAAACTTTGATATTTCACCACGTGGGAGATATAAGGAATTCCTTACTTATAGTAATGTTTGAACTATTATACGATACCCCTCTGAAATGATGTCTTAATAAATGATGATGATTGCGCTAGAGTCGAATTTGGCAAAGTTGCGGTCTTGGAAGGTTTTCATGACTATCCTGACTGGCCTGTTGGCGCAATTGCAGCGATCCTGCCTTTAGCGCCGGAGGTCGTGGGTTCGATCCCCACCCATGACAAATATTTGTGTGACGAACATTTATATTTGTTGTGTGCCTGGGTTATATTATCTATTTAAGTATGTATTTAGAAATATTAAGTATGTTTATCAGTCTCTGACGCCCATATTACAAGCTCTGCTTAGTTTGGGGTCAGATGATCTTGGTGTGAATTGTCCAAGATATTTATTTATTTATTTATTAATAAGATGTTGACGTTTGGCTATAGGTTTATGGTTTGAAGATCTTTATTATCACAAGAACTGAATAGTCACTTACGTGATGATAACATCCTTAAAAATAGTTATAATTATTTCCGTTTACGTCGAATAGTAGTGGATATTTTTCCCTTTTTAGAGGCACTCAGTTTTTTTAGTACTTACTGAAAAGGTAATGATCATCATTTACTACATTTTCAAGCCAACAAACTTCCCGTTAACACAATATTGATTTTGTTCACTGCAACTTCACTATTTAACTATCTGAAATGTTTTCCGCGATAATATATTCAGCTAAATAGTTTTTTGAACCTACAAAAAAATTCAGCTTTCATGTATTTTATTATAAAGCCGTATATATATATACTATAATAGACTTAAACAGAACCAAAGACTTTAAAAAAACCTGAAACAACGAAGGGACCAAAAAATACCAGACCCAAATATCGGTCACATGAAGATATTTGAAAATAACGCAAATAAGATTCTGTTGGTTTTTGGCACGGAAGTGCTGACCCAATTTTTAAGACATATTTATCTGTAGGTATGTTAAGAATGAGAGATGCAAATTTTGTACAAGGTTACCTAGCATGTCATGAATGCAAAATAAGTATGCAGAGTTATATAATAAGTTATCTACATGCTCGAAGAAAATATTGTTTTATTCATTTCACACAGAAGTTTTTTGAATAACATTTAACACAGCGGATCACTGTAAATACGATCAACGAATCGTTAAAGTAGCAAGTAGTGTCTCTAACATTTATACTAAACATATTCCATTGGTAGAATTCGGAAATGAGTTTTTCGAGTAGACTATTCAGACTCGTTTAAATTATTAGAATTATAGGCTTATTATTAGATTTCTAAAAAGATTAAAAAAGGCCCTAAATCTCTTTTATCAAAATAACTGGCAAACCAGCATGCGTACCGCCTTATACTTAGTAAGCAAGCAGTTACTGACTGCAACCTATGAAGACGGGCAACACCAGGGTTTTTTACTCGTGTGTTGCCAACCCTTTTAAGTGTTTTAATAGTACATTATGATATAAGTGCGGTAAGTTGAAAATTACAGTCGAGGCGATATTGCTAGCCCGAGCCGTAGGCGAGGGCTACAAGAAAGCAGCGGCTGTAATTATCAAAGCGCACGTATGTCATACGACGTTTTATAACATATTTGAGAGTAAATAAATAAAAATCGGACTTTCTAAAACAAATAAAATCTTTAATCACTTGCTAGAGCAGTTAGAAAATGTTTACTTGTTCACAAATTAGCGATGCGCGCGCATCAGCGCTTTTTTTAAGGCAAAAGGCATTAAAAAAAGCCAGTATTACTAATAAAGTAAATTAATATTTCTGTGTTTTTGTTACAGATGGTTGTAATTTATTGTAAAAATTAAATAAATTAAAGAATTAAATGTTTATTTATTATATTTCATCTCCCAAAGTTAATTTTATTCATAAAATGTTGACCTCTTTTCTGACATAAAAACTCTTTGCTAAAATTAAAAAAAGTACCGTTCGTTTTAGACGGAGCATCTTGCTAAACCGTACGTTTTACCATAATAAAAAAAACTCGTGCGTTTTACATTACATTACCGCACAGGTGCGGTACATTACGTTATTGAAATTGGTGAAATAAGAGACCCTTTACGAGCAAATATGTTATAAACTTTTTTTCACCCGCTTTCAGTGTTTTATTTTTAGGTTACATGGTGTTTTTTGTTTTTTTTAAGGCAAAACTATTTAAGTCTGCAAAAAAAACTCCTTGATGACTACTGGTTACGTGACTAACCAGCTTTGGCGGTGTTATTTAGCTGTATTTTCCTATGAGATAGAGGTATTTGGTGGAGGTACGGGCAGCGGAAAACTATGTCCACATGATGACATGACCCAAGAGGTCATTATTTCTTATGAATAAAGGTATTAACTCGTATGTGCTGTCGATCCAATGGTTGGTAGCAAAAGTTAGCAAGGTTTAAAAGACAAACTCACTCTTCACCGATTCTGGACATCCATTACTAGGGCATCGCGTGATCAAAGGAACTATCCTTCATTTATTATGTCGGCCATCATCTGTGTTAACAGTGCTGGCCTTATTGCGACCCATAAAATATTAGTTTGTCGATAAAAATAAAAAAGCGTAATTGGACAATAGTAGTCGAAGTAGGGTACTCACTTGTTGATCGATATCGATAAGTATCGAATATGTAGGTAGTTATAGGTAGTCTTTCGAAAAAGTATATCTACTTGCGAAATAAAGAGAAACAACAAGCAAAGTATAATAAAACAATTTTTATATGTTCTCTGTAAGTGATTATTTGTAATCTTTCGAGAAAATAAATGTCTTAAACCTTAACTCCTAACATGGACGCTTTTTTATATCACCAACATACTTTCTCGAAAGATAATGATTTTCACACTGATATTTGATCTGTTTGAAAGCCTCTGTTTTTCGGATATAAGAGTAGACTTACTGTTTTTTTAACATGCAAAGACGAACCAGTAAACTAATTTTCGGAACGAAATTCTACGTTTTGCTAAAATAACAATGCTACTATTCTATTCATTTACACATTTAATGAGGCGGTACAATCCAATGTTAAATGATTACCCAATAAATATTTGAACAGATTTATTTTATCATTTCTATAAATCATTGTCACTGTCTAGATACCTGTCCTATCTATCAAAAAGATAACTGAAATGATTACTATCTACCATTCGCCGTGGCCTACTAAAGATTTTAATGTTATCACATCAAGCATGTTACGTGGATGATTGTGCCTAGTCTTTTGCTTGATATTTTTTGTTTTTTTGTCAGTTAATTAGATAAGGAATACCTCTACTATCTATATCATTACCATTTTCAGGCTCAAATCAGCCACTGCTACACATGAGCCACTTCTGCCAATTCTGGTCGTAAGAACCGTGTTGTAGGACGCAATATCTCGAGATGTACCTAAAGCTGTTGCCAATGTCATTGTTTTGAATTATTCAATTACTAGCTTATTATTCCATTATTATGACCAATTTACATAAAATCTATATAAATTGTAGCCCATGTGTTATTCTGATGTATAAAATGTATTACTGTAAAGTTTCATATAAATCCGTTCAGTAGTTTTTGCGTGAAAGAGTAACAAACATACATCCTCACAAACTTTCGCATTTATAATATTATAAAGTAAGATATTCCGTTTGATTTAATTGATTAAAAAAACATTATTATCGATAGCGTATGCCACTGCCCCTCACTAGTTGCTTCCGAATAAACGATTAGGCGAATCTAGGGCGTGTTCAGTGGTCACTGGCCATCATTTGATTACTCGGCTCGGCCTATGGGCTAGGCTTTTGTGTACTTATTTAATTTGCATTCTACATTATTTTTTCCTGCTTTATTTATTAAACTATTAGGACCATGCATGGTATTTGGAATCGTACTCGTCAAAGCTCAACTTTTTTGAAACTTTTTCGTATGTTAGTTTGCAAACATTTTATTTTAAAACATGACCACTTTACCACTTTTTTTATATATTTTTTTTGTGATTATGGACTGATGGCCTGAAATAAATGATTCTTTTTTTTTTAAACTTTAATCGTCACTAACATTAGAACTTGACCACTTTTTTTATATTAAGAAGCCTACACTACATTTGAGATGTTCATAAAATCAAAAAATCTGTAGGTTTACCGACTGCAAAGAGTAATTTAAGTTTATACAATAACTGATAGACTTGTAGGAGAAAACGAAATTGCAACTTCCGAATTTTCGATATCATTTCAATTTCTGCACGTTATGTTGACTCGCGATTTATAATCGGAACCAAATTATTTTTTTAAATAAACCATTGGGTTTCTTACGCTTAAACTTATATTTTAGGCTGTTGATTAGATATAAATAAATATGGCATTTAAAGTTGGTAAAAATGTTAGGTACCCTTATAAATTAGCAGAAATTCGACCTTTAAGGGATTGTTTTTGGGGTTGATAGTTTTTTTGTATGACACTTCGTTACTCCAAGTGCTAGGCGTCTCAAATTTTGCATAGGGGTTCTTTTTAGAACTTAAGTGCTAACTAAGACGGGATTTTATGAATAACAAGTATCGTAAGTCTGAAAAAATCCCATATGTCATAAGCTAGTACTCAATAAGTCAGTTATTAATTCATGTGATAATTCTGTCCCCAGCTAAGTAACGACTAATATTTCGGCCTGAGTATCGGTAGTTGGTAGTACTTAGCTGTTACATAATAATTAATTTAATGTATTTTCTGTCTTTGTATTATGATATTAAATAGAATAGAAATAGAAATAAATTCATTTTGACACTTTAAATATACACAGGTTACAAACAAAGACAAAAAAACACTACAAAAAGTGTCCAAATAGGCTACCACTCAGCATGTGACGCAGTGAAATAGCACCACGAGTACCACGACGCTGGTTTTCAGTGGTCACCTAAGTGAAGAGGGAGAAACGGTACACAATTACAAGGGAGAAGCGGTTCAATTACAGAATTAAATATATATATAAGGTACGGTAAAGGTTGTATAAATCAGAACAAATGACGCTGTGACACATGAAATACGGACATTAAGATACTCTGCTAAATTACTGTTTCTGCGAATTCAATAAATGGTCTTTATATTTAATTTTGAAAGATTTAACGGTTTTTGAGTTTTTTATGGGAGGTGGTATATTATTCCAGCATTTCGCGGCAGCATAACGAAAGCTTCCACGAAACGCAGTCGTGCTGTACTGTATTGGCATAAGGTACTATAAGATCCCAGTTAAGGTACTATTTAGCAAAGTAGCCTTACTATCATTACTTGACTTGACACCAGAGATAATCTACGCTCATGACAATCGTAATATGTCAGAGATTGCAGAGTGTAAGTATAAAAATTGATAAAACAGCCTTGAAGAGAAGGCACAATTAACACCCACTTTGACGGCTTCTGCGTAATCAGTAACTCGGTGAGAATTCGTTTTGGAGTTCTCTGAAACGCAGTGTTGTATTGTTACACAACATACAAGCATCGTATGTTATAAACACAATGTGGTCTGTGGTTATAAACAACGCCATTTCAATTTTAATATGATACATAATTAAACCTGTGAGTTGTTCTTCGTCCGTCTTTTTTAAATCGGTGAGCTTTTCGAAAATGAATCAGGGGACAACGAAACGATGATGTTGTGTATTTTTGATCCTTTCAGTTTAAAAAATCAAATCAATTATAGATAACACTCCAAAATACGGCGGGGTTTTCGATAACTAACCACCGTTACAATTAAACCACAGTTCTGACAGCAATGAGTGCATACTTTGGCTAAAGAACTGGCATCTAGCAAGCGACTAGCAAACAATCGAGTCGCATTGCAAGCTTCGATCAACAATACACTGATGATCGCAGATCGCAACTACGAATAAGTTTCAGTTGCGGAAGCCAGAAAAAAACAACGGCAAAGGTAGTATTTTATCATTTAATTAAGTAAGTACGTCTATTGCATGACTGTCCCCCAAATTGACGGTCCCATACCCACAGAGCGTGACCGCAAGGTCATTATGGGAGTCACTTAAATTGAATCAGTTTTGGTAAACAAACAAAATGGCGGCTTCATCGTTTAAATTGCGATTGATTGCAGTTTTTTTTTATTTACACTGTTGCTTCGCTAACCACTTGTTTGGATACGCATCGAAGCATCAGATTATAACTATTAAATAGCCAAGGTTTTATTATCTATTAACTACCCAGCGCCTATAACGCCTATAACACCCAAATTATTAAATAATATTTGACTTTCGATTAAGATGAAACAAGCTATAGGACAATTAAGTAAATGTTTATTTGTAGCATTTAAAAATCCACAATTTTCTACAAAAAGATAGAAACTAGAAAAAATCGACCTGATCGGGACTCAAGCGAGATTCGTACTCGCGACCTTCCGCAATCCGGGTGGCTGCTCTTCCAACAGTTCCAACTGAGCTACTAAAAATAAAAATTCATTTGTATTAGGTATAAACTATACATCATTGCAACTTGACCTACCCCACTTCTAGATTTACCTAAAGGACTAGACTCACAAGACGGCCGTGTCCTACAAATTCCAGAGTCAGCCAGACCGAACTGACGCAAACCGATGCAATGACACTTGATTTCTGAAAATAAACATGACGTCACCATGGAGACGCCATTTTGGCTTGGCGCCGAGATGATGGCTAGGGCTGTCTAATTACTTTATAATGAGTTACGCATTTTCTAAACGAGTAGGCGGCCATTGAAGCCCTAACAATTACACCTACTCCTAAACTATACCATAATGAGAACGTTGACAGACATCAACGAACAAATTACATCTAAATTATATGTGTCAGTATGGCACCAGACAGGTAGTTGCCGAATAACCTGTCAGGGATAATTAAAAACCACTGAAACTCAAACTCAAATAACTTTATTCAAATAGACTGTATCAGTACTTTCATTACACTCATTAACAAACATGCCTAAATCAAATCTATTAGTTGAGATTAATTTTGACAAGCATACGGAAACAATTTAAACTACCAGCCCTGAACAGTGTGACTAACTAAACTGATAGTCTTAGAATAATTACATATAGAACTCAAGTCCGCGCGCCCATTTTTAAGCCCCTTAATTGGAGCCATAAATGACTCCAAACGGACCGCTTTGCAGTGTTCATTGTAGCTCCGCAATGTTCAATGTCAAAGCGCGCCGCACGTAAGCAAGTAATAGTCACGCATGTGTGGATCGGATTAGTGCTTAATTTTTGCGAGGGCGGTTGTATGAAGACTATCCTTCTATACGTTATTATTCTAAACTGATAGTAGTGTTTTTTTATACCACGTAGGTGACAATGAAGCTTAAGAACCGCATGATTGTAAGCGGTTACCGCAGCCCATGGACGCGTGCAACACCAGGGGCTTCACTCGCGCGTTGCCGACCGTGCAAAAACCTTTTCAGACCCCTCTTAAAGAACTCCATACTAAAACTTATCGGGAAAACCTCGGCAGGGAGTTCATCAAGTTACCATTTTTATTTCATCCATCCATAACTTAGTTACGTACAGTGTAGTAACTCAATTTGACGGGCCTGTTGGTGCAGCTGCAGATACCTTTAGGTTTGAAGATTGTGAATTCGATTCCCCCCACCCGGACAAACGTTCATGTTACGAACATTTGTGTTTGTTCCGGGTCTGGACTCTGGGGTTTTTATGTATTTATATAAATGTTATGACACCCACAGTACAAGTAAGCCCTGCTAAGTTTGGGGTCAGATGATCTTGATGTAGGTGTCCTAGATATTTATTTATATAAATGCTCAAAATATCTCACTTTTTAGACAGCCCTGAATTTATCCGAATTGAGTTTATGATTATGACAGCCGTAAAATAAAATTTCAAGATGGCGGCGATTATCAGCAATGGCGCGAATTATGGACCATCACGTGTTTACTACCCGAATTTATAGGCTGAAGTGTATTTGGATCATAATTTTTATTATTTCGTAACTGGATTAGACCAGTAATAAACGACATAGAGACCTACCTTCAGAAGGTACCTCGAAAAGAACAGAGAAAAATCAGTACCTTGTAGATGATTCGATACAATCCTTTTATTTATTTTTCTTAGTACAGGCGTTTATAATATTTTCTTAAACATGCTCGGAAATATTGTCATTACTTTTGAATAAAGAACACGCGAAGTATCATATTTACGTAGACTGAAAACCCAAAATCACTTCCCGGCGCGTTCTTTGAATTTCGAACGAAGAGCGCGCCGGCAATGTTATATGAAACGGTGTGCTGTTTGAATTTAGAACTCTTTCATCTATCGTACACATTGCGTTCTCGTGGCTGTATAGCCACAGATGCGTTTACCTTTCGGCACAAATTGTAAAATAAAAAAAAACAAATTGGCGGTAAAGCGGAGTTGTTATTTTGTTAATAATATTAATAAAATTTATTATGTAAAAGGCCCTTTTTATTTCCTTGCATTTTTTTAAGAAAAGCACTATATATGCCTCGGCCGAAATGGCAATTGCCTGAAGTCCTCGCCTGCGGCTCGGCCTTCAAACTCATACTCGACCTGCAATTGCCTATTTCGCTGCCTTTGCAATAATGTACTATTAAAAATTAGCTAAAAATGTTTGGTGAAATTTGTACTTCAGGACTTGTACTTTCAGCTAATTTAAAAGTGTTTTCAATTCGCTAACCGATGATGTTATCCAGGATATAGATAGATAGATGGACTTTTTTACCATGCTTTACTCTATGTAAGTACTCTACGGACGCGCGGACATGAGATCTGAGGTGGAAGCCGTAGGTCCAAAACAACTGTTTGAAGGTCCATGGTTGGTCCCGCCTTAAAGTGAAGCAAAATATCCCTATTTAGGTATATGAATTCACATAATAAGAGAGTGCTCTGGCCATGAGAGCAAGCACACGTGTCGTTGCCAAACCTTCCCAGGGAACCCCGCTTAGCCGCCAAAATCAAGGGTTTAAGCCGGTACAAAACAACATAACCTCATCTTCATCCCGAATGACAAGGTATTAGTGAGAATTTTTTAACTCTTTGGCTCAGGGTTGGCATGAATAAATCATTTTGATTTAAATCACGACGCATCACAATAACAATAGTGAACAAAACAGAACGAATGAATGCTTGTTAGAACGAAAGTAAGACGAATTGCAAGCGAAATGTACAAAACACTACACAGGGATTCCCCTTGGCAATTTATTATTATTATTATTTTTCCGGTTAGGACATTCTGTTTATTGTATTAATTTTAATTTGTATAATAATTTTGATCATAATGCAAATTCTTGTGACATCAAATGTAATGTATATTGTGATTTTGTATTAAAGTAAATTAATCTAATCTAATCTAATCTATACGGTATAACGATAAGTCGGAAAAAATCTTGTACCTATGTCATAAAAAACTGAAAACCAGCGTCGTGGTGCTGAACATGGTACTACGGCATATGCTGAGTGGGAGCCTTTTGACAACTCTTGTGATTTTATTTTAATTGTTTCCTGTGTATGTATGTCAAATAAATTTATTTCTATTCTATTCTATTCTATTCCAAAAATGAAGTTCACGCGGGCGAAGCTGAGGGCCGAAAGCAAGCTCGATATAAAAGGCACTATGTTATTATGCCCAAGACATTAAATATCACTTTAATTAAATAACACGCGGGTATGTCTGCAGGTATTTATTTAACACATTTTCCGATAACATAATATACACTCAGTCTGTGAAAACAGATAAAGCTATTTGTGTATGTTCAACTTTTATGCGATTAATGATAATAAACATTGAGTAATATTTATTTTAATTTATTCGAGTATGAAACTAGCAGAATTAAACATACAATCTAAGATACTGCTCTGCGGTACCTTTGCGTTTGTTTAAAAATTAAAAGTTAAGATAGATTTTTGTAATGTAGGTATTCACCCAGTCCCAGTGTTTCTTTGCTATCTTATGATAGCATAGCTAAAACTCAAGAGATCTCTGTCCATTAAGATGTCCATACAAGTTTGTTGTGCCTTAAGAGGATACAGAAGCGCCGTTTTTCCATACAAACGTATTCCCCTGTTTCCTCCCTGGATTTAGCTAGTAGAGGAGTATTTTCTTTTCAAAAAATATATTGCCACTATCAGCATGTCCCTATGTTATCCTTTTTTTTAATAAATTAATTATTAAACGAATTAGAACCTTCAAAAATCGAAAACACGGCCAGAATTTCCGCTGTTTTCAAACGTCCAGAAAACTAATTTGACTAGTTCATTTCAAAAAAAGGAAAACAAAGGAACACGGCCACAGTCCATCTTTAAGATTTAATGAAAAAGGAACTAAATCGGTCAACTTTTCGACAAAAGATTAGGGGACTACGAAACGTCGATTTCTTGTACTTTTGATAGGTAATCCGGTCCGATTTGCATCTGTCGCTATCGCACTCTGCGGGGAGCTCTAGGTTTGCAAAAGACAGCAATTGATTATACAAATACCTATTTCTCAATTTTCTCGACCGTGCTGTGTTCTCTTCTGTTTTCATTCTTAGCACTGTTGTTTAACCTTAGTGAAGTGTGAATGTGTGTGTGTTAAACAAAATAAAGAGAGGCGCCGCATACCTAATTTGTGGTTTTGAGGAAGGACAGTTACAGTTCCATACAAAAAATCGCCCCAATTACCATCAAAATTATTGTTATTATTTATTAAGTATTTAAAGTCTATTGAAAAACTACTTTTAAACTAAATGATCTCCCCCCGCAAAGCTGCACAGCAGTTTGACTGCATGAACACTTGTTCGTTGCACATGTGTTCCTGATTTGTTCCTTTAAATATTGTACCTACATGCTTTTTTGATAGTATTTTTACACCCTTTCACTGCACGAATGGTCATTTAGTTATAGTTTTACCCATTTAACTTAAACTATAGCACTGACAGTATACAATGTACAAATTAATATGCGGCATCAAGGGTGTCCGTACCATCTATTTCTTTTCTTTTTTAGGGTTCCGTACCTCGAAAGGAAAAAACGGTACCCTTATATTCACTTTGTTGTCCGTCCGTCCGTCTGTCTGTCCGACCCTTTTTCTCGGAAATACTCAGGTCTACTGTCCCTTGGAGCTGTGAAAAAACAAACTTCTAAGCCAACGCAATCAAAAGATACACCCGTTTATGCCGCAAATTTCCGCAAATTTTCGACACTTGCAAGGGAATCAAAACCTACAGGGTACTTCCCGTGAACTCAGAATCTTGAAATTTGGTACGAAGCCACGTATTGTACCACAGATAAAGTAAAAATTGCGAAAACCCTAAATTTTTAGTTGCATCATATATTAAAAATATTTTTTAAATTAATATACCCTCGGTGAGCGAGTCCGACTCGCACTTGGCCGGTATTTTCTATCTGTTATTATTATTAAATACGAATATTGAATAGAGGTGTAAACCTTCAACTTTGATAAAGAAGGAAGACACTGGAGAGCTAGTAGATAGTAGTTTACACGTGTTGTGTCATTTCATGTGTCGCAAATGGAAGACAAATAGAAATAGGCGTGTGCAAATATGTGGGTTGGCTTAATTGATGTGTATAGGGCACAGCAGACAGGTCAACCAGATACCTACATAACGTGTGCGAGTCACGCATGTCCAAATAAGTTTACTTTACAAGGGTGTTTGGTTTTAAGTATACAAGGAAAATATTATCCATATTAATACCAAACAGTGTACGCATAGTGCCTTATCCGAAATAAATATTTTTACAAATAACAATGTTTACGAAAAATTTTCGTTAAAGATGAATTAATAAGCTATTTGATTATTAATTTGATAATTTTAGCATATAACAATGCTGGTTTTCATTTTCTAAAGATAGAAAACTAAAAAAACAAGGACATGCCTAAAATGTTTGAGGAAATAAAATTGGCTTGCAAACGTAAACGTACCTACGAGAAAGATTACTTCGGGCCATTGGATTTTATTAGTTCCGTGGTTTGAGCAGCCATACGGATTGTGGAATACGCGGGTTCGATTCCCGCTTCATATCTTCTAGGTCCGGAATTCGCATTTTCTAGTTTTAATCATAAGTTTTTTGAAATTCAGGCTTCAGACCGTGGGGAATTGGACAGACTCATCATGATTGCATTGCAGATAGCTGGCATAAGTAGGTCAGATACATTTTTACTCTTCTTCAAACTTGCTAATCAACGCACTCAAGTTGTTTATCACTGAATCTATGCCAGTGCTCGACCACAGAGCCTTTTCAATTGCCTCTCACACATAACCGCTTTTTTTTATCTCAACCCGTCCATTGACCTCAATTTAACTGTGCCCGATTCGGACAATTAAAACAAGATGGCTGCCGTTGAACATATGTTTATGTTTTGACAATTCATTTCGAATCATGGCGACAAAAAAATGTTAATGTAAGATAGTTTTGATAAGTAACTTAATTAGTTTAAAATGTTAATTCATGACAAGGTCACCGGGGTTTATGATATTAATTGTGATGTATTGATAAAGATTTATAAAGAGATTTGGTCTCTTGTAGGTAGTATTTCATTGCTTTTCTTCGTGGTTAAAAAGGGCTATCAGAAAACTCTGTGGCACCTATGTTTTTGGTCCGATAGTCAGAACGAAAAACTTTTAGATACCTAAGTACCTACCTATGTACATAGTCTGTATACGTGAACAGGAACACACTGCATTGTTGTGACGGCAATCGGTCTATTAAACAGTAATTAGCATTTTGAACTTTACTAGGTAACAGGGTGTTCCAATCTTACTCAAATACTAGATTGTTAATGGCTATTTGACAGCTCTTATTTGGCGAATAATAGCAATTTATGACGTCATGACCATGCAAAATGGGTATTACACCATTCCCAGTGATACTCGCGCTTCCAGTATTATTTTCCTAAATAATTTGAGGCAATGTCCACCGTAATGATATAATTATGTGTGATTATGTTGACGCGGGCAACGGCATTACGTTACGACTGTTAAGAGTGACCCCGTGGGGTAGTTAATTTTAGCAAGGCGTAGGTAAGCTTTTCAAAAATAGTTTCAGTCGAATGACCTCTCTCTTACGTCTATAAAGTCATTGTTCAAATGTTTGCGAAGCCATGATAATGCTGGAACACAGCCTTTAATGACTGGTTTTTACTAAATGATAACATAAAATAATGTTTGTTTTCGTTTTAGCGGTGTTTAGAGTATTATTGTAATTAAAACGTTATTGTAGAGGCTTTTATGCGACAGGAAATGAGGTCATAGTTAAGTAAAATAACATCCGTGAAGTATTGAAGTTTGAAGTCTACCTTCTTGGAATTCTGGGTAAATACTTTCATCGTTAGAATCCTATCATACTACAATTTGATTGCCCAATGCTATGTGGTCCTAAACTTGGGATAAATTACGATTATATCCGAAAGACGATTTGCCTAAACCGAGAATCGAACTCCGTAAGCATTGGTATATGGCTCTATTAGCTTTTTTTTATGACCTTTTATTGGTTTCTTTTTAAGATTATGACGTAATAAAGAAGACTAAATAGTACCTTCTGCGTAGCCTGAACTTCTGTTTCGCACAAAACGTTTTGCGGACTCCTTCATAATGCGAACAGCAAAGGAGTGGAACTCGCTGCCCGCGCATGTGTTTCCGAACCGATACAATCTGTGTCTCCTCAATACGAGAGGGAATAGGCATTTACTAGGCAGACATGTACCATCATAGATCGCAGCGTCACTTACCATCAGGTGCGATTGCGATCAAATGACTGTAGTCCTATATAAAAAAAATATTCAGTATTTTTTTTGTCATTATTTGTTGTCTGCTATTTTAACTAAAAACACTCATCTTATAGTGTTACGCATTGTGGTTTACTTGCATGCTGGGTATGGCGTTAATAAGAAAGAATTAAAAAAAGAAAAAATCAATCTACTTCAACAGCATTTGACGACACAATTGGAGTAGTGCGCTGTAGCACGGTTTCTCGCCTCGATTTCCGTAGTTCCCCGGGTTCGATTCAGCAACGATCTTTTCTTAATTGACTCTGTTCTGGGTGTGCTGGGGGACCCCTGGCTTAATTCCTCGTCTGGTACCTCGTAATACAGGGATATTTATCCCTACTTCGAGACCATGAAAAGTGGTGTGTTGTCTGGCGCATATTTATTTGTTTATTTAGGAGTCCACTACTGGAAATGCAAGAGCGGCGAGAGCAGCCTTCCAGTTCGAGTGGTAGGTTCACTCACGAAAACATTTCGTTATCAAGTCTCAAGTGATTAATTTCTTAAACCCAAGTGATTAAGTTCGCTAACAGTAGTAGTTAGAATAAGAAAGAATAAGAATAATTTATTTTACGAAAAGTAATTACAAATTTTGAACAATAATGGTGTCTGCACTAAGCTAAAAGCTTGTGTTGCAGTAACCAAAAAACTTACAGTAAACAAAAACTTAGTTATCACTGCTGAGTAATAAAATCAAAACAAAACATGTACAATTTTAAAAAAATATAAATATAAATAAACAAAACATGACAATTAATTTAAGCAATAACTAATGTAACTAACATTAAGCAAAATTTATGTAACTTGTGTGTGTTTGTTGTGTGCTAAGTATGTTTGAGTATGCTTACGTGTTAATTACAATAATGCTCAATTTCGGTCGTACACAAGCGTAGCTTTACATAGGGGCACCCTTCACTTCTGACATAAGACCCATTTTGCAATGGTTAAGTAGAGGTTGACCTGTCTTCCTCCATACCTACCACAAATTCATTCCAGCCATAACATCCCGCAATTGATTCACCAATTAACGCTCATGAGGATTGACTCACTCCGCTCAGCTGATAATGTTGCGTGGCTGTTGTTATAACAATACACAATTATACTCGTGTTAGGGACTTTATGTAATTGCGAGTGGGGACTCTACGCTCCGTCAGATTTTGGCTTCACATTCGCAAGGATTAACTTATGGGGAGGTGTTTCACCGAACACGTTTTTAGAGTTCATTTTTGAAGTAGTAAACAGTGAAATTAAAATCTAATAAAATTTACTGATATTGTTGAGGGCACAATACAGGGAGTTCATTCAGTGGAAACATGATTTGATAAAGTTGGCTCGATAGAATAAATTCACAAAATTACCTCTTCGTGACATTTTGTCCACTATTTTTTGATTTTATTCCTAAAATAATTGATCTGATAATATGGGTCCTTTACCAAAACATAGTTTAAAGATAACTGAAGGGATTTCATCCTATGTTTTTTTTATTACATCCATTAATTTTTTAGTCGATTTTTTAGTGATTTTCGTTCCGCGTGGCGTTCACCAGTTTTTTCCTTCGGGAAATGTTGTGCAGTACCACCCAACTCGCCTCAAAGTCGTATTTTAAACTAGCTGTCCGTGAGCGGCTTCGCTCGCGTAGACTGTCTTTCCCGTCAAAATATAGCCTATGTCACTCCCTGATAATGTAGCTTTACATTGGTGAAAGAATTTTCAAAATCGGTCCAGTAGTTTCGGAGAGTATTCAATACAAACAAACAAATCTTTCCTCTTTCAAATATTCGTTTTAAATTAAACGGAGTAAACTGACAGCTGCTAATGTCACTTTGTGAAATAATGTTGTCAAAACCAGGGACCCGATATCGGCATGCAGTAAGGTGTTCTAGCCACTAGGCTACTTAAAGTACATTAATTATTATTTATAAATAGGAATTTTAACTGTTAAAATACGATAAATAATTATAAAATGATTGTTCCTCACTTTGCCTCGACAGTTTTTTGTTATACCAAAACCTGACAACCCAGCTTAATCGTCAGTTTACTTAGTCAAATTGAAAAAAATGTCTACCATTGAAAATACGACTTTAGCTAAGCCATGTTAGAGCATAACTACACAAGAAGTGTTAAGTAGATACTCAGTTCAATTGAAGAAACAAGTGAATAAATCTCTTGCCGTGTCTATAGGGTGCGGCGACCGTATACCATCATCAAGACATTTATCAATGTTAAAATATTTAGTCATTTCTTAAAATATGAATGATACAGATGTGAAAAGGATACGTTTAGAGGAAAAGCACATTATTTATTTCACTTCTAAGTAGATACGTTTCCATTGTTATGAATCTATGATATTTATAATATTCGTTACGCATAGTTTATTAACCGAACGTCACAAATAGCTAGGTAGATTCTTTAATTTGTTCGTGCGCGAAAACCTTTTAGGCCTATTTTTAAAGAAAATTTGGTTGTTCAATGCAGAATAAAATGATGTAAGCATATTTCCTTAACGCGCCAGTGGGGTCTACTCTCGTAACATCTCGAACTCTCGAACGACTAAGTACCTAACGTAAATCGTTAAAAAGGATTACAGATAAACACCTTATTTTGGAATTCCCTAATTCTATCTATAGATAGTTAACGTAGGTACTACTACGTTTTTTTAATTTCAGTTTTGTCAATATTTCTTCTTGCTGCCTAATCAAAAGTTCCCCTAACCTGACACGGTAATTAACGTGGTACTACAAGATTGTAGGAGTAAGAGACCCGTGAGTGTTCATGGGCTCTGAAATTCTGGATAGGTAAATCACGCATGCTTGTTTGCCGCCAATATTGTAAGAAAAAACTGTAGGTTTATTCATTAAAGATATAAATATAAATATAAATATCCCTG
The DNA here is from genome assembly GCA_947369235.1 of Udea olivalis. Classification (NCBI taxonomy): domain Eukaryota; kingdom Metazoa; phylum Arthropoda; class Insecta; order Lepidoptera; family Crambidae; genus Udea; species Udea olivalis. Next base: position 8,985,764 of record OX376368.1, on the reverse strand, counting down.
GACATTATTCCACACAGCGCCATCTAGCCCCAAAGTAAGCTAATTAAAGCTTGTGTTATGGGATACTAGACAACGGATAAACATACTTAAATACATTTTCTTTTGTAAATACATACTTATTATACATAGGAGACACCCAGACCAGTACAAACAGACATGTTCATGCACACAAATGTTTGTACTGTGCGGGGATCGAACCCGCGACCTCTGGTGTAGTAGCCAACTTCTTAACCATTACACCAAGTCGGTCGTCGAGTAAAAGATATTTTCATTGTAACTATGATGTAACTAAAAATTTACGGTTTTCGCAATTTTTCCTTTATCTGTGCTTTATGACGTTGCTTCGTACCAAACTTCAAGATTCTGAGTTCACGGGAAGTACCCTGTAGGTTTTGATTCCCTTGCGAGTGTCGAAAATTTGCGGAAATTTGCGGCATAAACGGCTGTATCTTTTGATTGCGTTTGGTAAGAAGTTTGATTTTCCCACAGCTCCAAAGGAACAGTAGACCTGAGTATTTGATATAAATTTTAGCTTGATACCTCCACGCGTTCCTGAGAATAAGGGTCTTGACAGACGGACAGACTACGAACGGACAACAAAGTGATCCTTTAAGGGTTCCGTCTTTTTCCTTTCGAGGTACGGTACCCTAAAAAAGTCCACCATATTAAACTTTGGTTCCTGACAGGTAGGTACTCACATAGTAACCAACACAATCACGACATACCTATGTGTAACGACTTATTGTCTGTTACCTCGACGCAAGTACATACCGGGAACCAAACAAACGGCTATTGATCAAAGTGTCAAGGCATTTTCCATATGGAAAATGATGGCTCACCTCAGTGGCAGTGCTATGAGCACTTGATTTGAATTCAGAGGTCTTGGGTTCAAATTTCAGATCGGAAAAATGTGTGATTGTGTGTTTGAAGTGTCATTTAAGTATTGGAAGACCAGCTTTCCGCCCGCGTGAACTCATCGTTATATTTGGTCAAATTACATAAAATCTTCATAAATTGTAGCCTATGTGTTATTCTGATGTCTAAGCTGTATTACTGTAAAGTTTCATCTAAATCCGTTCAGTAGTTTATGCGTGAAAGAGTAACAAACATACACACATACATATAACCTAAATTTTTCGCATTTATAATATTAGTATGAAGCATGATTAGTATGGAGAAGGTCTAATGAGCGCGGCCGCCTGATCCTATTTTGGCCTAATGATCGTGACGTCAGGTGGTCTGGTTCCTTAATACTTTTAACTTAGGCACTACCTTATAACTTGCCAATTTCATTCCCTGAACTGAGCGTTGCGAGCAATTTCGTAATATGATCTTACATTTCCTGCTAGTCAAGTTTACTAGTATCGCATCTTCTAGGCTAGTTACTGACATTTTTTTTTTAATGTAATGGGAGCAAACGAGCTGGAAGTTCACCTGATGTAAAGTGACCACCTCCGCCCATGAACAACTGCAACACCAGAGGTGTCACAGATGCGTTGCTTGCCTTTTAAATGGGAATACGCTCTCTTCTTGAGGGCTCCGATGTCATATTCCTTTGGAAATACCGCCGCAGGAAGATCATTCCATATCTTGGATTTACGCGGAAGAAATTGACGCGAAAAACGTACAGTTGTTGAGCGCCAGCCATCCAGGTGATGAGCATGGAATTTCGACTTATGACGTGTCGTGCGGTGATGAAAGTCAGCGGCAGGTATAAGATCATGCAACTCCCCATTGTAAAGACGGTAGAAAACGCAGAGAGAAGCAACGTGTCTCCGTAGGGCCAAAGGATCTAAGCGGTCAGAAATTACAGGGGTCGGAATTGCTTGCTACACTCAGTTTGGGAAATTAGCTTGCCTGTGAGGCACCTGCAGGGGGAAAGTACAGGAACTGATTAGGTCCATTACTTTGGCCTGCTAAAGTTAAGAAACCTTCTCCATAGAACTTTTTTTTTACTGGCCAGAATTAGAATTAGATCCTATGATGGACAGTCACAGGTTAAATCAAAAATGGCGGGAATGCAGGGTAGATTGTGCAACGTCTGAGTCATTGACTGGCTTAATTGTTAGCGCAACGGTTAAAAGTCCTGCCTATTGCGGGGGGTATTGAGTTCGATTCCCAGCAAGGACAAAAATCATGTGATAGAGGTTTGTTTGTGTTGTGCTTGGTTGTTATTATTTATTTATGTTTTTAGAAATATTTAAGCATATCAATCCCTGACACCCATACAAAACTGCTTAGTTTGAGGTTTTTTTTTTTTAAAGATAGTTGATGTGACAGTAATTTTAATTCAGATGATTTTGGTAAAAGGTGTCCTAGATATTGATTTACTTTTTTATTTATTTATTTAGAAATATTTAAGTAAGTAGGACATCAATCATCTTGCGCCATTTTAAATCCATTAATGTAGGACAAATGATGGGCTTTGCTGAAAGTTATCTTAACATTTTTTTAATTAATTGTATTTTTACTCTTTAAATCACGGATGTTCGTAGTGTTACGCACACCAGTACCAATGAATATACTTTCAAAAACCAGATTGCATATAATTACCCACAAAAATATTGCCGGTTCGGGAATCGAACTCGTGACCCGTTGCGTCGCAACTAGCGGACGTAACCACTACTTTAGAGGGTTGTAGAAGTCATTAGAATAAAAAAATAGTTTTCGCACGCCAAAGCAGTGCTTAATAGTTTATTATTATTATTTTTATCTACCGCAAAAAAGAAGGTAAGTAGGTACCCCTATGATCAATTATTCACGCAAGCTCCTTGAATACTGAGAAATAACACACAAACATATAGGTATGACTCAGAAAATCCTTCGTGTTTTCCTCAAAACTTATTTTCATCGCGACTTAAATTTCATAACTATTTTCATGGAATCCGCACCAAACTGGATTTGCCAAACTACCCACATGAATCTATTTATAAACGTCCTAATATTTTAATAAAATGTAATCCGGCGATCAAAAGATCTCATAATTTAGGACATAAAGTTCGAAATCGATTACGTAAGAATCGAAAACATTTTCCCGCGTTCCAAATTTGAAAAGTTGCACTCACCTATCAGTGACGTCATCCGGCGACAGGTAAACTCCGTCTCCCTGATGATACCATAGACCATCATCTCCTCTTGCACAGAAGTAAACCTTTTTGCTGGGAACATCTATTTGCACTTCGAGTGATTTTTGTTTGAAAACGAATGGGGGCACGCACACTGCTCCTCTCTCGCCGCTAGCCTCGGTCAATGCCCACTCCACCAGATCCGAACTTAGCACTTTCAAACCACATTTATCATTGCACTCTTTAATCACGGAAAATATCCATGGCGGTGACAAGGCACTGGTGTTTATTATTAAAAATAACAGCAGGAATAGCCCGCTAGTCCGTAATGTAGTCGCCATGTCACTTCACCGGCCGGACGAGAATGAATGAATGAGGTTAGCACCACAACGGTGTGAAGTTCGCAAAGACTGGTTCGACGTGACGTTGCCGCTTTTATACGCCGATTGGCGCTTCGATCCGAGATAGCGCAGGAGTGTTTGATAGTGCTATATCTGTCTATAACCCGACCATGTTATGTTGTTTTACTTATCGCACGTAAACATACTGATTAAATACAGTTTGGTTAGCTGGAGGCGTAAATCTGGTTATTGGGAATCAAAAATCTCATAGTTAATGGATTTTACTTTTAGTAAGTAAGTAAATATATTTTAACATAAATTAACGTCCAAACATATAGACTTAAAATCCTGTGAACTTTCTTCAGGGTGTCCAAGCTGCGTTCCCCATCTGTTGACGGGCATATTGCCTATTTGCCTCAGTGGAAAGGGAACCTGCCTATTTCTTCGAAAGTCGTGGGTTCGATTCCCAATCAGGCCAAACATTCAGTGATGTTTCTTTTGTTTGTTCTATGCTGGGTGATAATTGTGTATAGGTGAACAAATGTGTTTAGCAGTCTTACGTCAGAATCCGTTTGGCGGCAAAAACGCCTTCAGTACGCCAATGAGCAAACATTTTTAACGCACTACGGAAGCAAGGTGTTGCATTAGACGAGTAGGACATTAATCGAATCCACGGTCTGGTAAAGCGGGTATGCTTTACCAGACCGTGGATTCCAGAGATGTGAAAAAAACAAAATCAAAAACCTTTTTTTTTCTTATTTAAAATGTGTTTGCGTTTGGCCTCAGTCTCGCCTGGTGGTAAGCGATGATGAGGCCGATGGTGGTGCACGCGTCAAAATAATTATTCAAATGAATAGTCATTCAAGTATCTTTTTATCTATCTTTTCAGCCTATAGCAGTCCACTGCTGGACATAAGCCTCCCCCAGGGCGCGCCACAAAGTTAGTTATTCAAGTAGGAAGGCCATAATTACAGTTCATCGAATTGTCAAAAACATTTATATTTTAGCTAATAATGTTATGGTATAGACATACCTAGTAGTAATACGATCTTTATTCTAAATACAATCGGTTTCAAAAATTATGTTTCAAAAAAACTAATTTAAACAAATCAATACGAAGTTCTGTATAAAAAAATATAAAAATACGCTTAACCGTATCAGAGATCTAGCAAACACACAAACATTACCCCAGAAAATCTTGAATATCATCGCAACCATAAAACGTACACGAGCGTCGTGGCCTAGTCAAGCATTCCAACTCGGATCGCGGATCGTGTGGTCCCGAGTGCAAATCTGGCCAGAATCAAAATCTTTGTGTTCATTGTTCAATTTCCGACTAACTCTCCGGTGATGGAAAACATCGATAAAAAACCAAATCAACCCGGATAGCGGCAAAAAGCTCAGCACATACCACGTTGGGTTCTAATACTATTGGTGAAAAGTGTTCCGTTCACCATGACGGCAACAGTCACTCGCCTCTGACCACCCCGTTTAGGATGAAGTCGTGATGGTATGTTATGTTATGTGTCATAAAACGTAGAAATCCAAATTATATCGTTAGATACATTTCGACGACCGACTTGGTGTAATGGTTAAGAAGTTGGCTACTACACCAGAGGTCGCGGGTTCCATCCCCGCACAGTACAAACATTTTGTGGGCATGGACATGTCTGTTTGTACTGGTCTGGGCGTCTCCTATGTATAATAAGTATGTATTTACAAAAAAAAAATGTATTTAAGTATGTTTATCCGTTGTCTAGTATCCCATAACACAAGCTTTAATTAGCTTACTTTGGGGCTAGATGTAGTCTTATAATGTCCAGGGATTTATTATATTATTTATACATTTACCTCGTCTAGGCAACTAATTATGTAACTAATGCTTAAAGCCTATAAGTTATAGCAATAAACCCATTAAAAAACAAAACAATTTGCTGGCGTAACGTTACCGCAGCAGAAACTGTTATTTTCAAATATCTTAAAAATTATCAGCAAACAAATTTCAAAATCGACATAAACATTTACAGGAGCTGGCCAACTCATTATCTGATGTACTAGAATGTCGATTTTCAACATTATTTTGCTGTAGTAACGCACACGTTTTTTTAACTTCTGAATATTCACGGAACTACGACGAGCGGGAGTAGGTCCCTTGATTTTTTTTTCATACAACACATTTCGCCCTGTCAACCCGCTAAGCAGTCGAATATCTGAAAACCTCTTGTATTTTTACGACTATTACTGGGTTCTACTGTCTTGACATGTCAGACAGTGCGTGCGTTACTTTTCTAATGCCGATTTCACACGAGGGCAGGACAGTGAGGCAGAACAGTAGGTCAGAATAGTTGGGGAAGTACAGTGGCGTTCACACGGGTGGGCAGTACAGATAATATTGCCAGGCATATTGACAGAATAACAGATAATTATAATTTTCTTCAATCAAGACATACAGAATTAAAAGTTTCATATTTAAAAATAAACACTATGGAGGTTTACTACACACTGCACTGCCCTCGCGTTCACACAAGGGCAGTCGCAAGACAGTCGAGTGCTAGAGGTGGAGGGGGTAACCCCGAAAAAATAGACCGCCGGGCTATTAACTGCCCTGCCTTGATTACTGGCACGGCAGTGCTGTCCTGCCTCGGCGAGTGCGTTCTCACAGTGGCAGTACTGTTCAGCCCTTGTGTGAAATCAGCATTAAGCCGATTTAACACCCCCTCCACCACTCGCATTCGACTGTCTTCCGACTGCCCTCGTGTGAACGCGAGGGCAGTGCAGTGTGTAGTAAACCACCAGTGTTTTTTTAAAATTAGAAACTTTTAATTCTGTATGTCTTGAATGTCATATATGATCTGTTATTCTGTCAATATAATCTGTTCTGTCCTACTGTTCTGCCTCACTGTCCTGCGCTCTTGTGTGAAATCGGCATTACCGAAAAAAAAAACTGATAAAACTTTAATAGAAAAAACCCAGTCATACTTTCAAAACATTCGGCTTCTTTACCAAAAACCTTTAAATCATTACGTTTGTCTTTGATACTCACTGATCTGATACTGACCGAAATCATCCATTATGTATTATTATCTTTTAAATTCGACAGGTATTGATATAAGTATTACGACATGTACGTAGTTTCTACGTAAGCAAATCGTCTTCAATATTAATTACAATTAGGTTTTAGATTAAGGTTATGGCAATAAATCTAAAACCCGTTTCCACGAAGATACCTCAAGTAGTACCTACCACTTAGACGTATTTTTAATTAGGCGCAGTAAACTGACGTTTACTGGATAGTCAGTGTACGAGGTACGTCGCACTTCCACAACCGTCAGCAGTCTAGCAGCCTACTTACGCCGAGCCTAGTGGCCGATGGACCGATTAACGTGCAGCGTCGGCACTCTACCCCGACGTCTCACAAGCAATAACCTTTATAAGTGTGCATTGCCTAAATTATGTATATAACCAAATACTTTTTACAAATAAACCAGATTTCAACCGAGCGTGTTGACTTCTCATTTCCCACTGCTGCGGCCAAGACACCTTTCGCCGCCAGTAACATGATCAATAGCGTGACCCTGCGCAATTGGCAGCGGTTCCAACACCCCTACCTACTATTCGACTATCCCCACTTGCCCCGGGCATCCCGGGAGCAAGCTCCTTACACTTCGTCTCCCTGTTCAGCCGGGATGCGGTGCCTTACAACCACATAGCTTCCCGACCGTACATTCCCAACTCTTCCCGCTTGCACCCCGGTCAGCCAGGGAGCAAGCTTTCCCCCTTACTATCTATTTCTTTATATATTGTTAGGTAGGGCTAGGGCTCGGGCGTCTCGGCGCAAGGGACTCTAGGTTTACTAGTTAGGTTCTCTTCCTAACGCTTTATTCCTTCATAGTGCGGCCGGGCCCGGGACGCGGTGACTTGCAACCACTTAGCTCCTTGCCCGTACATTTTGGTCCTTCGAGCCGGATCAGATCCGGCTTAGAAGTTTGATTTTTTCACAGCTCCAAGGGAAAGTAGACCTGAGTATTTGATATAAATCCCAGCTTGATACCTCCACGCGTTCCTGAGAAAAAGGGTCTTGACAGACAGACAGACGGTCGGAGGGACATCAAAGTGATCCTATAAAGTATAAGGGTTCCGTTTTTTCCTTTCGAGGTACGGAACCCTAAAAAACTGTCGAGGCAAAGTAAGCGGCTGGAACAATAATAATAAACATAAACATTTATTTGATCTCCTTGTTGTACAAAGACATATAATATGTATATTATGACTGATGATCTTAAATAACACTTGAAATAATTATAAATACTTCTAGGACTCTCGGTAGCCTAGAACGGTGATCTCTCGGCGGCGAACGGTGGTGGTGGTATGGTGCCTGCCTGCCTACCACTGCCCGCCCAAAGGGGCGCGCACGGTCGCAGCGCCTTAAAGCGCGAGGTGGGTGTCGCGGTGCACAACCGTTTGAAGGGGGTCAGTAATCCGCGGATATCACTTAGATATCACGCACATCACATAGGTACTGAGTAACTAAATCATTTTCCACCCGGGATTAAGTAAAGGATTAACCTTAATATAAAATTAGACTTATAAATGAGGGTTTGTGATTTTATCCGAGATCAATCTCGTCGGTTGTCAAGTATCTCCTTATAATCAACTTCCGCAAGTATTCCATGTAAACATTTGTTTTGCGTCATCTCAATCAATTTAAATCAACAAATGATAATTCAGAAGACATCTCAACAGATGAGATATAATAAGACACGAGGCAGATTCATCATAGATTAAACGGTGGCCTACTCACTCAAACTCGTCCGAACACTACTACATGGCGTAAAAAAGAAACTTCACATCATGATTTATTAATATTCCGATCATCATATTTTACTGTACAATATACCTTACTTTATGCTATCCGAAAGGCTAACGAAAGAGATGTGTGGATAAGCCTAGGCAAGACACGAACCTCTTATGCTGAAGAGGTAGACAAAAGAAGAAGATACCTTGAACCTGTTCATAAAACACTACATTTCGAATATTTTTAACTTCGGTCAATTTTGCACTAGAGTAGGCCCCCAGGGCCGCTGTGTGTGTCGGATATAGTACAGTCAGTAACATATGGAGCTAAACATTTTAATACTTTCATTGTAGCACAACTGTCATTCCAAATATCAAGCTATTGATCAGAAATGAATGAAGATCTGTACATATTTTTTTGTAATGGTGAAAACCAGTTCCAGTTGTACATACTGCCGCCTTCGGTGGTATGGTCATGTCTCACGGAGATCGGCAAACTACGTTGGAAACAAATGTCTGGCCATGCCGCCTCCGCCGGGTTTCGGCAGGAGAGGTCGACCCCAGAAGCGGTGGCTCGACGTCGTCAAAGGTGACATGTGTGCCAACAGACTCACCACAGAGGATGCACAAGACCGCGCGAAGTGGGCCAAGAAAATAAGAAAGGCGGACCCTGGGACCCCACACACACCAGTGTGGGTTCACAACCGGGATAGACCGCACGGATGATGATTATGATGGTGAAAACCTGTTGTAAGATGTTATTATCGGTCACAGCTATGAGAAGTCCACTGCTGAACGTAGGTCTCCGATTTCCAGAGAGGTCGGGAAGGTTTATTATAAGGTACAAGGGCGCTTTGAATAAATTATTACATAGTAATAAATTTGGATTTACTAAAAATAGGAATACAACCGATGCAGGTGTTGCGCTCATCAAACACATATTTGATGCGTGGGAAGGCAAGCAAGATGCAATAGGAGTTTTTTGTGATTTGTCAAAAGCATTTGACTGCGTAGATCATGAAATCCTACTGATTAAGCTGAGACATTACGGTGTTTCAAATATTTCACTTAGCCTTACAGAATCTTACCTCACTGTTAGAATACAAAAAGTGAGTATCAATGGTGAGAACTCTTCCGGTGCCACCATACGTATGGGCGTGCCCCAGGGAAAAATATTAGGTCCTCTGCTGTTTTTGATCTATATAAATGGCCAGCCTTATTTTGTCAAAGACCTATGTGGGATTGTATTATTTGCTGATGACACTTCTCTGATTTTTAACGTAGATAGAAGTAACAAAGCACTTGTCGACGTAAATAATACTCTCTCTAAGGTACTGCATTGGTTCACGAGTAACAACTTACTGCTTAATGCTAAGAAGACTAAATGTATCAAATTTTCTATGCCCAATGTAAGACAGGTCGATACCATTATAAACATGAATAACGAGCCATTAGAGATTGCAAATTCCACTGTATTTCTAGGAATTACTCTCGATTCCAAGTTACAGTGGGGTCCGCATATTTCTGCTCTGGCAGGAAGACTTAGTTCGGCAGCTTATGCTGTTAGAAAAATAAGGCTCCTGACTGATATCGCAACAGCAAGATTAGTGTACTTCAGTTATTTTCAGTGTTATGTCGTATGGTCTACAGTTGTAGGGCTCGGCAGCGGATCTCAACACCATCTTTATTCTTCTAAAAAGACCTATTCGCTCCATTTACAACCTTAGACCACGCGACTCGCTTCGTGAAGAATTCAAAAAGATAGATATTTTAACGGTGTACTCTCAATTTATTGATGATAATGTAGTATATGTCCGTAAAAACTCGCATCTCTTCAAGAAAAACAGTGATGTACATGAACTTAATACTAGAAATAAAAATAAGCTCGTAACTCCCAGTCTAAGACTGCATAAGGTAGGGAAATTATTTGTTGGTCAATGTGTAAAATATTTTAATTAGATTCCGCAAACGCTTGTTGAACTGCCTCTTCACCAGTTTAAGTCACAAATTAAAGCTAAGTTGATGAAGCGAGGTTATTAAAGTGTTAAGGATTCCTTATATGATAAGAATTTGTGGTCATCTTAGGTATAATCTGCTCCTCTGCACATTTTTTTTTGTCATGACTTTACTCTGTCAATTCATTTTTTGTGTATAAAAACAAGATTGAAAAGAGTAACCATCGAGTTTCTTGCCGGAGTCTTCTCGATCGGAAACAACCTCCGAACCGGTGGTAGAGTCACATTATGTTTAATTATGATATTAACTATCATAGTATTATTTTATGTAAGTTTATTTTTATATATTAAATATATATATTTTTTACTTTACTTTACTTTGACTTTATTCTCAAAAAAGTTTTCATTTTTTGACGTAGGTTTTGACTATAAAATAAATGAATAAACCATATTATAAAGAGAGCGTCATGGCCTACCGGTCAGCGCCCCAACTCGGATCGTGTGGTCCCGAGTTCAAATCTGGGAAGGTTGAAGGATGAACACAAAGATGTGTGTTCATTGTTAAATCTCCGACTAACTAACTCTCCGGTGATGGAAAACATTGATAAAAAACCAAATGAACTCGGCAAACTCGCCATCTACTACGTTGGGTTCTAATACCGTTGGTAAAAAGTAGGCTTCTCAGGGTTCCGTTCACCATGACGGCAACAGTCACCTGCCTCTGACTACCCCGTTTGGGATATAGTCTTATTGGTATGTTAACTTTACTAATATTATAAAGAGGTAAGTTTGTATGTTTGAGGCAGGTAATCTCCGAAACTACCAAACCGGTTTTAGAAATTCTTTCACCAATATAAAGCAAATTATCAGGGAGTGACATAGGCTATTTCTTTAATCTAGGCTATATTTTGACGGGAAAGACAGTCTAGGCCGCTAGTGTTATTATAAAGGGTAGGCATGTTTTTGCGGTTAATTATGTAACTTGTTGTCTTACAATATATATGTTGTAAGTCCCAAACCGGATAATACAGCTCTGCTATCACTGGCCTTATCAGAGCGATCTTAATCGGCGCAAATACTATTATTGTCAAACGTGCAATTGATGCCATCTATCTTATCTGTCCCTGAATGACGTCAATGAAGTATTAGTGTTCCACAATATTTAAGTTAAGGCCAGGCCCCCTTTTTTAGCGGCAGAACCGGGAAATTGAGCTATCGTATCTTCAAGAGCTTTGAAAAGTTGCTGTCCCTTAATGTCTAATGATATGGCAGGTATGGTACCTATTTGAACGTAAAGTACCGTACGGTATCAAACGGGTGATAATAATTTAAAATCTACCAATTACGAGTATGTAGCTTTTCTTGTTATTTTAATGTAAACAAGAACAGATTTCAAGACATTTACCATTTAGACAATTTAGACAATTGTTTACGAAAAGAGGACACACTCTTCATATACCTATACCACTTTCATCGTGCGTGCAAAACATCGAGAAAAAAACAAAATGGCGGCTGGTGGCTATGCCACAAAGATGTCAAAGTCAAAGTGTTATTGCACTCATGGGTTGACAAAGTTGTTACAAAAAATTAGTACCTAACATGAACCCTGACAGGGTATTGCAATTTAAATAATATGAATGTAAATTATAAAATTACAAAACAAACGAAATTAGATTAAAAATAACAATAACACTTCTCTGACTTAAACATAAATTTACATTTCGATTCATTATCATTAATATCATTATTTATTTATCATGCATGTTCACTATGATCGCCTTATTATTATTTATCTGCATTGAAAACCTCATTTAAGGAATAAAAACATTTTTCCACCAAATAGTTATTTAGTTTTTTCTTAAATAGGTTAATGTGTTTTTCCATTTTAATATTATCGGGTAATTTATTGTATATTTTTATACACATGTAGTGTGGGCTAATATTTAGTTTAGTTAAACGGGAGGGTGGTAAATATAAGCGTTTTTTGTGTTGTGTATTTGTATTGTGTGTTTCTTCAACTTTCAAGAATTTGTCTATGTTCTTAAATACAAAAAGTCATAAGTCCAGAATATATATTGACGTCAAGGTAAGGATCTTATGCTTCATGAAATATGGTCTGCAGCTTTGCGTGTTGTCTATGTGGGCTATAATACGTATATTATATATTATATATTACCATTTGAGTACATAATATGTATTTATATATCATTGTATTTTTGAACTTATATGTATATATTTGCTATTTTTATATGTAAGTAGGTACACATATATATATATTGTAATTTAGATGAGTAGATATATATATTATATCAGTAAATTGTTTACTTTTATTTTACTGAAATTAGTTTTACAAAACCCCGCCGTAAAGATTTCTGCTTCACCTAGTAGTTGACTGGTAGAGAATGCCTTTAGGCATTAAGTCCGCCAATTGTACTTTTCTTTGTGCAATAAAGATTAAATAAATAAATAAATACATTTTTGTTGCATTAAGAAGAGGTCATTAGCGGTGGTGCTGTTACCCCACAGCATTACTCCGTCAGCCAGGAGTATGCGTAAGCATAGTACCTAAGCAGACAACGCTGTTTCTGTATCAGTACACTGTTATATATACTACGGTTCTACCACTATCAGACGATCACAACCATTTGGCCATTTTATCTTCAAGTTACATGTTCGATCATGTATCTATTTTAATTATTGAAAATTTATATGGATTTGTTTATTCATATTGATTTGGATGATAGAAGTCTTTCAACTGTGAAATTGTTGAAGTTGGTGAGAGTCAGTGAGAGGGGTTGTTACAATATATATTCAATCCCATTTCGGTTTAAGATGTCGAGTGGTGTGATATATCTAAAAATATTCATTTTGGATGTTTAAAGTTTAATATTGATGGAATAACGCTGGCTTGAATATACACAAAAAAAAAACAGTACTGTAACGCCACACTGCTGCCATCTACTACCGCCGGACGTCAACCGGTCGCCAACAGCCAAGCCAAGTCATCGCCCTGCCACGCCTTCCGGTCCAGCCATGCCAACCTTTTGGAAGGGGATGACAGCCAGCCTATATAAACGCCAGCAAGCCATATTTTGAGGATTCTCTTGCGTACGACGAATTAAGGGGAAACTCTGCCCGTTAATTACTGTAATCCTTTGTAAAATTGTAAAGTGAAATAAAACCAGTTGATTGTGAGCCTAGTTCTTTATTCCAGCGTTACAATTCAGAAGTGGGATACCCCAATAACGATGAGGACTCGATCTGTTGCTCACAAACGGCTACGACCTTCTGATTGGGACAAGGAAAGTCCTTCTACTTCAAAAGAAGACACTCCTCAAGGAGATTCCGCTAGCGATGACGATGGGTCGTGTCCTCCTGCAAGAAAACTGTTAAAAAGCCTATTAGTACAAGAAGTTCAAAAAGCCATACACGACCTGCAAAATGAGGTACCCACCTTTTCCCGGGCTAAAGAACATCGTGCAGCGTCCTTAATTCCAGAATTCGACCCGGAGAACGAAGACTGCACCGTGCAAACCTGGCTGAAAAAGATAGATCAATTGGGCGAGATTCACCATTGGGACGACAAAACCAAATCGTTCTACCTACAGGACAAGTTAAGAGGCCAAGCACGTAAGTGGTATAATCGCCTTGATGAATACGATTGGTCATGGGAAGAATGGAAGCACATGCTCAAACGCGCTTTCCCTAAGCACCGCGATCAATGTAATGCGTTGGAAGAAATGCTCAGCAGAAAGAAATTGGCAAATGAGAGTATGACAAAATACTTTCAGGAAAAAACTGCCATGTGCTTCCGGTGCAAACTATCGGATGCTGCTACTGTTTCCTGTGTCATTCGTGGACTACCGCCTACGCTGCAATCAAATGCGAGGGCCTTTCAATGCGAACGTCCAGATGAACTTTACGAGGGATTTCTATCTGCATTCGACGATTATCGCGTACCAACTACATTTGAAGCACGTGGGGCGTTCAAGGAAAATTCACGTCAAGTATCGGAAAGGAAAGTACCTGTGAACATCGAGACAGATCCTTGCCCGCGCTGTAAAAAGACTGGACACCTCGTACGAAACTGCCCTGTACCAGATCTTCATACCTGTTTTAAATGCAATGAGACAGGCCACATCGCTCCGCGATGTCCTAAAAATGCTAACAATTCTTCCACCAGCATAGACTATAGACCGGGAGAGCAAATGAAACACGTCGACGCGCTTAGCCGAAGTCCAGTTATCATGACAACAAAATCAAATGTCAATGTTTCCGAACGCACTGAGAGTGACTTTGCAAATGTCAACCGTTTAGATGTCACTGATTGGTTTTATACAATTCAACACCAAGACGAAAAATTGCGCCAAATTATTGAGTTGCTAAATAGTGATAGTGCCGATCGCGACGTAACGAACAATTATTCCTTGATTGATAACCGTTTATATCGCAAGACACTGCAAGGCAAACGTTTAGTCGTACCCGCATTTGCGCGTTGGAAAATCCTACAAATGCACCATGACGATGCCGGTCATGTGGGTTTAAAAAGGTGCACCGAGCTCTTAAAAGGTGATTATTGGTTTCCAAAAATGTCTCGATTTATAAGGAAATACGTTTCAAGTTGTCTGCACTGTGCTTACGGAAAGGGGGAATATGGAAAGAAGGAAGGTAAATTACATCCCATACCAAAGCCTACCGAGCCAATGAAAATGATTCACGTCGATCATTTAGGTCCCTTCTGCAGATCAAAAAAGGGTTATCAATACATGCTGGTAGTGACAGATTCTTTTTCTAAATTCGTTATTGCTGAGCCCACTCGTACAGTAAACTCAATAGAAACGATTAGAGTACTGAAAAAGATTTGCAGCTTGTTTGGTTACCCCGCGCGTGTAGTTTCTGATCATGGCAAAGCTTTCACCAGTAGGCATTTTAAAAAGTTTGCAAATGACAAACAGTTCAGGCACACACTTTGTACTATTGCATGCCCACGAGCCAATGGGCAAGTTGAGCGTACTAACCGTACAATCTTGGACGCTTTACGAGCCACTGAGCCTAGTCAGGCAGGTAATAATTGGGATAATAGTCTACCTAATGTAGTATGGGGTATAAACAATACATTGAATGCATCAACAGGGTTCAAACCCTACGACCTTATGTTTGCGCATGCTGGTAGGTCTGTATGTGATGTGTCTGTACCAGATCGTGTGATAGAGCCTGTACAATCTAGGAGAGCCCGTGCTGCTGCACTCAATAAAGCAGCCAGTAGTAAGATGAAGAAGCAATTTGACAAAAGGCGCAAAAACAGTACCTTATATAAAAAAGGAGATTACGTGCTTTGGAAGCAAGCCCCTGTTACTAGTGCTAGTAAGGTTAACTCTAAGCTTGATGATATTTATTCAGGTCCTTATATGGTAGTGAAGGTTCTAGGTAATGATCGTTACAAGATAAGAAGCATTAAGGGGCTAAGGGGGTACAAAAAGTTTACAGGCCTAGTGTCTGCAGATGCTATCAGACCTTATAGGAGTGTAGCCCCGATGTCAGACAGTGGAAGTAGTACAGATGATCAGTTAGAGACTGAGGACCTCATTGACCTCCTGGAGAGTTAACTGATTCAATAATGATGTAAACTGATGCCATAGACGACCGGCCTTCATAGCTGTTTACTTATGCCAACTTTTGTTCCCATTGCGGGGGCAATGATTGTTTCAGGATGGTCGAGTGTATTATTATTATTATTTCGACTGGGGACGCTGGCTGTGGGCCGGGTGATCGGTCCGCTAGTTATGGGCCATTTCACCCATTTCCCCGGGCCCCCTAGCAGGGGGTCTTTAGGTTGTCCCATTTTCACGGCGTCCCGTCGAATCTTCCCGTTGCTTTGCAGAATCTTACTATCTGGTCCACCGTCAGTTCTTTCAGGTTACCTTCATCTAGCGAGTCTGACCCCATGAGCTCCCACCGTATGTGTGAGTACATCGGGCATTCGGCGAGTAGGTGGAAACTCGTTTCCTCGCTGTCCATGCACTCCATGCATGTGGGGTTGTCTTTGATGCCTATTACTGTTAGGTGCCTGTTTAGTCTAGAGTGTCCTGTGGCGATTTCAGTGACCATACGTACACTGTTCCTTGACAGCTTCAGTAGATGACCTGTCTTCTTCGTGTCCAATCCGTTTATGAACATTTTAGACTGTCGCATGCCTGTTGCAGCCTTCCATCGTCTGTTTGTTGCTGCTGTGGTTAACCCTTTGATTACTCCCTTGGTGATGTTGTGTGCTATTGGCAGCCTGGGTTCCGGACCCACTAAGCCTTCGGCCGCACCACCCCTGGCTAGTTCGTCTGCTAGCTCGTTGCCGACATTTCCCTCGTGTCCAGGGACCCATGCAATCACTACGTCTATTTTGTTTGCGAGTTTCCCTAGAGCTTTTTTGCATTCTTTGACAGTTACCGATGTCGTCTCTGCTTTGCTAAGCGCTTTCAGCGCTGCCTGGCTGTCACTGTAGATAGTGGCCTTGCTGACACTGTCCTGATTGTCTAATATATCTGCGCATTCCATGATAGCGTATATTTCTGTTTGGAATACGCTGGCGAACCTGCCTAGGCAGATTGATCTGTTTATCACTGTACCGTCCTCGCACCTTATGTGCACACCCGCGCCAGATAGCTTCAGTGACTCAATTCTGGAGCCATCTGTGTAGCAAACTGTTCCGCTTGTGTCTATGTTCCATTCATCTCTTTGTCCTATGTGTACTTTGTATTTCTTGTCAAAGATCTTTTCTTTCCTTGTTAGGTCGTTGTTGGTAAAGATCATTGACATGTTGCTCTCGATTTCACTTCCGATGCGTAGATGCCCTCTGTCCGTGTGGTTACCGATCCAGAGGTTCGTGCTCCTGAGTTTGAACCATTGTTCGGTCGCTTTTCCTTTGATCGCTAGATCTAGCGGATCCAGCCCGAGCATGATCTCTAGCGCTGCTGTGGGTGTTGTTCTCATTGCACCTGTGATCATCAGTGCCACTAGTCTTTGGACCTTGTCTAGCTCTAGTTTGTTGGTCCTTAGTACCGCCTTATGCCACCATACCAGTGATCCGTGGAGGATTCGTGGCAGGATGATTGCTTTGTATATCCATAGTACAGTCGCCGGTTTGATTCCCCATGTGCGTCCTATGGCTCTCTTACATTGTATCATGGCCATTTTGGCCTTAGAGCAGGTGGTACTTATGTGTGCTTTGAAAGTTAGTTTGCTGTCCAGCGTAACTCCTAAGTATTTGATCTCCTTGACCATTTCTAGTTCGGAGTTGTCTATTTGCACTGTTTCTTTACTACCAATTTTACGTTTATTGGTGAATAGGACTAGTTTCGTCTTTTCGGGATTGAGGTTGAGTCCCTTACTTCTGCACCATGATAGCGCCGCTTTCAGTCCGCGTTCGGTCGAGTGTAACGCCACACTGCTGCCATCTACTACCGCCGGACGTCAACCGGTCGCCAACAGCCAAGCCAAGTCATCGCCCTGCCACGCCTTCCGGTCCAGCCATGCCAGCCTTTTGGAAGGGGATGACAGCCAGCCTATATAAACGCCAGCAAGCCATAATTTGAGGATTCTCTTGCGTACGACGAATTAAGGGGAAACTCTGCCCGTTAATTACTGTAATCCTTTGTAAAATTGTAAAGTGAAATAAAACCAGTTGATTGTGAGCCTAGTTCTTTATTCCAGCGTTACAGTACAATAATGATTTCGGTAGCTTAGTGGTAAGAACAGCGTGGTTTACAGAAGAATCAGGTTCGCATCCAGCTCGACATCTAAGGCCGTGTAACCTTAGTTTTTCTGGATTTCATAATACTTGGGAAAATCTTACCTTAGGGCCAGTACAGTGAATATAACGTTTTCTCGTGTTTATAAATCTTTATTTCTCATCATGATCATTTGAAACATTAAGACACATTGCTGAATAAGAATAAGCCTTTAAACTCCGGCCCACTTATTATCTAATTCGCAGCGTGACTCGATTCCTTGTCGCTCGAATTTGACTAACAACGATGCAGTATTCCACGTCAAATAGCAATAATCGCTTTTAAAATCAAGATTTCCTTGCGATCGAAGTTAGTGAGTCGGGTTATACTCGGTCTACATACACTGAAATTAGGTTATCCGTCAATATGGGTTTGTATTTGGCCCGTCTCTTGGTGGTAAGCGATGACACGCTTACGCAGAAAATGCCTATTCACTCTGGCCTTGAAGATACCAAGGCCACAGACGCAGGGAGAGCGTTCCACTCCCCAGCGGTGCAAACCAGAAAAGACGAAAGATGTGACTTCTACCGGCTCGTCAATCCACGACCAAGTTGTGCGTATTTCACTTCTGCAGTCATCAAATAATCTCTATTTTAGAACATTAAGTCCATAATTAACTTCACTGGTATTTTCTTGGTCATTTATCTGCTATTGTACTTTTGTCCGCTGTTCGATTGTGTATCTTAAGGTGTGCTAATAGAGTACATTTTTGTATGAAACGTTTACCGCAAACCTCACACGAGAATCTTCGTTCGTCTGTGTGCGTGCGCATGTGGACTACTAGCGCCTTCTTGCGGGCGTACCTGGAATTAAGAAAATAAACGTTATTACTGGAATTATTTATTACTTCGATTTTCAGCTTTTTTAAACCTAAATATAGGAAAACCAGATGTAGAGTGTAAAATATTGCAATTCTCCTGTAAATTAATAAAATTAAATTAACATTTACACAAACTAAGGCTGCGTTTCAAATCGAGTGGAAATTACACTCTGAGGAGTGAAAATCACTCGAACCCGTTCCAAATTAACCCCGAGTGAAATCGAGGATGACCGAGCTGTCGCCTGACAGTTTCCCAGTTGTTTCGGAACGGGTTCGGGTGACGTTTATCTCTCTGACAAGTGCGAATTCAACCGGTGTCTGGAGCCCGATGAAATTCACCTGACAGCTGTCAGACCGACGTTTTGTTCGTTTTGTCTCTTTCTTTTCGACGAGGGTGAAAATCAGTCTGCAAAAAGTGATTTGGAACGTGCCTTAAGCAGGGCTTGTACTATGGGTGTCAGACAGATAAATATAGTTAAGTATTTCTTAATTTATACCTGAATTGAAATAACACCCAGACACTGAACAAACACAAATGATTATCACCTGAATAGTTGTCCTTGTTAGGGATCGAACCCATCGACTTTTAGGTATTGCTCAAACAATAGTCAAACACATCACTGAACTCAAACTTTTAAATTCTAATCTGCATACGTTGTTAAGACGTATTATTATTGTTAATAATTATCGCATGTGGTGACACTTTTCTGACTTTTGAACTATTTAAAGATTTATTTAACGCTTTTTCAGCATATGGGTGTACTGTACGGTGCGCAGGACAGAATGTCAAGATGACCTTATGATGGAAAGCGGCCGTGAGGCGCAGATATGAGGCCGACAAGCACAGTGATGCAAATATCCATTGGGCTGATCAACCTCATCTTGAAGATCTGCAGAACTCCTCCTCACGTCCGCTCAAAGACCCCTGGACTATAAGAAGAAGGAAACACATGCGCTGGAAGAGCATTTTTAAGACAACCGAGACGTCCAATAGCTGATGATGAGGCATCTCACCTTTTAGGACAGTGATGGCAATGAAACTGGTACTGCGCGGTGTGCGAGGCGGAATGCGCCTCCAACTCTTGCCGCTGGAAGAAGCCAGCTCCGCACTCGCCGCACCAGTGCCGCTTCACCTTCTGGTGGGTTTTCAGTATGTGGGAGCTGAGGTTACCTAAGTAGAAATAATATAGAAGATCAGTGCAGTGAGCTCGTACCAGTGAAGTACAAACCTCGTGGCGTCGAGTTCTACTTTTGAGGCTTCGAGGCGGATTGGCCAGACTCAGTGAGTTTGGAAAGCTCGTAGACCCGAGCCGCGAGCTCTCTGAGCCACACCTCGAGGCTTCAAAAGAGTTCGAGCCTTCAAAGAACTCGAGTTTTAAAAGAGCTCGAATCTTCTTAGACCTTATCACTATAATATTTGTCACGATGATTAAAATATCTTTTCTGTTAAATAAACCTCTATTTTTCAAAATACCCTTCTGGTCACATATATTATACGCCACAAAGTACAAACACATATTTTATTGCCTGCTTTGAAGAGGAAGACTCCAAACGGAGACTAACTTGAGCGTGACTCGCCACGCCTCGAGCGCTAAAAAAGACTCGAGCCCTGAAAAAGCCTCGAGATCGATCGAGCTCTCAAGAAGGCTCGAGTTCTGGAAAAGACTCCCGAGTCGAGCGTCGAGCTTCATCAAACAAGGCGAGCCCTGTAAACGACACCGAGCTCTAGACAAAAGGACTCTGAACCTCAAGCCTCGTACATCACTAGCTCGTACTCTCGTAGATACCAATGGTGGCTCCGTTCTGGGCGCTGTATTTTGTAACCTTTGATTAAACGCGGTTTCTGTTTTTTCTCTTAAAATTAAGAAGACGAACGATTGCAACCGAACTCGAAAGATGAAACGTTTTAGAAAAATAATCATTTTACGAAAAAAGTTATTGTGGTGCCACTGGCGGCCATTTTGATTGGCAATGGGGTAGGCAAAGACCTTATACTAGTACCTAGACAGTGCACCAAAAAAATTTCGTTTGGTTAAAATGAGATCTATTTTTACTGCCATAGGGTAGCTATTTCCATAACAAGCGGTGGCTATTGCAAGCGGTCCTGATGAGAGGGTTCCCGCTGGGAGTGTGTCCTTGTCTGACGTCTTGCCAGCTGAACTAATTTATTGGGTTTGGTAGAAAATGGTAGATTCTTTTTAGTTACCTTTTTTATGATTTATCAAAATGAATGATTTATAAATTATGAAACGAATTTAAATATTTTTACAGTTGCTTTAAATAATAAATACTTATCAATTCGTTGTATGTATTTAAAAAATAATAAAAAGACAGAGTAAGAGTAGTACTTAAATGTTTTGACCTGGTAATACTGAATGTAAGATGGCGGTATTGGCGGTTTGCTCATTTGCTTGTTTGGTTATTTCTCATGACAATATTTTCGATTCTGTAAATCTTCACTTAGTTAACCTATTTTTCATTTTCAAATGGTGAATTCTTGTTGTGTAATAGGGTGCAAAAATGAGTCTTATCCCGGTAGCCGCTTTTCTTTCCACGAGTAAGTAAAACCAAAAATGATAACCATGATTTTTTTGATTAAATATTTTTTAGAGTGGATAAGGACGGACAGCCACACTCTAAAGTATACAAATCTGTTATATTTCTTCAATCGACTCTCACCATAATGTCAAACATATTTGGTTCAATATCAAGTGAGGAAATTTGACAGATTGTAGTAAACCGACGTGTGGATGCCCGTCCCGACTCACTGATACTTATTTTTAACCGACTTAAAAAAAAGGAAGAGGTTCTTCAATTCAACTGTATGTTTTTTTTTTATTATTATTATTATTTTATTATTTTTATTCACTTCATTAAATTTAAATCCTAGATATAAAATTTGTATAGTATTTATATAGTACTTATTATTATTTTTATATTTGAAAGCTGGTGCTTCTCGTGTGGTCCCATTTAAAAAAATTGCTTAATTTACTAAAACTTTTACGATAATATAATGTAGATATAATTATTGTAAATAAAAAATGTTATTGTTGGAGTCAGTGTCAGCCCTAGATTAATTCAAATAGGAAGATAGGTGACTCGCCTCTAGCGAGTGGACCGCTTATATCAGACCCCTGGCGCCTAATTTTTGACAGTACTTTACTCTAAAGCACGCTTGTCTCGCTTATGCTAAGGTTAAAACAAATAGGTTTGTCTTTGTCCTTCACATCACACAAAGATAATGTAGGTGTGCATCATCCTCGTTTTCAATTGAACATTTTAAGAACTTTCTCTTCTTCCGCTCTTTAATTTAATATAAGGTGTCAGCCGATGTAGGTTCGTAACTACCTACATACTTAAACGTGAGATGTTAAAAATCGATATAATGTAGTGTTTCCTTGGCTGACACAGACTCCAACAAAAAGAATAATTGTACCTACATTATATTATCGTTTAAGTTTTAGAAGAATACGCAATTATATTACATCAATTTTTTTTTGTTGTTATAGTATACTTTGACTTGGCAGGGATGACGTTTGTTGTTATTTATATTTTTGTATTGTAGATTTCCTAAGAATGAAAATCAGAAATTGAAGTGGGAAATTGCAGTGCCTGGAAGAATTTCAAAATCGTCTGTTGTTTGCAGTGCGCATTTTAAATGTGATGACTTTATTCCTGTTTATAAAAGGAAAATGATGAAACCTGATGCTGTTCCGTCAATATTTCCTAAGGTAAGAATAAATCTTTCGAATGCGTGTGTGCATAAACCAAATAAACTTGAGTATTCAAGCTTTACGACGCCTTTTTCACATAATTCTACTGAACCAATTTCAATTAAATTTTGCACACACATGTGTTAAGATCAGTACACAGTACATACAGCCACATGTTGGGTTACTACAATCTGTCAATCTACTACTACTGTAAAATCAGTCTGTTTCTTCATACAATTCTCACCTAATCGTATCATATTTGACATAAAGGTGAGAATCGCATGAGAAAATAGTAACTTTACCTGTGGCTGTCTGTACAACAAATATGTAAAAGTTTCAACTTGGTGATGAGGTTAAAACTCGTCATTGATTGGTAGTAGAAGCTCTGATGTGCAACACTGCTCACTCTTGTCTTCTGTGTTCCATTTACTTCAAATTTATTTACAGGTCGTGCCCTGCGAGAAAAGACTGCATGTTTTAAGCAATATATGTATAGGTGAAGGAACAGCTCCAAAAACAATTAAACTGCAAGAAAGGGTTACAAAGGAGATAATCACAACGGAAAGTGTTTGTACGCAAACAGTATCAGCTGCAACTACTGCTACACCACGTAAAAAAAAAATACGTCGAGATGTCAAAGTCTTACAACAACGCCTGAAAAGACGTAATACAACTATTGATAACCTAAAATGTTTGTTACAAATAATAAAAAAGAAGTGTGATAACTATTCTGAAGTCGAAGAGATGGTCCAACATAATTTCGTAAACATTCACACAAGATTAAATACGACAAAATCCAACACGGCCAATAAATATTCAGATGAAATGAAATCGTTTGCTTTAACATTGTATTATTACTCTGGAAAAGCTTATTTATTTTTGAGGAACCATATCCGTTTACCTCACCCTGCAACCCTGCGAAGAATATTGGCGACGCATAAATGCAACGTGGGTTTTATGGCAAAAGTGATGGAATTTCTGAAGGTTAAGACTGAGAAGAATGAAATGAACGTCGCTTTAATTTTTGATGCAATGGCCATCAAAGCTAGCAAACAATATGACAAAGGGTCAGACAAGTATTGGGGTGGCATTGATTTAGGTGGAATATTGACAAGTGATTCTGAAACATTTGCAACAGAAGCCTTGGTGTTTCAAATAGTATCTCTAAAAGAAAAAATTGTCTGCCCAATCGCTTATTTTTTTATAGATAAGATTTCTGCGCACGTACAAGCTCAGCTTGTTCTGACAGCTATTCGTATGCTGGCCGACATTAATATAATGGTGAGGTCTTTGACAGCGGATGGGACGCAGGTAAACATAAAAACATTTGAAATTCTGGGTTGTAATTTTACCCTTGCAAATATGAAAACTCATTTTAATCACCCACTTAAATCTACAAAAGTATACTGCATACTTGACCCCGCCCATATGATTAAATTAGCCAGAAATTTACTCGCCGAAACTAATTTGTCATCGGAAAAAGGGGATATTAAGTTCGCATACATACAGAAATTGCAAGATTTGCAAGAGGAAGAGGGGCTGAAATTGAAAAACAAATTGACTAGGGTACATGTTAATTTTTTTGGTAAGAAAATGAACGTCCAACTAGCTGTTCAAGTACTCAGTTCCTCTGTGGCCGATGCAATTGATTATCTAAGGTCAATTGGTCATCCCAGCTTTGCTGGAAGTGAAGCTACAGTGGAATACCTACGGTACTTGGACAGACTATTTGATATTCTTAACGCCAAAAATCCCATAGGGATGGGTTTCAAATCCCCTTTGCGGACTAACAATAAACATGTCTGGGCACAGGTCTTCCAAGAAACAAGACATTATTTGAGTGAACTTAAAGTCAACGGGCAAAATATAATGACCCATAGACGGAAGACGCCGGTTTTAGGTCTGATAATAGATACATACAGTTTTGCTGAATTAGCAACTGATTTGTTTGGTGCTGATATGGTCTACCTATTACCATATAAGGCCTCGCAAGACCACATTGAAATGTTTTTTTCATGTGTGAGGGCAAGAGGAGGGGCAAACGACAACCCTACTGCTCTTCAGTTTATGTTTATTATGCGAAAGTTGCTATTTCGTAACAGCGTCAGACCAAGCGTTGATGCAAACTGCACAAATCCCAATTATGAAAATTATGCAATACTAGAATTCTGAAGTGCCAAAAGATCGATCTTGGGAGACAATGCTACAGAAAAAAATGAGAAAGATGAGACTGATGTTCTTATACACTTAGTGAACAGAACTGATTTATCAGACTATAAAAACAATATATTGTACTACATATCTGGCTACATTGTTATGAAAATATTAGACAAACTAACATGTCAACATTGCCGAGCATTACTTATTACGCATCGTACACATAAAGAACATGACTACTTGATTGATGTTTGTGAATTTTCTTCTTTCACAGCCTTTGTAGACAGAGGAGGGCTAAAATATGCTTCGATGTGGTAAAATATATAGAAAAACTTTTTTTGATAATGTCTCCTGATTTACAGAGTTTGAATATGAAAAAGATGCTCAATATGACCTTACATCAATTCTCCCCAAAAATTAAGCACATTTTGCCTGCCCATCCAAGCTCTGACGAATCTCACGAATTGGAATTGATCAAATGTATTGGTCAAAAATACTTAAATTTAAGACTTAGAAGCTTCGGGAAGTCCTTGACCCTCAAGCACGTAGGAGATAAGGCTACCCTACGACAAAAATTGCGTAAAACTGTACTGTTTAGCAATGTATGAAAAATATAATAAAATTTTATTCAATATTCAGTCTTTTTTTCTGTCCAGAATATTGAATTACGTTCATTTAATTTAAAAATAAATTTTGGGGACATTTAAATTCTAAAACATACCTATACTACCTTCATTTAAGCATTAGACAGATTACAGAAGTAAAAAAAGATTATTTTTAGGGCACACATTGTGGTAAAAGTACAATAAACATTATTACTTTTAAGATTTATGCCGAAATTATTAAAATCTACTTATATAGCAGCTGTCTGTCACATTTATTTGTTCTCATTTATATAAAGTAAAGTAACTTCATAATTTATGAGGCTTTTGCTTAAATAAATTATTTTGTCTAGCATCAAACTATATTGTCGATGTAAGAAATGGACCTAAAAGTGACAGGGTTTTTATCTGAACACATTTTTACTGTCACTATAACTCTACCAAATCTAAAATGTTACATAATCCCTTCATACGTTGTGGCGGAAGGGGTTTTCAATTTTGCCAGGTTACACTCTGGTATTTTATCGTCATGACAACGTCAAATGCAAATTGTCATTCATTTTAGCACCCTTGCTTCTTATTTCTAATGTTTTATTGAATGAATAGCATTATTGTGCTACACAGCGAAATGTTTGCAAAGTTGTTGTTGTAAAATCAACATAAACAGTACTTTCGACTCATATTAACCCACGTGTAGGGTAAGTTATATGGATTCTTAAAAAAATATATGTACACACTATTTTGTTTTTTTTTAATAACGATGAATTAGGTAAGTGTACTTAGTAGTTTGGTAGCATCAATATACAGACAGGGTACGCTTACACAATATTTTTTTACAAACAATTTGTCCCATGTTCTGATTAGTCATGGTCACCTCATTAGAAAGGGACGCACTACCAACGGAAGCTCTCTCACGCGGACCGGTTTTTGCGCCGTAGTGCACTATCTAGGTACTAGTATAAGGTCTTTGGGGGTAGGTGAATATTTTTTTGTTGAGGTATTATCGAAAGAGCTCTTAATAATAGAAACATTGGTAAAAGAAATATTTCGAAAACACGAAAACCCACCGCGATATGGCAATTTTAAAACCAATGGATCATTGTTATCTGAATAAATAAATATATTATTATTATTATTATTATTAAAACTCATATTTCTTACTTGCCCAAAACGCTCCGTCTACAAACTATCGCAAGATGGTGACGTCACAGAACGCCTATTTCTATACGTTCTGCAAGAAACTTGTTCGGCAGCTATATTAAATTTTGCGTTTATGAATATGGTTTCTTAACAAAAGTTGCTATACATTGTGTGGATTATCGAATGGTATACTTATTTTTATTTATTTTACACTTTTAAAAATAGACTTGCCTACCCGAGTTTGAAGCCATAAAATTTAATATACCTAAGTAAACGAACTGGAGCGACAAGAGCATGGCTCTTAAGTTAAATGAATGAAACGAACTAAAAGTTTTCATAATAAGCCCCTTTTTTATTGATTTTTTTATAGTTTAAATAATTTTTAGAATTAGATGATGGCAACTATACCCAATTGAACAATATCGATTTATTTTCGATATAAGTACCAAAATTTAATTTCAATACTGACAGTTATCCTATAAAACCCTGTTTAATGGAGTGAGTGATGAAGATCTTTGACAATTCTTTCTCGAAACAACTTGCAAAAAACAAGAAAAAAAAGCTAATCAAAACGAAGAAAATCTTGCTGTTTCAATGCGAGGAGCTTATCGCAGGGCATAATCCGGAGCTATTGCCGTCTATCTCCAGTAACTCCGACCAGCTGTAGCGTTGTTGCGATAGCGATAGTCTATCGATAGTATTGTGATACTATGCTATCGTGACCTCTAAAATCGGTTGTACTATCGATAGTCCTATCGCAATTATGGACCCGTGACGATACTATCGATAAAATCGATAGTGAGATTTAAGCGATACTATTGACCTTCTTCGATACTATCGATAGTATCAGTTAATAACTATCGATAGTTTCGATACTATCGAAACTTTCTTACTTCGTCTTACTATCGATATTGCAAGCTCTTAAAAGGTTTTGTTTTATTCCCAGTCGATAGTATCGAAAATACCTCGATAGTTACTAAAGCAAAACTATCGATAGTATCGATAGGCGCGATACTATCGAAAAAGATCAATAGTACCTATCGATAGTATCGTCACGGGTCGATAGTTTCGATAGGACTATCGATAGTAAGACTGATTTTCAAGGTCAACTATCGCTATCGCAGCAACACTAACAAGCTGAGTTCTTTAGAACCTAGCTCCTATCTCCAACGCACTGACCTCTCAGTATGAACAGCTTCGGCACACGGGGCACCGGTAGCGCGCCGGGGGCCGCGCGTGCTCCCGCGCGAGGTGCAGCGCGCGCCGCGTCAGCGTGCCATAGCGCGCGGGGCAGTGGGGGCACGCGTACAGCTCTACTGAGCTGTGTTTGCTATGACTCCTATACAAACTGACCTCCCAGTATCTTTCATCTTGCTGTTTCACTGTGAGGTAATCCGATGCTACAGCCGTCCATCTTAGAACTCCGACCAGCTGAGTTTCCCAGCCACCAGAACCTAGTACCTATCTACACATCGCACTGACCTCTCAGTATGAACAGCTTCGGGCACACGGGGCACCGGTAGCGCGCCGGGGGCCGCGCGTGCTCCCGCGCGAGGTGCAGCGCGCGCCGCGTAGCGTGCCGAAGCGCGCGGGGCAGTGGGGGCGCGCGTATAGCTCTACTGAGCTGTGTTTGCTATGACACCCATAAAAACTGACCTCCCAGTATCTTTCATCTTGCTGTTTCACTGTGAGGTAATCCGAAGCTACAGCCGTCCATCTTAAAACTCCGACCGCTGAATTTCCAAGCCACCAGAACCTAGTTCCTATCTACACATCGTACTGACCTTTCAGTAGGAACAGCTTCGGGCAGACGGGGCACCGGTAGCGCGCCGGGGGGCCGCGCGTGCTCCCGCGCGAGGTGCAGCGCGCGCCGCGTAGCGTGCCGAAGCGCGCGGGGCAGTGGGGGCGCGCGTATAGCTCTACTGAGCTGTGTTTGCTATGACACCCATAAAAACTGACCTCCCAGTATCTTTCATCTTGCTGTTTCACTGTGATGTAATCCGAAGCTACAGCCGTCCATCTTAAAACTCCGACCGCTGAATTTCCAAGCCACCAGAACCTAGTTCCTATCTACACATCGCACTGACCTCTCAGTATGAACAGCTTCGGACACACAGGGCACCGGTAGCGCGCCGGGGGCCGCGCGTGCTCCCGCGCGAGGTGCAGCGCGCGCCGCGTCAGCGTGCCGAAGCGCGCGGGGCAGTGGGGGCACGCGTACAGCTCTATTGCGCTGTGTTTGCGCTGTCTGGGATGAAAAAAAGCAAAGCTATAAGAAACAGGGTTAAGTGATTGTTCAGAATCCGAAGTAGACAGGTCTAGCAACTGGTCGAAGACAATTCTATCTAAAGAGCCCCATTTAAGGTACGATTCGTCGCTTCGATCAAACGTGACGATGGCTTCAAAAAGCTTATAGCTCATACACTATCGATCATTTACTTGTTTGAAACGGAACGATTAAACGTGCTCAAATAACGAACGGCGCGCGGCGGTAGAGAAAGACAAAAATCGAATCGTTATCCATCACTTTACTTTCCGAATGAGTAAAAATATTATGGAAATTATGTTTATGGGATAAAAGCGTAATGAAAAACAATAGTTGGAGTTAAAATAATATTAAAGTGCGGTCACCAAGCAGAAAGAATTCCGTAGAATTACCTCTTCACCTACTGGCAGTGGTAACAAACATTTTTGTATTATGTGCCCGTTTTTAAAATTTGAAATATTTGGAGGAGAAAAATGAATTAAAATTATTACTGTGCAAATTACATTTTTAGGGTTTTTTTTTAAATAATAATAACGTTTATTTGCAAATTGGTAAGATACAAAATAAGTTACAGCGACTTCTGCACTAGGCTCGCTGGCCTGTATCGCAGCAGCCAGTGAGTGAGTTACAAAATAAAGATTTAACAAATTTAGAATAGCTCCGGTTCCAATAAATGTTGGGTATTAAAGTAAACTTTTATACAAAACTAATAGCAACAAGTAATTACAACAAAAAGGTTATACCTACTAAAAAACTACATGAGATCATGCGTGTGTGTGTGTGTGCGTGTTCGTGTGCTTGAGACGGATGTGGTAGGTGTTTAAGCATGTCAGTTCATAGATGGAAGGATTTCTTCAGTTTCAGCGTAATTAAGGTCCAACAACCAACTTTTAACGGCGTGTTTGGCTTTCATAACGCTCAAGTCTTTGATAGAACATTTACGATTGATATTGTTATATATAAAAAGGTAAGAAAAATGAGGAAGACGTTTGGCGAACATAATGCGGACTGAAGGTAAGGGGATCCTGAAAATTCGACGTTGGGAAATAAGTATGTAACCGGGGGAATTCATTGTTTGCTTGTGTTGAGCGCAGCTGACTCGCCATATGTATAATTGCCGGACACGAAGTATTTTTGCTTCCTTATAAAGTGTGTGGGGAATCTAAAAGGTTTCTTCAACATAACCCGTGTGACAGCGCGTTGCGATCGCTCCAATTCCAGGAAACTGGTTTTACTTGCTCCACCCCAAACTCCTATGCAGTAGATCAAGATAGACTGGCATAGCGCGGTATATACTCAAGTCAGAATCTCTACCGGAGCTGATCGCCTTAGGGCTTTCAAAGTCTACTAAAGGTTACTAAAAGTCTACTTGGAATCCTTAAGGATTCGCCATGTCCGTCTCACAGTAGTCCCGACTTGAAAAAAGGTGAATATATAGGTATAGGAGCAGAGTGCGAAATACGGTCTGAAACAAATGCCAATCGATAGATAATAAATTAATAATTTTCTTGACAACAATGAATAGGGTCAAAACTACTCGTACATGGAATCTATTTTCTGATTTTTTTTGTGTGTGGTGCAAAACAAGTTTTTTTATTCAGAATGGTTTCATTTGGGACTGGATTTGTTTCAAGTTTATTGCAGATCGGAGGCTCAAGTACTATAAAAACATATAACTATATGCATGCAAATGATAAATAACAAACAATATAAAAACTTAACAATTTAACAATCACAACAAAAACAACTTTAGAAATAATTTCTCTTTGTCCGAAAACTTCGCTATTACTAGCGCGTCCCAAAATGAAATGTCTTTCGTTAATATTTATATATTATTGTACAATAATGTCAAGCAAACCGCGAGTACAAGAATAGAGCTCACTCTCGCGGTAAAAGGTTTGTAATCCCTTAGGCGCCGGGAATTGCACCTGTGCGAGCGTGACGCAACATATTTTGTGCAGGAGCGACAGAGACAGGTGATAAAAGGTCACTGTACGAAATTCTTTTTGCTCGGCGCACTTTAGTTACAATTTTCGGAAACATGAGTGTTATGAACATCGTCGGTAGTTTTTGAATGAAAAACTACTGACGATGTTGTTTATGAAGTTTATGAATGAAACTTAAGGAAGAAAACTTTTAGGAAGAGTGATCATTCGGATTACAAATCGGTTGGAAGAACAATTTAGGGTAAAGAACTTTAAGTGAGCCAATATGGACCTAATGATTAACTATGCAAAAGAACAATAACCTGCTATAATATTCTAGCAATCTTACTTATGTGAGTTAAGAGAATTATAATTAGTAAATTTGGCGTCGCAGGAATGACAGTTGAACCGGCCGGTCTTGTGCGATTGCATGTGGCGCTTCAGACGTTTCTCTGTTAGGAATCCTGAAACAAATATTGTTCCAGTCACGTATAGAGAACACAGCAGAGAGCAATTTAAGGCCGGGCTAGATTTCTTGCCCCTTTTATACAAATAAAAATAAAGAGGGTTGAGCCTTTATGGCATAGCCACCAGCCGGCAATTTTGTTCGATGTTTCCGCGCACTATGAAAGTGGTATAATACCTATATGGAAAGAGGACACAAAACAAACAAAAAATGGCTAATGGCTCTGACAATGAATGATACTTAGGGTACCAGTTTCACGTTTCCGAGTTAGTTGTAGGTAAAGATCAATATGATAAAGGTGTTATTGATTTAAATCTTAGTAATTTATCTAGTAATTGGGTATGGGTACTATTTTTTGTTTTTTTATATATTTTTATTCAATACCTTTTTCTATTTAAAGAAACTAATTTGAATATTTTTAAAATCTAGCCGGTAGTTTTTTTTTTATGATTTTTTAAACATTGCAAACTCATGACGTCACAGATTTGCTAAGTGTTACCACGTGTGTTTTTCCCCGATTCGTGGTAAATAAATAATAAGGAGAAAATTACTGATTTACAGCACTCACGGCTGAAACAGAGCTCGCCGTTCATCATGTTGCATCTCACGAGAATGTGAGAAGTAGACTTCAGATACAATTTATTTTGCCGAGTTCTGAAACCAAGCCCTACCTGAAAGGGTTAGTATTATAGCGAATGTCTATTTTAAGTCCTACCTACCCGTCTGGGCAATGGGCGTAAATTAATGTACGTATTATTAAAAATAACTTTGTGAAAAAATATTTTTCACCTGGGGGAATTTAAAATTTGCTATCTGGAAACCACATTAATACCATGCAGTAGAATAACCTAGTTAAAAATCTCACGCATGATACAGATCGCGTCATTTGATTGGTTGATGGATAGATTATCAACCAATCACGTGAAAGGACGTTTATGCGACCCAATAGGTTTCAATTGTGAGATGTCAATTTGATTACCGTCAAGAGTGTATTAAGAACCTATATTGTACTCTTTACGTACATTGAGCCAACGTATTTAACTTAAAATATCCTAGATCCTTTGACTTTAAAAATATTAAATATTTAAATAAGGTATAAAATACAAATACCTCGAAATGGTTTTCGATATAGGACATGTTTGATTTTTTTCCCATACCCGACTACCCGAGGCCTTTTTTGTTATTATGTTGAAAAATAAAATATAAAATTGTTTAAACTTTCCATAATTATTTACCTTTGCCACACGCCTCGCATATGTGGTTGGGAAAATGCTGATTCATGTGTGAATGGTAGACATACGCATTAGGCAGCTCCTCGCTACACACTTCGCACTTCAGATCCTTCGTCACTTCGTACCTAGTTATTGGCTTCTCCTTCTTTTCTTCAGGTTGAATAGCTTTGTCTCTCTCTATCTGTGGTTCTGTTGTTGGTTCAGATTCTTTCTTGATAGGTAATTGTATTTCTGGAGATTCTGTGAAAGGTAAAAAAGATTGACGTGTTGTTGTGAGCAGTACTGTTGTGAGAATAATGCCTAAAGGCCCGTATTCACTTGCTTAGTGCGAGTGCAGGTGACTAGTAGGAGCGATTGATTAGTGCAGGTGTGTAGTGCAAGTAGTGTCCAATTCTGTTTAGTGGATTTGTTTAGTTGCTGTGTTTAGTTTATCTCGGACACCTTTAATTTTTTACCTAAGGCTTTTACAATTTTAAAGACATACATATATTACATACTGCTGCACACATTTTTATGGTAAATCTTCCGTCTACTTCGCCATTTTTTGCAAGTGTTGCAAAATGCTAAACACTAACACCTGCTGTCCAGACGTGTTTAGTGGCAGGCACGCGGCGAATGAGGGGAATAGGAGGCGCGCGGGACGAGGCCACTTGCAAAAAAATAGAACACGCTTCTAATCACTTTACTACGCAGGTTACTAATCTCTTGCACTAATCAATCGGTGTCCACACGTGTTTTCTACTAACACTTAGCACCTGCACTAACCAGTAAGCAAAGTGAATACCGGCCTTCAGGTTGTATGTTTGATTCCCACCTACCACAGGAAATTGTAAAACGATTTGTTTATAGATAATAACTGTCCGTCAGCGGCTGACGGCGCGGTTTTGTCGCGACCGCCGCGGGGCGGTTCGGCGGTTTCTTGCGGGGACGAGTCCGCAGTTTTGTGCGCCGCCGCGACTGCGCTCTTCACCCGCAAAATAATTGTGAATTTAATTAGTGACGCCTTCACACGTTACCAATTCGTTTTGAAATAAAAATCGATTTAAAACAGAAATATTTTTAATTCAATATAATTTTTGAGTTAATTCTTCTTTTTTTTTCTTTTTTTTTATGTAATAGGGAGCAAACGAGCTAGAAGGTCACCTGATGGAGAGTGATCACCTCCGCCCATGGACAACTGCAACACCAGAGGTGTCACCGATGCGTTGCTTGCCTTTTAGATGGGCTTGAAAGCCCCGATGTCATATCCCTTTGGGAACACCGCCGCAGGAAGATCATTCCATATCTTGGCTGTACGTGGAAGAAATTGGCGCGAAAAACGCACGGTTGTTGAGCGCCAGCCATCCAGGTGATGAGCATGGAATTTCAACTTATGGCGTGTCGTGCGGTGATGAAATTCAGCGGCAGGTATAAGATTATGCAGTTCGTCTGAGCACTCCACATTGTAAAGACGGTAGAACACGCAGAGTGATGCAACGTCTCTCCGTAGGGCCAAGGGATCCAAGCGTTCGGAGATCACAGGGTCGTCGACAATTCGAGCGGCTCTCCGCTGTATACGGTCAAGAGGAAGGAGAAGATACTGGGGTGCTCCCGCCCAAAGATGGCAGCAGTACTCCATGTGAGGCCTTACTTGCGCCTTGTAGAGTTGAAGGCGCTGAGACGGCAAGAAATACTGCTTTGCCCTGTTTAGCACACCAGTTTTTTTTGAAGCCAATTTAGCTTTACCCTCCAGATGACTGCGGAACTGTACATCACTCGAAATGTCAATGCCAAGGATTCCGATGCTAGGCCCGATACTCAAGGAAGTGCTCTCAAACGTAGGACATGAGACAAATGGAGCTTTTTCGCGGTAAATGCGCAGAGTTGTGTCTTACCGGGGTTAAAACTGACGATGTTGTTTTGACCCCATTGTGAGACTTGTTCGAGGGATGCCTCAACTACAGAAACAAGCTGTCTTCGGTTTTCGTCAACTGCGGTCTTGGAGAGATTGCGTTGGCCAACGTACAGTGCGTCCCCAGTGCTGTCATCCGCATAACAATGAATGTTGCTGGTTTGCAACATATCATTTATGTGCAGGATAAACAGGGTCGGAGACAACACACAGCCTTGTGGAACGCCAGCATTTACAGGCATGGAGTCGGAGCATGAGCCGTTGATAACGACTTTGATGCTTCGCCCTGAAAGGAAGCTTGCGATCCACGTGCATAATCCCTTGGGAACCCCATATGATGGAAGTTTGGCAAGGAGCGCTTTGTGCCAGACCCGATCAAATGCCTTCGCTATATCCAAGCTGACCGCTAAAGCCTCTCCCTTGCTCTCAATAGCTTCAGCCCAGCGATGGGTGAGTAGAACCAAAAGATCACCTGCAGACCGACCATGACGGAAGCCATACTGTCGGTCGCTGATCAGTTGGTGGCACTCCAAGTACCGCAAAAGCTGAACATTGATGATACTTTCCATTACCTTAGAAAGTAGGGAGGTAATGGCGATTGGCCTATAGTTATTTGGGTCAGAGCGGTCACCCTTTTTAGGGATCGGGTGCACAAGCGCTGTCTTCCAACAGACCGGGACCACTCCAGATGAGTATGACAGCCGGAACAAACGCGTGAGAACAGGAGCTAACTCCGGGGCGCACATTTTTAGCACTATAGCGGGGATAGTGTCCGGCCCAGACGACTTATGGACGTCCAGTGAAAGTAGAAATAAATAGAATATATAGAATAGTAATAAATAAATAATAAATAAATAAATAAATATCCCTGAACATTATTCCACACAGCGCCATCTAGCCCCAAAGTAAGCTAATTAAAGCTTGTGTTATGGGATACTAGACAACGGATAAACATACTTAAATACATTTTCTTTTGTAAATACATACTTATTATACATAGGAGACACCCAGACCAGTACAAACATTAACAGACATGTTCATGCACACAAATGTTTGTACTGTGCGGGGATCGAACCCGCGACCTCTGGTGTAGTAGCCAACTTCTTAACCATTACACCAAGTCGGTCGTCAAAAATCTACAAATAAAGTCTGAATGAATAGTTGTAATAAATATTTAATAATTTTACTTGTTTTATTTGTAAATCCAATAACCACTCGGCCACGGAGGCGTTGCAAATAATTATTCATGGAGTCATAGATACATTTTTTATTTTATTTTCCTAATAAATGTACAGAAATTCGAAAATCGATTTATCTCATTTCAAGTAATTCTAAAAATCCCTAAACTGATACAATTACATGATAATTCGTATTTCAAGTAATTCTAAAAATCACTAAACTGATACAATTACATGATAAAAAATTGTAGTCAACTCAGGAGCTAGACCAGGGTCTATGCACACAAAAATACATCAGGAAACTTTGTAACATCCCAATGCTATGCACGCCCTACTGGGTGGTACATACTAGGCCTATTTACTTCACCCTCTACCTGGCTCTCATCCTGTTTAAAAATTGCCTAGCTACGAATAGCTGTGGTTTATCATGAAAATAGTCCATACCTGCCAGCTCAATTGTGACTGTATCTGTTACTATTATGTTTTCACATTTCTTTTCAGGGTCTGTGTTATCACTGGCCACTTTCTTAACGATGACTTGCTGATCTTCATTTTTTATTTCTATCACTGAAAAGAAGATTTTATAGTCATCCTTCTTTATTGCTTCATAATGATACTTAAGATATTAAAATTGAACCTAACATGAGCCCTGCTAGGACAATGCAACACAAATAGGTTACTTACAAACTGAAATGTATTTTGAATAATGTATATTCTTCTATCAGAAAGAAAGAAAAAAATGTATGTCAATACTTTTTTTTTCTTTCTTTCACTTTTTGAGGTCACTATACAACAAAATTACAATAGGTACATAATTATGGTACAAAACTATTAAAAACGGACACAGAACAATCAAAATTAACAAATCTATCAATGTAACTAACAAGCATAATAGCATAGTTAGAGGAGGTCACAAATTGGGTATGGGAACAAAAATCAAACATGTCCTAAATCGAAAACCATTTCGAGATATTTGTATTTTATACCTTCTTTCAATATTTAACATTTTTAAAAGCAAAGGATCGAGGATACTTTTTATTAAATACGTTGGCAAACTGGGGTCAAATGAATGACCCCAGTTTGCCAACGGCCGCAAAGAGTATATTATGGTTCTCATTGGACTCTTGATGGTAATCAAATTGACATCTCACAATTGAAACCTATTAGGTCGTATAAACGTCCTTTCACGTGATTGGTTTATAATCTATCCATCAACCAATCAAATGACGCGATCTGTTTCATACGTAAGACTTTTAGCTAGGTGATTCTACTATATTAATGGGGTTACCAGATAGCAGATTTAAAATTTCTCAGGTGAAATATATTGTTCCACAAAGTTATTTTTAGTAATACGTACATTAATTTAGGCCCATTGCCCTGACGGGTGGGTAGGTAGGACTTAAAATAGCCATTCGCTATAATACCAACCCTTTCAGGTAGGGCTTGGTTTCAGAACTTGGCAAAATGAATTGTATCTAAAGTCTACTTCTCACATTCTCGTGAGATTGTACGTGATGAACGGCGAGCTCTGTTTTAGTCGTAAGTGCAGTAAATCAGTAATTTTCTCCTCGTAATTTATTTACCACGAATCTGGGAAAAAACACATGTGGCAACACTAAGTGAATTTGTGACGTCATGAGTTTGCAATGTTTAAAAATTAATTAAAAAATAACAACCGGCTAGATCAACGAAATATTCAAATTAGTTACTTAAAATAGTAAAAGGTATTTAATAATTAAAAAAATAATTGTTCCCATACCCAATTATCATTCAAAAACTCTTTTACTGTGTAGATAAATAGTTCCCAACCAATCATTCCTTCCTTCTCTCTGAGGTAGGGTATAAACTGTTTTTTCATGTACAATTCTCACACTCATCCGAATCACTTCACCATACTGTAGTGTGTGTACACGTCACCCGTATGTGTGCGTATGCATTCTAGTATATAAGATGGTGTAATGATATATTCGACACAATAAAGTCGCATCTGTTGACATCTTTGTTCTTCATTCATCTATTCTCGGTCCCTACATTGCATGGCGACCTTGCCAGTGCTGCCGTGGGGCAGCGCTGTGCGTGCAAATAAAAAGTGTAGTTAATGCGTTTTGAAAATAAAAAAGGTGATATTGAACACAAAAAAAAAAGTGAGTGAATAAATGGATAGACGATAATGGACCAAAAGTGCAGTGTCCGGCCGTTGCGATGAGATTAAATTATAAAGCTACTGGCAGCCGGGGCGTTGATGGTGCCAGATGGAAGTGCAGAATATGCTGGGTTCGGGGAGATGCGGGTGTCTGAAGAGGATTCTCGGTGCCGGGAGAAACAGGAAAGGAAATTGAGGACACTGAATGAAGTCGAAATGGAAGGTCATTTTTAAATACTAAGAACATGTGGCCACCGGTTAGTTAACGAACGTTAATAGGAATATATAAAATAGTGCTCTTTTTATATTATCAAGCTGAGAGGTCTAGGTCTAATCTATAAAAGTGGTAATTTTCTTTTCTAACGATTTAATTACCAAAAAGTACATGTAAAAAATTTTTTTTTAGTTGTGAACTAAAAGAAGTATTTCGTTTTAAATTTCTAAGGCACTTTTCTATTGATTTTTTTTTAAACCTAATTTTAAACAAATTCGTGACCAGCTTTTCCAATTTCTTATTATTATTTTTTTAATTATAAGAATTCACCAAAATATTAATTAACCAACAAAAAATGTAACAGCATTCAATACCTATGTAATGATGTATGAAGCGTCTTGATTGCAAAATGTGTAACAATATCCACGATACGATGCCCCGCGAAGTCGCGAGGCAACAATCAGAACTTTTTATAACATTGAATTATTTTGTGGATTGATTTTTTATTAAAAGTAAAAGATTATCTTCAAACATTAACTGATTTCTCAATATCTTGTAATTTTATGTTTTCTGAGCATCTTTGTTTTTCATTGCAATAATGACAGTTGACAATTTAATAAATTTTATAAACTTTTTCTTTTAATTCGTGATTTACATATAATAATTTGATTAAATTGAAAAGCGTGTTTCACGAAAATAATATGTAAAAACTTAAAAAGTAAGTCATCTATGTTTTTTAGTATTAGTTTAATCCCTGACAGAAGCATGAAGTGTTTTCTTCCAGGCAATCTACGAAGCACTGATGGCTATTTTAGAACATTATTTAATCAAACTGAGCTACTAGGACTGTTACTTCATGGTATGTAGCATTACATAACGCAAATCAGCTACTAGGAAATGCAATTTTTGCTTTGTTTGATTTCCAACATGTCTTATTATCACAAAAGTTATTCATAATCATTCATAATCATTATTTATTTGCTCTATACATATATAAAGTTATACAAATGTAAAAACTAAAATGTACATACACCCTCTAAGGGTGTTGCAAAGACATCTTACAAAAACTCAAATTGAAATATAATTCAGTACGACCTCAAAACTACAATAGGTGTTGTTGTATGAATGTCGACTAAAAACAAAATATGTACCTAATGATGATTTATTTGACCTGTAATACGGGTTTTCTAAAAAACCTATCTCAGGCACCAGTCTCTCACACACAAGTTGTCGTAAGATAAGAATAGTTTTAGTATACTCCATGTAACAACTTTGTGTGAGAAAATAAATGAATATATTATTATTATTTGAAAGAGAGGACCGGCCGGCCTATATAAGAAAAATGCCCATAAAAGTAATGATGTACTAAGTCACAAATTAGACATGCGCGGCGCTCTGGCAGATAGCCCGCTTAGAACAGCACGCCATTTTTGACACATGCACACAGATACGTGAGTTTACAGGCGAAGTCAGGGAGTTTCAGCGTCGCGGTCAGTCGCACTGTC
The DNA here is from genome assembly GCA_947369235.1 of Udea olivalis. Lineage (NCBI taxonomy): Eukaryota > Metazoa > Arthropoda > Insecta > Lepidoptera > Crambidae > Udea > Udea olivalis. The sequence goes on along the minus strand of OX376368.1, from coordinate 8,946,579 downwards.
AAAAACATTGAGATATTATTTGTACGTCGTCAGATACTTACATTATAGTTCAATGGTCAAAAATGGTTTCGCGCAGATATTTCTGTTGCAGTGTATTTGGCTGTATGAACACCGCACGAAATTGTGATTATACGTTTTTTAAGTTACCAAATGATGTTGAAAAATAAGGAAAACTCAGATAACGTTTGCAAGTTAGTAGTACTATGTACGAGTATTATAAGTATATAGGTAGGTAAACCATTACTATATTTCATAACACATTCAAATCTAGTACAAATGGGCTTTTAATTTTTCCGTAACTTATCTTAACATGCAACAAATGCATCCGCGCCGCGCCTCCGACAGGTGACCGCCGAAGTTATCTACAGCCTACTGGGTAGGTAGGTAGGTAGGACTGTATGATCAAGTCATTAGGCTTGCAGGTTGCTCCTGGACCTCGGTAAATGAATTCTTATAATATAATACAATTATACGTATTCACCCATCTCAACTCCTTTTAATCTAACTGGACCCCTTTCGTATATTTTTGTTTTTGTCGAACTAGGTGCAATTTTTCACTTGATGTATTTTTTCTACGCGGTATCTGTCAAATCACGCTTATCTGGCGATTATAGTAGCGAGTAGCAACCCTAGGCGATCAGGCAAGTTGATAGAAAAAGGCGAGAGCGGTCCTTCTGTAAAGTCTTTATTTTGTGTCTAAGTTATGAGGATGTAATACACGATTAAATATAGAAGTGATTGTTTAATGAAAGTTGACATGAGATTAAATGTTTGATATAAAATTATATTTTTTCTGACAAAATGGAAAAAATAAAAGTGATGTATAAGTGATACATAGCTATTAGAGATTAACCGCCTTTTTCATAAAAAATAAGGCAGGCTAATTAGACTGTTTTCAGTATGGTAAAGTTGTCTTGAAGCACTGTTTAAGTTTTTATGAATAAGGGGGAATGTCTATAATCTACGATGGTAATATCTAAATTATGAAATCGATTGAAAAGTTAAAATTTATTCTAGCTTAGTTATTAGGTATGCACGTCTAATTATGTAAATTTCATCTCTAGATAATAATTTTCTGTGAAGTGTTTTTTTTTTCTTTTGTCAATTTAGTTAGACGATTGTATAACTTTTTAAGCGGAAAGTAATCATTATTTTTATAATCAAGATGACAAAATAAGGGTAAAATAACAAAATCAAAAATACATTTTAATTTTGATTGAATTTAACCTGTATTCAATTTCCGCATAGAATTAGTCAACTTATATTCAATTATATAATAATCAACTTTTCATAACATGAAATCAGCATTTGCGATGTTAAAAAAAAACATAGTTTTTATTCTGATTTGAATGATTTATATGCTTTTAATATTTTTTGTTAATTTTGTTCCCGGATGTTTTGTTGAATAAATAACTCTATAAGTTATCACTCAATTTGACAAAATTTAAATACAAAATTAGTGGTAAATTGATAAAGTTTTGGAAAATATGTAAGAATAAGCAAATCAGTTTCATTATCAAAATTAAATTAGATGTAAATTAAATCAGCTTATATTTGTCATCAAATGTCTTTGATTATACATTTATGTTCCCATTTTTAAAAAACAAAATTATTATATGAATAAAAGATAACGTTCTTCAATCTAATATCAATTTATATGTCAATAGTTAGTTTTCAATTATGTTTTTGAATTTGTTTTACTTTATTTTGAAAAATAAAATAATGTACTTACTTTTTTTTTTTTTAAACTGGGGAGGTGTAGTGTGTGTACACGTCACCCGTATGTGTGCGTATGCATTCTAGTATATAAGATGGTGTAACGATATCTTTAAAACACAATAGTTAGTCTGTGGACACAATGAAGTCGCATCTGTAGGCATCTTCGTTTTTCATTCCTCTACTCTCAGTCCCCACATTGCAATACTCACTCACTGTCATAATTTGAATGAAATTGAGGGTATATTAAGTTGGTGTTTAGTCTCGAGGTGCAAACTGTACTTTTCGCTTTGAGTGCGAGAAAAATTGACAATTTAGTTCAAAAACATTTAATAAATATTACATTTATTATTAAATAATAAAATAAAAATCACAAATGTTTCTTATTCCTCCAGTCCATAAAACTTTCGTAAGTTTTTAGGTAAATCTTCCGCGATTTTGGCGGCAAAAGATTATCTATTATGTCTTTTGCTCTTTGCTCGACATCTAACTCTTCACTGTCATAGGACATTCTTAATAAATTTATTTAAATAAAACCGAACAAATTTACACTCGACAAAAATTCTGAAATTTACGCGGTCAGTTTTTTCTTCTAAACCAGTCACAGATTAACAATTTAAAACACATGGCGCCACATTCTTTGCGGACAAACCATGGAACTAAAACTCTCAACATTTTCGCAATGAAGATGGTCCGTCCACACTCCACAGATAATAGTTTATTTACTGGCTGTTTGAGTTTGTCTATGTCACATGAAGTAAATTAAAAAACTAATTACTTTTTACTCCCTAGGGATTAAAGTGGTCGCTTCGTAGAGCTATATTGGAGTACTTTTAGAGCATGAAAAGTGAAATAAATAATAATAGTAGTTCCGAATCCTTAGCCATGCAGGTTGCAAACTACGCTTAGCTTCTTGTGAAAATGTAATAAGATTGCTTGTTATATGTTAAAAAACAATCCTACATCTCATTTTATGATTCGTTGAACGCTGTATAAGTTACAATCATCATAATTACATCATTAAAGTATATAATGGATGACACTAGTAAAGTTCTTAAGCTTTTCTACCAAACCGTAAGGGGTCTGAGAACGAAAACGAACATTTTTCACAACAATATGTTACTTCTTGAAAGCGATATAGCCATTGTTACGGAGACCTGGCTTTGTAACGAAATTCTGGACGCTGAACTATGTGATGGTAGATATAGTCTTTCGTAGGGATCGGGAGTCACTGGGTGGAGGTGTGATGTTGTTGTGTCGTTCTGAACTGCAAGCTAAGAGTACATTGAGGTCAGAATGGGAAATAGGTGACCTTGAATGCCTTTGGATAACCATTCGCGCTAAGAGTATAGGTTCCTTGTGTGATATGCACGTCGCGGTCATCTATAGATGAAAGCGATGGGTTGGGTGGGATATATCCCACCCAACCAGAGACAAACACCCCAATGACCACTTGATAGTTGCTGGTGATTTTAATCTTCCATGCGTTGACTGGGCGCCTGGGGAGCCCATCTTACTTAAGAGGGGTTTAGTAGACGTCCAGACCGCGGCGTCTGACCTTCTATCGTACTTCTCCTTCATAGGCCTTTCGCAACAGAATACCATCAAAAATAGCGCCAATAATACATTGGATTTGATTTTCTCGGACTCTACTATAGATATAAAAGAGAACTTTGCCTTGGTAGCCAAATATGTGTATCACCTAGCCCTCTCAATGACAGCCTCTGACGTTGCCCTGCCTTTCCTCATGCCACGATCTAGATTTAAATACCAATTAAAAAGGGGTAACTATGATGAAATAAATAATATGCTTGAAGCGCAGGATTGGTCTTTTATAAAAGATTGTGGTGACTTAGAAGAAATAACTCGTAAATTTTACGCAATTACAAATAATTTAATTAACGAATACGTTCCCAGAGTCCGTGTTAGTGGCACTTATACCTACCCGCGGTGGTATAGCCCAGCGCTCATCAATTTGATTAAGAAAAAAAGTTAGTTGTATGCACGCTGGAAAAAATAAAAACCCTAACGATTACGCAGATTTCCCGGAGCTAAGGAAAACACAAAAGACCCTACAGCAAAAATGTTATAAGTCGTACATTGAATCAACTCAGCAGGGGATCAAAACTAACTCTAAGATATTTTGGAGTTATGTTAAATCAAGGAGAAAGAACTCCAATACTACTGATTACCCACAGCCAATGATTCATGACGATTTGTCCTTCAATACACCAGCTGAAATATGCACAGCTTTCAATGAGTATTCTGCTCAAAATTACCCATCATGCCCTGTTCACGATCAACTCTCGCATTCAAACACAATTCATGAAATTGTAACTACTTAGTTCTAACGATATTCGAAAATTGATTTCTAGCCTTGACATCAATAAGGGAAGCAGGTACCGATAATCTGCCTCCTCTATTTTTCGTGAAATGCTCAGAATATGTGTCGGCTCCTGTCTCCCTACTGTTCAATAGATGCTTGCGCGATTGATACTTTCCGAATATCTGGAAAGAAGCTCACGTTGTTCCTATACATAAGAAAGGTCCCAAAAACTTAATTGAAGACCGCCGCACTTAACTATGCACAAAACTACGTGATTAATAGATTGCAACGGACATTCAACAATAAATTTAACATTGCTGATATCTTTTACAGTGGTAAGGAAACCTTTAAAAAGGATATCTTGAAGATAATACTGGAAGACAAAGTATAGACGTATCTACCTGACGTATTGATACAAACACACGCATGCAAACGCACGCACACTCACACACACACACACACGCGAAAACAGACACAAACACACACACGCAACCAGACACAAATACACACACACACACGTTATGTAATTGTACTTTAAGATTAGTAATTTAAAAATGTTTAATTTTCGTTTCATTTATATAAAGTAAATTCCTTTATTGGCTGTTTGTTAGTTCTATAAGGGAAAATGTATTATGCTTAAGAGCTGTGGATTTTGTAATAAAATAAAATTAAAAATGAAATAAAGATTCTACAAAAAAAAAAATAGTCTATGTTCTGAGATGGGAGCTATACTAATTCAAGGGTGTTGGAGGAACCTGCACAGCTGAGAAAAATTTATTTATTTGATTAGGGAACTACACTTACAGCCGTTACTCTGCAATATGTTGAGGACGTCAAACACTTGCTCCTTGAACCGCACTGCTTCTTTAAGCCTCCTTGTACAGTCATCACAAATATATCCATCATACTCATAATCTTCATTAGAAATCTGAAAACCAATAACCAATAAAACAATAACATTATCACACACACACAACCAGAGAACCTAAATTTTAAATTTCAAACTCTAACTCAAATATCTTTATTTAAATAGACTTAACCAGTACTTTTAACTAGTCAAAAAATATATTAAATAATAGACATAAATACTATAATAATATGAATATATAAATAAACAGTATACAAACTAGTACGGATATACAAGACATAAATGTACTCCAGAAAACTTGTATTCGCATAATAAATAATATCGATCCAACCACTTCTTGTAGACCATACTTTGTACAGCAAAAAATTCTCACCGTGTCATGTTTGTATATCTTAGAATCGTGTAAGTTTGTAAAAAAACATATGTATTTATATTCACCAAACACTACCATCAGGCGTAACGATAGATATAAAAACAAACTTAAATTCCCATTAGGTAACCCCCTCCAACTTGTCAGATCAGGACCTCATTGGATGTCGATTAAAATATTCAACAGTATCCCCAATAACATAAAGGATTTAATAAAGCCGAAGTCCTTTACAAATCAACTCAAGCTCTACCTTCTAAGAAAAGCATTCTACTCATTAGATGAGTTTTTTGAAGACAGCCGCTAAATTTATTTTTGTGTATCTCTGTTTATTTCTTGAATGTAAGTATGTGACATGCTCTCTGTTATATTTTGCGGTGCCCCTACGGGGTGTCATGTGTTCAATTGTATTTTTTTTAATAACACCTGTATAACCATGTGACAAGCAAATAAATAAATATGAAATATGAAACTAAATGCAACTATACCACCGCGTCGGAGTAGTTGATTCTTACTGAGAAGACCCGGCGAGAAACTCAGTAGTTACTCTTTTAAACTTGTTGTGGTTTTAAATTGCATCTACTGATTCCCAATATTGTACTATATTAACATGTAATCTAGAATAAAACTCGCCTGCTGGCGCGATGCTAGAAGGTCTGTCTATAGAGCAAAGGTAGTGGGTGTGATACTCACCCAGCAGGACAAGCACACATATGACATATATTTGTTTCTTCACTCTCTAGGCGTTACTGTGTAGTAAAGTATGTATGCAGGAACATTTAAGAATGTTCATCAGTTTCGGGTATATAACCCAAGTTCTGCTTAGTTAAGGTTGTATTATCTTGGTGCAAAGATGTAAGAGATATTTGTTTTTATGGTAAAGTAACTGTTATTTGCATTTATTTAAGCACTAACCTAGTTAGATACCTAATAATATTTCATAACGAAATTGCTAAAATTCCGGGCGTTCAAATTAATCCCAAATCAAGCTTTTATTGCAGTTTAAAGATGTAAACATTTGGCTACTTTATTTCTTCAAAAATGGGTTGTGGGAGAAACTCATGTATTCAGGAATTCAATATAAGACAAGTCACAATTGAAATAAATAGCCTCCTACATAATTAGTTGGGTATTTAAAACAGAAAAGGGTACAGAAAGGTAAACAACTTACATTGAGATGAAAAAGCTGAAATATATCCTTTCCGTAGTTTGCATCGGAAACATTGCTAAAAATATTTTTCAGGTCATTTGTGGAGAGGCAGCAGAAACAGAAATACGTGTCTATCGACATTTTCATAACATGATTTTTAGAACAATTCAAAATATTGTACTAGGTACTTTGAGGTTATATCTGAGAAATGTCTAAACAAAACCAGTATTTTTTTAATTCAGTATTTTACGGCCTCGGTGTGAAACTGAGAAGCGGGTGCCACACGGTCGCCAACACGCTTTCGACAGAGGTCACCTTGGTAACCTTGGTCAGACCAGTTTTGACTACACGGTTGGCAATGTTGATACGGTTTACTTGGCAACAAGAGACTTGTCGGCAATGTCGACTTAGAGCCATCAGGGGCCTGGCTCTTGAACAGAATTTTATTGGACAAGCATTGTAGAACTGTCAAACAAGAATTTTATGAACCTTATTTCATAGCGATAAGGTTAGAATATTTTTTTGGTGACAGTAATGTAATGCCAATCCGGCGAAATTTATTTGGTTCGGGAGTCAGGGGCCATGGGCCTGACCCTTAACCAGAATTAATTGGAAAAGCATTGCAGAAATGTCAAACAAATAATTTATGGACCTTATTCCAAAGCGTTAAGGTTCAAAAAACATTTTGGTGTCAGTAATGTACCTAATGCCAATCCAGCGAAATTTAATTTGAGAGTCAGGGGCCAGCTCGGTGACTAATTGGGTATAGGAAAAAAAACAAACATGTCCTAAATCGAAAAGCATTTCGAATTATTTGTATTTTATACCTTAATTAAATATTTAACATTTTTTAAGGCAAGGGATCTAGGATATTTTTAATTAAATACGTTGGCAATCGGGGGTCATTAATTTGACCCCAGATTGCCAACGTACGCAAAGTGTACTTAAAGGTTGTTATTGGACTCTTCACGGGAATCAAATTGACATCTCACAATTATTGGAACCCATTGGGTTCGCGGGTGCAACTTTTTTTCACGTAACCTTTTTGTGAGATTAATTATACATTTAGTTGTTTTGATATACCTTGACTAATAATTTATGCTGAAGACAATTGATGATATAGATATTTAATATATGTGTCTATATTATATTCTGTATTTTTTCACAGAAATATCAGTTTAAATGAAAACAGAGCAACATAAGGAGACTGCTGCGCAGAAATATAGGCGGAAATTGAAACAAAATCCTGAGCTTCATGCTGAACACCTCCAACGAAAAAGGGCTCGTGATTGAAGAAAATGAACATGGATGTGGATTTCAAAATATTGGCTAGAATTAGATCCAAAGAAAGAATGCAGGCCACTAGAAAACGACGTAAGGAAGAACAATTTAAACCAACATCTACTAGATACAGCAGTCCTCGCATAGTAGGGAAGGCTGTGGCAAAAATAAAACATAATCTACCAGCCAGTCCCACCAAAGCAGTGGAAGTTGTAAAAAAAATAGCTTCTGAATTCAACATCGCTGTATTTGACAAAAATAACGCCCTTAAAGCAGCGCCTCGAAAGCTAACGGATGGAGGGAAAAAACTGATTTGTGATTTTTATAATAGGGATGACATTGGCAGACAAATGCCTGGCTTAAAAGATGTGAAAACAGTCAAGTCCAATACAGGAACGAAAATGCGAATCCAGAAAAGAACAATGATTAAGGGCATTCGAGAAGCCTTCGAAATTTTTAAAGAAACTCATTCCGAAATATCTATAAACTCAAACTCAAACTCAAATAACTTTATTCAAATAGACTGTATCAGTACTTTCAAATCGTCAAATTTACAGCAAAATATACTAAATAATAGACATGAATACCATAATATTATGGATATGTAAATAAACAGTATACAGACATAATGCGACTCTACCACCGCGTCGGAGTTGTTTCTTACTGAGAAGACCCGGCGAGAAACTCAGCAGTTACTCTTTTAAACTTGTTTTGGGTTTACAACAGGCGTTAGTAAAGTACAAGCAGTGTGTCATTTTGATACAAATAAACCTAAAATAATATAAAACAAAGAGAAAAAACCAACCATAAAAGAATATAATAAAAAGAATTCATTTAAACAATTCAAAAACAAAAATTGTTAGTCAGTACATACATACTAGGTACCTATTAACTCTTACAATAAAACATCTGTTACAATAGAGCTATTTAATCCCGCATCGAGCAGAGCGCTTATACCCAGGCATTTTTATCTATAAGGTAGTCTTTTGTAGTATAATAGCCCTTTTTTAATAAAGCCGTTTTGATGTGATTTTTGAATCTATGTAAAGGTAACTCACAAATTGTTTTTGGAATTTTGTTGTAATAATGTATACCTTGCCCCATAAAGGATCCTAAAACTTTTTGTAACCTAAAGAGTGGAAGTGCAATTTTATCCTTATTCCTAGTATTTCTGCAATGTATGTCACTGTGTTTAGCATAGAGACCAATATTTTTTCTCACCAAAACAATGCAATTGTAAATGTATTGTGACGCTACAGTGAGGATACCAATTTCCTTAAAAATCTCCCTAAGTGAAGCCCGTGCACGAAGCTTATAGATGGATCTGATAGCTCGCTTCTGGAGGATAAAGATGGTTTGTATATCCGCCGCTTGACCCCAAAGTACAATGCCGTAAGACATTACACTATGGAAATAACTAAAATAAACTGAACGAGCAGTATCGATATCTGTTAATAACCTAATTTTTCTCACTGCAAATGCAGCCGAACTAAGTCTGCCTGAGAGAGCTGTTATATGAGGGTTCCATTGCAGTTTTGAATCAAGTGTGATTCCAAGAAAAACTGTTGTATCTACAAGCTTCATAGTATTACCATCAATTTTTAGACTAATGGGGTTATCTTTAACATTAGGCAACTTAAAATTAATACATTTAGTCTTTTTTGCATTAAGCTGTAGATTATTTACTGTGAACCATTGTAAAACCTTTGAAAGTGCGTCATTAACATCATCAAAAAGGTTTTTATTTCTGTCAGTTTTAAAAACTAAAGATGTATCGTCTGCAAACAATACAACATCACAAATATCTTTTAAGTAAAAAGGTAAATCATTTATATATATCAGAAATAGTAATGGACCTAGAATGGATCCTTGAGGGACCCCCATTTTAACTTGTGATCCTGTAGAGAGTACACTGTTAACATCAACTTTTTGAGTTCTTAAACTAAGGTACGAAATTACCAAATCTAAAGCATTATCCCTAACCCCGTAAAAATCAAGCTTGCGTATAAGTGTATCGTGATCAACGCAATCAAAGGCCTTGGACAAGTCACAGAAGACGCCAAGAGCGTTCTGTGAATTCTCCCAAGCCCTAAAGATGTGTTTTAGAAGTGCGATGCCAGCATCAGTAGTAGAACGGCCTCTCGTGAATCCATATTGTTCACTGTGTAAGAGATTGTTCTCATAAAAATGGCTTAATAGTTGTTCTTGAATGATTTTTTCAAAGATCTTACTGAGAGCTGGTAGGATTGAAATAGGCCTAAAGTTACCTGGGTCTTGTTTGTTGCCTGATTTAAAAAGTGGTACAACCCTACTGTGTTTCATTAAGTTTGGAAAAACACCTTCATCAACACAATCATTGAATATTACGGCTAGATAAGGGGCAATCACGTCAATTATGTGGCTAACAATTTTGACTGATATACCCCAAAGATCAGCGGTATCTTTTGAATTAATTAATCTGAATGCTTTTATTATATCTAGTGACTCAACATGTTTAAATTTAAAGAATACACTGCAACAAGATACATTATCTTTCAACAAATGTTCCGCTCTAGTTGGTGAGGAATTTAATGAAGCTGTAGTGATTATAGGTATATTACTGAAATACTTATCAAATGCTTCAGCAACAGATGCTTCTGATTGTAAGATGTTATTGTTAATATTAAGAGTGTATGAGGTATCGCGCTGTTTAGCTTTACCTGTTTCGTGATTTATGACGTCCCAAGTGGTTTTTATTTTGTTAGTGGACTTTGATATTTTATCACGAATTTGCAATGCCTTAGCTGTAGTGCAGGCTTTTCTGAATATTTTGGAGTAGTTCTTGACATACTCAACAAAAAGTGGATCGAAATTGTATTTTTTCATGCCGTACAACTCATACATCTTACGTCTGCTCCTGTAAATTCCAGGCGTGGCCCATTCACAAAACTTAGATTGAACTCTGCAAGTAACTTGTTTGGTGGGAAAACAAGCATCAAATTCATTTTTAACACAATCAAACAGTCTTTTGTAGACTGCATCAGGGTCACCCTGCTTGTAAGGAATGGAAGATACTTTATGCTTTAAATTAGTTTTAAAACTATTAATGCGATTACCCGTCTTCGGTCTACATGTTATTTTCCTGTAATTAACGCTATTGTTAGTTAAATCTAAAAATGTTATCTTCTGCCCACAATGATCAGACTTTAATTCAGTTACTATTGCCTTTTCAATGGGTACACAGTTGCAAAATACATTATCCAGACAAGTAGATGTTGTGGCTGTTATCCTCGTGGGTTCATGGAATTGATAATCCAGACCAAAGGATTTAAATAGCGACAATAACCTATTCCTTTCAGATGAGCTTACTAGCAAATCTATATTGAAATCACCACACACAATAATGGGTTTAGACTTAGCACTTAACCTACCCAAAGCTTCCTCCATAACTGTCTCAAATCTATCTAAGTTAGTTTTTGGGGGACGGTATACACTTATCACAACAAAGCCCTCTAACTCAACACAAGACAATTCGACAATACGCTCTATGGACAGGCCTACAATGTCAGTGCGATCTTTACATTTCAAACTATTTGCAGTAAAAATTAATGAACCACCATGAATAGTGGTTTTTCTAAAGAACGCGCTTGATAATCTAAAATTATTAATTATTAAGGACAAAAGACTAAAGACTGATACTTAGGTAAGACTGTTTTTTTAAAGATAAATAAAGTAATACTTAATCAAATTTAAAAAAAAAAACACTTTATTTCAGACGGTGTCCAATTTAAAAACTAAAATAAATTAAAATAATAATTATAATAAAATTTTATGTAAAAATAAGTTGAAAAATTCAATTACAATTTAAGCTAAGACCAAGTTAAAATAATAAAGAAACATTTACTTCAAAATTAAAATAAACCATAATAAAACCAATTAAAATAAATTATATTGAATATTAGAAACATAAAATTATAAAAAAAATATAGTATCAAAAATACAATAAATAAATAAAATACATTTTTCAACACCTATTTAAAATATCGATTTTGAATTCGAGATCGAAAAAATCGTGATTATAATCGCATCAATCACGATATACTGGAATGACCCTGTTATTGCACGGACAGATCAAGCGACTGCCTCAGCTATTACAACTTGTTCCCCAGCTATCTGTGCTATTACATGAGGTCGCATTGGGTGGGTGGGTCCGATTCACTCAGATCTCCACTCGGTTGTGCCAAACTAACTAACTAACAAAATAAGAGTGCCTTCAGCAGTACGTCTGTAGTGGCTCATACTCATCATGCAATGACCACCTATGGTGGCTCCCCAATATTAATAAAGTACTTAGTAATAGACCCGTAGCGCTAGGCTATTTTGAGGTCATAAATTTCAAAAATTCTGAAGTTGCTTATTTCCTGCCTGTAGATAGAATCGTATGAAGCTTATTATTGCATTTTGTGACACATCTGACTGTCGCATGATCAGCAATTCGACTATTTGTAAGCTATACTTTTTATTCAAAATAGAACTGCTAATAGTATATTTTATATCGAGGGACTAAACGAAGCCATAATATACCAGAGGTGGTTTGACTCCCGAGCGTGCGAGGGAGTCAATGAACCCGAAGGTATATTAAGTTGGCGTTTAGTCTCGAGATGCAAACTGTACTTTTCTCTTTGAGTGCGAGAGAATAGTCAATTTAGTGCAAAAACATTTAAATCCGAACAAATTTACACTCGACAAAAGTTCAGAAATTTTCGCGGTCAGTGTTTTTTTCCGAACTGAACCAGTCACAGATTAACAATTTAAAACACATGGCGCCACTTTCTTTGCGGACAAATCATAAAACTAAAACTCTCAACATTTTCGCAATGAAAATGGTCTACACTCCACAGATAATAGTAGGTATATATTTACTGGCTGTTTGTCTGCGTCAAATGAAGGAAATTAAAAAACTAATTACATTTACTCCCTAGGGCCTAAAGTGGTCACTTCAGACCTGCTTCGTAGGACTATATTGGCGTACTTTTAGAGCATGAGAAGTGATTAATTTAAAGTTAAAAAACTTTATTAGCATCATTTCTAATATAGCCTGCGGAGTGTGCAAACCTGATTTGTGTCGTCTTCGTCCAGCGCAAACTGTCTTAAGGTCAGTATGTAACAACAAGTACAACTCTCGCACGGTTTCGGTCGAACGAAGCTGCCTTTTCCAAATAATAAGATTTCGTGGATGAAAATGGCATAAATTAAGAATTTAGTGTTACACAATAAATAAAAACATTTTAATAACTTGCATTTTCTTCTGTGGCTAGTACAGTTGTAATAAACAAATAAATATATTATACTAATGTCGTGGATAAAATTCGACACAAAATACGTTGCATGTACAACGGGTATTAGTATTAAAAAACGCAAAACACCTATTTAACCAACTGTAATTATTCTTTTAGAGCTAGTCGAGCGACATGTTAGGTATCAGTTAAATGTCAGGGTTCCTGTGGACAGAGCTGACACAATATGCCTCGGTACATCAGTTACTACTGCGGTATCATCATGAAAGTAACATTTTATGCTCTGATTTTTTTTTCGTCCGACACTAACCGAAAAGACAAATACCTAAATATCTACCTATGCGGACTACAAAGGATTCTGAAACTACATGCTAAAAAGAAAGAACTTCATTATTTTCGAAACCTGAAAACCCAGCGCTACGGGTCTAATTAAAACAAGGTCGATCGGAGATCTAATTCTAGACGAACCTACTCCACAAATAAAAGCCAAAACACCTAATCCAATAATTTATTTCATAAAAAGTACATAATCACTACATGAACATATTTTAACAACTCTAAGCGCAGGGGTTATGTTGGGGCGATAAGTTGACTCGCGAACAGGCCGTGTTTTGCCCCGCGAGAGCTGGCACCCGGAATAGCTTCCCTTGAGGCATGCACACGCAAACCTTGAACTGTGCTTGAACTCCTTCCGTTCTGAAATAATAAAAAAAATACCTTTAACACCTACCATGAATTTCCGTCACGTGAACATTTAAAATCTAAAACACAAGAACTTGTATGTCTGTTTCAGTTCCATTCCTATTTAATAGAGGCTCTGTTCCGAAATCTCATGCAAAACGTCAAGGCTGACGCCATGAAAGCGACTGGCATCGCTAAACTCATGGTAGTATTGAAAGATAAATAAAATATCCGGGACAATCTAACGTGAAGATCTTCTGGAACCGAAAAAAGCAGAGTGTAATAAGCAAACATAGTACCTGATCCTATTATTAATGTAAAAAAAGAAAGAAAAATCTCTCCGATTTTAGAAATTATTTTACCAATATGAAGCTACATTATCAGGGAGTGACAGGCTATATTTTATTATGATTGAACAAAACATTCAGTGAAAAATAATAGTATATGTAAATCAAGTCTGAGAAACGCGGGCGAGATGTGCTGCTTCACCGACGCCGCGACGGGCAATTACTTTTGACAGAATGAAGCCTGTCGAGGCATTTAGTCTTAGATATTTTAAAATGTCCCATAATACCTATGTGGCAATTGAATGTTCGACCACGACGGGGACCGAAATGATGACTTCCAGCACTATAGTTACTATGTAGATAGTCAATGAACACACAGTAGCTATAAAAAACGAAAATAAGTAATCAAAGATATATTAATTTAACAAAAAAGCCCTTGCACTTCACTTTGACAGATCACTTGTCGGGTTATAATTATTACTTGTAATACTGCAGGTAAATAACTCAAAATCTTACCTGTTCATCGGCGAGGCGACTGGCAGAAACCGCACGTCTATATAAACCCCCTCCTTCCCGCTCAGCACCACGGATCCGTTGATGGACTTCAGGTAGATATCCTGGTCAGCACTCCAGAGAAGTTCCTATGAATCAAAAATAAACCTTAAATGATTTCAATCTGTTATAGCTATCAGATATTTTAGGTCTAAGGGGGTCCTCCAACATCTTCTGGCCCCAAGCCAACCTTGCCTGCAAGCTGGTGCACCGTGCTGATCAACGAAGGAGGCTTTGGCGACGGCTCCCCTTTATGGGTTGGGAGGTCAGATGGCAGTCGCTCCCGTAAAGCCAACTCAAGCCAAAAAAAAAAACATGAGAAGTCAGTTAAGACGAAAACGACGCGCAGGGGGATCGTGCTACTCCTGTGTTAACTGGGTTAGGGCTACCGGGCCATGGGCGGGCCCGGTTAAAGACATTAGTCCTAAGGAAGATCCGCTTCGCATCGTGGAACGTTGGCACGCTGACGGGACGCGCTCGCGAGCTGGCCGATGTGCTCGCCAGGCGAAGGGTGGCCGAGGCGTTCCTGCAGGAGACTCGCTGGAGAGGCAACAGGTCCCGGAACATCGGGCACGGCTACAAGCTGATCTACGCGGGTTCTCCTGGTGAGGCCAATGGAGTGGGGGTGGTGCTGTCCGAGGAATTCCAGAATAGTGTCTTGAAAGTAAATCGCGTTAGCGACCGCCTTGTGGTCATGAGGGTGCTTATCGAAGGGGTCACGACCAATTTGATAAGTGCCTACGCACCGCAGGTCGGTTGTAGCGATTCGGATTAGGCGCTGTTTTGGGAGCAAATCGCCCAGCTCCTTTGCACTATTCCACTGTCCCAAGGCGTCGTTCTGGGTGGCGATCTGAACGGTCATGTCGGTGAACAGTGTGAGGAATACGGGCGTGTTCACGGTGGTTTTGGTTTTGGCAGTCGTAACGCTAAAGGCGAAGAGATTCTCCGGACGTGTATGGCCGTCGTGAACACGTTCTTCAAAAAGAGTCCCGAGCATCTGATCACCTACAAGAGCGGTAGGAGCGCAACCCAGAGCGACTACTTTCTCACCAGGAGAGCCCAGATCGGCAAGGTAGCTAACTGTAAGGTCATACCCGGAGAGAGTCTTACTGCCCAATACTACTTGTGATGGACCTGCGAGTGAAGCCTCGAGGCAAATGCTGGGAGCGCTGCCCGCCCCGAACCAGGTGGTGGCTGCCTGAAGGAACCAGATCCCATGACTTTGCTGCCGCTGTCGGTGTCCTGTGCAGCGCAGCGGATAGTGAGTCCGGGCAACAGCTCTGGGATAAGTTTCAGGCAGCTATCACCGGGGTGGCGAGGGTGGCGTTGGGTGTGTCTCGGGGTGGACGTGGGCGTGACAAGGAGACCTGGTGGTGAAACAAAGCAGTCCAGTAGGAGATCAGGGTAAAGAAACCCCTTTTCAAAGCGTGGCAAGCGTCCAAATCTCCTGAAGAGCCAGACGTGACCACTTACGTCCTTTGTACGATAAGTTGCGAGTTGTCTGAGGGGCAGAAGCTCGTTCACAAGTTGGCACGTTCGAGAGTCAAAGCAGCCCAGGATATTTCCAAGTGCCGCTGTGTAAATGACACTCTCGGTAACCTGCTATGCGAGGACCGCGCGGTGAAGGAGAGATGGCGCTCTGGTTTCCACGAGCTGCTCAACAAGCAGCACAAAGAGGTGCAGCCACCTGAACTCCCTCTAAATCAGGGACTAGTGCCCCCGGTAACGCCTGATGAAGTCCAATCGGCTCTTTGCCGCATGAAGAACCGGAAAGCTGTCGGACCGATGGAGTCCCTATCAAAGCGTGGAAATCGATGGGCTCTCGTGGTGTGGCCATACTCACCCACCTTTTCAACCGTATTCTCCTCACCGGGAAGATACCTGACCAATGGAGACTGAGCATTATCACGCCGGTCTTCAAGGGCAAAGGCTCGGTGCAGGAGTGCAGCAATTATCGCGGCATAAAGGTGATGTCCCACACCATGAAGCTCCTCGAGCGCATTGTGGACTCTCGGATTCAACAGGAGTGTACAATCTCGGAGTGTCAGTATGGGTTTCGACCGGGTTGCGGGACCATGGACCCCGTATTTGCCCTGAGAACGCTCATGGAGGGATACAGACTGAAGAATACACCTCTGCATCTCCTTTTCTTAGACATGCAGAAAGCCTTCGACTGTGTCCCTCGTGAGATGATCGGCAGGGCGCTGCGGTCCAGAGCCGTTCCTGAAGTCTTTATTGACATTATCCGGGACATGTACCACGATCCCAGTTCCATAGTTAGTGTAGAATATAGGCTTTTTGGTTGACTAAATTCATAGACATGAGAATTGTTAAAAACAAATATGTTTGTAATGTCACTTGGCGAGAGAATAAAAGATGGCTCCGGTGATTGTGAATTTTTTTTTTTGTTTTATTGAGTAAAGTCCCAAAAATATTGCAATGCCCTAACAGGGCGACACAAGCACTGTACTTAGTTTAATATCTTTTTAATACTGTGGCAAGCAATGAATGATTTGATTTGATTTGAAGATACTGCGGTGGATGTGTGGAGTCTCACGCAACGATCGCGTGCGTAACACCCACATCCGCGGCAGCCTTCGTGTTCCTGACATCGCAGACAAGCTGCAGGAGTGTCGCCTTCGTTGGTATGGTCATGTCACACAGAGATCGGCAAACTACGTGGGCAACAAATGTCTGGCCATGCCGCCTCCGCCAGGTACCGGTAGAAGAGGTCAACCCAAGAAGCGGTGGCTGGACGTCGTTAAGGGTGACATGCGTGCCAACAGACTCACCACTGAGGATGCACAAGACCGCGCGAAGTGGGCCAAGAAAATAAGAAAGGCGGACCCTGGGACCCCACACGCCAGTGTGGGTTCACAACCGGGATAGACCGCACGGATGCTGATAGCTATTAGAAATTAATGCATACATAATAAAAAAAAATACACAACACGTGCTTGTAAAAGCTTGTACGAATAAATAATAGTTTCACATTTGCTTTTATTGATAATTTTGTTACAGCAGTTTTTAGAAATTATTTTTAAATCCTTTAGGTACCTACTAGCTAAAGTATGAACCTGGGAACAGTATAACCTCAGAATAAGTAATAGTACTCCGTACAGAAGGTTCTCTCAAGAAACGCGGACATGTAAAAATGTCTTCTTTAATCTTACAAGTTCGTGTCACCCTATTACTTTTTAATTTGTCCATGCTATCGATCAAGGCCATGTTTAGGTAGCTCGCACCCGGAACCGAAATTTATCGCTTAGCACGAGCGTTCATATTTCACTGTGCACCGCTGAACGTAACCATGTCAGAGCGCAGGGTCGCAAATCACTGTTAACTTTTAAAAAGTGTTACATTAATTAATATAACATCGTTTAGCATTAGTAGTAGTTATTATTATTCTCATAATTACAAGTTACAGTTGAAACAAATCATGAAATAACGCGTTGTTGTTCGGCGGCGAGTGTGCGAGCCGAGCAGCAACCCACTGTCATACCCCAGAGAGGGGCCACGCGGCCTAGCGTACCCAAGCATTGAAGTGACACAGGCCTGGTATAACACAGCCTAAGCAAAACTGCACCGTGGACTACATACAGTTAGTACCAGAAATTACTAGAAGAAATGAATTGTTTCAAAGTCAAATCTAATGATTTTTATAGTGATACGCTAAAACCTGCAAATGGAGTTTAAGGCATGAAAATCGGAACGATTGATCTATAGAACATACGAATCAATTTGACCCGTAGCACGGCAAAAAATAAAAAAAAGTTGAGGAGATATACCGACATCTTTTTTTTGTATAAGAAAAAAAATAATGTTTTGAAATCTATCGTGTGTGGTATCTAATGAAAGGCTTACTGAGCAAATTCTAAAAATACTCGTGTATCATATCATTACATTTTAGTCACCTGTATTAAATTAAAATAGCAATAATTTTCAAAACAAACCAAGTTTAGGCTTCTCCAGATATGATACGGTTAAATATTTATTTGTGAAATATGTTTCAAATGGTACGTCCTCATATCTAACCCTATGAAAGGATTTTTTAAAATATTTACATTTAGTATTTTTTTATAATTTTTAAATTTTACAAAATGTGATAAAATTACGTATAGTTGAAACATGTACTTATGAAAAGTTCCATTTCAAACACTTGATTCTTGATCTGTTAGACGCCTTTGGCTTATTTCTGGTCTGGTACCTCGTAACACAAGGATATTTAGCCTTACTTCGAGACCATGACAAGGAGACATTACCTTGGACTCCATATGAGTTCCCTCGGAGCCCCGGAGATGTGCTGAGTTTTCAGAGCGAAGAATAAGGTCTTCATCCACTGGCGCAGTGATTCGTTTCGTTGAGACTTGCTGAAGCGAAAATTATACCAGGTGATTATCAAAAGACTTACAAAAACGATATGGCAAACTCATTATGTGATGTAGTAGTAACTATAAGTAAAAAGCATTTTTTTTAAAGGACTTCAATTTTGAAGTTTTCATACAAAAAATACTGACTGCTCGGCTGATTTGTATATACTTAAATACTTTGAGATTAAAGTTAATTAAACGAAATTCATTTTCACTAAGATAGTTTTTCTACATCACTCACAGAGTATGCCATATCGTTTTCGTAAGTCTTTAGTTAATCACCCGGTATACAATATAAATATTTAGTGGACTAGTATTCAAAACGTATTACCCTGTATATGAATCTTTAATAGTTACCCTATATTTTATGCTTTTACAATATTTAAGTGAAGTGTACAAAGTTCCATTTGATACATATTTTTAAATAGATTTTCATATAAAAATAAAATTAAAGATATTAATTAGTAAGAGTAAAAAACGAAGCCAATAGTTAGTTATAAGACATTATTCACTGAATATATGCCATATATAAAATATTAAATCTCACAGCAGATTCACTATGCAAGTTAAGAAGTGAGCTGTTAATAATATATAGCCATCACTCACTTACAGTCGTCACTCAAGAAAAAATTTGCCTCAACTTTCAAGTCAAGTCAAAGTCAAAATGCCATATTATATAAAATACATATCTGAGATAAATTAAAACAAAAAAAATATCTTCCTTAAGGTATAAAATAGAGCCCAGCATTTATAGATTGCCCCAGGTGCTAATAAACTCATCCTCCATTTCTAGAGATGGGAAAATTATAAAATATCGATCGAGATTTGAAACCGCGTCTTTCGCAAATCAGATAGCTGCTCTTACCAGCAACATACCGGAATCGTTATTAATTATTAAAATTTATTTCAACTTTCTTGAAAAATTTACAAAATAACTATGATTTTAGTAGCTTAGTGGTAAGAGTAACCGCTCGGTTTGCGGAATACGCGGGTTTGAATCCCAACGACCTAGGGCTGAAATTTGGATCTCTAGTGAAAATAATCTAAAATCAAAACAACAATTTCCCTCCGTCCTCACCTTAGCATGTATATTCTGCAGCCCCTCCGGCACGTTCAGCGCAGCAGCGCTCGTGCTGAACACCGTCTCCCCGGAGTCAGGGTCGACCAGCTCGAGCGCGTTCACTCCACGCACGAACACGCCGGAACTGTTCACCACCAGCTTGGTGTCGGAGCGGGCTAATCTAGTGGATATAATATAAATAAATATGCGCCAGACAACCCATCACTTGTTATGGTCTCGAAGTAGGAAGAAATATGTATCTCTGTTACGAGGTACCAGACAAGGAATCAATGAGGGCGTCTTCCAGCCCAGCGCACCTAGTCCCGAGCCAATTAAGAAAATGTCAGCACTTGCGATAAATTAGAAGACATACAACATATGCTGATAGATTAAACCTACCAACCTCTCGACTAGAAATGCATGCCTCCAGCCCCTTGGTCATCTCAATTAAAATGTACAATAAATTACCAATTTCCATTAAAAACAAAACCAAACTAAATATTTTCACTAAAAAACTAAAGTTCTCATACAAAAAAGTCCTACAGCATCAAAGAATTTATGAACGAAAAGCAACATTAGATCAAACGTATTTCTTAATATGGTAATTAATATACTCGTCGTAGGACTGTTTCGCATCAACCCTTCCTCTCTCCTAAAAACAAGCTAAACTGTGCTGTGCCCGACAGGCTCCATGATTTGATCACTGTTAGGGTGCTCGCACACGTCCGATAATCGGTGACCGATTTTTTGTAGGAGAAAAATAGAACGTACTGATAGCAATGGAGCAACGCACACGTCCGAAAAAAAGTAGGTCAGAAATAATATGAAATACTAAATCGGCCCGATTATCGGTCCGACAAAAAGTCTGACGTGGGTGTGCACCCTTAATATTGTACCACCTGTTTAACATTATGGAATGCAATAAATATTTGAGTATTGAGTACTGTGTCTAGAATAAAACCGAAAGGGAGGTACTGTTTGAAGAATTTAAATTAAACATTAAAGATAAGATGTCGGATTGATACAAAACATTTTGGCAGAACCAAAATCAGAAGCAGCTAAAAAATATGCACTCTAGTAAAACTTATTGTACAGTGATTGCCTTCCTTACCTGTTATGTTTTTTTATTATTAATTTACTTAAATTTAGTTTGTCACTGTGAAGATATAATGGGGCTGGCAATATCGCTGTGATAAAAGCCCCAAACCAAATAAAGAGAAAAAAATTATAATATATATACCATTGTATTGACTTGACCGGGAATTGAACCCTGGACACAATGTAGGTAAAGGCGAGAAACCGTGCTACAGCGCACTGCGCCAATTGTGTCGCAATCAAAAACAATACCAATAATTATTGTATCTTGTATTGTGAAATTATTTTAATCTAAAGATAGTTTGAGCAAATGAGTGTTCAATGTTGCACAATTTACTGTTGTTAATACCTACAGCTAAAATACGATTAATTCTTTTCTTCTATATAATCATGATTAAAATATGAAAAATATATCACCATAAAATGAATTTTGATTTAGTTAAATAAAAGTCTACTTGATTCATAGTTAATTTAATATTAGTTGAAACAATCATTCCCATAATTATTATTTTCACCCTTCATTCATTCAAATTCACAAATAAACATGTCCTTCAACATTATAAAACACAGCACACCTTAAAATCTGAGCTATTCTGTTTTCAAACACCCCACAATGAAACCCTGTTGGTAATGGTTTGTTTCATTTTCATAAACATATTTCAAAATGGTATTCAGAAGTTTCTTACCTGGTCTGCAAATTAAAGTTGACCGATCCATTCTCACTGGTAATGGTTACGGGCTGGTCACGGAACCCCTCAATCAGTCCGTCTCTTTTATACACATGCTCCAGTTCTGTGTTACCCATGAGTTTTATAGCATTGTGCTCTGGTAGGAACTCCATGCTCTCCATGCCTGAAAATTGAAGGTAAAAAACATTACAACATATATTTTTATTTTGTATTTGCTGATATCAAATTAATATGTTATAAAATATTAAACAATTTATTTGTACGCAAAAATGCATTGGACAACATTTAGGAACGCAATAGTGCAAGTGAATTATAAAATTATTATTAAATATTATTCATTTGGAAAAAATATGTAAATTCTATCACAGCTTAAGAGTGTTGACGAATTTATTATACACTAAGTCCTAATGTTTTAGAGATGTAATGTTTCCCAAACATTTGGTTACCTACCTTGGCCAAGTCGCAAAACAGCAAGAATGGTAAATGTGAGGATAAGATTCCCAATGGCTAACGCAAACAGCAAACATACGAGCGTCCAGAAAGCGAAAGTCTTCCTCCCTTTATGCACTGACTTCGTAACATCATTCCCATTCTTATCAGAATAATTTTTAACAGTTCCAGAGGTTTTATTCATGAAAACCTGACTCTGGGTAGGCGTCTTCGTAATAAGCGCTCTTTCGGCGCGATTTCTTTCCAGCGTGCTTTCCGACATAGCTTCGGAGGCAGGAGAAACTCCACGCAATCCACCAAACATACCAAACACACTGTTTATTCGTGATATTTGGTGAGATCGTCAATTTAAAAATAGCCCAAATGTTTTCGCAAATCTGACAACTCAAATTATCGAGCGAAGTTGCGGCAATTCCATTGGCCACTCATTGACCAATAGGAATAGGAGATAATCATTACGGCTTGGTGTCTCAAAATTGGCCATTGTGTATGGTTATCTTTCATTTCCGGTCATGGAAGGACCCTAACTAACCCTTCAATGAGGCTTCCGGTTCAGATATTTTTGAGAAATTTTGAGGCCCTTTTCCTGAAAGTGTAATGATGCCTTGAAAAATATTATAGTTAGTCTGTGGTTTTTAGACGTTTGTTGGTAATGACAACATGACAAAACAAAATGATTTGACAATCTGTGTTTGACAATTTCGCCTTGTAATCATGGCGTCAGAACGTTATAGTTTTTCTCTTACAACTTTCAGGTAATTTCTCATTATTTACGTGTCTTTTTACTGTAATATTATCCTAAAATTGTTCTGCATTAGTTGATTAAAGTTTCCAGCCTCGAGAAAAAGTTTTTACTTTGATACTTTACCTGTAGTTAGACTGTGAACTTACAGTGTTTGAAAGTATTTTAATGTACAAAATCGAAGTGTTTTTGTTACAGCCCGTCCGGCAAGTTGGTGCAAATTGAATATGCTTTAGCCGCTGTAGCCGCCGGTGGCACGTCCGTTGGCATAAAAGGTAAGTTTTGCATGAATTTTGTTCCGTAGATTTTAGGTTAGACTGCTGTCAGCTTTTGTTACAAAAACATAAGAAAATGTTTCCTTTCGATGGTTAAAAGCCAATACATACTCATTATTGAATATTCTTAGTTAAACTACGAGTACTGAAATTGGCCTCACTTTATGTGCAGCTTAAATATTGCATAGTCATACTTTCTTCTAAAACTTCGACTCAAAATTTGTTTCAGCATCCAATGGCGTCGTTATTGCAACCGAAAACAAGCATAAAAGTATTCTGTATGATGAACATAGTGTGAATAAAGTTGAAAAGATCACGGGGCATATTGGTAAGTTTTAATTTGTAGAAAAATGTCTGTCAACCATGCTTTAGAAGTGTCTGTTAAACTTCTAACATTAAGGTCCCTTATTACCACACTGTCTTGCGTGTAGCTCCTCCTGCATTGACATCAGTCAGATTTCCCTAAACAATGATTAGACAGTTATTAATTCTGTAAACTTTCAGGCATGGTATACTCTGGCATGGGACCCGACTACCGCCTGCTCGTCACACAAGCCCGCAAGATGGCACAGCAGTACTTCCTGATGTACCATGAGCCTATTCCTACTGCCCAGCTGGTGCAGCGTGTGGCCACGGTGATGCAGGAATACACTCAGTCTGGGTAAGTAAACAGAAAAGTTTATGAATTTGGCCACACAGATAAAACGGGTAAATCAAATAAACTGTTAACTAAAATTTAAAAAAACATTTTTTGATAATGTCTATATGATCTTGCTATTGAATAATATAAAAAAAAGATTTTAACTACTTTGAATGGCTCCTTAAATAAATGATACTGCCTGCTACAGTATGTGATTTCTACCCAAAACAAGTTGTCACTTTATTTATCAAAACTATGCAATGATGAAGCACAATTAGATTTAGCTGCAAAAAATCTATATTTCATCTGAATAACTAGCATTGGGTAGCTTAGGTACAGCTAAATAAATATTAACTTTAAGGATCCTTGAAAGTCTCAATTCTAAACCCTTATTTAAAATATAAAAAAATTTAAATAAAAATCATTTATTTAGACAGTTGTCCATAGATGTTAGTAACAATGAATACAAATCGAATGATTTGCCATCTGGCTCCAAATATACATATTACAAGACCCTTAAAGAAAATTTAATTAGTAAATGTTTTATAGTTTTAAGAGTTTTTTTGAATACTAAGTGTGTATTTATGAAGATTGGTAATTGTTAATTTTTGTATTTGTCAATAAGATTAAGATAGATGTTTAAACTTTTGAAATTTTGATGTGGAAAATTTTATTCAAATCTTTATTATGAATCACAGGTATAACAGTGATGTTCAGACCACCTTTATTTACCTTAATAAACAATAAATGATTACACACACAATGATAGAACTAGAAAAGTTCGGCCTGATTCTAGGGAGTCCTAGGGATCCCGCTTGAGTCCCTAGGAGCAGGTCGATCCTTTCCAGCTTCTATCTTTGTGTGTAATCATTTATTGTTTTTAAAAGTTTATAAAGGTGATCTAAACATCACTGTTATACCTGTGATTCATAATAAAGGTTTTCACAAAATAAAAAATAGTGCATTGTGTAATTGTAAAAATAAAAATTCAATTAATAAATGATTATGGTTATCATTGTGCAGTGGCGTGCGCCCGTTCGGCGTGTCGCTGCTGATCTGTGGGTGGGACAGCGACCGGCCCTACCTGTTCCAGTGCGACCCCTCCGGCGCCTACTTCGCCTGGAAGGCCACCGCTATGGGCAAGAACTTCAACAATGGGAAGACATTCCTCGAGAAAAGGTATGGATTTGTTTGTTTTATAAGTTAGTTTTAAACTTGCTGTCCGTCTGCTCCTTCGCCCGCTTAGACTATATTATTCCCTTTAAAATATAGCCTTAAAAAATTGCCTATGTTAGTTATCCCTGATAATGTAGCTTGATAATGGTGAATTAATGTTTCAAAATCGTTCCAGTAGTTTCGGAGCCTATTCAATGCAAACAATCAAACAAATCTTTACTCTTTAAAGTGTTTAGTAAAGATTTCTATGAAAATTTCACAATTGTGATCACGCATTTGACAAGAGTTGTGATTAAACCAATACCCATCCATTGTAGCGATGACTTGATTTCAATGATGGAGGCCTTTGCCCAGCAGTGGGACAGTATATAGGTTAATTACTTACTATAAATATTTAAAATCTCACTATCTAACCATAGACATATCAGATTTGACATAGGCAGTGCCACCCAGCCTACTGTTTCCTACAGGAATCCTAAGGCCACTAACTGGGGCAGATATGTAGAATGCCTTAGTGAAAATCTGGGCACTGTCAACAAAAGCATACGCTCCATTGAGCAGCTTGAATCAGCTACAGCGGGCGTAACCAAAGGCATGATCAACGCCTACCAGGACAATTGCCCGCTTAAACAAGGCAGCAGGAATCGTAAAAACATTCCAGGCTGGAATAAAACCCTGGATCGGCTTAGAGCCAGGGCTCGCGAGCTATTTAACATTGCTAAGCGAACTAAACAGTGGGAAGATTACTCCAAGGCTCTCACGGAATATAACCGAGAGCTAAGGAGAGTAAAGCGACAATCGTGGAGAAAGTTCTGTGAGGAGATAAATAGCGCCTCACATGCAGCTAGAATCCACAAAGTGCTTTCTAAGGCACCTACGTCACATCTGGCACTACTTAGGAAACCCGACGGGACGTTTACAAACTCAGCAGAAGAAACACTAGGGCTACTTACCCAAGTACACTTCCCGGGCTCCATACCGATTACTGGCAACCACCCACCTCCTAGGATTCCTAAGAGACCTAGGCCAAGGCCGGAAGACTGGAGAAGGGCGTCAGTAATCTTCAGACCCAGCCAGGTCAAATTGGCCATCAACAGCTTCAAGCCCTTCAAATCGGGAGGCCTCGATAGTATCTTCCTAGCGCTAATGCAGAAGGGCATCGAGGACCTTCTACCATTTATCGTCAAAATATTTAGAGCCAGCTATGCACATGGCTTTCTACCTACTGATTGGCCCAAGGTTAAGGTGGTCTTTATACCTAAGGCTGGCGACAAGGACAAGTCCCAACCTGAATCCTACAGGCCAATCAGTCTAACGTCTTTCCTTCTGAAGACGATGGAAAAGATATTAAACCTTTACATCAGAGAGAGCTACCTAAAGGTAAATCCTCTGCATGGAAGTCAACACGCCTATCGCTGCGGTAAATCCACTGAGTCTGCTCTGATGGAACTAACGGACAGACTGGAAAAGGCTATGGAGGACAAAGAGACAGCTCTTTGCGCCTTCCTTGACGTTGAGGGTGCATTTGATAACACCTCGACCGAAATCATAATCATAAGTATGAGGAACAAGGGCGTGGACGGAACCACCCTAAGGTGGATTGAATCCATGCTAACATCAAGGACGGTAAGAACGTCACTCCTTGATGTGCACGTAGAAGTCAAAGTGACAAGAGGCTGCCCACAGGGGGGCGTACTGTCTCCCCTGGAGTGGTCGATTGTCGTTGATGAACTTCTTTACCGTCTGAACAGCGCACACTTCACAACACAGGGATATGCGGACGACTTGGTGATAATGGTGGTTGGCAAATGCCTGAACACCACCTCAAGCCGAATGCAAGGTGCTCTGCGTCTTGTGGAGAACTGGTGCCGGGAAGTTGGCCTGTCGGTCAACGCAGACAAAACCACACTGGTGCCGTTCACCAGGAAAAGGAACTTGGAAGGCATTCGTGAGCCCACCTTGTTCAGCAAACCTATAGGGTTCTCCAAGGAGGTCAAATATCTGGGAGTTATCATCGACCAGAAACTTACTTGAAACTCTCATATCAGCTACATATCCAAAAAGGCGCGAATGGCTTTAGGTATATGTTGCCGTCTGGTCAGCACCAAATGGGGCCTCAGCCCTAAAGCTGCTCTCTGGATATACACTGCCATAGTGCGACCCATGATTGCCTATGCATGTGTCGTATGGTCCAAGAAGACCACCCAAATAACGAGCATTACCTTGCTCAGCAGGGTCCAAAGATTGGCCTGCTTGATTACAACTGGTGCCATGAGTTCTACACCTACCGTGGCTCTAGAAGCCATGCTGTCATTGTGCCCGCTCCACTTGCATCTTGGGATGGAAGCCAGAGCGGCCACGCTGAGGGCACTAGACGGTGAAAGTAGCCGGTACCAGTCAAAAAACATGAATGTCCTGAAAGCTGAGCTGCACAAAATGCCAGTCATGCTCATGCCTAAGGACAGCATGTCGGTACAGTATCTTTTTAAAAAATGGTACTCAGTTGAAATACCAGGTAGAAAGGAGTGGGAGGATGGCACTCCTGCAAACTTCCAAACCGGAGCCATCGTGTGGTACACTGATGGCTCCAGGATAAATGGGCGGGCTGGCTATGGAGTCTATGGCGAGAGACCTAAAGCGCAGATTCACAGCAGTCTGGGCCTACACGCCACCGTCTTCCAGGCCGAAATGACCGCCATCTTGCACTGCGCATAGGAGAACCTGGAAAGCGCTTTTAAAAATGAGAGTATATATATACTATCAGACAGTCAGGCAGCCCTTAGAGCGCTTGACGCAGTTGAAATCAACTCAAAACTCACCCTTGATTGTGCCGAAGCCCTGAACAAACTCGGGGTCAACAATAGGGTGACGATACGCTGGGTACCGGGACACTGTGATATCCCGGGTAACGAAACAGCAGACGAACTGGCCAGGGCGGGTGCGGCAACCATCACACATGCCCCTGAGCCTGTGGTGGGTATACCCAAATGCGCCCTGAGGCAGCCGCTATTAGCCCGAATGGAATACCTTAGCAGGAAACACTGGACCAGCAGCAATGGTATGGTACATGCTAAGGCACTCATCGAAGGCTACTCACACAAGTTCACCACAAAGGCCCTTGGATTAAGAAGGAGACAGATAAGAATCCTTACCAGAACCCTTACGGGGCACTGTAGGCTGAACAAACACGGACACTGGATTGGTATCGCTGAGTCACCGACCTGTAGATTCTGTCGTGAAGAGGAAGAGACCCCGGTCCATGTCCTATGCGACTGTGATGCTTTAATACACAGCAGAAGCCGCGTTTTCGGCGGGCACAAGCTTGCCCCTTCGGACGCCATTAACATCACTCTTAGGAAAATAATTCAGTTCATGATGGCTGTAGGCCTGGAGAGTGCTCTTTGAGGGGATGATGACCACAATAGATCAATCCTGGTCGCAGTGGTCAATCGCTTTGCCGACATCCTAATGCTAAACGAATAACGAATAATACTATAAATATTTAATGCCTCTCAGTGTGCGGTTAGTAACTTTATTGGGCTACAAGGCCTTCGTGGCGAG
This sequence comes from Udea olivalis, assembly GCA_947369235.1. Classification (NCBI taxonomy): domain Eukaryota; kingdom Metazoa; phylum Arthropoda; class Insecta; order Lepidoptera; family Crambidae; genus Udea; species Udea olivalis. The sequence continues at coordinate 8,918,017 of OX376368.1, read as the reverse complement.
TATCCTCAGGCAGGCCCTGGGCCACCACTATTGCCAAAAATGCAAGTTGATGATCCCATACATACATACCATCACGCCTTTTCCCAGGCAGAGGCAGGCAGAGACCAAATCTTTTCACTTGCTACGGTCCTGACACACCTCTTGCACTTCTTCCACTGTCATTATTCCTTTCATACATGCTCGTCAATTATGGGTACTCCTGACCTGACCTTTTCTGAGCACGTCTTGGACTTGTCCTAAGGTCTTCCCCTTTCAACAGCTACATCCACCCTCGCCTTGTAAATTTGTTTCGTTAAGAGGGCACAGCACGGTCGAGAGAATTGAAAATTAGGTATTTGTAAAATCTATTGCTGTGTTTTGCAAACGTCGAGCCCCCCTCAGTGTGATAGAGACAACTGCAAATTGGACCGAAATTACCTTTCAAAAGTACACAAAATTGGAGCTTCATAGTCCCTTATTCCCTTTTCGAAAACTCAACTGATTGAATAACTTTTTTTAGTAAAATTTATAAAAAGGCTTTGGCTGTGTTCCTATATTTTCCTTTTTTTTATATAATCTAATCTAATTAATTTTATGGATGTTTTAACACAGCGGAAAATCTGACCATTTTTTTAGATTATCTCTTTTGTTAATTAGTTTATAAAAAAAAGGAAAACATAGGGACATGCTTATGGTGGCCATAGATTTTTTGGGAAAAAATGATTGCTCTACTATCAATAACCAGCGAGGAAACTGGTGACTACGTTTGCATGGAAAAATGGCGCTTCTGTATTCTCTTAATCGCCTTTCATCCATAAATAAATAAATAAATATAAATAAATATCCCTGGACATTATTCCACACAGCGCCATCTAGCCCCAAAGTAAGCTAATTAAAGCTTGTGTTATGGGATACTAGACAACGGTTATACATACTTAAATACATTTTTTTTTGTAAATACATACTTATTATACATAGGAGACACCCAGACCAGTACAAACAGACATGTTCATGCACACAAATGTTTGTACTGTGCGGGGATCGAACCCGCGACCTCTGGTGTAGTAGCCAACTTCTTAACCATTACACCAAGTCGGTCGTCAATCCATCCTTTCCATTTATTTATTTATTTATTTATTCATTAAATTTACATGCAGGGTAACAGTTTACACCAAAACACCAGCAAGTCAACAATAAAAAAATTAGATTAATTTACAATATTTAAAAAAAAAAACAGAAAAAGAAATTAACAATAACAAAAATGTCAAACAATAAAAAATATCAAATTAAATGTCAAAAAATAGAGAAAACAAATCAAATAATAGTAAATATAACAAAAGTCACAATAATCAAAAAAATATATATAACTAAACCAAAAAAGATAAATTACATGCTGAAAAAAGTACAGGCCGTAGCACAGATTTGCGCTAGGCGATCAGCGAATAAATCAAGTTCATCGTACTGAGCGAGAATGTCACCGATCAGAGTCAGAGCGCGTACCGTGGGCGCTTGAGCAGCGTGTCGTGTGCGCGTGTCAGGCCTATGCAACAGACGCGAGCGGCGTCCATATGCCCAAACAGAGCATTGCGAAGTTTGGCAGGAGTGACATTGAGTGATAAAGTAAGGAATAGCATAATAACAGAGTGATGTGCTGTGAAAGAGGATGTTGTCACAAAAATTGAGATGGGAATGCTACGATGGTTTGGGCATATGGAAAGGATGGATGAAAGGCGATTAACAAAACAAATTTACAAGGCGAGGGTGGATGGAGCTGTTGAAGGTGAAGGCCTAGACGGACGTGCTCAGGACAAGTCCAAGACGTGCTCAGAAAAGGTCAGGTCAGGAGTACCCATAATCGACGAGCATGTATGAAAGGATTAATGAGAGTGGAAGAAGCGCAAGAGATGTGTCAGGACCGTAGCAAGTGGAAAGATGTGGTCTTTGCCTACCCCGTTGGGAAAAAGGCGTGATGGTATGTATACTAATAATAATAATAATTCAGAATGGATGTAGGGTTGGGTCCCGAGGTACTAAAGAACTCCTCCTCATAGACACGTCTATTTGCCAACAAGTCCGGCGGAATCGGAAAGCTCTTTCAACTGCTTGGATTGACTATAAGAAGGCCTATGATTCGGTGCCCCATTCATGGCTCAGGAGGATCTTAGAGCTGTATAAAATTGATACAATTTTGAGATCTTTCTTGAGCACATGCATAGGGCAGTGGATCACAGTCCTTCGTCAGCCAGGTAGTGGAAATGGCTCCCCTGATCAGCAGGACTTCATAAGGATAGAGCGAGGTATTTTCCAGGGCGATAGTTTAAGTCCTTTGTGGTTTTGTTTAGCTTTAAATCCTCTTAGTACCTTACTAAAGGATTCAAAGCTAGGCTATCGGCTTCGCAGAGGGGGTGAGTTCATCCCTCATTTGCTGTACATGGATGACCTGAAGCTGTTTGCACCAAGCCCCCAGGTATTGATGGATCTGTTAAAAATCACTGAGATTTTTAGCAATGCCATCAAGATGGAGTACGGTGTAGACAAGTGTGTGGTCATGCATGTACAAGAAGGGAGGGTTGTAGATTCACCGAATTTACAGCTCTCTGAGACGATGACACTCAGATCCCTCTCTGAAGCCGAAACCTACAAATATCTTGGTATGTCAGAGTCATTGGGTGTATCAGTAGCAGACGTCAAGCAATCGGTGAGGGAGCGCTTCTTTAGTCGCCTTACAAAGGTACTCAAGAATTCTTTGTCAGGTGGCAATAAGGTGCGCGCCTTCAACGGTTGGGTGATGCCTTTATTGATATACTCCTTTGGTATACTAAGATGGACTCAAACTGAGCTGGACGCCCTGGATGTACGGGTTCGAAACTTGCTCACAACATTTCGCATGTTACACCCACGCTCGTCTGTCATGAGACTGTATATCCCGCGGAAGGTGGGAGGTCGTGGCTTTTTAAATGCCAAGAACCTTCACAACCGCGAGGTGTGCAGTCTTAGGAGGTTTTTCCTCAGCAACGAATGTGGGATACACCGCGATGTTGTGGCAGTTGATAAGGGCCTCACGCCGCTATCCTTGGCGAATGAGAACTGGCGTCAACCACCGGTGCTCACCACCGACGACCGCAAGGAAATATGAAGGAGCAAGGAGCTGCATGGGAGGTTCTATCGGGCCTTAACAGGGCCCGATGTGGACCTCAACGCAGCTACGCTTCGGGGACCTCTTTGGGGTAACCGAGGGTTTTGTCTGTGCAATTGCTGATGAAGTTATCAAGGTGAATAACTACCGGAAATACATCATGAAGGACGGTACGGTCGACATCTGTCGGGCATGCCGCCGTCCTGGCGAGTCTATTCGCCACGTTATTTCCGGTTGTTCTCACCTTGCTAACGGAGAGTACTTGCACAGGCACAACCTAGTAGCCAGGATCATCCACCAGCAACTTGCTCTTCGGTATGGCCTTGTCGAGTCGGAGGTACCGTACTATAAGTACGCACCGGTACCAGTTCTCGAAAATAGTCGTGCATTGCTCTATTGGGATCGCTCTATCATCACGGACAGGACTATTGTAGCCAATAAGCATGATATCGTGCTGGTAGACCGATCCCAACGCCAGGCAGTGCTCGTCGACATCACCATTCCCCATGACGATAACCTCGTAAAAGCTGAGAAGGACAAACTCAGCAAGTACCTTGACTTGGCTCACGAGGTGACCGCCATGTGGAATGTTGATTCGACGATCATTGTTCCGATAGTCGTATCGGCAAACGGCTTAATAGCGAAGAGCCTCGACCAACACCTCGAGAGGCTCTCGCTCAGCGGTTGGGTCAAGGGTCAGATGCAGAAGGCGGTGCTCCTGGACACGGCTCGCATTGTCAGGAGGTTCCTCTCTCTGCAGCCCTAACCACCGGTAGTCTGGGCCTTGCCTGCCCTGCTGCCGGCGGCACCCTAGGTTAAGGTTTTTATAGTATTTTTATAAATCATTGTTTTTATAACTTTCAGCTTAGGTTTTATAATTGTAATTATTTAGTTTTTATAATTATGATTCTTAAGTTGTTTTTATTGTTGTGAATCATTGTTTTTGTAAGAATACTGTACAAATTTTATACCTAAGTTTTATGCTAAATAAAGAAGATAATAATAAAAAGCATTTATTTCTCTTTCACAATTATAGCTTACACTTTTAGGTCTAACTTACATTTAACAATTCATTTGGTGAGGTAATGATGTGAGAAACTGGTATCCGCACTAGGTTAAAAACCTGTCTTACAGATTACCAGGCTCTCGCCTCTCAGCTTCGTACATATAAATTTGCTAAACAACAGTGAAAAAAAGAATTTAAAACCAAAAGTTGGTACTTTTAGACAACCTAGGAAGTTCGTGTGTGTGTGTGTGTGTGTGTGTGTGTGTGTGTGCGCGCGCGTTTTATAAACATAAAATAACTAAGATGGTATAATAAATAGATTTTCTGTTTCGTTAAACGTCAGGGTCTGCAGCCAATCTGTGACTTTTTTCTTACACTGTTCTTTGGGAAGAAAATAGATGGACAGGATCGTATATGTATGTGTCTTAGCATTCCCGTCTCAATTTTAGATTTGATGATCCCAGGCTATTCGAAAAACGCCAAATAACCAGAATTTATTTTTTTCTCCATTACAGATACTCCGAAGAGCTGGAACTCGATGACGCCGTCCACACCGCGATCTTGACCTTGAAGGAAGGCTTCGAAGGTCAGATCAGCGCCGACAACATCGAAGTGGGTATCTGCGACGCCGCGGGCTTCCGGCGGCTGGACCCCGCGCACGTGAAGGACTACCTCGCGAACATACCTTAAGATCTATTATCACCTACAATATTACTTAAATAATAAACTGCGTTTTGTAATGCCTGTGGGGTTTTTCATTTATCACCTTTTTAAATTGACCTCTACTGGGTTTCCACTCGCGGCGTCGCCCGCGTGAATTATTTTTATGACATGAAAACTAATTATTTCAAAACAAGTATATCCCTATAAATATATGGCTGTCTGATGGTATGGTCTTTTTTTCTGTTTTATGTTTTGTTGTTATTGCCTTCTTCTTTTGTGTTTACTTTATAAATTGTAATGTAACGATGTCCTTAGGCTGTATGGCACAATATCCGCAAGTAACGGTGTGTAAAATAAAAAAAAAAATTTTGTCGTTAAATTTTGCTAACTCAGAGTGTCACAGAGTGGTGACTTTTAAGTGACATAGGAGTTAAATAACGTGAATTACGCGTTTTCAAGTCTAAAACATCGAAAAATGTTTTTCTATTTTTTATACCAATCGCAGATAATGTCGCTTTTTAACAGTGAAAAAGTTTTTGAAATCGGTCAAACATACAAACTCACAAACGCTTAGCTCTTTTTAATATGATTGTTCTTTAGAGAAACGGAAAACTCTGCAATATAAATAAATAAGGGCGGTTATAAACCAGCGTTTCGTACGCGCATTTTTGGAAGAGATACGCGCCTACATGCTCTTTTGCTACACTCGTACGAACGTTGACGCGCTTACAAGCTCGATTAAGTCATGTCGATACTCACTCACCACTACCCGTTCGAGCGAACACGCCGCAATAAGCTCGTGTACGCGAGTTTGGTATTTTGCAGCGCGTTTAAATAAACAAATATCTAGGACAATTCGCACCAAGATCATTTGACCCCAAACTAAGGTGAGCTTGTACTATGAGTGTCGGAGCCTGATAAACATACTTTAATGTTTCTAAATACATACACACGACAATACAAATGTTTGCTAACAACGCGTGCGAGTGCGGCTTTTCCCCACAAAACATGAGTCGCCTTCTACTGTGCCCCGTATGCCCGGCTAGTTGCACATATTATGAGGACCTCATGAGTGCCAGCAACAATGCCGTGCAAGTGGCGGAATTCTGGTCGCACGTAGTGTAGTGTTGCCACTCGACACGATGAGAAGAAGAAATGTTTGTCATAGGTGGGGATCGAACTCACGACCTCCGGCGCTAAAGGCAGGATCGCTGCCGTTGCGCCAACAGGCCAGTCTAATGTTGCGCGCATGTAAGCAGGTATGCCAAAGCAACCATATTTACCGTACGCAAACCGCCCTGCGTACAAACGAAGGTTTCTGTTCATTATGCTTCAAACTGAGCATAGTGTGCGATAACGCTCATTGGGGGAGGGCTATGTCTAGCAGTTGACTAAGAGAGGCTGATTATGGGTTTAAACTTATGTTTTGTCCTGCTGTTTGATCTGGATCCATACCATCTAAGTTGAAAACGAATCATTCAAATGCAATGCTTAAGGCCTGCACAGACGAGGGATTATGCGCGGCGTACTTTTTTCTCCGTCAAAATAGTACCCTTACAAATTGCAACGAGCAACGCACACGGACGACTAAAGGTAAGCTGAACAGAAAATCCGCAACCCCGCGGAGCGTAGCGAATTAAAGTGCGTGAGCATCCGCGAAAAAGATAGAACGAGCCAACTATGAGCAGTCAACGCACACGGCGGACTTTACTCCGCGTTAAAAATCGATTCGAAATAAGGAGATGGATGGACCCAGTATTCTCTTTTAAAACGTCTTCTCTTTTGCTTAAACTTCATGTAAATTACAGCACGTTATCTCAGAATATTTAAATACTCTCGGACAAAAGTACGTTTGTATGACTTTGTCATAAACTATATCTATGTAGGAATAAAAAAAACCAACAAAATTCAATTCATAATAATATTTATTCAATATTTTCTTATAACCTTACATTTGAAGGCGAATACAAAAAATACATCGAGTCGCTTCGATCAGATAGCTACCGTAACATTATAATGTACATTTGTTCGCATCCGCGAGAATCACACAATGGAGATACATTTATTACGCAATAATACAGTCTAGAACATTTTACATTTTTAACAATTTTGATGTCATTGCTAGAAAAACCGACAAAGCTGACAATGTCACACCCCAGTGCAACTTATATAAGAAATACCTTTTGACATTTCATGTTTGTCACGCTGCAATAACTTTGTACAAGCGTGATAACATTTCTCAACAATTTAACATAAAACATCAGATTTAAGGTTTTGATCACTTTTTTTTAATCACTCGTTATTGTAACCTTACTGCAATACTGAAAACAGAGCACATGTAAAAAAGGTTTCAATATTATTATGATAAATTCGAGAGATGAGGCAGTAAAATCTGTTAAATAATATTATACACTTGAGCAAATCTTTGCCAGTTAATAATTCGAATAGTATCGTGACGTAAAGCAAATTTGAGCACGCTTCAAAATACTTTACCGTCACGTCACTTGTCAGTAGAAGCGAAAAGGAGAGCTATAGATGTAATGACTGTTCAACTTTGTCCTTACATAATTCGGGCGTTAGGCAAATAGACTATCAAAAAGGGTACTTTTAGGAATTTTCAGCTTTCTCGGTCTTTCTCGGTCCTATATGTGGCTCTAATTTAAACAAATATCAACGCCATCCTGAAGTTCTAAATTTTGAGACTATTCACCAAACAGTCTGACGTAACATGTATCCAAAACTATAATTTTCATACCGCTCGTTCATGAATGAACATGGAATGAACAACGAGTTTTATTTGGAGAGTAAAGAATTTCTGAATTAGATTCATTCATTAAAAATTCATAATTATTTTCTGAGCACATTCTTTAAAAGTATGAACCTGTCATGTGCTAATTCTGTATCTCTTTTTAGAAACTGTTATCAGCACAACCATAATGATTATAATTATTATATTAGAAGTCTATTAAGAAATTGTAATGGCTTTAATTCAGTTGTACCGATCTCCAAACTAAGCCTAACTCAACTTGTTTCACAAATTTCTATTTACTGAATGAAATGAGATGAGACAGATGTATTTCAAGTTTAAATTAATAATTTGGCATTAAACCTGTTACCAAAATGCAAATGTTAAAATTTTGGTCCTAATTTTTTCAGCGAGTAGGAAAAGTGAAAGATAAGTTGTTTTAGTCCAGAAATCAATACGACAGGATTGCCGCCAATGTGAAGGTTAAAGTGTGTTAATTATATTGCAATCACTATACATAACATTATACTGCCCATAGTGCGAGATGCACAAAAAGATTTGAATGTGAATTCGTACGGCACCTGCAAATGTTGCCCGATTTTGCCGCTAGATGGCGCGATGGTGAATCAATTCGAATATCTTTGTGTAACTCGCACTACGCACTCTGAAGTTACCATTTTGTTACTAAATGTGATGACTTTTTCTTAATAACTGTTACTGCTACTTAGACCAAGTCTCACTCTTTATGTGACTTGCTAAAAGGCGTCCCAAAGACTTAAGTTTAAGACGTTTCTGTGGAGAGGGCAATAAATGAATAGTTAGGTAGCACATCATTATTCGACATCATTTTTCAATCATTATCATTAATTTTAATAATTGCAATCTTGAGATTTCTGCCATCGTACCAACGTACACGACTCCAACCTTCACACAACATAACATTGCGTCCTCGTATGAAATAATCTACAAATAATTTAAAATAACTACCACTATATATATATATAAACGGATGCAATACTGTGCGGTCTGTCTGTTACACCGCGCCCGCCGCGTTCTCGTGGCCGACGATCTGGTATGTTATTAGGTATTCTGGATAAGCCTGGAAGAAAAAAATAGGAAAAGGCTTAAAATTACTGAATATACGCTCACGACTAGTCATTTCAACATACGATGGGTGGCTATATAGAATTTTAGTTCAAGCACGTTGTATTTCGAGACAGATAAAAACAAATTAGAGATATACCGCTTTGTTAAATCAAAGTATGTTTTGCAATGCTCCTCATATTATTAATAAACTTCCAGACTTTTTCGCAATATTAATGATTTAACCATTTTTTTTTTAATATGCGCCAGACAACACACCTCTTGTAATGGTCTCGAAATAGGGATTAATATCCCTGTGTCACGAGGTACCACACAAGGAAATAAGCTAGGGCCGTCTCCCAGCACACCCAGACCCGAGTCAATTCAGAAAAGTTCGTTTCCTGAATTGACCCGACCGGGAATCGAACCCGGGACACTGCGGTAATCGAGGCGAGAAACCGTGCTACAGCGCACTACGCCAATCGTGTCTTTAAAACGGAACTCCATGATCTTCTCGTTCTAAAGTGCTATTACGCTATCACTGAATTTTTGTGCGACGGCAGCTTGCTACGATACAGATTGTAGTCCGATTTGTTGGCAATTTGTTTGAATTAACTTAATTTGATTGTGTTCTATTTACTTCTTGACATACCTATCTAATTACTTCTTTTTTTATTGACTATTTTGTAATGAATTTGGACATTCGGATTAAGATTGTGACTATTGGATGCCTGTGAGGCGGACACAGTGAGACTCTCAAATATGTATGATCAATGAATAAATGTTTATTTGCATAAAACATGGTGAGTACTATTTACAGATCTTATGATAAAGACTGAGCAAGCATGTTTTATCGACAGCCGATATGCAAATTTGATCGTCGTGCAATTAATAACATATTTAAATTAAAGTCAACATAAATTACAATTTAGATGTACAATCAATATTATAGAACAGTTAGTCAGTCATACGTCAATAAAAACGAAAGGATATGAATTATACAAATATGGTCATAAATTCAATATAAAAATGTCAACAGAAAAAATTACCCACTAACAATTTAGAATTGAGATTTGAACATTATTGTTATACCTGTGATTCACAATAAAGTTTATTTGTATTTATATATAAGTTCCATTTCAATTCAATAATCTCTTGAGGTATCATAATGAATTGGAAGTTTTAAAATTGTTTAAACAAAAAGTCAAATTACTTAGACTTGATTGTATTGGAAGTAAGCGATAGTAATGAGGGTTAAGAACATTAAAAAGAAGAAATTAAAACAGTGGAAATATTAATAAATACACGTTTACTAACTTTAGAATGAAATACTGTATCACTCAGTTCAAAAGCCCACCGAATTTGTAACAAAATACATGGTAAAAAATCTTGTATTGAAAAACAGTAACTGCTAAGTTTCTCAGTCCAGAAGCAACACCTTGCCCACTCATTATATTTTTGCATTGTATACAGGGTGTAAAAGGGCCCTTAACGAAGCCGACGTCTGCGCACTCAGACCATTAAATCAAGTCACAGAAAAAAATAATTATTGACGGAAAACGGGTTTTTTTGGGTGTAAATTTTAAACCTAAAAACGGACTACGCAATGTAACGCGTGCAACAGACCGCTCCTGCGCTTGTGTGCGTGCGCGCGGCTGTGACGCATAGTCGAGGGGTGCGCACGATGTACATTGCTAGTTGAACGTTTTGAAGCAATTTTTTGTTAGGAAATACTTGAAATTTTGATAATGTTTCTTAAGACAAAAATTAATTAATAATGACTAGAGTTTGTTTTCATCAAAATCTTGAGATTTTTGACTTTGACCTTCAATAACTTGGTAACTATTGAGTTCCAAGGTATGGTCTAGAAATAAAAAATGTTCCTGATGATGTGCAGAATACGTAGGTGTCGGCTTCTTAAAGGGTCTTTTTACACCCTTTATTAGTAAGATATTTGGACGTATTCTCACATATTTAAACTCAAGTTTCAAAGAGTTTAACTTATCATCTTCTATCGAATGGTGTGTGTTGAGCTTGCGTGTGTGTGGGTGTGTGTATGTGACATGTACTAGCGCTCACCTGCTCGCCGCGGTACACGACGTACTCCGGGAAGCACAGCCCGCCCTGCGAGGGCCGCCCCGCCACGCTGTGGTGGCCGGGCGGCGCGTGCGCCATCTTCATCGCGCTCATCAGCTGGAACGCGCGCCCTAACGTTACGCGGCAGAGGAGCATTTGTCTGGGGAGGAAAAACGTTTTTTTGTAACTATGTCAGGCGTAGATATTTTGATGCACGATGTGCAAGAGAGCAGCGATGGTTTAAATCTGCCGCCGAGTTCACTACCGCGACAAAAAATATTATATATTTTATATTTTAAAATATTTGATGAATTTACCATAATTATTTAGTTATCTAGTATTCACAATGCTCAAAATTCAATACGACAGATCGGATAGGGTTACAGTAACTCAAAGAACCCGAAACCTATCGTTGTCACACCTGTAGTGAGATTATTTTTTTGTCATTTCACTAAGAAAACCGTCAATAGAATGTGATTTCAAAATAAAGTAACCACCAATGAATCCTTCATTGACTGACCTGTTGGCGCAATGGCAGCGATCCTGCCTTTAGCGCCGGAGGTCGTGGGCTCGATCCCCACCCATGACAAATATTTGTGTGACGAACATTTGTATTTGTTATGTGTCTGGGTGTTATTATCTATTTAAGTATGTATTTAGAAATATTTAAGTATGTTTATCAGTCTCTGACGCCCATATTACAAGCTCTGCTTAGTTTGGGGTCAGATGATCTTGGTGTGAATTGTCCCAGATATTTATTTATTGAAAAGGTATTTTTAGGAGAGCGGGAGATATTATTATCTCCACTTCGGGGGCAGATACCTTAAGATAAACCACCTAAAAAGACATGTGTTATCAACGGTAACCACTCACCTATGACATAAATAGCAGCTCCTATCCTTGTGCGTGGGGCAGCCCGAGCCCCCCCCGAAGCCGTAGACGTACTGGTTGCTCTTCGACGAGTGCTCGGCGAAGTAGATGCCGGCGCCGAACATGCCGCCTGAGTACCGGTGACAAAATATGTTTTTCTTAAACATGCTCGGAAATATTGTCATTACTTTTGAATAAAGAACACGCGAAGTATCATATTTACGTAGACTGAAAACCCAAAATCACTTCCCGGCGCGTTCTTTGAATTTCGAATGTTGTATGAAACGGTGTGCTGTTTGAATTTAGAACTCTTTCATCTATCGTACACATGCGTTCTCGTGGCTGTATAGCCACAGATGCGTTTACCTTTCGGCACAAATTGTAAAATAAAAAAAAACAAATTTGCGGTAAAGCGGAGTTGTTATTTTGTTAATAATATTAATAAAATTTATTATGTAAAAGGCCCTTTTTATTTCCTTGCATTTTTTTAAGAAAAACACTATATATGCCTCGGCCGAAATAGGCAATTGCCTGTCTCGTATCATTGAAGTCCTCGCCTGCGGCTCGGCCTTCAAACTCATACTCGACCTGCAATTGCCTATTTCGCTGCCTTTGCAATAATGTACTATTAACAAAAGAACATACATTTTCCTTGTTTATATTTCTTTATTTACTGCATTACATGCGTTTGGGAGCCGAGAAACTGCTTTGATTTCTAGTGAAATAAAACTAACTAGGTATATATGATAGTTCATATATACCTAGTCTCTTTTATTTTTAGTGGGTCAAAATCCGCGCAAAAGTGACTGAATAGGCAAAAATCACTGGTTAAAGCATGTCCGCCATCTTGCTTTTTCAAATGACAGTTATTAGGAATGTCGGCCATCTTGGATTTTCAAATGATAGTTATTAGGAATGTCGGCCATCTTGGATTTTAAAATGTCATTTTCGTTATGAGAACTTCGTGAAGCCTCAAGAATGATACTTGGTTTTTGTTCTCAGCAAGAAAAACAGTATTTCCATCCCAGCAACAATACTTTTAATATAAAAACAAGCAACTTACCGATTTTCTTTGCTAAAAGTGTCATTGAATGCGTCCCTGAAGCCTAATGAGCGAATAACAGTCCGTTGCGAAGGGTTACCTATAACATTAGTAACGTAAACCTGCTCTAAGCGACCCTTCCACCACTCACCGATATAAGCGTGCCTCTCGTCGAAGCCCTTCTGCACGATGGCGTTGATGAAGGGCGAGCCGTGGAACAGCATCCGCTCGTGCGCGTTCCCCGCCTCCTCGGCGACTTCGCGCCTTCTGTGCTGGTACCTCTCCCAGAGTCTGCCGTTTGCTATCTTTTGTATCTGTTAAAGGAAAAGGAAAGATAATCAAACTACTAACAAAAAATGATAAAAAGACACGTTGATAAGGTCCTTATAAGAAATCTCAAGGTGGTTCAGAGAGCTATGGAGAGAGTTTTGCTCGGCATTCCGCCACAGGAGTGAGTGAACCGAACAGGGACAACGCATCAACAATCTGTGACTTGGAGCGTGGGCTGTGCTTGAGTAGTGGCCGAGCCGGTATAAACCGGTTTCTCTCCGAACTCCGTGCTTACGCACACACGCGAACTGTCAAGGCGCGGTTGTTGAAGCTAGCTAAAAGATATCTCTGTTCCGTTTATTTACTCATGTGATTTCGCTACGGGTTCACTTACTTTACTTTAAGTATTGATGGATAAGAAACGAATAAAGCACGAAATTCCTTAAGTAAAGTAAAGTAAAGTAAAAAATCATTTATTCATTTAAGCTTGTATAAAGCACTTATGACATGTCAAAAAAAGTATACAGAAATAATAATAATAAACGTAAATAAAATAGTACAATATTAGTACACATCGTGAATATACATAATGTGAATCTACCACCGGTTCGGACGTTGCTTCTTATCGAGAAGACTCCGGCAAGAAACTCGATAGTTACTCTTTTCAACTTTGTTTGTTTTACAAAAAATAAATTCAGAGTATAGTCAATGCGAGTAGAAAAAAGAACACAATATTGAGCAGAGGAGCAGATTATTCCTACTATGACCACAAACTTTTGTCGTTCAAGTAATCCTCTACATTATAATAACCTTGTTTCATTAACTTTGCTTTAATTGCAGACTTAAACTTGTGAAGAGGTAGATCAACAAGACTTTGAGGTATTTTGTTAAAGTATTTTACAGATTGACCCACAAATGAGTTTCCCACCTTGTGTAGCCTAAGACTGGGAGTTTTCAATTTGTTTTTATTTCTGGTATTATGTTTATGAGTGTCACTGTTTTTTTTGAACAGATGCAAGTTTTTGCGCACATACATTATGTTATCTAAAATATACTGAGCATGCACAGTTAAAATATCGATCTTCTTAAATACTTCCCTAAGCGAGTCGCGTGGTCTAAGTTTGTAAATGGAGCGGATGGCTCTTTTTTGAAGTACAAAAATGGTGTTCAAGTCTGCAGCTGAACCCCACAACAGTAGACCATACGACATAACACTATGAAAGTAGCTAAAATATACTAGTCTTGCTGTTTCAATATCAGTCAAGAGTCGTATTTTTCTAACAGCACAAGCAGCGGAACTGAGTCTCCCTGCCAGGGCCGTTATATGCGGACCCCATTGCAACTTAGAATCTAAAGTTATTCCTAAAAATACAGTAGAATTTGTTAATTCTAATGGCTCGTCATTCATAGTTACAATAGTATCAACCTGTCTCACATTGGGCATAGAGAATTTGATGCACTTTGTTTTTTTTGCATTAAGTAATAAATTATTACTAGTGAACCAACATAGTACTTTTGAGAGAGTATTATTTACATCGTCAAATGCTTGCTTACCTCTGTCGACTTTAAAAATCAACGAGGTATCGTCAGCAAATAATACTATCTCACAAATATCTTTGACATAGGTAGGAAGATCATTTATATAAATAAGAAAAAGCAAAGGTCCTAATATAGATCCCTGGGGCACTCCCATACGTATGGTGGCACCGGAAGATGCAGTTCCGTTGATACTAACTTTTTGAGTTCTATCTGTAAGATAAGATTGTATTAATTGAGATGAGATACCTGAAACACCGTAATGTCTTAGCTTAATCAGTAATATTTCATAATCCACGCAATCAAATGCTTTTGAAAGGTCACAAAATATTCCTACTGCATCTTGCTTGTTTTCCCAAGCATCAAATATGTGTTTGATAAGTGCTACACCTGCATCAGTTGTGCTCTTGTGTTTAGTAAAACCAAATTGTTTCTCATGTAGTAAGTTATTTAAATCAAAGTGTGAAAGCAGCTGGTTCAATATAATTTTTTCAAAGATTTTACTGAGAGCTGGTAGTATAGAAATGGGTCTATAATTAGATGGGTCACTTTTGCTACCAGATTTAAAAAGCGGGATGACCTTACTAAATTTCATCAAGTTGGGAAACTGACCTTGGTCTATGCAATTATTAAAAAGTTTAGCTAAGTGGGGTGATATCGTATTAATGATTGATTTGAGTAGATTAATCGAAATACCCCACAAATCTTCTGTATTTTTCATATTAAGTTCCTTAAATACCTTGAGGATGTCATGAGAATCAACATGATCAAAGCAGAACTGATTTGTGCACCCATCAACACTAGATGTTAGCAGGGACTCAGCTATATGTGGACTAGAATTTAACGTGCTTGTAGTTACAATAGGTATATTAGAAAAAAAAGTTTCAAATGTATTTGCTATTTCAATCTCAGACTCAATAACATTATTTTGAATTTTGAGAGAGAATGAGTGATCGCGAGGTTTAGATTTACAGGTTTCTTTATTAAAAAAAGCTTAAAAGCTTTCGCCTAATTTTCAAATAGCCAAATACTCATATCAACGTTTGAATTTAATAAACAATTTTGAGCTCTTCTCAACGTGAGTAGAGAATTAAGCGTTTTTAAAAAGTATTTTTTATAATTTATCTAAAAATAAGTTATTGATTTGGTCTTTTTTCATCTCTAGTCATAAAAACTTTCAGTTTCCTTCTGCTTCCTATCGATTCTCGCTAACCTGCACTGTAAGGGCAACGTTCATAGTCACTCACCCTAATAAAATTATAGCGCGAGAACATCCCCCCCGCGAGTGTTTCCTGTGCGCGCGCGCATCGACGCTTGCATCTCTCTCTCCACGATCACGAACTCACTCTCACAGAGTTACTAAGTACCACCCCGCCATTAATAGATGGCGCTGGCTAGGTGTAACTTAGATCGCGCTAACATTTGTCTTCACAATGAAGAAGGGTTCCCGCCGACTAACGTGTTGTTTAAGTTGGTAAGATTAGACGTATTTTTGAATGAGTATAATCAGATCACCTAAAATTATGTTTCCTACTGTCTTCTCGAAATTCTTGTCTACCTGTAGGGACACTGTTCACAGTGACTCACCCTAACAACATTATAGTGCGAGAACATCCCCCCCGAGTGCTCCCGGTGCGCGCGCACCGACGCTTGCATCTCCCTCTCCACGATCACGAACTCTCCCTCGCAGGAGCCGTCCAGGGGGGCCGTCACGTCTACGAGGGTTGTGCCGCCGTACCATTCTGGAACAAAAGGAGCTTATTCAAAGTATTTGATGACACCGTCTGATTTTAAAAATCAATGAATATAATCAAAAATACATTAAAAAGGGCCCTAAAAAACTTTTAGTATGTTTACTAATAAACAGTTCATTTTTTAAAGTGTTAAGTAAAAAAAGTATTTCTTTCAAAAATTTACACAATTTATAACAACTTTCGTTATAAACCATGTTCATAAACGCAAAATCTAATATACTTGCCAATTGTTAATTTTTGAGGAGTTTTTTCCGGTAGATGGCAACACCTGATCAAAGATCAATGTATGGGGCGATTGGTAATTTACTCGAGTGATCTTAGGATAGGGCCCCGGGAAGTCGAAATGAGAAATATGACAGCTTACAAAAAAATTGGGATCATAGAAATAACATTTGACCAATTTTATCAAAATCAACTGGCAACACTGGTGATAAAAACTGCAGCCACGGAGAGCTTGTCTCATTTGAAATGACGCGCCCCTCCGCGGAAAAAAGCCAGGGGCGTCTCTCAGCACACCCATACTGAATTGACCCGACCGGGAATCCAACCCGGGACACTACGGAAACCGTGCTACAGCACACTACGCCGATTGTGTCGTCAATATATCCATCACTAAAATCAAGTCATCGCTATATTTGATGGCTTCATATAACAAAAAAAATATGGACGCAATAAAAAAAAGAGTCCGATTAGACTAGTTCTAACTATGCATAACTTTAGATGCAGTTGGATATTTAGATAGCACTGGAGCATTATTCTGGTATGTCCCTACCGCACTGGAGCATTATTCTGGTATGTCCCTACCGCACTGGAGCATTATTCTGGTATGTCCCTACCGCAGTAGAGCATTATTCTGGTGTGTCCCTACCGCACTGGAGCATTATTCTGGTATGTCCCTACCGCACTAGAGCATTATTCTGGTATGTCCCTACCGCACTGGAGCATTATTCTGGTATGTCCCTACCGCAGTAGAGCATTATTCTGGTGTGTCCCTACCGCACTGGAGCATTATTCTTGTATGTCCCTACCGCACTAGAGCATTATTCTGGTATGTCCCTACCGCACTGAAGCATTATTCTGGTATGTCCCTACCGCACTGGAGCATTATTCTGGTATGTCCCTACCGCACTGAAGCATTATTCTGGTATGTCCCTACCTTGCGCCTGCGTGTGCGTTTGCCTCGCCGCCTTCAGCAGGCGGTGCCGGTGCCCGTAGGCCGCCACGCCCACCAGCCGCAGGTCCGAGTGCGACATCTCCGAGAGGATGTCCACGGTTATCTGTTCGCGCTCCAGCACTGAGGAGAGCTGCTCTAGGCCGATGCTGGAACAAAAAATACGATATTTCACTTCTCATGCTCTAAAAGTACGCCAATATAGCCCTACGAGGCGGGACTAAAGTGACCGCTTTAGTCTCTATGGAGTGAAAAGTAATTAGTTTTTTAATTTACTTCAGGTGACATAGACAAACTCAAACATCCAGTAAATATACTATTAGCGACATTTAGTTCCATGGTTAGTCCGCAAAAAAGGTGGCGCCATGTGTTCAAATTGTTAATCTGTGACTGGTTCAGAAGAAAAAACTGACCGCGAAAATTTCAGAACTTTTGTCGAGTGTAAATTTATTCGGTTTTAAATGTTTTTGTACTAAATTTACTATTTTTCTCGCACTCAAAGTGAAAAGTACAGCTTGAACCTCGAGACTAAACGCCAACTTAATATACCCTCGGTTTCATTGACTCTCTGGTATATTATGGCTTCGTTTAGTCCCTCGATATAAAATATACTATTTGAGATTTGTTGAAGGTTCAAATGTTCGACTCACGCTTCATTAATTTGCTATCAAATAGATTCCATTTCACAACTTCTCTGCCCCAATAGCCATCAGTTTTGTGACTTCTTAAACTTTCCATTAAAAATATTAAGACATCCAGCAACCCTTTGGACGATTTGGACTTATGTAGTCATACGAGGGGTGATCCAAAAGTAATGATAATCAATAATAAACACAATGAATATAATAAACAAATAAATTTATTTCTCAACATAGTCTCCTAGCAAGTCTATACATTTAGTCCATCTCTTTTCTAAACCTAAAATTCCCCTAGAAAAAAATTCTTTATCTTGACTCTCAAAAAAGTCCTCAACCGCGGCCATCACGTCGCTAGCATCGTCAAATTTCTTGCCTCGGAGGTGTTCCTTGAGTCGTGGAAAGAGATAGAAGTCACTGGGGGCTAGATCTGGTGAATAGGGGGGGTGTTCCACCAGCTCAAAGCCCGCTTCCTGAATGGCAGCCATGGCAATTGCAACTTTGTGAACCGGTGCGTTGAACTCCAGCCCGCATTTTGCCTCGCCTTTTCTCCTTAATAGCCTCCCGCAATCTTTTTATTTGTTCTGCATAGTAGGAGCCTGTAATAGTGGCCCCCTTTTCCAAGTAGTCCACCATGATTATTCCTTCAGCATCCCAAAAAACAGACGCCATAACCTTCCCTGCTGAGCTTGACACTTTGAATTTCTTCGGCGTCGGTTCATCGGATCGTTTCCATGTAATCGATTGTTGTTTTGTTTCAGGATCAAAATGCTGGATCCAGGTCCGTCCATGGTCACAAAACGTGACAATTTGCTCTTGACATGTCGACTCGTTTCTTCTTTTGCTCGTCGTTTAACATTTTCGGTACCCAACGCGCGGATACCTTTCTCATATGCAATTCGTTCGCAAGGATTCTTTGAATGCTGCCATATGAGATCCCTGTGACCTCAGCTACATGCCTGATAGTCACTCTTCGATCTTCCAATACAACTTCTTCAACTTTTTTCACATTTTCTTCAGTGAGGGACGTCGATGGGCGTCCTTCGCGGTGTTCGTCTTCCGTCGATGTTCTTCCCAGCTTAAACTCCTTAGCCCAGCGTGCAACTGTGGAATATGGAGGAGAAGAGTCCCCTAATGTTTCCACCAAGTCGCTGTGTATGTCTTTGGTGGACATTTTTTTCAAGCAGAGGTATTTAATGACAGCTCTGATTTCGTGTTTTTCCATTTTGATGTTCACTCCTTGACAGTTCGTATTCAAATGAATGTAGCTCCCGGGAATCGTGGCCTATTTATATGATTTTTTTTTCCTGAACTAGTGGGTAACTGAGCAAGTGACTGATATTTTTTTTGTATTTTTGTGTGCACTAGAAACAACTGATTATCATTACTTTTGGATCACCCCTCGTATTTTTTTTATTATTGAAGTTGTTGGATGAAACATCTACCCTCCTTAATCAAGTATCTGACTGCCGCCTAACCAGAAACGATAGAAAATGTATTAGTGCCCGTCAAGATGACCTCACTCCACCTGATGAAAAGCGGTCGTGGGGTCCAGACATGAGGCTGACAAGCACAGTAATGCTAAGATATCACTGAGCTGGTCACACTCATCTTACTTAGATAGGAAGGTCTGTAATGATTCCGATGTGGATAACGCCGAAGCAGGTCTGCCCGCGGCGTCCTCTAAGCTCCCTCGGGATCCCTCCGCCCAGTAGTTGCTTGGGACCACCTGGTAAACATAAGTTATACTTTGAACACAGTCATGGTAATTCTAAAAATGCTATTACAAATCACCAGCCTCTACGTAGATAGCAACATTAAATACAAATAATCTGTAATGAATGCGTAAAAAAGGTAACAATGATTTTTTTTTACCGGGTTATCGGGATTATCGGCGCGTTCCCCGCTGCCCCCGTCATGGCGTCCTGTAGGAGGGATCTGACTAGCTCTAGAGCTGTTATACAATGTGGCATAGACAGACACACTCACCGGCAGCGCCAGAGGAACAGTATCTCCTCTAGGCATCAGTACAGGGTGGTGCGGCGGAGGCAGCGGCGGGGGAGGAGGGGGCAGCGGCGCGTCCCCCGCTGCTCCCGTCATGGCGTCCTGTAGGAGGGATCTGACTAGCTCTAGAGCTATTATACAATGTGGCATAGACAGACACACACTCACCGGCAGCGCCAGAGGCACAGTATCTCCACTAGGCATCAGTACAGGGTGGTGCGGCGGAGGCAGCGGCGGGGGAGGAGGGAGCAGCGGCGCGTCCCCCGCTGCTCCCGTCATGGCGTCCTGTAGGAGGGATCTGACTAGCTCTAGAGCTGTTATACAATGTGGCATAGACAGACACACACTCACCGGCAGCGCCAGAGGCACAGTATCTCCACTAGGCATCAGTACAGGGTGGTGCGGCGGAGGCAGCGGCGGGGGAGGAGGGGGCAGCGGCGCGTCCCCCGCTGCTCCCGTCATGGCGTCCTGTAGGAGGGATCTGACTAGCTCTAGAGCTGTTATACAATGTGGCATAGACAGACACACACTCACCGGCAGCGCCAGAGGCACAGTATCTCCACTAGGCATCAGTACAGGGTGGTGCGGCGGAGGCAGCGGCGGGGGAGGAGGGAGCAGCGGCGCGTCCCCCGCTGCTCCCGTCATGGCGTCCTGTAGGAGGGATCTGACTAGCTCTAGAGCTGTTATACAATGTGGCATAGACAGACACACACTCACCGGCAGCGCCAGAGGCACAGTATCTCCACTAGGCATCAGTACAGGGTGGTGCGGCGGAGGCAGCGGCGGGGGAGGAGGGGGCAGCGGCGCGTCCCCTGCTGCCCCCGTCATAGCGTCCTGTAGGAGGGATCTGACATCTTCCGCGCCGGCTAGCTCAAGGGCTGTTTGGCCTTCTTGGTTTTTGAGGTAGGGGTCCGCTCCGTGGGCAAGCTGTTAAAGGAATTTGACTGTTATTTGTTGTTCATTATACAGGGCTATTTTATAAACTCCATCCAAATTGAAATATGAGGATCTATGGAGAAAATGGCAAAATACGTATTTTTCTGTTTGACAACCTTCAGTACTAAAATGTTGAGTTATTCATGTTATTATAACTACTCAAAGGTAGAAAAAAAATCACTAGTTTCGTTGATACTGCGCGACGTGAGCGGCGGCGGGCTCGCAGCCTTTTATTTTGAATAAGTAACCACGCCGCACGAATAATCTGTTCGAAAAAAAATATAAAAATGTAAAAGTTACAAAGACCTACCCCGTTTTTTCAAAGCTGTCCTCGTTTGATACCTAATGTCTGGGAAAATTTTGGATGCGGGGCGGCGGCTCGAACAGATAGTTCGCTTAGGACAAACCGCCATTTTGATCACGCACGCATACAAAGTGAGTTATAGGTTAACCGCCGTAAAGTCGACACTCCTGACGGTACGCGGTACGCGGGGCGGCGGGTGTGTACGGCACACACGGCATTACGACGCGGCGAGATATCTCAACACATGATTAGTAAAATCTCCGTGTTGTTATTTAGGGAATTTATAACTTCAGATGTTTTAGTATTATTAATAAAAATAAACTAATAACAATATAAAAAAAAACAAAACACATTGAAAATACTTTGAAAACTTTATTATCACAATGCAGAAAACGAAATGAATGCACACCTGAAGAAGACATTCGTTCCAATCTTTTTCTTTGAAAATAATTTTCCACAGTTATAAGCATAATCTTTGCTTGACTTCTTAATTTTTATTACGTATACTCGGAAATACCATGATTGTATTTATCTTATGTGTAGCAGACACAAGGCTGCAACCGCGCAAGTTTTGGAACGTCTATCGCTGTCGGTAGCCGACAGGTGACTGATTGAAGTGATAGATTGGCCGAGAGCATCCCCCTCCCGCGTCCCGCGCACCATCAGGACGGTCGACTTTATGGCGGTCAAGTAGTTGATACCGGAGAGAATCGGTCACGCGGCGAGTCGCACTGTCGCGAGTGTTTTTGTTTTTGTCGAACTTAGTGCAATTTTTTCGAATCTTGATTTTGGCCGGTTTTAAGTAGGTATAACCTACCTACCTAATTTTAAGAATTCAGAGCTAATACAGTAGTAACCCTAGGCGGTCTGGCTAGTATGGTCCTTCTGTAAACTCTTTTTTGTGCCCTAGGTCAAAAAGACTTGAGTACATACATCATCTAAGGTAACTAGCATTGGACCTTAGAATTAGCTTCTGTTTATCCTAAGAATAGACAGATATTGTACTGAAACAGAGAATTTTGTACCCGAAAAGAACCCCGTACTATGTTAACATATTGACGTGAACTTGAACCTATTTTCGATTTATCATAACTACGAAGGAACCTCATTGTATACCCTATAAGGGTGCGCTTCCACCAGAGATGTGAGAGGATGCGTTGCGAGGAATGTGTTCGTTAAGAACGAATAGAATCGCGAAGCTTGGTGAATGAAACAATTCAAAACAAAGTCTGCCAAGAGTGATAATATGCGGTCAACCCGGAATCTTCTTCTCGCTTTCCCCTCTCATTCTTCAAGTTGTTATTCCAATTCTTTCACATGTCCAACCTTCACTTATTAGGCAATCTCAATCCTCACCTATTTTCAAATCCCGACTCAAAGCTTATTTCCTCACACTGTAACTTTTAAATGTCTCTAGTGCGTGGATAAACCAAACCTGAATAAGTCTTTTTCACTGTTTTTTGTAATTTTGTGTATGTTTACAGATATTTACTACGTTTATAAGTATTATATGTAATTGCATTCATGAATGCATAAAATAACTTCATGTATGTATATAATTATCTCACTATCTCACACTACCTTACCTATTTCTCTTTTTAATCTTGTAGTTTCCTCTGCAGGTTGTCTGGAAGAGATCGCTTCCTAGCGATAAGACCGCCTACATTGTACAATCTAAGATTATGTAATGCTAATGTTATGATTAGTTGTACAATAAAGTATATTTATCTATTGGTTCTTAACACACATTCCTAGCAACGTATCCTCGCACATCTCTGATAGAAATGCACCCTAAGAATCCTATAATGTCCTGATAAACAGCCTGTACGGGTCACCGAGTTGTAAGTCAATGACTCACCTATTTGGGTCACACAGACACAAAAAAAATGTACTTACACCACATTATTACTTCACGTACTTCTGCTAATGCATCGATTCTACAATTAATCTATAAAAATCGACTGCTATGCGTTTGTCTCGCTAAAACTCGAGAATAGCTGGACCGACTTGGCGAATTTTGATCTTGAAATATTTGTGGAAGTTCAGGGAAGGTTATACGGTGAGAACAATTAATTATAAGTAACGGAAAATACTTTAAACGAATCTTAACTTTCCAATACAAAATGTTACTAGCTGTCAAAGATTTGGCAATAACTGCCAGAACGAAATCTTTCGGGGCAGCTAGTTATGCAATAAAGACAATGTTAGAACGACTATCATTGGGTTTGGTTTCCTACATCACCTTCCCTTACAAAATCTTCTCTCACTCATCTCATAAACTGTTAACACACTACAGTTATTTTTGGTCCTTCGAGCCGGATATGAACCAGCGACAGATGATGTCCTATATGTTTTGTCCAATTGTGAGATTCTACAAGGACATAGTCGGTTATACCTTCGTGTTTGGGTCCTGGGGGGTAAATTCACATGTACTCACAAGTAAAGCGCACAGTTGCGTCCGCGCCTTGTGCGCTGCTTCGTGTAGCGGCGTGAAGCCCCATCTAAGGACAAGATTAATAATTTTAAAACGTCACATCGTGATGGAAATAGTTCAAAACAAATCCACGAAAGGGTTAACCAAATGCAAGTTGACTGTTACCGTGCTATTATGCTTTTTGAACCCAAGGTTGAAGCTAGCAAGTCAACCCGGGTACTTGGGCACGAGAGCAAAAAGGCTGACCCAGGATTTTGTTACGGTTACCGAAGAATAGGTAGTTTGGGTCACTCACCGATCAGCCGTATAAGGCGGAATCCCAGCCCTCAGCAATAGTGCAGGTGTCCATACGAGGCTGCGTTATGCAGAGGAACCAGTCCCCCCTTATCTCTGACCAACGCACCAGCTTCTAGAAGCGCTTCGGCCACTTCTAGGTTGTTGTAGCCAGCAGTTACTTCGCTGTGGTCACTTACCAGCACTTAAACTATGTCCAAATGAAGAAGTCAGCTCAGTAACTCTTGTACTTCCAGGCGTTGAAGCCAGCTGCTGGAGTTACAAGGTATTGCTTGTATAGACAAGCTAGAACTACAAAGAGCTAAAAGTGAGTATAGATTTACTTCCCGATGTTATAGCCAGCTGACAAAGTTAGTTATAATGAGTCACTCACCGATCAGCTGTGTTAGGCGGAGTCCCAGCCCTCAGCAGTAGCGCAGCCAACTCCAGGTGTCCATACGAGGCTGCGTTATGCAGAGGAACCAGTCCCCCCTTATCTCTGGCAGACACAGCCGCCCCAGCTTCTAGAAGCGCTTCGGCAACTTCCAGGTTGTTGTAGCCGGCTGCTAAGTGGAGGGGGGTGGAGTTCCGGCCGTGGGAGTCTCGGCAGTTCACGTTTTGGGGGGTGATTAGTTTTCTGGGGACAAAGATTTACTTCAGACATGTAAAACACCGACTGATCGGCCAACGGACGTGTGGACGGCTCGTGGATATCCATCTGCTGATGCATCTGCCAACGTCCGCGGACGCATCTGTCGACGTGTGGAGGAGGCTTTACGTTATAGAAAAAAATATATTGCGCGTCTAAAATGAATGTTTTTTCTAAAAAATCGACCGGAAATTTGTAAACCTGTAACTTGCCAAAATTTATCGATTCTCGTTGTTTTCTTTTGGAATTTGGATTTATTTTCTATTTTAAACCTTGCGAAATGTGTCTAAGGGCTGTTTTTCTGCCAGTACGTGTGTGAAATATGCGTGTAATGTGTGTATATGTATGTAAATGTGTGTGTACGTGTGTTACCTGGCCCTGGCGAGGTCCCCGCGCTTGGCCGCGTCCAGCAGCGCGGCGTCGCCCCTCAGCGCGTCCGCAGTGTCGCTGTCGCCCGCGCGCACCAGCTGCAGGGGCGTCAGACCGTCGCGATTTCGACGCGTTGGGTCTGCGCCGTGCTGTGGAGGAAATTGGAATGTTAAAAACTGTTTTTAATATTATGAGCCAGTAAATATAATAGGGTAGCAAATCAGTGGAAATTACAAAGAACTTTACATGACCTTCTAGGACTTAAATGAAAAAAAACCTTTTTAGCCCTTTCCCTGTCCCATGAATCACATATGAATATGATATATACAATGGTGTTTATATTGTTATGTTTCATGTACAGGGAACCTGTTAATTTTCTGATTGGAACTTAAAAATATTAATTGATCATTTGAAAGTTCATAAAAAAAAAACAATTTAGTATTAACATTAATTATACCAGGTGATTATCTATAAGTTTAGGAAAATCATATGGCAAATTCGGAAGATGATGTAAGACATTTAAACGTGTTTTTTTTTAACTAAGTACCTCTCATTATGACGTTTTGATACAATGTCAGTCAGACACTTGTATTTTTCTACCGCCTGTAGGAACCTCCTCAAACGTCAGAGTTTATAGCAACCTTTACAAAGCCCACAAGTATTTTACCCTCAGCAGAAGCCTTACTATGACAGCCTTATTGCCTGTAGGAACAATCAAAAACCTTCTAGAAGTTCCCCACCTTCAGCAGCAGTCGCACTAAATCAGCCTTCCCCTTTTGCAGCGGCTTCGTACAGCGGCGTGAATCGCCACAGATGTCTATATCTGCATTCTCCTTTGTCACAGATCTGCTGCGTTGACTCCCGCTGATACCAACAGTTCCTTCACCTACTAGTGCCTGTAGAAACCTTCACAAGAATCAAAGAGTCTGTGAGAACCTTCTAGAAGTTTCCTACCTTCAGCAGCAGCCGCACTATATCCGCCTTCCCCTTCGCGGCGGCTTCGTGCAGCGGCGTGAAGCGCCACAGGTCCGCCGCGGTGACGCCCGCGCCCGCCGACACCAGCAGCTCGGTGACCTCGTAGTGCCCGTAGGAACACGCGTTGTGGAGGGGGACTAAGCCGCTGTGCGATAATTTATAAATATGAGATATATAAATAAATAAATAAATAAATATCTGGGACAATTCACACCAAGATCATCTGATCCCAAACTAAGAAGAGCTTGTAATATGGGCGTCAGAGACTGATAAACATACTTAAATATTTCTAAATACATACTTAAATAGATAATAACACCCAGACACACAACAAATATAAATGTTCGTCACAAAAATATTTGTCATGGGTGGGGATCGAACCCACGACCTCCGGCGCTAAAGGCAGGATCGCTGCCATTGCTCCAACAGACCATGACAGATGCCGTTATTTAAAAAAATAATGTCGCAAAATAAGTATTTATGTTTAAGTAATAAAAAAATAATAAAAAAAAGTATTTATGTTACATGCATAATCCCCTTACCGTGTAAAGGCTACTCACGTGACATTAGCGGAATTGTGGTTAAAAAAACCCAGAGAACGCCACATAACAAAAGAAGAAGAAGAAGAAACATGACAGATGCCGTTATTTAAAAAAATAATGTAGTGTTGCGGACCCCGACGTGACATCACGTCGGGGTCCGCCACTGTTGCAGTGCTGTCGAGGAGACGCAATAAGACACAGTTGGACCTTAAGAATTACTATATAACCACAGACGGAATGGCAGTGAAATGAGACAACAGTTGGTAATAGTCTGGTTTATTATAATTCTACTGAAGCTTTTATACGAACTCATACACGTACACTGTGTGTGCCTAATCTTACTACGTGACCATCCGGCACATCTAGCAAAATAAGTATTTATGTTTCAGGTTTCACAACTCACCCTTTATCTTTTGCATGGACGTCGGCGCCTCTTTGTAATAATAACTGTGCTAGAGGAAGACGATTGTACCTGCAACAAAAATAAAAACCATCAGTATATACAAACATGTCACAATAGGAAATAGAAAAAAAAATTTGAAGGTCCTTTTTTTAAATGAAAACGAGAAACGAATTCTGAGAACTTTTATTCATGTTATGAGAGGTCGAATACATAAAGGAATTGTGGAATAAAACAGCCCGCATCCACAAGGTGGATGAATAAAGGTAGTTAGAGTACGTGGGATGAAGGCATCCTGCTTCCAGCTGGTCTAGTAACCTAAAAGAGACGTCTTGTAAATGCAAATAATGACGATACTCACCCAGCAGCAAAGTGCAAAGGTGTAGAATAAATAAATAAATATGCGCCAGACAACACACCTCTTGTAATGGTCTCGAGGTAGTGATAAGTATCCCTGTGTTACGAGGTACCAGAGAAGGAATTAAGCCAGGGGCGTCTACCAGCACACCCAGAGCACAGCCAATTCAGAAAAGAGCGTTTCCTGAATTGACCTGACTGGGGATCGAACCCGGGACACTATGGGATTCAAGGCGAGAAACCGTGCTACAGCGCACTACGCCGATCGTGTCTTCCACATCTCAGCAGTTGACCAGCCGCGGCCGCGCGACCAGGATCGCGCGCGGTCTCCACGTCCAGTTCTAGCTACTTCTAGCAGTCTCAGCTCTTTAAGCTGTCACGGGTATTTATTGATTTTTACCTGGTTTACCTGGTTCTTACCTGGTTTACCTGGTTTTTACCTAGATAGAAGCTCAATGTAAAAACCATCACCTTAGGTGGAGGAACATAATACTTAGTAGTGTACTTTAAAGGCTGCTTACAAATTTATAAATCTAATGAGATAACGCAAGGTTCCGTTAGGAATCCGCCATTTCTCAATCGACATTAATATAGTTAATAATAATAAATAAATAAATATCCCTGGACATTATTCCACACAGCGCCACCTAGCCCCAAAGTACGCTAATTAAAGCTTGTGTTATGGGATACTAGACAACGGATAAACATACTTAAATACATTTTCTTTTGTAAATACATACTTATTATACATAGGAGACACCCTGACCAGTACAAACAGACATGTTCATGCACACAAATGTTTGTACTGTGCGGGGATCGAACCCGCGACCTCTGGTGTAGTAGCCAACTTCTTAACCATTACACCAAGTCGGTCGTCAAAAGTTAATTAAGTTAATAGTTCAAAGACAGAGGAACGATAAATATAAATCTACTTTTTTGATCTTGACATCCGATGCCATACCTGTTGGACAAAAAACTTCAAAACAGCAGCATTCGTTTTTGAGTATGTAGTGTCACATTTGACACTTCCTTGAGTGGGAGGACCTGATTAAGATAGCAGAATTCCGGAAGATGCAGGCTGTCAATCTTGAAATCTAACAAAAGAGGCCTATATCTAGCAGTGCAATGATGACTCACCCAGCAGCATCCGGTATTGCCCACGCAGTCTTCACGTCGCCAGTTTTAGCTTCTAGGAGTCGGAGTGCTGCTGCCTTTGTGTACAGGTCTGCTGGGAGACACTCCTGGCTTAAATCCTTGTGTGGTGTAGTCGACCAAGAACGTGGTCTACCAGTTCAGACAAAAGTTTCTGAGAGATCTAATAGTCGCTAAGGTCGAGCAATTGTCACTGTCAGTATTGCAAGGGGGAAATCGACCTTATTGTTTCTGGACGTAGGGTGGTAGACCACATTTTTGGCCAACTGTACTTCGTAACAAAAGGATGTTTATACTCACTTTGAGACCATGGCAATTTGTGTTATCAAGAAGAATACGTTGGATGAAGTCCACCTTCCGCCGGCTGCTCAAGAAACCTATAAAAGAGGCCTATGTTCTGCTGTGGACGTCCGCGCGTCCTATAGCTGCAAATAATGACGTATTAAGAAGAATACGTTGGATGAAGGCCACCTTCCTCCCTCTGCTCTAGAAACCTAAAAAAGACCTATATTCAGCAATAGACGTCTTATACCAGCAAATAATGACACTCACCCAGCAGCAAAGTGCAAAGGCGTAGAATGGCGGCCATCCACATCTCTGCAGTTGACCAGCCGCGGCCGCGCGTCCAGGATCGCGCGCGCGGTCTCCACGTCGCCAGTTCTGGCTGCTTCTAGCAGTCGGAGTGCTGCTGCATTTGTGCAGGCATCTGGTGGTAAAAGATGTCATTGTTAATGGAGGTGTTTGAGCACAAAACAGCACCAATAAAAATCTATTTTTAAATGAAAATTTGGTCTAAGGGTATTCTTAGACCAGATTTGCTTGACACCTAAGACCAAAGATTCCGCTTGATACCTCAGATTAATTGAGTAAGTACCTGTTTTTTTTGAGACAATTTGTTTGTAATTCTGCCATAAAGAACACTTGTCTAATCATATCTTCTACTTACCATTTGGTTGTTGCCTTCACGCCTGAACCACTGAACCGATTTTGACGAAATCTGGTACAGATATAGACTGACGCTTGAGAAAGGACTTATATGGCAAAGATGGAAAGAGATAGCGTGCTTTCA
The DNA here is from genome assembly GCA_947369235.1 of Udea olivalis. Lineage (NCBI taxonomy): Eukaryota > Metazoa > Arthropoda > Insecta > Lepidoptera > Crambidae > Udea > Udea olivalis. The sequence goes on along the minus strand of OX376368.1, from coordinate 8,888,586 downwards.
TGTCTCTCTTTGCCAGATAAAGTAGCGAAGCAATTGCCTGAAATGATTTTAGTTTCTACTCGCTGCCACTACCTCTATTTCTAGGCATAAAGAGCTTTTATCTTATCTAATTATAAGATTAACCGTCTGGTTTTAATATAATTATATGCACTTTTCAACGTGTCTAAACTAAACCGGGTGAGTAGTGTAAGTGTTTTGATAATCACCCGGTATGATTGAGATCACTTTGTAGCGATTCGACCGCTTAAATTACATTTCTGTGTTTAGTTTCAATAATTATCAGTCATTTTAAGAGTAATCTTGTCCTTTCGATGCAATAACCCTTTCTTTTTTATATTGCCCGTCAAGATGACGACCTCACGACCGCTTTTCATCAGGTTGTGAGCTCCACCTGATGGAAAGCGGTCGTGAGGTCCAGATATGAGGTTGACAAGCCTAGTCATTCAAACGAATCATTGGGCTGGCCATCCTCACCTTGAAGGCCTGCAGAAATGCCTTTTCACACCCCGCTTGAAGAACCCGGGACTATACGAGGAAGGAAACACATGTGCTGGAAGAGCGTTCCATGTCTAGAAGGTACGACAAAGAAACGAGTCACCGAACCTTTTAGTTCGGGCCAAAAAATGCTGAATTGTGTGTGGGTGACGCTGTAGTCCAGCACGCGTGGTACGGGAGTGAAAAGGTGAGGGTGGAATAAACTGAAATAAACACATCATCTCATATTTAAACTTACCGTCCGGCTGTGCGACATGCGAGTCCGGGCGCGCGTCGGCGCCCTGCGCCAGCAGCAGGCGGCACGCGGCGGCCGCGTCGCGCCGCGCGGCGAGCGACAGCGCGCTCTCGCCTCGCGCGTCGCACGCGTTCACTTTTGCTCCTAGTGGACATTTTTGGGTCAATGCTAGGGTCATACCACAAATTAGAGATGCGCGGCGCTCTGACAGATAGCCCGCTTAGAACAACACGCCATTTTTGACACAAGCACACAGAGACGTGAGTTTACAAGCGAAGTCAGTGGGTTTCGGTGAGTCGGAAAGTCGCACTGTCGCGAGTGATTTGTTTTTGTCGAACTTGGTGCAATTTTTCACATGATGAATTTTGTTTTTGGACGGTTCTGTCAAGTAGGTATAACTTACTTACTTCATTTTAAAAATTCAGAGCGAATATAGTAGTAACCCTAGGCGGGTCACGCAAGTTTTGGAAAAAGGTGCGAGCGGTCCTTCTGTAAACTCTTTATTTTGTGGTCATACCTTTTGACAGTTGTGGGATTAGTCAAATCAGGCGTTTAAACAAAAAATCAGTACATTCTCATGATATCCACCGACAATCAACAATAATATAAGAAATATTTCAAACTCAAATATCTTTATTTAAATAGACTTAATCAGTACTTTTAAATAGTCAAAAATATACTAAATAGTAGACATAAATACTATAATAATATGAATATATAAATAAACAGTATACAAACATAATGCGACTCTACCACCGCGTCGGAGGAGTTGATTCTTACTGAGAAGACCCGGCGAGAAACTCAGTAGTTACTCTTTTAAACTTGTTGTGGTTTTACAATGCGAGTTAGTAGAGTACAATTTGTTTCTTTATAAAAAAAACTACTCAAATTCTAACATTAAAAAATAAACAGAACAACCTAACAAGTACAGCAAAGCTACATGTAAAACAATAGGCTGTACAAGGTCAATTATACAATTCCAAAAATAAAAATTGTTAGTCATTAAACCTAAATAAAATAAATGTCCGCGCGTACTAACTACACTGACCCTTCGACAAAGAAGTCGTCGGGTTGTGTGTGTAAATCTTATGAGATACTGATTGCACTTCCATAAAAATAGGAATCGATTATACCCAAATATACTAAAACCGGACACGAAGTAGATCAGTTTCTGCATTTATTCTAATAGTTAATAGTTAAGCTAAGGTCTGCTCTTTGTTTCTAGACTAAAGTTATTTTCTTTCATAGACACAATGAACAGATAAAATCGACGTGATTTATTTTATACTTTTAGTTTTATTTTTTTTGTACATCTTCGGGGTAAGGTGCGCGACGAGAAGAGTAGACAAACAATCCTCCATAAATTGTTTGTCATTTCTCGATTTTGTCTACCATTCCTAACATGGCAGCTAATGTCGTAACTTGATATTTTGTATGTGAAATTCAATTTTGTGGACAAATCCTAAAATGGCGCCTTATTTTTATCGGGGTTCAAACTCAAAAAGCTTTATTCAAAAAGACTGTATCAGAACTTTCAAATCGTCAAATTTACAGAAAAATATACTAAATAATAGTTTAAAGTGATGTCGCGACTTCCATGTGGAATCGCCAGATACTCAGGCGGCGTAGGATGAGTCTCATGCCACAATTTACATCGCCCCTCACCAGGGGTGCTTTAAAGAGGTTTCGCGGAGAAAGCTATTGCGGCTTTTGAGGAGCGGGTGTCTACTGTCCGATGCCTTCTTGTGTTTTTCAACAGAGGCGGCAATGTTCCTCCGCACGACTGGTGGAGCTATACCGGCCAAAGGGTATATCATGTCGATCGGCGTAGGTTTGAGGCAGCCCGTTATGGTCCTACAAGTTAGTTTCATTTACTTCTACCAGCCACATCTACTTGCTTGGCATGAGCTGAGCGCTGCCACACTGGGCATGCGTATTCGCCTGCCGAGAAGCAAGCACATGTGAGGCGCCCCAAGATGTTGAGGTGAGGCGAAAAAGGACATTATTCCTCGAGCCTACCTTTTGTTTACCCTTTGTGCAATGGTACGTGTGTGTCACACAAGTCACCCCTAAATAGGTCGGATTATCGCAATGCCTGATGTCGCTGTCCCGCCATTTAATATTCAATTTTCTTTTGACCTGTCTATAACGAAGATGGAAGAGACAGGACAAAATATTTGAAGGATTCGGCCTAAGAGCATTTTCGTCAAAATAGGTCCTGAGCTTTTCTAAAGCTTCCGGTAGCGTTTTTTCAGCCTCCGAAATAGTGTTTTTTTTGAACTGTTAGTGCAAGGTCGACGGCGTACAAGAATCTGTCAGTGTTGGCATATTCGGGTTGATCGTTTGTATTGATGTTGAAAAGAATTAGGGCTAACACGCTACCCTGGGGGAGACCATTTCGCTGACATCTCCAACGGCTGGCTTTGGAATGCAAAACTACTTGAAATCGACGGTTTCGAAGCATTTTACCCAGTATATTGATGATCATCTACCAATGCAGAGACTTTTGACATAAGCCATTTAAAATTAACAGTGTCGTATGCCACTGATAGATTTACCAGAACTGCTCCGGAATGATTTTTGAATCGATTATATTGAGTTGAATCGATCATATCGATTATTTATATTGTTTAGTTGCATCGATTATATAGATTATTTATATCGATACAATACTTTCTTTATATCGGTACTGTTGATAATATCGATTATTTTATTAATAAATCTTTGCTAGACATGGCAACACCGCTTTGTCATGCGAGGAAACTTGTCTTGAGAATTACTCGATGTTGCGCATCTTAGCCCTGTTGGTGTAATTTGTTTTTTTGTTTTGTTGTTGTGTGGCTATTACTTTTGTGTTTCTATATAGTGTAACGATGTCCTTAACTTCAATTAAATGTTTGCCACTTCCATTTCTAACGTTATAATAAAATCTCTTTTGGTTTTAGTACCATTAAAAAAACAAAGAAAAAAATATGTTACAAAGTGTGTTGAGGATTCTGGATCGATCATAAATGTTTATTATTCGTAAAATAATATGAACTATTGATAGTCCATCAATGGTCTATCACATCTATTCTAATATTATAAATAGGAAAGATTTGATTGTTTGTTTGTATTGAATAGGCTCCGAAACGACTGGACCGATTTTAAAAATTCCTTAACCAATATGAAGCTACATTATCTAGGACTGGAAGTGTCATAGGCTATATTTTATTATGATCCAACGAAACATACAGTGAAAAATAATAGTACATGTAAATCAAGTCGGAGAAACGCGGGCGAGATGTGCTGCTTTACCGACGCCGCGACGTGCAATTTTTGACAGAACAAAGTCTGTCGAGGCAGCTATAATATCTAAATCACTCACCATGCCTCAACAGCAAGTCCATGGCGTCCAAATGCGAGTGTTCCGTTGCCACGTGTAGGGGCGTCTGTCCGTCTTTATTCTTCTCGTTCACCCGCGCGCCTTTTCTAATCAGCATCTCCATTACCTGGGTTTAAATTAATAGAGAAATTTATAGTTGGTACGCAGAGATGTGACTGAGTATTTGATTATGGTATTTTTTCAGAACCCCGGAATTCCGGGATTATATGCCGGCAATCCCGGGTTTACGGGATTTCAGATATCTTGTTAAGAAAATGAAAAAACGTCGCAAGTTCCTACGACAAAGTTGTGTTTGTCGTAGGAACTTGCGACGTTGTTTTTTTATAAACTAAGCTCTTCACTTTAAGTCCAGCTTCAACAGAAACCAAAGAAAATGTATCTTAATTGTAATAAACAATTTAGGTAACTCTACATTACTCTGAAAACAAAATCATATGTGGCAACACTGTCCCAACTATTTACTTTCTACCATAGGTACTACTAACTGACGTAAACCAGTGAGTTAAAGTAGCAGCGAAGCATATGAAACAGTTATGGTTGTTGGTGCAGAAAAGTTCTAGAATGGAGACTATTTAGAGGCAGCTTCGCATTTCGTGATGGACAGACACCTTTCTGATGGTTGCTGGATTCCGGCAGTAGCAGGCATGCAGCCAGTCACTTCGAGAAGCGTGACTGATGTTCCGCAGTGGACGTCTTACAGCGACGAATAGTGACACAAGGAACATAGTTTTTTTTAATTGTTGAATTCTCAAGGACCTACCTGTTTCCTTTTCGGATAGACGCTGGCAGCGGCCGCGTGCAGCGGTCTATCGCCGGAGCCGAGGTGCGGGAAGTTCACGAGCGCTTCTGTGCTGCACTCCCCGGGGAGAGAATGGGTGCTGCCGCTTGTGGAGGCTTGGGAACTTTGCTGAATATAAGAAAAGTATAGTTTCAGCCATGTAAAGGTCGATGGTGGAGGTGATGGTTCCACGCACGGGTCAGAGAAGAAGGGGGGTCCATTCTACTAAATTGGGTCTGAATTAGCCTTGTGTGGAATATCGTCTGTTTGGAAGTTAATACATATTACCTATTACCAATTACACTTAAAAGGAAAAACATTGAATGAAACGAAATAGAACAACTTTAGATTGAAAAACACGACCATGGTCGTAAATTTAATGATGAGACACACCACTCGTCATGGTCTCGAATTAAGAATAGATGTTCTTGTGTTACGTGGTACCAAACAAGAATTTAAGCCAGGGGAGTTTCCCAGCGTACCCAGATCCGAGCCAATTTATAAAGATCGTTTCCTGAATAGAATCGAACGATACTAAAGAAACCGTGCTACAGCTCATATATCATGACTGGCCGTTCGACTCATACCCTCTTGGGTCAATAAAACTTTATTCAGCAAATAAGGAGTCGACTACGCTTTGTTAATAATTCGGAAAAAAAATGTTTTTTTTTAAATTTTGTTTGTTAAATTAGTATATCTTTGATGACAAGTGGTGACTATCAATTAAGTTGATATGAAAGACTCCTCGATTAGTATATAGTATATTTTATATCGAGGGACTAAACGAAGCCATAATATACCAGAAACGATGGTTCCTCGCACGCTCGGGAGTCAATGAAACCGAGGGTATATTAAGTTGGCGTTTAGTCTCGAGGTGCAAACTGTACTTTTCACTTTGAGTGCAAGAAAAATAGTCAATTTAGTACAAAAACATTAAAAACCGAACGCATTTACACTTGACAAAAGTTCTGAAATTTTCGCGGTCAGTTTTTTCTTCTGAACTGAACCAGTCACAGATTAAAAATTTAAAACACATGGCGCCACCTTCTTTGCGGACAGACCATGGAACTAAAACTCTCAACGTTTTCGCAATGAAGATGGTCCACACTCCACAGATAATAGTATATTTTTACTGGCTGTTTGAGTTTGTCTATGACACATGAAGGAAATTAAAAAACTAATTACTTTTCACTCCCTAGAGACTGAAGTGGTCACTTTAGTCCCGCTTCGTAGGGCTATATTGGTGTACTTTTAGAGGATGAGAAGTGAAAACCGTGGATACGCTTACCTGTGGATGCTGACCACCAGCTACTGAAGACAGCTGCTTCTTCACTCTCGGTGGCTCCGCCAGCCGGCATGCTTCTAGCAGGCAGTGACCTCGGTATTCAACTGTAGAAATGATTTAGATACATTAACATTTTTAGACCAACGTTGTTGACCAACATGAAAAAGCTATAATTCCACGTTTGAAATGTTAGGTGTTTTCAAATGCCTTGCATACTTTGTATGTAAAACTATTTTTTTTTTTATTGTTCGAAGGACCAAAACATCATTACATGCTAATTTTTAACCGTTTCAAAAAAAGGAGGAATGTTTTTTTTTAAACGCACACTAACTGGTTCGTGAATTTAAAACACTCGCAGTCTCATACTTCTCCGATGATGGGAAACATCGATAAAACCAAATCAACCCGGATAACGGCAGAAGGCTAACCACCTACCACGTTGGGTTCTAATACGAGTACCATTGGAGAAGAGTGGGCTTTTGAGTGTTCCGTGCACCATGACGGCACAGTCACTTGCCTCTGACCGTCGCGTTCGGGATATAGTCGTGAAGGTATTTTGTACATCTATTCATAAAAAAACAGAAAGCAAAGGGTATGTAACCTTCTAGGCTGTCCTGCCATGTAGACTGTCACATACGTCTAATCGTTGCATCGATTTCGCTTTCAGCCAATCGTCTGTCAACTTCACCACTGTTATCAAAACATCATCTACACAACCAGATACTTACAAATTGTTTTCTTATATTTACGCGAACACTAATTGAAGTAAAACAAATTCACGGATTCTACTCGCGGAATGTATATTTTCACATTTTCTAACTCTACGTTTAGACTCTTTACAGCAGTCGTGATCACGGGATGCCTCAGATGTTATACGTCAAGAAATTAATTCAAATTCAAATTCAAAACGTTTATTGCATGTCACATTACAATTTATATGTTGTTGCAAAATAGAGGTATACATGTGACGCCCTGCAAGGGCACAGCAAAACATCAGAGAGAGGGTTAGTATTTACCTTAAATAACTTAAAAATAAGATTAAGTTAGTCTTAAATGGTCAATATTATACAGACAAAATCATTATTATTCTCTTTATTCAGTATAAATCTTAGATATAAAATTTGTATAGTATTCTTACAAAAACAGAGATTTATAACATTAAAAACAACTTATGAATTATAATTATAAAAACTAAATAATTACAATTATAAAACTTAAGATTAAAGTTACAAAAACAATGATTTATGAAAATACCATAAAAATCTTAACCTAGGGAGCCGCCGGCAGCGGGGCAGGCGAGGCCTAGACTACCGGTGGTTAGGGCTGCAGAGAGAGGAACCTCCTGACAATACGTGCCGTGTCCAAGAGTACCGCCTTCTGTATCTGACCCTTGATCCAGCCGCTAAGAGAAAGCCTCTCGAGGTGTTGGTCGAGGCTCTTCGCTATTAAGCCGTTTGCCGAAACCACTATCGGGACAATGATCGTCGAATCTACATCCCACATGGCGGTCACCTCATGAGCCAAGTCAAGGTACTTGCTGAGCTTGTCCTTCTCGGCCTTCACGAGGTTATCGTCATGCGGGATGGTGACATCAACGAGCACTGCCCGGCGTTGGGATCGGTCTACCAGCACGATATCAGGCTTATTGGCTACAATAGTCCTGTCTGTGATGACAGAGCGATCCCAATAGAGCAACGCATGACCATTTTCAAGAACTGGCACCGGTGCGTACTTATAGTACGGTACCTCCGATTCGACAAGGTCATATCGAAGAGCAAGTTGCTGGTGGATAATCCTGGCTACTAGGTTGTGCCTGTGCAAGTACTCTCCGTTAGCAAGGTGAGAACAACCGGAAATAACATGGCGAATAGACTCGCCAGGACGGCGGCATGCCCGACAAATGTCGACCGTACCGTCCTTCATGATGTATTTCCGGTAGTTATTCACCTTGATAACTTCATCAGCAATTGCAAAGAGGTCCCCGAAACGTAGCTAGTTCACCGATGCGGAGAGGTCAACATCAGGTCCTGTTAAGGCCCGATAGAACCTCCCATGCAGCTCCTTGCTCTTCCATATTTCCTTGCGGTCATCGGTGGTGAGCACCGGTAGTTGACGCCAGTTGTCGTTTGCCAAGGAGAGCGGCGTGAGGCCCTTATCAACTGCCACAACATCGCGATGTATCCCACATTCGTTGCTGAGGAAAAACCTCCTAAGACTGCACACCTCGCGGTTATGAAGGTTCTTGGCATTTAAAAAACCACGACCCCCCACCTTCCGCGGGATGTACAGTCTCATGACAGACGAGCGTGGGTGTAACATACGATATGTTGTGAGCAATTTTCGGATCCTTACATCCAGAGCGTCCAGCTCGGTTTGAGTCCATCTTAGTATGCCAAAGGAGTATATCAGTAAAGGCATCACCCAACCGTTGAAGGCGCGCACCTTATTGCCACCTGACAAAGAACTCTTGAGTACCTTTGTAAGGCGACTAAAGAAGCGCTCCTTCACCGATTGCTTGACGTCTCCCACTGATACACCCAATGACTCTGACATACCAAGATATTTGTAGGTTTCGGCTTCAGAGAGGGATCTAAGTGTCATCGTCTCAGAGAGCTGTAAATTCGGTGAATCTACAACCCTCCCTTCTTGTACATGCATGACCGCACACTTGTCTACACCGAACTCCATCTTGATGGCATTGCTAAAAATCTCAGTGATTTTTAACAGTTCCATCAATACCTGGGGATTTGGCGCAAACAGCTTCAGGTCATCCATGTACAACAAATGAGAGATGAACTCACCCCCCCTGCGAAGCCGATAGCCTAGCTTTGAATCCTTTAGTAAGGTACTAAGAGGATTCAGAGCCAAACAAAACCACAAAGGACTCAAACTATCGCCCTGGAAAATACCTCGCTCTATCCTTATCAAGTCCTGCGGAGCAGGCGAGCCATCCCCACTACCTGGTTGACAAAGGACTGTGATCCACTGCCCCATGCATATGCTTAAAAAAGATCTCAGAGTTGCATCAATTTTATACAGCTCCAAGATCCTTCTCAGCCACGAATGGGGCACCGAATCATAGGCCTTCTTATAGTCAATCCAAGCAGTTGAGAGAGCTTTCCTGCTTCGCCGGACTTGCTGGCAAATGGTCGTGTCTATGAGGAGGAGTTCTTTAGTACCTCGGGACCCAACCCTACATCCATTCTGAGCAGGAGCCAAAACATTGTTCGCAACGACATGCGTGTTAATTTTTTTGCTAGAATGAACGTAAGGAGCTTGTAGATGGTAGGTAAGCACGTGATGGGTCTATAGTTTTTTGCTTCCGAGGTACTACCAGATTTGTGTAAAAGGAAAGTGACACCTTTAGTAAGGAAACTAGGAAGAGAACCAACCTCAAGGGATTCCTGGAACTGCACTGCCAAGCATGGATGCGAACATCGAAACCACTTGATCCAGAAGTTGTGTAATCCATCCGGGCCAGGACTTTTCCAGTTCTGAGCCGTCTGAATTGCACAACTAACGTCTTCGGAGTCAATAGTTACTGACTCCATGGTTCCGATGGATTCGCATTCATGCTCGACAGTACGCATCCAGTCACCCTCCGTGTGCTCGACAGGCATAGACCAGATGCTGCGCCAGAAGTCAATCATGACACTTGCATCCGGTCGCTGACTGTCGTTCACACGTTGGTTAGTATCTTCCCAGTTTCGGTACACCTTCCTTTGGTCACTTTGGAAAAGGCGATTTTGTACATATCTATCCACACATTCTCTGTAGCGGCGGATACGGTTTGCCCACGCAAAGACCTTCTGCTTCAGAAAGTCAATGCGTTCCGTGACACAAGCCATATACTGTACGGGCCTAATACCCGTCCCAGCAAAGGCTTGGTTCACGTAACGCATGACCCGATGGCGATGGTTCCCTCGGCTGAAGCAGACCAGCTTCGCAATGAGGGTCCTAAACGTGTTGATACGTCGCTCGATTCGCTCTTGCCATGCGGGTACATTGACGGCAGGTCGCACTGCACGGTCAGAGTCCGGGAACTTGACACGAGCAACACGGCATGCCGCAATGGCCCCGCAGTACAGAATCGAGTGAGTTTCAATATTATTATTATTATTATGTTGGTACTTGGAAAATTCACGGGCCCATGGGGACCCGGTCCTTTGAGGCTTGCGTGGGGCCGAAGCCAACACGTAGAGGCCTTTTTGGTACCATTTAATCTACTTTGTTCTGTGTACATCTGCTGAGTTTTGTCTCTAGAAAAATATTGATAATCTACCTAAAGACAACACCCAGCAGATGCAAGGACTATTGCAAAAATGTTAAAAAGTTGAAACTGGGCTATGAAGGTGAATTGTTTGGTGGACTTGTATACGGGCTATTGCTTGAGACAACGGACGTCTGCCATGCAAAATGTCTCAATGTTTTTTCTCCTGGCAGACGGTGACTAGCCACTCACTAAATGGGCCACCCAAAATTTGCCGACACAAAAGGACGGCAAAGGCGGCAACATGGCCGTGAGCGGCTCAGGGTGTGGAGAGGTGTGCACCGCTTTCTACGAGGTGGATAAACCACCTCCCCAACTCGCGACTTAGGCATGTTTCACTTCCACCCTGCGAGCATTCCGCTCTAACGCCCCACTCTGGACGGCCAGTGAAGGCAAGCCAGAGGTGAGAGTCCTGCGGCCCCCCTTGGGGTCCACTCCAGCCGGCCAATGAAGGCAAGCGGAGGCGGAGGGCCTGGCCGACTCTCGGGGGAACTCTGGTCCGTGGTGTCGCTACACACCAACAGCTCGCCACAAGCTGCCCTGCGGGTTAGCGTCGGGATGATGGTAGCCCGTGGTGTCGCTACGCACCAACAGCTCATAGAACTAATTACGGAAGTCACAGCCGGAGGACCCAAAAAAAACCAAAATGATTTTATTACTAATTTAATTATAAGGTAATTATTACAATAAAACTTAGGTCTAGCTCTGGTCGATATTAGAACAGAAGTGAGTGAAATAATTATTGCTAATAATGTTCGTATCCGGTAAACTAGAGCGCGATGACGACAATCAACTGCGGAGTCAGCATTGGCGCTCATGTTGCGACCGCCGGGCGCCTCGTGTCCGCTGCGTTGCTGGGCGATGCATATTGAGGTCAGCGCGTACCTACTTGTACTTGCACTTTACTACGTTATATTTATTATAACACCTCCCCCATCAGATCATCAGCTATTTTCGAATATTGAGCTGAGAAAATAGTGATGGATGCTGCTTCTTTGTTTCAGCACTCTCGGGGTCTTCATAGGTTTTATCCTCAGGAGTTAATGTTTCTGATCTGCATTGAAACATCTCGTAGCGTTTCACCATTAGAGCGATGATAAGTGCAAGTGTACTTAATAGTACGAAGTATATCGGGATCGTAGTATGATATATCACGTAGTCCGAAGGTCCATGGTTTAACTGCAAAGCGGGCTGCGTTGTAACTCTCTGCTGAACGTCGTGCAGTCTTCTTAAGTCGATCGAATTAAGATGCAGGTGCGGAATATCTTCTTGTAGCGTGTCCATTTCGTAGGTAAGCTTCATTATTTTCAGAGGCTGTCCTTCGACTCGGTCGTTGGTGTTGGTGATCGTGAATTCAGGCGTATACAGGAAACAGTCCACAGGAATGGTTGCCAGGTAGGTGCCGTTGAGGACATCGTAATTTTCTTTTCCACATATATATATATATATAGTGTGTATCCTCGTAGCGTTGGGGAAGGATACTACATAGTGTTTCTCGTCCAGTTCTTCCATGGCGATTCTTGACAGGGTGACTGTAGCAATCTCGCAGGTCTCATCAATGTATTGATTTGTGATAAGATTCTGGATGCAGTCTGGATCTTGACGTAGCTGGTGCTCCATCTTCTCTCCGCAGATGTACCAGTTATTGTACTTCGGGCATTCAGCCTCTATGTACACGTAACCTTTCCTGTTTGTTGCTATTAAGGAATAAGGAGGGACGAGGGCCTGCTTATACTTATTAGGAGCTACTGATAATCTATAGAGTTCATAACTATCTTTAGTGAATATAGGTATTTTAAAAATAATAACTATCTGCTTATCAGAATAGTAATAACCTGGCTTAATTATATCATAGTATTCTCTAAGTTCTAATTCTAATACTCGCTCTTTACTGTAAATCTTAACTAATCTTTGAATCATATGATTTAAGATATCTACGCTTATCATAGAATGATGTGTAGTCGAAGTATGGATGAAAGCTAGTATGTTTTCTATCCTAACTAATTCTACTAAGACCTCGTCTATATTTTCGGTTATTATGACGAGATGCTGGGCAAATTTAGCATACTTTAAGAGGCTAGACTCTTTGTGAGCTTGACTATCTAGGATAAGTTGCAATGTTTCATTTATCTTAATTTGATTTTCAACTAATTTATCTATTACGTTAGAATGCTGGACCATCCACTCTTTACTTAGACTTATATGGTTATTAAATTCTTGAACAATTTCGTTATTATTACTCTGCAGGATTTCGATTGCATTGTCATATCTTACAGCATCTGAACTGTCTAAATTGCCAGTAACACTCTTGATTATTGAGCCAAAACCATCGATAAGACCTCTCTTTGTACGACGCGGTTGTAGTGTGTTTGAATGACTAATAACCTTAAGTATTTTACTAGATAAGTATTCAATTTGAAGTTCATATAGCCCGTAAGTATCATTGTCTAATCTTTGTTTAAATTCTAATAACTGATTCTGTAATTGATAGATCTTATTATCTATATCTTTCAGTTCTATAAACTGTAGAAACGTATGATAATGCGAAGTCAGCCTTGTTGCGCCAAGTCGAAAGGGTAGAAGTCCAGGGCCATCGCCGAGGCTCTCAAGTGTTATCTCCTGATTCATCCCTTGGGATGCTATCAAAGGAGCAGTCAGGACCAGTAGCACCCTGTAACAATTGGGCACTTTTTGGTATTCTCTTAAGACGATTCTTAGCAACGGGACCGCGTTTTCGCGAGGTATAAATATGAATGGGTAAGTCCGCCAGAACCGTATCATGAGTGTATCTGGGCGTCAACTTTTGACGATTTGCTAAAGGGTTCTTAACAAAGATGCGTTGATGAGGTTGATACTCGATCTCAGCCTCCCGATTCTTATTACGGTTTTCTATAATATTACTACGGTTAGCGAGACTAGATTCACCAATGGCTTCATAAACTATACGCATCTGATCTCTATGATTCTGTACATACTGTTGCATTAGATGTTTTGCCATATCTACATCAAAAGGATCTCGTGGGTCGAAGTGACCAGTTATTATGTCATATGGCCTACATTTCGTAAAACTATGGACTGAACTATTGTAAGCTAAAATTGCATAAGGCATGAGATTAACTGCATCTTCGTTCCTATGGCGTAGTTTTAGAATTCGTAAGTGCTCTAAAAGCGTCGAATGTAATCTCTCGACTATGCCATTATCGTTTGGTGAGTGCGGTAACGTTCTGTGATGGTTGATTTTATGTAAATTAACGAATTCGCTAAACAACTGATTCGTAAACTCAGTACCGTTATCTGAGACAATAGTTAGAGGTAAGCCGTGATGTGTGCAGAACTTCAAGAGCGATTGTAGGATGCTGATGGCGGTACCATCACGAATATGATAAGCTTGTGCGTACTTAGAGAACACATCCACGATAGTTAGATACTTTTCGTTTTGGATGCTGAGTAAATCAATGTGTACAGTTTCGAATGGCTTAGTAGCAGGGGGCACAACATTAAACTGTGGTTTAACTGGATTACGATCGTATTTGGCTTGACCACAAATAATACAGTCATTGATGGTCTTAGTGATTTGATCTTTCATCTTAGGCCAGTAGTAACGTCGCGAAAGAGCAAGATAGCACTCATTTATCCCGCGGTGGTTAGTCTTACCTTCGTGATAATGGTTGATAATCTCCTGCTGCCTTAGATAATCTTTTATGTTTTCGACCTCAACCTTGGCTAATACTAAATTCATTACCGAATTTTTAAATCTACTTTGAATAATTGGGACTATGTCATACATGACTAACGGAGGGTTTATAAGTAAGGCAGTTTTAACCTTGGGGTTAACGTACTCCTTAATTACGTTTATTACGTCATTCTCGAGATCGGATCGAGATACCTGAACTACGGTTCTAGTGTGAGTATCAAACGGCTTGGATGCTGTGGGTCGTTTCTTTATATCTCCGACCACGGTTATACAGATTTGCCTGTGAAACTTGTTTAACGGCTCATCTACTATCGGTACTTCTAGGATAGGATTTTCCTTACTGGTGTGAGCTGTAGCTGTAGATCAATCAGCTACAGAAGGTGGACGTTCCGATGCGTTAGCAATCATTGAATCGGTCTCTTCGTTATGGATTTCTATGCGTGAGAGGGCATCTGCGTTAGTGTTAGTGTTAGCTTTGCCATTTTTATATTTTATATCGAATGTGTATTCAGAAAGCTTTAATTTCCATCTCGTGAGGCGAGAATTTGGCTCTTTCATATCCATAACCCATTGAAGTGGCTTATGATCTGTCTTTATTTTAAATTTACGGCCGTACAGATAAGGTCTAAAGTATTTTGTGGCCCAAACAATAGCGAGAAGTTCTTTTTCAATCGTGCTATAGTTAATTTCGCTTTCGTTAAGAGTACGAGATGCAAAGCAAACTGGTTTATCTGCATCTTCGGGACCTTGGGATAAAATAGCGCCTAAGGCTGCGTTAGAAGCATCTGTTGTCAATAGGAAATCTTTGGTGAAGTCTGGGTATTGTAGGATGGGATCATTAGTTAAGAGCTGTTTGCACTTTTCGAAACAATTTGTGTATTCTGAATTTAAAATGACTTTCCTACCTTTTTTCAAACACTGTGTGAATGGCTTAGTTACACGCGCAAAGTCTGGAATGAATTTCCTATAATAACCTACCAGCCCTAAAAATCGTTTGATTTCCTTCGGGGTCCTATAAATAGGATATTTCTGGATAGCTAAAATTTTATCGGGGTTAGGTTTGATACCATCTCTAGTGATTATGTGGCCTAAATAGGCAGTTTCTAACTTAAGAAATTCTGATTTGTCCATCTGGACTTTGAAGTTGGATTCTCTTAATCTGGTGAAGACCTTTTCAAGGTTGATGATGTGCTCCTGAAGGGAGGTACTGAAGACTACTATATCGTCCAAATATACTAGGCAAACTACGTTCTGAAGCCCTCTGAGGACGTTGTCCATCACTCGTTGAAAAGTAGATGGAGAATTCTTCAAACCCATCGGCATACGTAAAAATTCGTAATGTCCGTTCTCTACGTTGAATGCCGTCTTAGGAATATCCTCGGGCTCCATCTCTACCTGGTAGAATCCACTGGCCAGGTCGAGGGTTGAGAAATATTGGCAATTCCCTAACTTATCTAAGATCTCATTGATGTTAGGTATCGGATATTTGTCATCATAAGTCTTTTCGTTTAATTTACGAAAATCTACGACGAGACGCCATTTAGTTTTCCCTGAGGCATCGGCCTTCTTAGGTACTACCCAAATGGGAGAGCTCCAGGCAGATTCTGATGGTTGAATGATGCCTTGACTTAACATTTTGCCTATCTGATCTTTAACTTCCTCGCGGTGAATGTAAGGATAGCGATAACTTTTCGTATAAACGGGCATTTCATCTTTGGTTTTAATACGATGCTTGATTTTATTCGTGAAGGTCAAAGCTTCACCATCAATATAGAAAATGTCAGCATATTTCTGGCATAAGGCCTCTAAGTTATCGCGCTCCTCGACATTTAAATGATCTGTGCGTAAACGTGAAAGAACGTCTTGTTCTCGCGGCGTTAGTTGTTTAGTACGCATGCACTGAATATTATAAGTCTCGGCTTGAACGGCACGGTCCATGGAAAATATTAAGTCATGTGAAGTGGGATTTGTAATCTCAATGTAGCCTCGGTTATTTTCAACAGTTGTTAGGCAATCATTGATAACGCAGTTAGATATTATTTGCTCGTTAATAAGGGCATCACCATCATGTAAGTTTATAGGGACTCTAACTAATTTCGTCGTGTTTGCGGTGATAACATCTTCATATAAATTAACGTTCCGCGAATTGTACATACGGATAGTATTAGCAGAGTTACGAGTTATTAATTTTGACGTGACAACGTCTTAAATTAGGTTGCGGCTGGGAGTCACTTATGAAAAAGTGTAACGCTCGGTAACGTTACGATGAGTCACCGAACGAGAGAGAGGCCCGCCGAATGCCTTGCGTCTCTCTCCCACTCAACTATGATCGGTCTGCCGCAAGGTGCTGAAGGCATCTCTTGGGATAACTCATAATGAGTCGGCTCTGCATTATAATTATAATAAGTATCATCATCTTCCGCATAGTAATAATCTTCGGGTTCAATATAATTATGATAATCTGGATAGTTATAACAGTAGTTGCTAGCACATTCATTCATATTCATTTCCCTAGTTTTAAAATAATTAGACGGCGGAGGGTTTCCTTGCCTTCGCCAATCATGACCAGGTGGCTGACCCATCGGTGGTCTCTCTTTTACAACATAGTGGCTAACGCCACTCATAGGCTTAGGGCCTGTGTTAAAAGAATTTCTTTGTGGCATTTGGAACCTATTCTGATTCGGATTATAATTAGGCGGATGCGCACGGAAGATCTGTTGCGTACGCGTCGGCATACTTATAGGCCTATACTGAGCGGGCGTATTATTAAAAATATTAGGTCTCCATGGCTGTTGAGAAAATTTTGGGTTAGACATTGGCATTGGTTGTGAAGGGAAATTGAATGGTTTGTACGCAGGCATAGCTATTGGGGCCATAGTCACCGGTTTCGATAACTGGGGCCCATGTGACCTTTTATCAATTGACTCATTACGGTTAATAAGGTACATGACATTCAATTCCTCTTGAACAAATTCAAGCGCTTTTTCAACACTATCAGGACGCATGCATCGTATGCGAGATCCAAGAGGCTCTTTTAATCCGCGAACATAAGCTTGCATAGTTAATTTTCTATAAAGTGACCGTTTAGCCTCAATAGTCGTCTCTATGGTTTCGTGTGACGTGACATAGGTCATGATTGTGCTGTATAAATTGACACAACGATCGTAAAACTCTTGCGGAGAATCACTACCCTGGGTTGCTAACATAAGGTCGTTATAAAGAGCGGTCTCATATCTTTGGTCTGAAAAGTTGTTAGTTAAGGCGGCTTTAATGCTATTCCAATCCTCAGCTATGCCGTTTGAACTGATTATTCGTGCGGCTGGTCCAGTTATCTTATTTAAGATTCCGTTAACTAAACAAAGTTTTGCTAATGGACTATTTGGATTTTGGCCTAGGTATTCAATAACTATTTGGTCGCACAAATGAATAAAACGCGGTAACACATGCGGATTACCGTCAAAATCGGGCACCAGGCGTAAGGCCTTGAAGATACCATCTACGTCGACCATCTTGGAGGATTCTGGATACTCAGATCTTAAGGAATCGTCCAAACTTACAAATGAACTGTCTAAATCTAAACTTATATCCCTATTCGTATCTAAATCGAGCCTACGGGCTTCTCTACTACGCGCAGGCCCTTTAGGAGTAATTTGCTTAGGATGAAAAATGGTTGCAATTAAGATAAACTAAAGGAATAAAGGAAGCAACACAGAATTGGTTTCAGTGTACTTACATAAACTGCATATTCTGGTACTTCTGGGATCGATGTCTTGATTTCTCCTCCAGCCGGGACTCCAGGTTCTTTGCAGGATACTCGGACGACGCGCGATCGCTCGCGGCGGTAGCGATTTATTCGACACGGAATTCGATGTGAGAATAACCCTATCTAAGCTACCTCAAGACGCCTTGAGTATCCTACCGACTGCGCCAATTACGGAAGTCACAGCCGGAGGACCCAAAAAAAACCAAAATGATTTTATTACTAATTTAATTATAAGGTAATTATTACAATAAAACTTAGGTCTAGCTCTGGTCGATATTAGAACAGAAGTGAGTGAAATAATTATTGCTAATAATGTTCGTATCCGGTAAACTAGAGCGCGATGACGACAATCAACTGCGGAGTCAGCATTGGCGCTCATGTTGCGACCGCCGGGCGCCTCGTGTCCGCTGCGTTGCTGGGCGATGCATATTGAGGTCAGCGCGTACCTACTTGTACTTGCACTTTACTACGTTATATTTATTATAACAAACTGCCCTGCGGACTTATTATTATTATTATTATTAGTATTATTATACAGTTTTATATTTTTAATCTCTCTTTCAGTAGAGGTGTAAATTAGGACCACGGGCCTTAGCCAAGTGTATCCTAATACTATTTTAAGTTCAAAAATTTTCTCACTATTCGGCAGGTGTTGAGAATAACGGCTTTTTGAAGGAGTTTGTATAATGCTGAGGGAATATCTAGATTATGAAGGCTTTGATGAAGTTCTCTTGGAATCACTCCTGTGGTAGATAAAATTATCGGAACTACTTTAACTGATGTGACTCTCCACTGAGTTTTGATTTCTACTGCCAAGTCTCTGTATTTTGCTAGTTTTTCAGTGTGTGTCGTCTGCAGATTGTGAGTATTGCAGACCGCTATATCAATGAGATAAACTGTCTTGCTGTTCTTGTCGAGAATAGTTAAGTCTGGCCTATTGTAATGTATGGTCTTGTCTGTGATAATTGTTCTGTCCCAGTAAATTTTATAGTTATTGTTTTCGAGTATTGAATCTGGTTGATATTTGTAATATGGTACTTTTTGCTGTAGGAGTTGATATTTAAATGAAAGATGTTGGTGTATTATAGCAGCTACCTGGTCATGCCTATGTTTATAATCAGTTTGTACAATGGCTTTACAAGCACCTGTGATGTGTTGGATGGTCTCTGAACTACTATGGCATCGCCTACATATGTCTGTAGCTGTTACGCTTTTGAGAATGTGTTTTTGGTAGTTTCTCGTATTTATCACTTGATCCTGAATAGCAATCATGAAGGCTTCCGTTTCAGGGAACAACTCGCCGCGCTGCAGCCATGCATTTGATGCTACCTTGTCAACATGGGGCAGGTTTAGATCATGATAATGTCGTCCATGTAATGATTTTTGCTTCCACATGTTTTCTTTTTCAGACTCTAGTGAGATGGTTTCGTTACGTTGAGAGTTGCAGTCCTGTAAATTAAGCGGCGAAAAATACTTGTCTGACTGGATAACCGCTCTATGTAGCATGGAGTTCTCGGTTTTATTCTGGAAAAAATGTCTAAGATTTTTTATCTGCTTATTGTGTAAATCTTTTATGTCAATAACACCTCTCCCGCCCTTTTCTCGAGGTAGTATTACTCGTTGTATACACGATCTTGGGTGATGTTTGCGATTGGAAGTCAGTGATGTGTGTATTTTTCGTTGCAGTTGAACTAGGTCTTTTTGCGTCCATTTTATAATCCCAAACGAATACGTAAGTAGTGATATGGCGTAAGTGTTGATGGATTTCGTTAGGTGCTTTGAATTAAGCTGAGATCGGAGTAGGATATTAAGTCTGTGCTTGAATTTTGCTATTATTTCCTCTTTTGTTTGTTTATGGTTAATTTGTTGCAGTTGGTTAAATCCTAGGTATTTATACGAGCTATTATTGTCTAACGATTCAATTGTGTCACCATTCTGCAAGTCGTAATTGTGCTGTTCAATTTGTCCTTTTTTAATAGTCAAAGTTTTACATTTGTCGATGCCAAATTCCATTTGAATATCGTTTGAGAATGTTTGTGTTATGTCCGCAAGTTTATGTAGTGAGTGTGTGTCTTTACTGTATAGTTTTATGTCGTCCATGTACATGAGGTGTGTGAGTTATACTTGATCCTGCTGATTGACTGGTATGCAAAATCCTGATCTTGTATGGTTAAGCATATTTGATAAAGGGTTTAGGGCGAGACAGAACCACAGCGGACTGAGGGCGTCCCCTTGAAAAATTCCTCGTTTTATTGGAATGCTCTCTGTGTAGATCGTAGTATTGCTATTGACTAATTTTAAGCTGGTCTTCCATTCGTTCATGCAGTTTTTAAGAAATGTGACTATTGTGGGGCTAATTTTGTAGATCTGTAACACCTGAAGCAGCCAGCTATGTGGTACAGAGTCATAGGCCTTGCGGTAGTCAATAAACATTGCACTAATATTATTTTTATATTTAAGAGCTTGTTTCAACGCAACGGTATCTATAATCAACTGTTCCTTGCATCCTTGGCTGTTTCTTTTGCAGCCTTTTTGTTCTTCAGACAATATACTATTGTTTGTAATATGGTGATAAATCAGTTCTGTTAGACAAGACGTTAGGATTTTGTAGAAAGTTTGCAAACATGTTATTGGTCTGTATTTGCCTGGGTCCTGCTGATTCTCTATATCTTTTGGTATCATGTATGTAAGTCCTTGTGTAATGTGTGGAGGCATTAAATTTGGATTGTGTATAAAATCGTTAATATGTTTGTGTAAATTAAAATGTAAGTGTGTAAATTTCTTGTACCAATAATTGTGTATGTTGTCGGAACCGGGTGCCTTCCAATTTTGTGTTTTATTCAAAACTTTGCCAATTGTTTCAAGCGATATGATTTCGAAGTTCATTTCCGGTATTTAGTATTATTATTATTATTAAATTACAAAACAATTTGAATTTGAGATGTCGAAGCAGTTCAATATGTCAGAAAATCAATAATTAAATTTTAGTCGAACTTGTCATTAAAAAATTCTGGTAAGTCATAGTAGCCTTTGTTTAATAGGAATGATTTTAGTGGTTTGTTGAACAGGGTTGATTTTTCTAGATTTTTAATGTTATTTGGTATATGATTGTAAATTTTTATTAGCATCGTCGGGGGGCTAGATGTTACTAGTTTTAATTTGGAAAAAGGTACTTTAAGTTTATTTTGGTATCTATTGTTTCTCTTTAAACCTTCCAGTGGTGAGTATAACTCTGGGTGGCTCCTAACAAATTTACACGACTCAAGTATGTATATAGACGTTAGCGTGAGTATTTGGTGTTTGATAAAGTGCGGCTTACATGATTCCAACTGGTCTATATTAGTTAATATTCTAATAAACTTTTTTGGTAGTAAAAATAAAATTAATTATTTTCAAATGAAAAAAATGACTTTAAAATAACAACTTTCTTGACATCCGTAAAGTTGTTTAATTTCAATAGATCATCATCATCATCATATCAGCCATAGGACGTCCACTGCGGAACATAGGCCTCCCCCAATGATTTCCACCTATCCCTATCAGAAGCGGCCTGCATCCAACGATTCCCCGCAGACTTGACCAGATCCTCCGTCCATCTCGCGGAGGGCCGTCCTACGCTGCGCCTGCCGATACGCGGTCTCCACTCGAGCACTCTTCGGCCCCATCGGCCATCAGTCCCCCGAGCAATGTGTCCTGCCCACTGCCACTTCAGCTTGCTAACCTATGTCGGTTACCTTAGTTCTTCTGCGGATCTCCTGATTTCTGATTCGATCTCGCAGAGAAACACCAAGCATAGCTTTTTCCAAAGTTCGCTCCGTCTTCGCTCGTTCCAAACTCTGAGCCTATTTAGGAGGCTCACAGTTAAAGACCACGTCTCGTCACCGTACTGGCAACATGCACTGTTCGAAGACCTTTGTCTTCAGATATTCTGGGGTATTGTGGAGTCTCACGCAAAGATCGCGTGCGTAACACCCACATCCGCGGCAGCCTTCGTGTTCGTGACCTCGCAGACAGGCTGCAGGAGTGCCGCCTTCGTTGGTATGGTCATGCCTCACGGAGATCAGCAAACTACGTGGGCAACAAATGTCTGGTCATACCGCCCCCGCCAGGTACCAGTAAAAGAGGTCGACCCAAGAAGCGGTGGCTCGACGTCGTCAAGGCTGACATGCGTGCCAACAGACTCACCACTGAGGATGCACAAAACCGCGCGAAGTGGGCCAAGAAAATAAGAAAGGCGGACCCTGGGAGCCCACACACCAGTGTGGGTTCACAACCGGGATAGACCGCACGGATACTGATGATGACTGGGGTATTTTGGACGTGAAGACGCTGCGTAACTTCCCGAACGCTGCCCAGCCGAGTTGGATTCGCCGAGTGACCTCCTTCTCGAAGTTGGATCTTCCTAATTGGACCGTTTGCCCTAGGTAGACATACTCGTCCACCACTTCGAGAATTTCAATAGATACTTACAAGCTAATCTCTCCTGTAGCTCCCTTGTGGGCGCCACGTCTAGGGCGGACTTCCCGTGACAATTCAGCAAAGTCGGGTCGGCGCCTTCGCTGAGAAGTAGCGAACACACCTGAAGCAAGGAAATAAATAATGAATTAATATCAAGAACAGTTGCGAAATAAGTCAATATTTTGGTGACTGATATCATCATCATCCATCATGTTTAAACAATCTTTAAGTCTGACTTTCGAACCAAGAATTCCGTTTGAACGGAAAAACGGGATGTAAGTAGGAAGGAGAATGCCCATATTATGTGTTACAGGTTTGTCTCTTGCTGCAAGACAAAAACGATATTAAAATTATTTTCTTTATTTTTAGAGCCTTCCTGCATTTGGTATGTGTTTTGCGAACCAGGGATATCTTTTAAAATTCAAAAAGATATTAAATTGTTTAAAGATAACCGGATTTAGTCATGATTGCTTGAATAATTTTGCCTAACAATAAACATAAATCAAGAACATCAATCGATTTCGATATGTTTCGTTAACAGTAACCAATAAACAAAATGGAATTACAATTTAAGTTAGTACTTGAAATGAACATGTCATTCACTTAGCCTACTTCAATATAAATATATAAATAAATAAATATGCGCCAGACAACACACCTCTTGTAATGGTCTCGAAGTAGGGATTAATATCCCTGTGTTACGAGGTACCACACAAGGAAAATAAGCTAGGGGCGCCGGGCGTCTCCCAGCACACTCAGACCCGAGTCAATTCAGAAAAGATCGTTTCCTAAATTGACCCGACCGGGAATCGAACCCGGGACACTACGGAAATCGAGGCGAGAAACCGTGCTACAACGCACTACGCCAACCGTGTCGTCGATAATAATTACAATAGTATTAATTCACCTTCAATAATGAGATCAACGTTTTTTGACCTAAATTATTTTAAAATAGAAAGTGGCAACATTGGTGAGTAAAAAAATAAACTGTCATCACGTCCATCCGTCCTTTGCGGGCATTTATTTACGTATTGCTGTTTTGTGTTGATTTAGTTAGAATCGCCACATTTAGTGCATCAACTATGAATGTATGAATGAATTATACATTATTTAGGTTAATGTCACTATCAGGCGATCAAACTGTTTAATAGATTACCAGTTGACATAAAAAGTTCAGTTTACCATTCAAGTTTTAGAAATACCCTCAAATCGTTTCTTTTGGAAAAGTGTTTGCATAGCGTGGCGGAGTTGTAGGCTATTGTTATTGTTATTATTGTTTTATTTTCGTAGTTTGATTTTTTTTCTTGACATTGCTTTTTATCATTGCTTTTTGACCGACTTGGTGTAATGGTTAAGAAAGTTGGCTACTACACCAGAGGTCGCGGGTTCGATCCCCGCACAGTACAAACATTTGTGTGCATGAACATGTCTGTTTGTACTGGTCTGGGTGTCTCCTATGTATAATAAGTATGTATTTACAAAAGAAAATGTATTTAAGTATGTTTATCCGTTGTCTAGTATCCCATAACACAAGCTTTAATTAGCTTACTTTGGGGCTAGATGGCGCTGTGTGGAATAATGTCCAGGGATATTTATTATTATTATTATTATTATTATTATTCACACACAATGTATGTTGTATTTGAATAAATGAAATGAAATGAAATCTGTTAGAAAGACAATTTGACAAGTACCTAGAATCAAACTTAAACTCAACTCCAGATTTTGATTTTGAGGTTAGGTTACTTTTTCAACAAATTCATCAAAACACACGTTTTGATTCTGAAAAAAACAACTATCTCGAATAGTGCGCTTTTTTATCTACCGCTAAGACGACTTTGATCCTTTACGGTTTTCTGATGTTTTCCCTTTTATAACATGAGTTTAGTTTGTCAATAGGAAGTACCCTATGAGTTTTGATACCCCAGCGAATGTCAAAATATGAAGCACGAGCGGCCGTATCTTTTCATGACGTTTACTTAAAGCTTGATTATTATGAATATTTTAAAACTCACAGACAGACAGAAGAACAAGAAAATTGTTACGTTTTTTTTTCTTTTTCGGTACTGAGAATAGAATATACGAACCGATTGATATGGATTCCGGTTTTCGCTGATTATCGCTCTCGGTATTCGATTTTTAGGGTTTTTCAAATAAAAATTCTAAAAATTAAAATTAAAATTTCTACGAAATGTCCCTGAAGTCAGAATGTGCAATATCTCACCTCCAGCCTCGCCTTGCTGGCGGCCTCGTGCAGCGGCGTGAAGGCCCACAGGTCCGTCGCGGTGACGTCGGCGCCCGCGCGCACCAGCAGCTCCGTCACCTCGTAGTGCCCGTACGAGCACGCGTTGTGCAGCGGCACGAGGCCGCTGGGGACAAGCGGACCGGCATGTAGAAAAAGCATTTCAAATAGTTTGACACCATTTTAGACCGTACATCAAGGAAACGAAATAAGAAACACATCTACGAGAAGAAATAGGTACAAATTATAAAATAAACAGTTAAGAAAGGCGAACCCTGGGACCCCAACCGGGATAGAGCGCACGGATGATG
Organism: Udea olivalis; assembly: GCA_947369235.1. Classification (NCBI taxonomy): domain Eukaryota; kingdom Metazoa; phylum Arthropoda; class Insecta; order Lepidoptera; family Crambidae; genus Udea; species Udea olivalis. The sequence goes on along the minus strand of OX376368.1, from coordinate 8,863,670 downwards.
ATGATGTATAAAATAAAAAAGTTAAATATGAAATATCATAAAATCTGAGACCAAAAAACAATGAAAATTCCTATTGTGTTTCACAAACAAATTATGTGTAATGAAAAACAACCATTTTATAGTTATATTTGAGAGATGCTTTCCATCTGGCGACGCCCGTTCGCGTTGAGAGAGGAAAGGAGGGAGGGGATAGCCTAGCTAGGTGATACTCGTTTGCTTTTGCCCGCAATGCACAGCTTTCTCCGCAACGGCGGAAGTACCTGTGTGCTCCAGATACTTCCGTGGCCTCTCCCCTTCGTTGGGAAGTCGGCTGGAGGGGGCCCCAATACGGGGAAGCACTGGCGGCGGGGGCGAAACTTTTTAGGGACCCCGCCTCGCCGCTGAAGTGTTGAGGTCGAGTACCGTGGGGTTTTAGTCGGTAGAAGTCCGACATAACCTCGTCGTTCCCCCGGGCGGCGAGGTATCCATGAGGATTTCCCCACGATAATAAAAAAAAGGTGATACTCGTTCCTGCTAAATGATAGCTATTGTGGCTATACAATATCACTCTTTAGTGCCATGTTGATCAACAAAACCCATATTTTGTTTTGAGAAAGACACTTTTTGCAACAAAACATAGTGTCTGCTGAAATACACACATTTTCTGAAAAGGCACTCATGGTGGAACAGAACACACATTGAATGCTGTAAAATACACTTTTGGTCCTGACGAAGACCTTATTTACAAAACAATTAGAATGCTCTAAAACACAATTTACACGAAAGAAACCACATTGTGAGCTACTAAAGACACTGTCTTGCCCCAAAACGACACGAAAAACAAACTTTATGTAGGGAAAAACACTCATCGTGGCACAGAGCACACTACGAGTGCTGCAAACACACTTTGGCTGCCGAAAAACACACTTTCTTCCCTGAAAACACACTTTCTTCCCTGAAAACACATTATCTTGTAACATTATCTCACCCCTTATCCTTAGCGTGCACATCAGCCCCTCGTTGTAGCAGAAGCCTGACAGCCCTCGCGCGGTTGTACCCCGCGGCGAGGTGCAGCGGCGTGGAGCGTCTGCCGTCGTGCGCGTGCACGTTCACGTTGAGGGGGGTGAGCAGGGAGGCGAGGCGGTCGTCCGCGCCCGATCTGGCCGCTTCCAGGACGTCGGCAGCGCAGTATTCGCCTGATAAACAATTGTAAGCTGATTGGCGATGTCTTGTATCATTCAATCTTCGACGGAACATGTGAACTGCTTTCTAATAAATATAAAACCCACCAAAAACATTCTGTAAAAAACTAGCCAAGTCTCGATGGAGCTGCTTGTTTATCTCTAAAAAGTAATGAAATCTAGACAAAGTCGTGCCAAGTCTAAGGTTCCTTACTGCGATTTCTTTATTATTATAGTTAATGTTGTGTGACTTGGCCGTTGAAGGGTACACAAAGGTACAAAACCAGGTGCTCCATGACACCATTGCACCAATCTGTCGCCAGAACCGCTACCCCCGCGTGCCAACAGACTCACCACTGAGGATGCACAAGACCGCGCGAAGTGGGCCAAGAAAATAAGAAAGGCAGACCCTGGGACCTCACACAAAAGTATAGGTTTACAACCGGGATAGACCGCACGGATGATGATGATGATGATGATGTACCCTTCAACGGCCAAGTCATACAACATTAACTATAATAATAAAGAAATCGCAGTAAGGAACCTTAAACTTGGCACGACTTTGTCTAGATTTCATTACTTTTTAGAGATAAACAAGCAGCTCCATCGAGACTTGGCTAGTTTTTTACCGAATGTTTTTGGTGGGATTTCACTTCCTTTTGTAGAAACGTGGGCATATTTATTTATTATATAAAGCTGCGTACGGATAGCGCGTACCCGGGCACGCGTAGCCGGTTTGTGTTTTTTAATCAGGGTCATCAGGTACACCAGATCTTCGATTATCCTAGTTTTTATAGTTTTCCCTTTATGTGGCCATTAAACCCTAACTCTGTACCAAATTTCAGCTCTCTGAGTTTATGGGAAGTACTAGTTCTATTTTGATGATCATGAGTGAGTGAGTGTCATAAATGCGAAACTTTGCTTTCGCTTAACTTCGGAACTAAATGACCTACAGACTTGAAATTTTAAGTATGTGATTATAGCTTATTGGATGACGAAAATTTCTGCGTTCTGGTCTTATCCAGAGGTTCTCAAATATTGGCCTGAAAATGCGGCGAAATGGTTCCAGTAAAGGATGGTACGTCAGTGTTTGCTTCGCGCTCGACTTGGCGGGGGCACTGCCGTGCCCCCCGATTTACATTAATGCTTGGCGAAATACGGACTAAACAGTATGTCTTGCCTTTGAATACCCCATTTGGCACATAAGAGTTAGTGTCTATTGAGTGGTATATTGTGATAATTTTCTGATTACACTTAAATTTTATACATTTGTTTACTTTCACAACCATTTTTGAAGATATAATAGTTGTCAAAACATTGCATCAATAGTATCAGGTTGTTAGCTTACCGGTGAGAACAGGCCTGGTGGCGGAGTCTGCTAAGTCCAAAGGAGTCTTGCCCTCTGTATTCCTTATGTTTGGGTCAGCTCCATGCTGCAGAAGAGCTAGAACAAAAAATGAATTTATAAATTATTTGCAAAAGGCGTTAACCAAAACTGAAGTAGACTCATACTTTTAAGTATAAACACCTGCATTAGAAAGACCTTGTCTTTAAATACATTGATAATTCTGCTGTGCACTCCATGAAGAGATTCTGGCCCAATTCTTCTAATACATTCAGTAAAAGTCGCGTCCTGGGAAGGCACAAGCTTGCCCTACACCTACATACATCATGAATATAACACAGAGGAACAGAAGTAAGCAGTGAGCCGAGCTGGTTAGGGAGTGCAGGGACTTAGAAAAATTTACTCAGCCGTGAAAAGACATAAATTCAGTTAGGGCAGGTTAGAAATGCGACCAAAAAACGCCAGGAAACTGCCAGAAAAAAAGTTTTCAAAAGTTAAAGTCGCTAGTAGGTACACCCCCTTTGCGACACTTGGACCAGTGAGCCTGGAGAGTGGATCTATAGTGAGATGATAGCCACAATATATCAATGTTGGTAGCTGTTCCAACACTATGGCAACATGCCAAAAGATACTTCCTCTTAATGACTCCTGATGCAACAGATGAAAATAGACTCAGCCAGCCTCACATCCTCGTGTAGGTGCCCGAAGCTGCACGCGTTGTGCAGAGGCTAGAGACCATCGTCGTTACTTACCTTACACTATATGAGGCATTGAAGGCTTACCAAGCGTGGATAGAGGATTGGGCTTGCTGATTCTGCAACCTGTAGATATTGTAGTGTTTTTTATGGAGAGACTGGAGTCGCAAAGAGGAGAGCGACTGGTTACTCTCCTAACAGCGATTGCTATAAAAACTTAGCTCTTGCTTGGATGTCAAACATCACTCCTAGGGATATGAGACCTTGGGAGTGATAGCTAGTGTGATGACGGCTATAATAGATCAATCTCAGTTGCAGTGGCCTTAATACAATAAATATGTCTCTTGCTATAATGTCTTTCAGCAATAAACAAAACTGACAGCTGTAACTAAGATGAGATAATGGCTAGAATATATCAGTCGCGATAGTAGCACGTCTACACGTCGCTATTGAGAATTCTGACAGAAACAATTGACAATAGCCACAGCAGCCGCCTCGTGCAGCGGTGTGTACCCCCAGTTATTGTTGTGCGGCTGGAGGCCGCATTTGTTACTTACCTTAGACAATGCGGGGCACTGAAGACCGACTAAGCATAAACAGAGAACTGGCTTCGCTTCGCTGGAGAGACTCCAGTCACTCTCCTCTCTGTGACTAATTTGCACTAACTAACACAGAAGTCACGTCCTAGGAAGACACTAGCATGCCTAAAGCATCTCTTTCAGAAGAATAACACAGTTAAAAAGGCTGTCGACCCAGGAACGAATCTCTGGCGGGATGATGGCTACAATAGCTTAAAGATGGAAGCTGTGTTACCAAAAGGAACTTCGACATTCTGATGTCCCAAAACATACGTCAACATTTCGATGTCCCAAAAGATACGGCGCAATTTTGATTATGTCGGCAACAACTGCCAGTAGCCTCACCTATGCAGACGTCCACCTTCCCCTTAGCAGCCGCCTCGTGCAGCGGCGTGTACCCCCAGTTGTCCCTCGCCGCCGGCGCCGCGCCCGCGCCCAGCAGCGCGCGCACCACGTCGGCGTGCCCGAAGCTGCACGCATTGTGCAGCGGCTGCAGGCCGCCGTCGTCGCGCGCTTGGAGCGCCGCGCCGGCCGCTATGAGAGACTCTACTACTTCTCTGCGACCGTATCCTGGAAGAAGGGGGTTTTTAGTACTTCTTCAGCCTTACTTTTCAAGGTGCTCTCCACCTTGTTGACCTTGACTCCGCTCGTGACCACGGTGACATGCAATTGTCGCCGAAACGTCGAGAAAAATAGGTAAAACAATTTAACCGTAATTTCGTTTCGTTGCAAAAACCCGTTTTTATTAGAATAATATTATTTCATGGTATGGTGGCCATATTAGTTTATAAGCTCATTAAAATCCTTATGCCAACCAGATACGGCACATTTCGTATATAAATTTATGCATAAGGATAGAAACTATTTACAGGCTTTGCAGTATCATCCAATGTTTATTAGATTTATAAGCAAAAGCCCTTATGTTTTAGCCAAGAAAATCATCTAGAACAGGGAAATAATTGAGAATAAAACAGAACAAGCAAATAATTAAGATTAATATGCAACATACTAAAGATTATTGACTGGTCTGTTGGCGCAATTGCAGCGATCCTGCCTTTGACGAAGGAGGTTGTGGGTTCGATCTACACCCATGACAAACATTTATGTGATGAACATTTGTGTTTGTTGTGTCTGGGTGATGTTATCTATTTAAGTATGTTTATCAGTCTCTGACACCAAGCTCTGCTTAGTTTGGGATCAGATGATCTTGGTGTGAATTGTCCCAGATATTTATTTATTTATTACTTTCAATCATCAACGTTCTGAATCTGGGGCCAGAGCCTAGTTACTCATTGTTATGTTTCTACTTTGCAGACACTAATAAATAAGTTCCAATAATTTTCTACAATATTGATGAATAGTTGATTACTTTTTCAAACAGGAATTATCTCTCTACATCATACTGCTATTCCAAATTGGTATTTAAAATGAATTGAATCTTGATCAATATCCATTAGCCGCATTTTTGGCATGTAGTTTTGGAATCCTTTGTCTAACCTAATACATTAATTTGTATCATCTTAGGTAGTCGCATAGGTAGAAATTTAGGTATTTGTCTTTCCGGTCCGTATTGGTTATGCAGAAAGGCACACTATTCCTAGCACAATGAAGAAACATACTAGACAACAATGCAACTAGCTTGCAGTAAGAAGAATTACACATCAATGTAAAGGCTTATAACTCAAAAACTATTACACAAAACTCATTAAAACCTAACAATTAACATCAGAATTGTATCAGAGGCGCTCTACAGAGTACAACAACAGATAAAGCACGGACAATTGCATAATCTAGCCAAAATTTATTACTTCCCTACTCACAAAAACAATCCTTTCACTTGCATCGTTTGGTAGGTAATTTTAATTTTTTTTACTTTAAAATTGATTGAATACCTGCAGCGAAGTGTAGAGGAGTTGATTTCCTGCCAGCAGTGTCCCTAGCGTTCACAGTCTGGGGTGTAATCAGCTTTTTGACCCGAGCTGAATCCCCCGTTTTGCAAGCCTCAAATAATTCACGAAGCGGATCGGTGGGCGCGGGCAGCGTGTCCAGAGCTGTACCGAGTATCGAACGCCGGCTCGACATGTTGAGTTCGCGTTTTACATTTATTATGATTGTTTATTGTGGTCTAAAATGCTATTTTCGATAAATTATCCTATGAAAACACGTATAGCACAGCTGCTTTCGGATTTTTGACATATAGTATGTTGCCACCCTCAGATCCTAATTTCCCATAACTTTTGAAACATTGACTGGGGAAGGGAGGGAGAACGAGTTCTTTTCTGCAAAGTAGACTAAAGGGTTTTTGATAAGACTACCGGCTGATCGCAACGCAAGCAAGACAATCATAGCTTACAGAAATGATTACTGATTGATTTTGTTTGTCATTAAATACTTACCTACACTTCATGAGTATCAGATCAGATAACTCAGTCCAAAAGGTGAAGGCTAAAGTTATGGTGACCTTTTTAAATTGGTCATGAGAGAGGTTAAACAAAATAAGACATACACTCAGTCAGAAACATTCAAAAACGCACACTGCACACACACATCACCACGCCACACACGCGTCTGAATTTTGAGTTAGGAGCCTTCCGCACACCGTTTTGTCCAGTGAAGTTGTGAAAGCCATCAGCTAACAGAATTTGTCACCTAGAAAAAGGTAAAAACCGTACCTGAACATAAAGTAACACTTCACAAACATGTAAAACATTTAAGAAACAACTTCCTAATTAAATTAACAATAATATATTTTTTTTTAAATGCAAATAATGAATTTACTACTCTTTGAACGGTAAAACATATTAATATTTTTCATTTGTTGTTAAAAATCTAAAAATATAAAAACAGTTGTTCCCTTGGGAATAAGGTTAAAAAATGATGTTCAATATATTATTGCCAAAACCCTTTACGAGGCAGTTCACTCGATAGACACAAATGTACTACATACTAAAAATACCTGGTTCATAGTTTGCTAGTTCAAATCCCATCAAGTTTTTATTTACTAAAATTGCCATCTGCTCTATGCCTATATTAGCGATATAGGTTTAGAGCAGTCTAAATCCTTCTGGTGCGTAACATAATACAATAATACCGAAATACAAAAGATCGAATTTCGAAATACTTGAAAAAGTGAACCACAGACTTACGGGTGGCGAAAGCTGAATTTACTGTTATAGTCTTAAAACTAAACAACACAGAGGGTGTTTCCTTCCGAGAAGTGGCTAACTAAAGTGAAGAGAAGTCCTAGCGTGGGAAAAAAGATGGTTTCCTCATTTTGGAAATGAGCAGGTCATTCATTTCGCAAAAATTGTTTTACAGGATCAAAAATCAGTTACTACAGGTACAATTATTTTCACTTGTCTTAAAAAAAGTTCGGAAGAAACGACCTTGCAGTAGAATTCTTCTTCTATTGGCTACTATTTGGTGACGTCAGATGTGTAATGAGTGGGTCACCCGCCTTATAGGCCTGACCTCGCAACTAGTTATTTTTGTTTATTCCTGAAAATAAAAGAAAAACTTTGAGGAAAACGTTTTATGAACGCCAAGGAAGCAGTTGAATGACTGCGTTTCAATTTTTTTTAATTCACAACCGATTTTATATTTTCTATTGCTATTCGGTTGCAAGGCACTTCACTTAACCGAAAAAAAATTCAACACTTCATAGGCGTGAACTGTCAAAATTATCATCCTAAATTGGACAAACTATAGTTATTTTTACAATGGCCATTTAGCGTCTGACATATGATGTGTGGAAGGGCAAGAAGACACTTAGCAAGGCTAACACAGGTAAAGTTATTTGATAATATTGACAGGATTAAGTTCTGATAATTATTGTAATATCTTGCTAATTAGCATAAACATTAGTTGTAATTAAAAAGCACACTAGATCTTTCAAAAACTTCAATAATAGGTTCCGCCGGCATCTTTTCACCATTAGAGCACTTGAGGCAAATTTGGCCTTCTGAGGAAAATTGGCCTTCTGAGGCAAATTAGCGTTTCAACTTCATGTTGTGGATATCCCAGCCATACTCACAAGAACGTTTCACAGACCATTTCATAATGCGATCAGAAAAGGCGAGGAAAGCTGCCAGCTCATTTGTTTTCAAACCAATACAATATGGGTCTCTTCAAGACAAATGTGAAAAGGCAATTACTGTTTGAGACTTTTAATATCACAATTATATCTGTGATTCACAGATCATATAGTCACTTTTATGATCCCATCGCTGTCTAGTCAAATATAAAAAAACAGGTGTCTTTTCACTAAACTTTGTAATACTTTCCCATCCATAGGTAATGTTTTTTACTATGGCAGCACTCCATGCCATGGACAATCCGTTATTCGTTTAGAACTAGTCAGCCAAGGAAATGAAGATCAAAAGTCAGGAAGTATGTATTTTTTGAAGAGTTTTTATTTCATAATGGGAACCTACAGTAGGTCTTTGGTTTTGTTTTATTTGATTTGATTATTTTTTGATACCGCTATTTGATCTTTTTTAACATAAAATGAGGTAATTTCCATGCCTTTCGAAAAAATTGTCAATTTGCAAAATGGAATGCAGCCACACTATCTTGTCTTTGGTAGTTAGTTGACGAAATCAAAATGGCGTCTTTCACGGGTTAGCGCATATCCGCCGTATACTGTGCCGTTTTTAATAATCGCGTGTGTGACTATTTACTTGTGATACAGACATTTTGTGGACTTTACGACCTGTGTTTTTGTGTTAATTTTTCATTGGAGGACTGGCTTGAATTGTGTGTGACTCCAAATACAAGTTTTTGTAAAGGTATGTCTCCTTTCACCTATCGAATAATTTAGTAATATTACCGAGATATCGAATTTGTCAGCGCTAATGTAATTACATGCAGTAACTTAATCGTACCGTCCTTCTGTGTTGTCTGTTTGGGTCGCGCCGGAAGCTCTGTTCTCTCTAGTTCAGTAGGTGAGTCGAGGGGGTCCAGTTTTTTTCATGTAAGTACTTAATTCTTGTGAGGCCGGTCTTATTTTTCCATTGCTCACACTTGTAGGCTGTCGCGCGTCAGTTTGTTCATGCAAACATTTGCTTTTACTCTCGTAATTTGATTAGCAGGGCTGAGTAATTCTGTACCGTGTATTAGTATCATCTACGTACGGTTTTCATCTTTGCATTGCTGTGTGTGACTCGAATGCCAATTTGCTGGGATTTGATAGTTGTGCATTGGTATCACATCTTGTAGATAAAACAGGGCTGAAGGAAATGTCAACATGTAGGTACAGCCAACTTCCAATAGTTTAGTCTTCTACTGTCCCAAAAAATACAACATTATTATTCAATGTACATATTTACAATTACATTTTACAGCACTCGAAGAATTAAAGTTTCAAGATTGTGAAGTGTGTAGATTCAAGTCTGAAAAGATACCAATGAAGTACAATTTCAGTTGAAAATATAACTTCAGTATTGTGTTTATACCCAGAAGAAATCAAATACAAATGAAGTATGGATATCCACTAAAAAAGTGGAATAAAGTATCCATGTCTATCCATCCATTCTCACTGACTAGCATCTGGATTGTTTCAATGAATATCTGCACTGGTAAACAGCCCTACTATAGCAATTTATGTATTACATAGATTTCATTGCTAATTATTATTTCACAGATAGGCTTACCCAAAGTATCTGAACAGATAGTTACATGTTTCTTCATCTATCATAAATACATACTTGCCAAAAATCTCAAATTGTCCCAGATATTTAAAGTAACCTACATTAAGCCCTCGGAAAACTGTACAATGATAAGGCAAAGAAAAAAGATTGTAACAAATGTGAACCAGCAATGATAAATTAAGTGAGTTAATGGATTACTTTACCTCATTAACATCCTAAATACATTCAATTACTCAATATTAAATGTTTCAAGGCTCTGTAGCTTGTTTGTTTTCAAGGTCACCTTTTAGGTTGTGTTATTTTGGGTAAACATCGCATTTTTATTTGCAATAGTTTTGGTAATGTGTTTTTTGTTAACCCTGAGTTCTATCTTTTGTAGTTTCAACTTTGCTAAAAACAATATAAAGGAATGAACTGTTTTATTTTGAACTTTACAGATACAATATGAGTATGCCACAACTAGAATGTTACACTACCAGTGTAACTTGATCTCTGATTGCAACAATTTTGCATTCAATGCACAGTTAGTGTAAAGTCTATTCTGATAAATTCTAACCCATAAATTATGTAATACTAGCTGTCCATCAGCGGTTTCACCCTCGTAGACTGTCCCGTCAAAATGCTTAAATAAAAAAAAATAGCCTATGTCACTCCCTGAGAATATAGCTCTAAATAGGTGAAAGAATTTTTAAAATCGGTCAACTAGTTTTGGAGACTATTAAATACAAACAAATCTTTCCTCTTTATAATATTACTATTAATAACCCAAAGTTGAGCACCCCTTCTTCTCACTAACTCCGTACATGTAAGCAAGAGCTACTTCATATTGAGTGACGCCTCTGAGTATGCATATACGTATCAGTTTTGATCCTTGAACTTGCTGTACTGTTGTGTGTGTAGCTGACCTCAGATCACTGTTTGACTCAAATACAAGCTCTGCTCAGTTTGGGGTCAGATCTTAGTATTAGAAATTATTTGTAGGTATCATCATTTAGTTACTAATTTATCATAAAATGAAAATGTTGATCCGACTGAACTAACTACATAGACTAATGTTCTAAACTAGATGTAATTACTTAGCTTCATATTAATTAGTGTCAGTCATTAAATGTAATTTACCTAGTGTTTGTAACTGGTTCAGGTGCATTCCACGTTTGTGTTATTTGTTTTAGAAATAAAAGTTTGCATAGAATGTAGATAAGTTTTTGATTCATTAACATATTCAGCAATATGACTTTATATGTGAACCTTAGTTAGATAGGCCTTCTCCTTAAGTCCTGCTAACGGCGACGGAGGTTGGGGGTTTGATCTTTATCCAGGACAAACTTTTATGTCGGTTGCGTGTTTGGTTAATATTATCTTCTTAGGTATTTAGAAATATGTAAGTATGGATCATTAATAATCAATATTCATCAGTCTCTGACACCCGTATTACAAGTGGTCTCTGCATGTAAGCTGTTTTTGATACATATTTATATATTTTAGGGATTTTTCTATACACGCACGCTTAGCAGGTAGGTTGAGTACCGAAGACTCCACGCGACGTGAGACTACTCTCCCATCCTGAGTAGTGTGGGTGCACAGGACATAGCAGAGTAGTTTACCTAGATGGGTCATTAAGATAGTCATTACGCCTTTGATCGGTCGCCAGAGCCCATCTGGAACTGCAGTTGAAGGTGACGTAGGCACAGGTTTGTATTCACACTTGGTTTGTGGGGTCCTGAAACTTGCGCGCACTTTGTGAAGTGATCCCAAGACCAGCCATTCAGTCGGTCACATGTACCGTTTTTTCTGTGAGAATTCCCCATGGAAGATGACCAGTTTTAGCTGTTAGAGGTCTGTTCTTCAAGAGCTTCTAGGACCACGAAAGGACACATGTCACAGTCCTAAGCCTTTGTGTAACTGTGTCCAAAGGATAAAAATAACAGATACCCCTTACATCATTTTAAGGTGCTCTTAACCACAACTTGCTTATTTTATTTATGCCTGCTATTTCCTGAAAAAGTTTTTAGCTTTAAATAAATCATAAACTACACGCTAAATACATACAGACAGATATGCGCTAACATCGATAAAGATAAGTAGATAAGATAAGTCTGTACTCAAAAACGCTTAAGATTTATCTCATGCGTTCTCAATAAAAAGTAAAGTTAGTAAAATATTTAGCTATCGGCCCTGTCGCGTAAAACACTGCGCTTATTTACAAAATAGAACTCGAAAAACTAACACCCAGTCTCAGTACAAACACGTCATGTTGTCTCAAGCCAATTGAATAATTGAACCTAGAATCAGCCGAGTATTCTAATCACTAAGCTAAGGCAGTATCCTGCACATGGCGCTCTGCCTTTGACAGATGCAAGTAAAAAAATATTGTTTCCTTCGCGCCCTGAATCATCTGCCCGGTAGTGACGTCACTGCGTTCATCCTGTTTTTGTTTTTTAAATTGTAGGACTTCTTGATTCAAGATATTGTTGACTATTCAGTCTAATATTTTAAAGTCCAGTGTACAGATTGCTGGTGTGAAAGAAGATTCATTGTAGAATAGAGATTGGAAGTCCTATTATGCCCACGATGTGACGGCCTTAGGCACTTTCCTACGTAATTATTAAATAAGGATCGAGAACCCTCTCTGCGCACCTTATACGAGCGTCATTAAATAAATACTTAGCCTACAAAAAGTAAACGAAAATTTTGGAATAGTGGCAATTTATTTTTCAACATAGTCTCCTTTTAGTTCGATACACTTAGCCCAGCGATGCTCCAACTTTTTTAACCCGTCCGAAAAATAGTTTTTGTCAAACTCTGCAAAATAGGCCTCCGTGGCGGCGATGACCTACTCATTTGATCCATATCTATTCCCGGCGAGTGATTTTTTCAGATTAGGTAACAGAAAGAAGTCACAAGGGGCCAAATCTGGAGAATACGGTGGATGGGGCAGCAATTCGTAGCGTAATTTGACCAATTTGGCCATGGCAACGGCAGACGTGTGAACCGGTGCGTTGTCGTGGTGAAACAGCACTTTTTTCTTCGCCAGATGGGGTCGTTTTTACTTTAATTCGGCGTCGAATCGGCCCAATAAATCGGCATAGTAAAGCCCTGTAATTGTTTTACCCTTCTCGAGGTAATTGATGTAGATCACACCTTGTGAATCCCAGAAAACGGTGGCCATAACTTTTCCGGACGATTTTACAGCTTTCGCCTTCTTTGGAGCACGTTCCCCGGTCTGGATCCATTGTTTTGATTGCTCCTTGGTCTCTGGTGTGTACCAGTGGATCCAGGTTTCATCGACGGTCACAAAACGACGCAAAAACTCCGCTGGATTCCGCTTAAACAGCGCCAAACGCGTCTCCGACGTGGTCTCACGGTTGCGCTTGTTTTCCGGTGTGAGTAAACGCGGCACCCATCGCGCCGACAGCTTTCTCATGCCGAGTTCCTCGTGAAGAATATGATGCACTGTTCCTTCTGAAATGGCTACAGTCTCAGCTAGCTCCCGAACCTTCAATCGGCGATCTGCCAATACGAGATCATGGATTTTTTTGATGTTTTCCTCCGTAGCAGCTGTTTTCGGTGCACCTGGACGTGGTTCATCAAAAACCGACGTACGGCAACGTGCAAACTCGTTGAACCAATTCTTGACGGTGGCCATCGATGGAGAAGAGTCACCGTACACAGCATCTAAGCGCTCTTTGATTTCGATGCGCGTTTTCCCTTCCAAAAATAGGAATCGAATCACCGAACGATATTGCTCTTTTTCCATTTTTGTAAAACCGATTGACACGTTCGCTTCCATAGGTTGTCAAATTAAAACAAATGAAGGACAAATGAAAATTTGAAAAAAGAATCAAAAAAGAATGTGCTACACTGTGGTAAAACCCTTTTGAAACTACAGCGCCCTCTGGCGATGAGGCTAGGTACTTATTGAATGCACCTCGTAGTACGGTTACACTGACGAAGCTATCTCGATGGAATTTTTCAATGAAAAGGTCAGGTCAAGAGTGCTCTTACCCAAGCATGTATAAAAATAATGATGATAGTGGAATTTGAAGGATTTGGTTTCCTGTGCCTACTCCATAAATAATAAAACAAAAACACGGCCCTAATGTACTGGCAACGACGACACAACATTTCCATAATATGTTCAGGTGCTGTAGAAACGCCATATTAAGGCTTAAGCGTTAGCAAACTTTGGGTCTAGCTAGTACATACAAAAGGCTTTCAACCCTAAAACTGAAGTTCATTCAAGCACGCCCCATATTCGGGCACACAACGCGGACCTACTCTGCGGACGGAATCTGTTATATTCATGAGTAATTTGACATTTATGATCAACTTCCAGCGCAAAATGTAGGAAGTAGACACGGGTCGTGAATTCCTGAGATGTTAAACAATACTCTACGTAGTAACATACGTATGTGTGATGTCGTGACGTGCACTTAGTTAAGATGAAGCTCATTTTAGAGTCTTTCGATATACTACGTCCTGCAGTTAAGTTTATCAACCTGACATGTACCTACTTTTAATTTTAGTCTCAGAGCGAGAGCCATCTATACTCTACTCTAATACTCTGACAGGTACTTGCTTAAAATAATTACACCTAGACCGCCTAGACGGATAGTTCCATATAAAAAGGCGCGCCATTTCTGATGCCAAAATCAACTGTCAAAATAACAATTCTTTACACATGTAATCACAATTTTCAGTATTTAACATGTATGAATACTACTTGTGCTTCTCTGATATGTTGTTGCAACCATTCACTGCACAGATAAACATTTTAAAAAAGCTCTTACCTCGAGAAATTAATATCTGTAAGTTCAGATCCAGACGTGACGTCCTGATATCTATGCGTAATTATTCTAAGACTATACGTAGCAACATACGTATGTGTGATGTCGTGACGTGCACTTAGTTAAAATTAAGCTCATTTTGAAGTCTTTCGAGATACTGCGTCCTGCAGTTAAGTTTATCAACCTGACATGTCCTACAAATACAGCCTTATAAACGTGCCACTGCTGGCCACAGGCCTCACCTCAGCTATGAGGTGGTACGAGCCATACTCCAACACGCGGGCTCAGTGCGGATTGTTGGAGAGGTGAATGTAAGGCCAGTGATAAACCTTACCGTCCGATGTTATAAAGCCGCCTTTGTAGGCCTCTGACTAGGCTTTACGACTGATATCTTGCGACGTCAGCCGGGACCACTGTTTAACGTGCCTTCCGAAGCACGGAGATGCCCGAAAAACACATCACTTTTCGGTCTGGGGTGTCACCCATCCATAACCCGACCTGGCTGGTGTTGCTTAACATCGGATCGTTGCCGATCCGCTGCCGTCACTTAGCCACGGGCACCTTCACCTGACATGTACCTACTTTTAATTTTAGTCTCAGAGTGAAAGCCATCTATACTCTAAAACTCTGACACAGGTACTTGTAAATCGCCAATACCTTTGTACAAGGGGCTGGACTCTGGGGGTAATCCTGTACGTCTACCATGAGTTTACTTACACCAATGACAGCCGCAAGCGACCGCGTTGACGTTGTATGGGATTTCTATACAGCGAGCGCCCCTAGCACAAATTAGACATGCGCGGCGCTCTGACAGATAGCCCGCTTAGAACAACACGCCATCTTTGACGCACGCACACAGAGACATGAGTTTACAAGCGAAGTCAGTGAGCTTCGGTGAGTCGGAAAGTCGCACTGTCGCAAGTGTTTTTGTTTGTAGGTATAACATACTTACTTCATTTTAAAAATTCAGAGCGAATATAGTAGTAAAGTAACCCTAGGCGGTTCACGCAAGTTTTGAAAAAAGGTGTGAGCAGTCCTGCTGTAAACTCTTTATTTTGTGCCCCTAGTGACTAAAAATGTGACCAAAAATTACATACAAATCTCTAAAGTCGACTATCGTAGTTTAAGTGACATATGTTCTTTATTTAATTAAGAAAATAAATGAATTCGTTTATTATATTTATTATTTAATTTCCCGCACTATGAGAATGATTTGCTTCAAAGCCCTTATTCACTTTGATTAGTAGCAAGTGCAGGTGCTTAGTGATTATAAGAAAACATGTGTAGACAGCGATTGATTGGTGCGATTGAATAGAACACGCTTCTAATCACTTCACGACGCAGGATACTAATCACTCGCGATCATCCACCGCTGTCTACACGTGCTTTCTCATAATCACTAAGCACTCGCACTAATCAAAGTGAATACGGGCATTTAAGCGCGTTCTCAACTAAACCCCTTTTTTATACAATCTCTGTGGTAAACAAGCAAGCGTGCTGTCTGGTGGTAACCTGTTACAGCAGCCTATTGGACGCGTGCAAAACCAGCGGTGCAACCAGCATGCAAAACAACCACACACACACAAATTATATTATACTTTTTGCTTTACCTTTGTTATTTATAAGTTACTAAAGTTATATTCTATGTGAACGTGCAGTACAATAGATTATGTTAATTAATTTAGGGGTGGAGGATTGGCAACCTGAGACACAGGATATATCCTAGTTCAGGTGTCAACCTGCCATAGTCAAAACAATGTATAAATTAAAGTTAACCTACTTATGTACCTAGTTTAAGATTTTGGCAAGCAATAAATGATTATTATTATTATTATTAATATTATTATCACTCGCACGTTGTCGATCCTGTAGAACTACAAACCTTTTCAAAGTCCTATTGAAGCACTCCATGCCATAGCTTATTGGGAAAACTTGAGTATGGGAGCTCATCACACGATTAGAGAGTCATTTTGCATACTATATTCTCGAAACTCAAAAAGCTTTAAAAAACTTAAAGGTCCTCTTAGCAAGCTAAGCTACTCCATAAAGCCAAAAGAGCCTAAATTCTAAAGAGGTACTGACATTACAGTTTTTGTTAAATTACTCCGTAGCTTTCTGCCATGTCTACCATAGTTACCGTCCTTCAGTGTCGAATGATCGAACTGATTCGACTACAAGGAACACCTCTGGCCGTTAGCCATTAATAAGCAATCGTTTCTACAATTAGCAATAACAAAGAATATTAACACCTAAGTGTTTCTGCGACCGTTAAGCACGATTGCACCTCATGTACTTAACGCCTTTACTGACAGCTGTGACTTGAAGAATGTCTTACTTAATTACTTATTGATAAAGCATTATGCAGTCGCTGAGTATTTAAGTGATAAGTCTTTAAAATATTTTTTAGAATCCAAAGCATACATAAACAATATATAATCTGGTTTTTTATGTTAAATAGTTTATTAATGTTAGAAATGTGGAAGTATAGTGCCCTCTATTATATTGTCATATTTGTCATGTCCAATCCGGACCCATAAATGTGCCATGTATCGAATTTTAAGACCTTTATTATAATCTTTATCTTATGGAGTGCAATAAACTGATTGTATTGAATTAATTCAAATGTCAGATTGCCTGAAACTGGTAGAAGGGTGCGCTTCCACCAGAGATGTGCGAGGATGCGTTGCGAGGGATGTGTTAGTTAAGAACCAATAGAATTGTTTCATTCACCTACCTTAGCGATTCTATTGGTTCTTAACAAACACATACCTCGCAACGTATCCTCGCACATCTCTGGTAGAACCGCACCCTAAGTTTGGTGTAAATGAGCATAGTGTGACGGGTACACCTTCGCATTCCGTGAATAAATCTCCGTGTCATAGAGAACTAAATAAAATATGTAACAAATACTGTACATTGCATTAAAACCTAATTACCTTCCTACTTACTGAATTTATTTTTTGACTTTCCGCCCGCGGCAACTTCATTTTTATGACAAAAACAAATTATTTCTAAACAAATATATACGAATTAGCAATCAGGTATAATGTAGCTTTTCAACAGTGAAATAATTTTTGAAATCGGTTTTGTAGTTTCGGAGATAACCTGCCTTAGTATTTTTTTTGCAACGAGGTCACTGATATTTTTTTTGACACGCCTAAATTCAAAATCTGCACGTGAATAGATAAATGGCACGGTCATCCGTCAGACTATTTCCAAATAGCCAATAGTTTAAATATCAAAATAAACAAACTCAACTCAGAGCATCTTACAAAATAAGTATGGCGGTCATATGAACCTGTCGTGTGTACAGGTCAGCACGAAAGCGTGTCACCGTGCGCACGGACGCGTGTGTACTGACGTATACAGAAGCTTTTCCTTATTTGCTGATTTAAATTCTTCATGAAAGGAGGTTGGTTCGTGTTTGTTCATTCATAAATAGTGATTTCAAAAACCATTCTTTCCTGCTTGGCTTTGAGACGAAGGGCAACATAGTCATTCTAATTACAAAATGTCTCCATTTTAGAGAAACTCTCATCAGTCTTTTAATCCGCAATGGTTAAACGGTTCCACTGATTCCTAGCTCTTTCAAAATTAAGGAATTAGTAGCAGAACATTGCACTAAGTAAAGTTTTGTTTACGAATACAGCCGTATATGTCAGTGATGACCTTGCAGATCGATTTAATATTATCCTCATAAACAATGGAGCTTGCCTTAGAGGCACACCTCTAAGGCAAACAAGCCTCTGTGGCTCTAAGGGCCACAGCCCTCTATACAAATATGTTGGTGGCCCACATAAAAAGCAAATATTTTTCTTTAAGGTTCTGTAAACCTAGAGGTGGATGCCCATGCTATTACATATGACTTGTGTCGTCTATGACTTGCATGAATTAAACTTTTCAGGTAAAGGTAATTGATATAAAAAATAATCACTATCGGATAACTTTTTTTGCATTTAGAAACCATACAATTTAACATCACCGATTTGATATTTATTTTACATAGATATTAGGACACATGTGGTTCTTATAGCAATCGCATTCCTCACGATTAGATAACTGAAGATTAGAGTAGAGAGTATTTGTTTAACTTTTTAAATCGATAAATACCTTCTCTGGAAAAGTAAGCGCGTATTCGTAGTCACGTATCGGGCTTGACGAGTGGAGAAATTATCTAAGATACGACATACAAGTGATTTCAACAAACCTTTTCGTAAACTAAATAATTTTAATACTTTCTCTTTATTTATTCGTAGTTTCACATACTGAGGTGTTTATTTTAATCCTACGCAATGCTTGAACATCTGTACTTTACAATAATATTTTTTTGCGACTTTTTTGTGGTTAAATTAATGTCGTCTACAGAGACTACGTGGTGGTACTTCATCATAACTCTACAGAGGGGGTTTCTTATTATCTTAATCAATATCTGACTGACGCTTTCGTCCATGACTGTCCTCGCGTTTAGTTAGCATCTGTTTAGACATCGTAGCGCTGGGATGGCCGCGCATACCTAACAACTTGAGCTTTACTTAATCATGTGTATAACGCTTTACCATGGCGTTTTACACCTAAATTCCTTTGCTACGCTTGTGAATGGACAGAAAGTTTTTTTTTATTTACATAAAGGCAATAGAATTAAGAAACATTAGGCTTGACTCTACGATGATGAATCTCACATTCAGTCAGGCTGGGCCATTCATTTAACTTGAATCGCAAGAAAATCGCAATTTTGACTTGACAGCGATTATTGCTATGACTTCGTCTTTGGCTGACAAGCTGTCAAATTGCGAGCGACAAGCAATCCATTCGAGTTGCTAATTAGAGAATAAGGTGAAGAGCATGCATCAGTATGCACCACAAATTTTAACCCCTCTGCTTGTCGTAGCATTTGCGATGTTTCTGTTCCGTTAAACCCGTTATTTGTTGTAATAAGTCTAAAACTTCAAAAAAAACCTTCATGAGTTGGCACAATGGTCAGCTAAAAGTCCTGCGGCCTGCCTGTATCACCGAAGGTCATGGGACATTTGATGGTAAACGCAGCGTGGGAGGATCAACCACATGGAAGAGGCCTATGTTCAGCAGTAGCCGTCTTATGACTGCAAATCATCAGACGAATAATTCTCTTCTTGTTATAATTCGGTCAAAATGTAACGGCGAGCGTCGGCCATCGCGTGGGTGTGACATGAAAATATAAAGTTTGTCACAGAATATATTTACAAAATTTAAGAGGAAATGTCAGCCTTCTCTGCAGTTTAGGGACAATAGATACGAGTAGCAACGGTTTTTATACTCGACTGCGCCAGAAGAAGGGTTATGTTTTTTAGCTTCTTATGTTAGGAAAGCTACCTAACTCAGCAACGTGTCATAAAATATATATTAAATAATACAAATTTACATGAATGTACTTAATATTATCCGTATTATCCGTCACTTTTTTATACCTTGGGTTTCACCTAGTTTCATACGACCGAACATGTAGTAATTTTACCTACTGTGATAACTTAAACAGTGCGAGCCTTTAAAAAGTGTACATATGAAAAAGTGTAAAAATTATTTAAAAAAAAACAACCGGACGCCTCCTTATCTCAAAGAGTTGTTGAAATTTCAGCAATCTGCCAGGAGCGATGTTATGCGCTCGAGCCGAAAACTCCTTTTAACTTTCCCCCCACATTCCTCAAGTTATTACTCGAATTCCTTCACTATCCAATCCATACGCGTGTGGAATTCCTTGCCTTTGCCTATCAAGCTATCTCAATCCCTTCCTATATTTAAATCCCGTGTCAAAGCGTATTTCCTTTCACTGTGACCTTCTGCTCCTCATGGTTATTTTGGTGTCTACTGTGCTGCGACGTCCTTGCCATAATAATTCTTTGTATGTGTGTATGGTATATGTATGTTTATTGTATTATGTATGTTTTTTTTTGTATATACAGATATTTATTTTATATGTATTTGTAGGTATATAATCTTGATTGATTGATGGATTTATTTATGTATATATATATATATATATATTGTTGTTTTTCTCATAGATTCATTTTCACTCCACACAAAGCTCATGCTTTAAAAAGTTCCTCTACCCAAAGGTTGCCTGGAAGAAATCGCTCTCTAGCGATAAGGCCGCCTAAATTGTACAAATTGCTTGTTTTATGTAATACAACTGTTTTTATTCCTTTTTTGTGCAATAAAGTATATCTATCTATCTATCTAACATTCAAAAAAGTATATTTGTAGTTGGGTACTCGCAGAAAGAATGTTTAAACTTTTGAACTAAATGCCTATAGCAAAGAAACAAAGTTTCTGAGAGTTACTAATTAATAACAGGCCATGTCCAGTTAAAAAAAATTGCTGTTTTTTTAAATATTTTTTCCTTCGATAAAATTGACCAACATTTATTATTCTATCAAGAAAAAAAAATGAATACGGGACTCGTCTCGTGGTCAAAGCGAACGAGAAGTTTGACGCCCGATTTTGGTTTCTTAAAATTCACGTTCTAAATTAGTTAGGTACCCCCTGGACCTGGTTCCCGACCACAATCTCGTTATGCTATATTCTCACACCAGTAACAACAAAATTCGTAATTGTTATGTACTTCTTGTCTACTGTGTCGTTGCCTCTTAACAGATATAGTATGGCACCGACCGGTTTGCTGACGGGCGTGAACCACATTCTATAAAACGAATTATTTTGCATAAATTGTGCATCTGTCAGTAGAAACCAAACGATAACTGTTTAGAGAAAAAATATGATGGTTTGGTTGGATTGACCTAAATTTTGACAGAATATAAAAAATCTGTAGATTCCGTACATTGTGTTTATTTGACTTTTTAATTAATTATTAAAATTTAGAATAAATATGTACGACTTGCTGCCAAATGAGGTATGCCTACGGCCGTTATCTAGATTCTTAGATATATAACAAATAGCCTCAAATGAGGAGCAGCCCATAATAGGTTTTCAGCACAAGTTGAAGTAAAAAGGGGGGATTGTCGGAGAGCTGTTCCTTATAATACTAATAATCATCAGACATCTGTTTGAAAGTAAAGCATTTTATGTCATTGGTGCTCCTGCATCCTGTGCAGTGATTGATCAAGTCTAACATTAACTGGCTAAGTAGTTCTGAGATATGGAGCTGTGACAGATATACGAAGACGTACCGTTTCCGTTTTACCATTTTGATACGTAACCCCAAAAGCTCTACTAACTTTTATTATTCCGTCCATGTGTCTTTGATTGTGATGTTTAGATGAATTCGTTATACTTACCAAAATTAATAATACCAGACGAATACATCATATGTTTTTCAAGAGCCGATATTCACTTAAAAACGCGCCTACTCTATTAACTATTTTAGGCCATTAATGATATTTATTATAATAAGTAGCAATAACCTAAATAATAACTTAAAAAAAAGGCAAGTGATCGACATAGCTTGTTTGATATTCTTTAGACCCACTTTCTATATGCTTATATTTCAAGTGTATAGGGACTATATACAGGGTGACTGGGGATTCATTGGCATCCTTTTAAAATAAGAACCTACTCATGATATAATAGGTACAAAATTGTTTTTTTTTTACCTTATAAACATCATGTTTAACACTCTTAATTGTACGGCTTAAAAATATGAAATTCCATACCTATTAAATAACCTCATGTAATAGATACAAAACTGCATATCTTTAAACCGTATAAACATCATGGTTAATACTTGGCAATTGTTTATAAGGTTTAAAAATATGCAATTGTGTACCTAAGAAATAGCCTCATACTTGGGGAAAGTGATGGATCTTATATACCTCTATTACATGTAAGTAAGTAATAGAGGTAGGTATATGATAAAGAGGAGTATGTAGGTAGAGTAGTTACACTATTGAATTAGGCTAAGTCGTTCTGTAATAATAGTGTAAGTGTTGATAATAAATAAATAAATAAATCTTTTTTTTGTTTTTTTTTCCTTTGGCTCGTACGGTTTGTGCATTTGCCACTGACAAGGGTGTTGGAGTTTTTAATTAATAGGTAAGGAAACAAGCGACATAAAAATAATTGATTTAAACGGGAAATTTGGTGTGATGTATATCATGAGTAGGTTCTTATTTCAAAAGGCTGCCAATGAATCCCCAGTCACCCTGTATATCTAATTCGTATTTATTTACAATAAACTCTAGAAAGGTAATTTTCATGAAGATTTTTTCTGCGTGACCTGCTGACGCTGAGTATGCCAAATCATTTCAGTATGAATAAACGATATAGAAAAAGAATTGCATACATAAGGTCAGAAGTATACTGCAAGTCTTCAGTATTAATCTAATCCTATTAAATTCACTTGCTAGGCAGTTTCCGACTCTAAATTTAAAACAATAAAGGCTTAATTTAACAGGTTTTAGTGAATTAATTTGTGGCAGGCTCAATTAGGAGTCGAGCTTGTCGCGGAGTCAATTGGGTGATGTTACTTTGAGAGCGGTAAGCGACAAGCGGTAGCGAGTAACAATAAATTCAATTAAAATGATGTTAATTAAAATGAAATGAAATAGATATACTTCCACACCATCCATCTCATAAAACATTTTATTCAAAAAGTAAAGGACCCAAAATGTTTAACCATCTATTTGAAAGAAATGCCACTAAAAATATAAAAAAAAACATTGTTCAATATGCTTATTGGCAAGTGATATTATTATTTGCATGAGTACTTTGAAGATAAAAGGCCGGCCTGCAATATCCCATTGCTGCAAAAGCCTCTTTTCTATCTCTCTCGTCTCGAGCTACATACAGCAGAACACTTTTTCAATAAACGAGTTCTCTCCACTAGCGCCCTCAACGTTATTTGACATGCGATGCAGAAGTCGCGCGCGACTCGTCGACAATGAAGATATTGGAAGTAAGGCTTTACAAAGACTGCACCAAGCTTGAAAATCTTTTAATGTAACAGTGTCATCTTAGAATAATTACGCATAGAAGGCGAGTCGGGGTACCCGTTTTAATGCCACAAATATCAGGACGTCAGGATCTTAACATGCTGATGTTGATTTCTCGAGGTAAGAGCTTCTTCAAAATGTTTATTTGTGCAGTAAATGGTTGCAACAACATAACATAGAAGCACAATATCATACATGTTAAATACTGAAAATTGTGATTACATGTGTAACGAATTGTTATTTTGACAGTTGATTTTGGCATCACAAATGGCTCGCCTTCTATAAGGGACTATCCTTCTAGGTGTAATTATTCTAAGAGTGTCATCTTTTGTACCTACATAATATTTAAATGCCACCGTTGGTACTGTTGCATGTTCTCAGACCTTTTAGCATTGCCTGAGTTTTCGTATTTTGCACCCATACTCCGGAAATGAACTTGGCCGCAAAGAATCCCCGTTTTTAGGTTTCAAATACCAAAAACAATGACGGAATCAAAAGATTGGAAGCTCGATTTGGTGTGGGACCAAGAAGATGTGTATAATGATGATGATATGTATAAGATTTGGGAATTTTGGGAAAGTTAGGATGATCTTGGTATAAGATGTTTACTTATTTGAACAAGCACTAGTTTTGTCTTTGTCATTTGTACGTGCCAACCACACGTGCTTCTCATTTAGACCACACTCTTTATGTACCAGTGATGTCACTATGACTAACGAAGGATGAGAGTCGTGGCACCCGTTTTAATGTTTTTCCTTTAATTTGCTGATCGTCCTTATGAGGTAAGCGCATTCATGACGTCATTATTGTTGAGTAATGATTGCTGAATGAGTTAATGGCAACGCAGACCTTGGTAATGAATGTTGAACACCTGCATGTGAGGTCAGGTTATGTCGATGGACATGTTGACACAATCGATTGTCGGTTTATAACAATCTGAAGTTCTAGTAGTTATTAACCTTTAAACCTTCTTGGATATTCCACGCACAAAACGTTTTGCAGACTGCTTCATAATGCGAACAGAAAAGGAGTGGACCTGGCTGCCCGCGCATGTGTTACCAAACCAATACAATCTGGGTCTCTTCAAGGCAAGAGTGAATAGGGATTTCCTTAGGCAGACATGTTCCATCAGAGGTGGACCAATACAATCTGGGTCTTTTCAACCTTCTTGGATATTCCACGCACAAAACGTGCATACTGCTTCATAATGCGAACAGAAAAGGAGTGGACCTCGCTGCCCGCGCATGTGTTTCCAAACCAATACAATCTGGGTCTCTTCAAGGCAAGAGTGAATAGGGATTTCCTTAGGCAGACATGTTCCATCAGAGGTGCACCAATACAATCTGGGTCTTTTTAACCTTCTTGGATATTCCACGCACAAAACGTGCAGACTGCTTCATAATGCGAACAGAAAAGTAGTGGACCTCGCTGCCCGCGCATGTGTTTCCAAACCAATACAATCTGGGTCTCTTCAAGGCAAGAGTGAATAGGCATTTACTTAGGCAGACATGTTCCATCATAGGTCGCATGATCACTTATTACCAGGTGCGATTGCGTTCAAATGACTGTGTCTAGTCAAGTATAAAAAAACTGTCCCATTGCTGGACAAGTCTCCATCATTGGCATCAAGTCATCGCTACAACAGATAGGTCGGATATTATCAATAACCATTCTTGCCAATTTAAGTTTGATCCAATAACATACTAAGGACGACATGGGGCTGGAACCCGGGACCTCTGGACGCTTCACTATTCTACACGAGCCTCCTCTTATACACTGCTCTCTATTTTTTTTTTTTAAAAAGTCGCCGTGTGAAGTGTGAAAAAAGTGAAAAATTATAATATTATATAAATTATTCATTCTGGTCCTTTTTCATGTAATAGGGAGCAAACGAGCAGGAAGGTCACCTGATGGAAAGTGATCACCTCCGCCCATGGACAACTGCAACACCAAAGTTGTCACCGATGCGTTGCTTTCCTTTTAAACGGGAATACGCTCTCTTCTTGAAGCCTCCAATGTCATATTCCATTGGAAATACCGACGCAGGAAGATCATTCCATATCTTGGATGTAGGCGGACGAAATTGACGCGAAAAACGTACGGTTGTCAACAACCGCTCAAGCGCTAGCCATCCAGGTGATGAGCATGGAATTTCAACTTATGACGTTTCGTGCGGTGATGAAATTCAGCGGCAGGTATAAGATCATGCAATTCTTCTGAGCACTCTCCATTGTGAAGACGGTGGAAAATACAGAGTGATGCAACGTCTCTCCGTAGGGCCAAAGGATCTAAGTGGTCGGAAATTATAAGTTCGTTGACAATTCGAGCGGCTCTCCTTTAAATATTTCTTTCTTTTTTTGTTCAGTTGATTGAATACTTTCTCGTTTGTCCGTCATTCTCTCTAGTTGTTTCTTTCTCGTCATAATTTTATTAGCAGCAAACGAAACGGTATTAGAATAGAAATTGCTTATATCGTCTTTTAAGACTACAGTTTTACATTTGAATCATCAATGTAGAGTAATTCAGTAATTTATTATTTTTAGCATCATATCAGCTTGCCAACGGAAGCTCGTTATGTATGGAACTGATAAACTTAGTACTATGTAGCCCTACACTTTAAATGTATTCGAATTATATGCCTAATTTGGTAAGACCGTGGCGTTGTGGAGTCATTAAGTAATTGAGCAGTAACTTATTGACACGATTGGCGTAGTGCGCTGTAGCGCGGTTTCTCGCCCCGGTTTCCTTAGTGTCCCGGGTTCGATTCCCGGTCGGGTCAATTTAGGAAACGATCTTTTCTGAATTGACTCGGGTCTGGGTGTGCTAGGAGACGCCCCTGCCTTATTTCCTTGTGTGGTACCTCGTAACACAGGGATATTAGTCCCTACTTCGAGACCATTACAAGAGGTGTGTTGTCTGGCGCATATTTATATTTGTATTTATTAATTTTGGAAAATAAAATAAATACCTTCATACTTCGAAAAGTAACAGTTTCCATCAGATTTAGTGCGTCACTAAATTAATTCGTCAAGATAAATTTGACGATGATGATTCTATTTTTGCGGATGATTGCCGTCACCTACACGAGACGAAAATAAATAGTCACTTTCGCAAAATAACAAACACAATTCTTCTGCTTTGTTGTGTTAAACACGTTTTGTAGTGGTGCGCTGTAGCATGGTTTCTCGCCTTGATTTGCGTGGTGTCCTGGGTTTGATTCCCGGTCTGGTCAATTCAGGAAACAATTGTTTCTAAATCGGTTTGGGTCTGGGTGAGCTGGGTGGCCCCTGGCTTAGGTATTTCCCTGTCTGGTACAGAGGCGTTCACATCAACCTTTACCTAGGGGCACCTTATGCTGCTGACATAAGACCCATTTTGCAATGGTTTTGTAAAGGTTGATGTGAACGCCTCTGTACCCTATAATGCAAGGATATTATCCTTCCCTCGAGACCCTGACAAGTGGTGTGATGTTGTAAACCACTAACTGCAATCATTTGGAGTAGAGTCCATGTCGGGAACTCCTGGCTCCGCGGCAGCAACATCTCACTGTACATTTCGTTACTGTCTGAGTATAAAATAATGATATAGTAGAATAATCCATACATACATACCACCACTTTATCCCAAACTGGGTAGTCAGAGGCAAGTGACTGTGTCGTCATGGTGAACGAAACACTCAGAAGCCCACTTTTCACCATTGGTATTAGATCCCAACGTGGTAGGTGGTCCTTCCGCCGTTATCCAAGTAATGAAGCTGAAACCTACAAATATCTTGGTATGTCAGAGTCATTGGGTATATCAGTAGGAGACGTCAAGCAATCGGTGAAGGAACGCGAACGCTTCTATAGTCGCCTTACAAAGGTACTTAAGAGTTCTTTGTCAGGTGGCAATAAGGTGCGCGCCTTCAACGGTTGGGTGATGCCCTTATTGATATACTCCTTTGGCATACTGAGATGGACTCAAACTGAGCTGGGTGCTCTGGATACACGAGTCCGAAAACTGCTCACAACGCATCGCATGCTACATCCACGCTCGTCTGTTATGAGATTGTATATCTCACGGGAGGTGGGGGGTCGTGGCTTCTTAAATGCCAAGGACCTTCACAACCGTGAGGTGTGCAATCTCAGGAGGTTTTTCCTCAACAACGAGTGTGGGATTCATCGCGACGTTGTGGCAGTTGACAAGGGGCTCACGCCGCTCTCCTTGGCAAACGAGAACTGGCGTCAACTACCGATGCTAACCACCGACGACCGCAAGGAAATATGGAAGAGCAAGGAGCTGCATGGTAGGTTCTATCGGGCCTTGACAGGGCCCGATGTGGACATCTCCGCATCGGTGAACTGGCTACGCTTCGGGGACCTCTTTGGGGAAACCGAGGGTTTTGTCTGTGCAATTGCTGATGAAGTTATCAAGGTGAATAACTACCGGAAATACATCATGAAGGACGGTACGGTTGACATTTGTCGGGCATGCCGCCGTCCTGGCGAGTCTATTCGCCACGTTATTTCCGGTTGTTGTCACCTTGCTAACGGAGAGTACTTGCACAGACACAACCTAGTAGCCAGGATCATCCACCAGCAACTTGCTCTTCGATATGGCCTTGTCGAGTCGGAGGTACCGTACTATAAGTACGCACCGGTACCAGTTCTCGAAAATAGTCGTGCATTGCTCTATTGGGATCGCTCTATCATCACGGACAGGACTATTGTAGCCAATAAGCCTGATATCGTGCTGGTAGACCGATCCCAACGCTAGGCAGTGCTCGTCGATATCACCATTCCACATGACGATAACCTCGTAAAAGCTGAGAAGGACAAACTCAGCAAGTACCTTGACTTGGCTCACGAGGTGACCGCCATGTGGAATGTTGATTCGACGATTATTGTCCCGATAGTCGTGTCGGCAAACGGCTTAATAGCGAAGAGCCTCGACCAACACCTCGAGAGGCTCTCGCTCAGCGGTTGGATCAAGGGTCAGATGCAGAAGGCGGTACTCCTGGACACGGCTCGCATTGTCAGGAGGTTCCTCTCTCTGCAGCCCTAACCACCGGTAGTCTGGGCCTTGCCTGCCCTGCTGCCGGCGGCACCCTAGGTTAAGGTTTTTATAGTATTTTTATAAATCATTGTTTTATAACTTTAATTTAGGCTTAGGTTTTATAATTGTGATTATGTATTTTGTTTTTATAATTATAATTCTTAAGTTGTTTTATTGTTGTAAATCTTTGTTTTTATAAGAATACTGTACAAATTTTATACCTAAGTTTTATGCTAAATAAAGAGAATAATAAATAATAATAATATATTCTTTGACGACCGACTTGGTGTAATGGTTAAGAAGTTGGCTACTACACCAGAGGTCGCGGGTTCGATCCCCGCACAGTACAAACATTTGTGTGCATGAACATGTCTGTTTGTACTGGTCTGGGTGTCTCCTATGTATAATAAGTATGTATTTACAAAAGAAAATGTATTTAAGTATGTTTATCCGTTGTCTAGTATCCCATAACACAAGCTTTAATTAGCTTACTTTGGGGCTAGATGGCGCTGTGTGGAATAATGTCCAGGGATATTTATTATTTATTATTTTATTATTATTATTTATTGCACACAAAACTTACAGTACAGAAATAATTTACAATAAATGAAAGTACAATTTGGGCGGCTTTATCGCTAAAAAGCGATCTCTGCCAAGCAACCCACAAGCAAAGGAAATTTGGCGAAAAGGGCAAGTAAGTGCACCAAGAAAAATAATAAATAAAATAAGTTTAATTATAAATATCTACACAGTATAGGACTAGGTTTATATATTCACATGACACATACATACTATATATAAAAAGTAGAAACAAATGTGACGTTATTTAAACAGACAATAGCAATCAGCTCAGTTGCAACTAAAATGATCAGGAAATATAAAGGATAAAGAAGAAAAAGGAAGAACAACAAGGACTGATGTCAAAGTGCAAGGAAATGTGCTTTGACCCTTGCTTTAAAGATGGATAAGGATTGGGACTCTCTGATTGATTGTTGTTGTTGATTTGGTTTTTTATCGATGTTTTCCATCACCGGAAAGTAAGTCGTATATTTTAACAATGAACACAAAGATTTTGGTTCTGGCCGGATTTAAACGCGGGAGTACACGATCCACGATCTGAGCTGAGTTCGGGTGTTGAACCACGTGCTAGGCCACGACGCTCTTTTAGAAGTATAATGATGAGTATAATAATAATTGATAGACTACGCACAACCGGGAATACAGGCCGCAGAGAGCTGAAAATTAGCATCTATGTTCCTTGGAGAGTGTAAGGGAGCAGTAAGACATAATTAATTTATCGAAATTCCTGCGGGAATGGGAAAAACGGGTACGATGTCTAAATATGTTATTGTTGTGCTCCAGACTAGTAATTTATGAATATAAATGAAGATTCGATGCTGTTAGTTGCATTTCCTGTGTTTAATGTTCGTAATAGTCCTACATAGATTTTATCAATGAAAAAAAAAAGCTTACCGTCCCGTTGCTGATGCTGAATTCTGGAAGACTGAATCCTTTTTGTATGGGATTTTTTATGTTATCCCCGAACCGTAACTCCGGAATCCGGATGTTAACGATGTGCGTATGTTTTTTTGTTTTGTTCATGGAGTTGGCAGTTATCAGAAAGAATAGAATCGGGGATATAGCGTCAACAACATCTCTCGGGTAAAGAATATGTTTAAATTTCCTTGTTTTTTTTTCCAACAATTCTATTTGAACGTGGTTCGTGGCTTTTTAGAGTCCTCTACCTCAAAAGGAAAAAACGGAACCCTTATAGGATAACTTTGTTGTCCGTCCGTCTGTCTGTCAAGACCCTTTTTCTCAGTAACGCGTGAAGGTATCAAGCTGGAATTTATATCAAATACTCAGGTTTACTGTCCCTTGAAGCTGTGAAAAAAATCGAACTTCTAAGCCAACGCAATCAAAAGATACAGCCGTTTATGCCGCAAATTTTCGACACTCGCAAGGTAATCAAAACCTACAGGGTACTTCCCGTGAACTCAGAATCTTGAAATTTGGTACGAAGTAACGTCTTATAGCACAGATAAGGAACAATTGCCAAAACCAGAAATCTTTAGTTCCATCATATAATAAAAATATTTTTAATAAATATACCTACAGGTTTGTACGGAACCCTCGCGCCTCGGTGCGCGAGTCCGACTCGCACTTGGCCGGTTTTTTTTAATACAATAAAGTTTAAGAAACCTGTTAAAATGGAAACTGTTTTGATGTTTTACTTGATCATTACCCGTATGTTAAAACAAATACTTTTTTGACAGCCTTGCTGATGTCCTTGTGATAACAAAACAGGCTCAACAGACGATTACAGCATTTATGTAGTTAGTAATAAAGACTAAAGTTTAGGGAAGGAAATGTTTGCAAATATTGTATACTTGGGCGTGGTTTTAAATGATGCTATACTGAGTAATGACCCGTTAAGCGCAGTGGTTACGAGCGCATATGTGACGCAAAAGGTCGTCGTTTTGATTTCCGAATTAGCACAATGCATTTATGTTACTATGGATTTGCAAAATTAAACCAAAGGGGTTTAAAATAGGCGTTATACATAACACTCGTGTTGTAATATCCAAAACAAACAGATGGGATGATGTGAAAGAAAATCTGACAGCGCGTCTTTTTTTCTTTTTTCATTCTTGGCTTGGTCCTTAGTTCCTTAGGCAAATATAATAAATATAGCAATGTTAACTATAAGTTGTGATTTGTGCCATTCGTCTGACGTGTTGTATTGCTTGTTCCAGAGATGCGCAGACGGCGCTTGTCAGGATGAGCTCCGATGGGTGAGCGCCGCGAGCCGGCTACAACAAGATGTCGTTTTTCAATAATCTCAAGAAGGTTAGTAATAGTAATACTTGTTAACAGTAATTTTATTTTATTCTAGGGCCTAGTAATGATACATATCAGTAAAGTTTAGTTTTGGACGGAAATCTGTCCAAAACTAAACTGTGAGTTTCGATAATTTTTACTCGACTATAGCACAGAATAGAATATCATTTATTTCAGGCAAAAAATTACATTTAAAGATCTTAAACTAAACATAATCGGCCCATAGATAAATACCTTAAAAACTAACATACATATTACATAATATAATTAACTTATTTACTAACACACGTAAGGTCTATCGGCGACGTACGACGCATCATGGTGTCCGGTAACCGACCTCGAAAGCGCCGGTAAATGACACCTTTCGGCCAAAACTCCTCTATCATGATGTTCAGTCGGCACCCTCACCACAAATGAATTAAAATTCACATTATGGCGGGATACCAACCGCTCGACCCTCAGAGTGAAGTTAGCTTTGGTGGTGACCTTTATGTACTCTGCGATTTCCTCAGCCTTCGTAGAGTAATGGAGGCGGGAAACGTACATCAGCGTATTATAGGCATACTTAAAGTACTAAGACGCGCGCTGCGACCAAATAAATATTGCTTCTCTATTTTAATTACCTCAGTCTTCTTGTCATTCTACAAATACACGAAAAAAAGTGTGGGATGTTTTTCTCCCTACTGGATCCCTCCCTAGATGTGACTAGGATGATGATGTCAGCAGATAAATACGTTGAAGAAGCAGTGGTGGGCAAAAAACCATAAAAAAGTTGAAAGAAAACCAATCAAAATTGGGGCTTACAACTTTTTTGAAAGATATTTATTTGTGTATAGGCTAATTACTATTACTTTTTTACTAATTGATCTTTTATTCAGGTCCTGCACCTTGGAAGCGGAAATGACGCGAAAAAGAAGAAAGTGTTCAACAACATCCGGGACAACTGCGATCCCAATGAGTACTGGGACATGATAGGGGAGCTGGGCGATGGCGCCTTCGGGAAGGTATGTAGACATGGTATACTGGCTTCAGAAACAAACCTTAGAAAAACGCTGGTCAGGACCTGCAGAGTGAGAGAATGAAGGGCCAATTGGGTGGTATATCCTTTCACCCCAGTGGATGTGTGGAGTCTCACGCAAAGATCGCGTGCGGAACACCCACATCCGCGGCAGCCTTAGTGTTCGTGACATCGCAGACGAGCTGCAGGAGCGTCGCCTTTGTTGGTATGGTCATGTCTCACGGAGATCGGCAAACAACGTGGGCAACAAATGTCTGGCCATGTCGCCCGGTACTGTTAGAAAAGGTAGACCCAAGAAGCGCTGGCTCGACGTTGTCAAGTGTGACATGCGTGCCAACAGACTCACCACTGAGGATGCACAAGACCGCGCAAAGTGGGCCAAGAAAATAAGAAAGGCAGACCCTGGGACCCCACACACCAGTGTGAGTTTAGAACCGGGATAGACCGCACGGATGATATGATCCCTTCACCCCAGTGCCATCCGCTCCACTGTCGCCTAGCGTTATTTTTACATCACGCCATCTGTTCAGGCTTATACTGAAAGAGATTTTTAGTACTGCCGCACACTGGGCCACTATTCGAGGGTATGGCTTCGGCGAAAACTGAGCGTTCGGAGTGGCTGGCTGCGCCCGAGCTACAAACTTCTTGTGGCTGCGTACAGTGACCAGCAGTAAAGTTTAGTATCACTTCTAGGTTTTCAGGAGTAGCATAAAAACGCACACTACTGTAATCCAAATGTAGTCTATCTCTATTTAAGTTTTTTGTCCCATATTTTTATAGGTAGACCTGATTGTTACTGTTGTGTAGGGAATATTCATTAGTCCACATTTCTCCAAGTGTATTCGAAGAGAGCGTAGAATACGCCAAACTATCGCCGTTATTCCGTGGGGCCTGGCTTTTTCTTCGGTGTTCAACTGCGAGTTACAATAATTTGTGAGGAGTTAGGAACCATGAGAGTCGGCTAATTTCTCTTTTGTTTGGTCAAGAAAAGTGCCATGCTATCGCAGCTGCAAATCACTAACGTTAATTATGATACTTTATTTTTAACGCGATCTATCTTATGATATTAAGCGATGGGTTGTGAGGGTGGTGCTAAGGCTTGCATGGCATAAATCCAGTGACTTATCCATCTAAGTTAAATAAGAAGGTCCCGTGGGCTCCTTCTCTTCAGTCTGTCAAAAGTCGGAGCACTTTTGAATAACTCCACCGCCAGGAGGTTTGTATGATTGTTCAATCTGTCTGCATATCTTATTGCAGATCTAGCAATTTCCTGCTTTATTGTTGGAATGTTTAAGTCACGGTGTAAGTGCTCGTTTGTTATGTACCACTGTGCGTCGACAATCATGCGCAGGATTTTAGATTGAGAGCGTGTCTTAAAATAATAATATAATAACGCAATATCCTGCTATTTCCAGGTGTACAAAGCCCAGCACAAGACCACCGGCATGCTGGCGGCGGCCAAGATGTGCGTGCTCGACAACGAGGACGACCTGGCCGACTTCACCGTCGAGATCGACATCCTGTCCGACTGCCGGCACCCCAACGTCGTGGAGATGCATGAGGCCTATTTTATTGATAACAAATTATGGGTACGTACAGCAGATTGTATATTTTTAACTGTAGATCAGAATGTCCAAGGGAGATTCTTTAAATCATATTAACTTCTGCGTTCCAAAACGAGTGGAAGTTCACTCTGAGGAGTTATAATCACTCAAACCCGTTCCAAATTGTCCCCGAGTGAAACCGAGGTTGACCGAGCTGTAACCTTTGACTGTTTGAATTGACTCGGGTCTGGGTGTGCTGGGAGACGCC
Source organism: Udea olivalis (assembly GCA_947369235.1). Taxonomy (NCBI): domain Eukaryota; kingdom Metazoa; phylum Arthropoda; class Insecta; order Lepidoptera; family Crambidae; genus Udea; species Udea olivalis. Next base: position 8,829,831 of record OX376368.1, on the reverse strand, counting down.
CCTGGCTATTTCCTTGAGTGGTACTTCGAGACCATTACAAGAGGTGTGTTGTCTGGCTCATATTTATTCTTTATTGCACAAACAAGTAAAGTACAATTGGCGGACTTAATGCCTAGAGGCATTTTCTACCAGTCAACCGCAAGGTATAACAGAAACATTGGAATTTTGGGCTGTGTAACATTTAAAAATGGCAGCGAGAACAACAAATCTCAGATATTAATACTTAAATATATTAAAAATAATAATACATGCATACATATGATATAATACCAATCATGCTAATATACATACTTAAATAATTCAAAATAAATATACTATATTATTTTATAATACATCATATTGCCCTAAAGAAAGTTAAACAAAAAAGTCAGCATCTGAACTCAATGACATAAAGTAAAGTAAAGTAAAAAATATCTTTATTTATATAGACTTGTAAAAAGTACTTATAACAAGTCATATACCTAGTTACAAAAACAAATTATAGCAAAAATATACTAAAAATAAACTTACATAAAATAATACTATGATAGTAAATATCATAATTAAACATAATGTGACTCTACCACCGGTTCGGAGGTTGTTTCCGATCAGCAAGAGTCCGGCAAGAAACTCGATGGTTACTCTTTTCAATCTTGTTTTTATACACAAAAATTGAATTGACAGAGTAAAGTCATAACAAGAAAGTGTGCAGAGGAGCAGATTATACCTAAGATGACCACAAATTCTTATCATTTAAGAAATCCTCAACACTATAATAACCTCGCTTCATTAACTTAGCTTTAATATGTGACTTAAACTGGTGAAGAGGCAGTTCAACAAGAGTTTGCGGAATCTTATTAAAATATTTTACACATAGACCAACAAATGATTTTCCTACCTTATGCAGTCTTAGACTGGGAGTTACGAGCTTATTTTTATTTCTAGTATTGAGTTTATGAACATCACTGTTTTTCTTGAGGAGATGCAAGTTTTTACGGACATATACTACATTATCATAAATAAATTTAGAGTTAAATATCTATCTCTTTGAATACTTCACGAAGCGAGTCGCATAGTTGACATATTTATTCATATCTTTCCAGATGCTCCTAGAATACTGCGACGGCGGCGCCCTCGACTCAGTAATGTCGGAGCTAGAGAAGGGTCTCAGCGAGAAGCAGATCGCGTACGTGTGCAGGGAGATGTGTCGCGGTCTCCAGTTCTTGCATTCGAGACGCGTCATACATCGCGATTTGAAGGCGGGGAATGTGCTGGCTACTATGACTGGCGGGGTCAAGTTAGGTGAGGTTAAGTGTTTTAAGTCCTAATGTCAATTAATTAATTAACAATGACGAATTTAAATCAGGGCAGACAGGGGTGAGTTGAAGATTGTTGGAATCATGTGAACAGAACACTCTCATAACATTTTTAAACAGATAATAAATTAAAATTATTACTTTATCACATCGTCATTGAAATCGAGTCATTGCTACAATGGAAGGGGTATAGCTATACCTTGAGCGTTTGCTGGAGTTGGATCGTAAACGTTGCATTTTTGTAAGAATTTCGTGATTATTTCATTGAATTGAATCAAACTTAAATTTTTGCTCTATTATTGTGTGCTATTTAAAAACACATTGAATTGTCTAGAATTAGGTAGAGCCAATTATTTGCTAAATTAAATAAAAAACCGTTTTAAATCGATAAGACACTTAAAAATGTACTGTAGAAAGTTATAATCATGAAATTAAAAGGGGCATTCAATAATAGAGAGATAATTTATACTTAATTTGAATTCAGCTAAATAATCACGAAAACCTTAAAAAAATCGACTTTTACGATCTACCCTAAAGCAAACTCTCTTAAACATCAAACTTGTCAAATGGGGGTTGGTGATCCTGAAGCATGCCTGTTTTGAAAAATCTGAAAACCAGGTGTTGCCTTTGGATTGAATGCCGGATCACCATTTTCTTTTGCCATTACGATGGTAAAGCTATGATAAAAGAAGTCAATTCAATTAATGTATATTAAAAAAACTTATGATAAACAAACAATAAAAGATTTTCGTTATACCGGGTGATTACCAAAAAAAGACTCTCAAAAACGATATGGCGAACTCGGTAAGTAATGTGGGAACTACTCGTATCTAATCGAAAATTGAATATATTTAACTAACTTTAATTTCAAGTTCACCTTACAAATCAGTCGAACAATCAGTCCAGTGTCTTTCGTATAACCCTAAAAATAAAATCAATTGAAAAAAACAAATTTTTACCCACTTTGGAGTAACTAAATCATTTACTGGGTATGCTCTATTATTTTGTTGGTCTTGTTTTTTTTTAAATTCACTTCATTTAACAACTGTAATAACAACACATGCCATAGCGAATTGCAGTTGACAACGAATACCATTATATTTCCAGCGGATTTCGGCGTCTCGGCAAAGAACAAATCGACTCTGCAGAAGCACGACACGTTCATCGGCACGCCGTACTGGATGGCGCCCGAGGTAGTGCTGTGCGAGACCTTCCGGGACAACCCTTATGACTTCAAGGTTAGTATTTGCTGATAATTATTAATCTAATATAATTATTCATGATATTTATTTAACTTTATATGCCCTAACTTCGAAATGCTCACCCACTCTCTGCATACACAAACACATCTCATATTACATACACATACACAAACACATCTCATATTGCATACACATACACAAACACATCTCACACACACACACACAACAAACACGCACACATTTTTTTAAGTACACAGAACAACATGGTCTAGGGATATATAAAACTTTTTTAAATAACTTAAAAAGTACTGGCCTTACAAAAAAACGATTAATGACAGATTATAAAAACATTATTAGGTTCCTTTTTTAAATTCAAATTTGTATATAAAAGAATTCGTTTTAAGATGAAATTCGCATTCATTGAATTGCTTCCAAAGAAGTAAATCTTCACGAACTTCTAACTTGATTAAAACTCAAATCTATAAATCTTTGTCAAACGCATCTCCGGTGTTCATTTAATCATGCCACGTAGACACTTGACCAGGAACGAAATGTTAAGATCAGTGGGCATGATTCAAGCTGGCGCTACCCAAATTGCGGTTTCTGAAGCCATGAGGACCAGTCAGAGCGTTATATCCAGGCTTTGGTCACGTTATCGTGTCACGGGGGAAGTGGTGGAACGGCACCGAGGACCTCAACGCATTACAACACATGTACAGGACCGATTCATAGTAAATGCTGCACGAAGTAGAGTTGTAAGAAACTCAAGTCTTTTAGTCTTCATTTCGAGACTTGAGTCTTTTTTCGAGACTAGGACTCGTTAGTCACATGAGTTCCGAGTCTTTTGAGTCTTTTGAGTCTTTAGAGTCCTTTCGAGTCTTTTCGAGTCTTAAGTTCTTTGAACTAGACTGAGTCATGAACTTGAGTTGGTGTATTACATTATCCAAAAGGTACATAATAGGTAATAGTGTGAGTTAGTCGATATTGTGTAACTGTGAGTTAGTCGATATTGAGTTATTACATCAGCGGGCCCAAGCGCCGCTCTGCACAGTCAAACTACCCACCTGCGGCAGATTATTGTTATTAATTTCCAGTTGCAGCACCACCTGTATTGTGCTGTACCAACACACACACACACACACACAGTCACACTACACATTCGGTACCGTATCTTTTGTCTATGTATTGTATTACAATTATTACACTACACAATATATTGAATCACTCACCATTTATTTTTATCTATACTATAGTATTTATGATACTTAAATGTATATGCACACACGTATGTCCGCCACAAATGTCCGTGCGTCATCTCAGTCTGGGCCTACTGAAAATCAGCGCCTGGGCCCATAAAGCCCAGGCTATATGCTGAGTGAGGTCCATTTGTATTTTTGGGCATCGGGACACCGCTGTCTGATGGTATGATCTTTTTTTTCCTGTTACCTATATGTTTTGTTGTTAATGCCTACTTCTTTAGTGTTTACTTTATAAATGTAACGATGTCCTTAAAGTTAATAAATGTTTTTCTATTTCTATTTCTATTTCTAATAGCTGATTTTATTTTTTGATTAATTCTAAATCACACAATAAAAAATTGTATAAATAATATACAAATTATATAAATTGTGATTTTATTGCTAAACTCTACAACCATGGATTTAGAGGACTCAGTCATGAGTTCTTTTCTCGTAAAAGACTCAGTCTTTGAGTTCTTTTCGGTAGGACTCAAGTCTTTTTACAAAAGACTCCAAATTCTGAAGGACTTGAGTTCTGAGTTTTATTTATAAGACTCGAGTCTTTAAAAATAGCTCAAGTTCTATTAAATGAGACTCCAAGACTCGAGTCTCTTACAACACTAGCACGAAGTCAACCAAATGTAACGTTTGGATACAAAGCAATATGACTGCTCTAAAATACCGAGATGAGGTGCTAGAGCCTGTAATCTTGCCCCACAGACAGCAAATGGGACAAAATTTCCAGCTAATGCACCACAATGCCCGTCCACATACGGCGCGTATCGTTACAAGTTGGTTACAACAGCATGATATCCAAGCTTTAGCCTGCACAATCCCCTGACTTAAATCCTATTGAGCATTTAGTGGAATGCCGTGACTGGTTTAAGTTGTTTTTTTAAATTGTATAATGTAAATCTGTTTTTGGCTGTAAGTTTAAAATTTAAGTACTGTTTGTAGTATAAATTTAAGAGCTGTGGATTATGTTTTTCAATAAATAAATAAATAGGGAATATAACACAAAGATCTGTGTAGGTGGCGCTTCTGTAGTGTAATCTGTGGCTCGTGCGCTAGAGTAAACAAACAAAAAATTTATAAAAAATAAAATAAAATAAAATAATTCCCATACCCAATTCATGATGCACGATGTCGTAATTTATTATACAAAAAAACTTATCTAATTGGAATACCTTCAATCAATTTTATGTTAAACGAACCTTAAACTGTGATATTATGGTATCCTCCAATCAAAGCGGATGATCTATAGACGTAGATGTTTATTAAATATGTATGTTAGTGTCTAAGCTATTTATTATATGGGCCAATTATATTTTGTAACATCTGAAAATGTAATTTTGTAGCCTGAAATAAATTATATTATATTATATTATTATATAGTTATGCCTATATTGGCCCCCCTTACTTGCCAAATCGTAACCTGACTTGATTGCTAGTCGCTCGCAGTTTGCCAGCTTGTAGGCCAAAGACGATGCAGGTTTTTTTTATTTTTTGCGCCAGACAACAAACCTCCGGAAATGGTCTCGAAGTAGGGATTACTATCCTTGTGTTGCGAGGTACCACACAAGGAAATAAGCTAGGGGCGTCTCCTAGCACATACGGACCAGAGTCAATTCAGAAAAGATCGTTTCCTGAATTGACCCGACCGGGAATCGAACCCGGGACACTGCGGTAATCGAGGCGAGAAACCGTGCTACATCGCACTACGCCAATCGTGTCTTCAAATATTATTTGTTGTCGTTAAATTTATTATGTTCGCCGTCAAAGAGCAATAATTACATTCAAAATCGCTTGCGATTGAAGTTAGCGAAGAGATTCACAGTTTTACTAGTCAGTCTTACAATTAAACTATCTTTTAAGCAGAGATAAAACAACTGGAAAAGCTAGACATTTTAAAGATATTTATACACAAGTATTTCCGACAATGATCGACACAATTTCAAATCTTTTTCTCATCTTTCCCGCAGGTGGACATCTGGTCCCTCGGCATAACCCTGATCGAGTTCGCGCAGATGGAGCCGCCCAACCACGAGATGACGCCCATGCGCGTGCTGCTCAAGATCCAGAAGAGCGAGCCGCCCGCGCTTGACCAGCCCTCGCGCTGGAGCAAGGCCTTCAACGACTTCATTGCCAAGGCGCTCGTCAAGGTGAGACAGATTGACGGAAAGACCTTAGGTTCAAAGAATTTATTCACATAAAAACATTAATGTTTACATAAAATGCGAATACATTTTTACCTTCAAAATAAGGGTGTTAGTGGCTCCCATCGGATACATGGAGCATTATAGTTATTAGTACAATAAATAATAAAATTAAATTTTAATCAAATAAATCACAACAAAACAAAATTAAATCAAAACAAATTAAAACAGATTAAACAAAATTAAGTCAAATAAACGAAATCGAATAATATTAAATTAAATTATAATAAGTTAAAATATATCAATGAATACAATTTTTTTAAGTTTAGTTTCAAATAAGTTTTTACTATCGCAGTCCTTTATGTCATTAGGTAGGTTGTTGTAGGACGCCCTCAAACAGTATCGTTTTTTTCCCGTAATTGTTACGAGCACAAGACATTTGGAGTTTGTTATTATTTCTCAGATTGTATTTGTTTACCTTTTTATTTATTGATATATTGGATTGAATAGAATTAGAAGTTATATTTATGCAAGTGTAGTAGGTACATAGTTGCTTGAGATTAAAGAGTTTGGTTGTTTCATATACCTGTTTGGTCGAAGTTCGGTGATTATAACGAAACAGTACTTTGATTATCTTGTTCTGTAGTCTTTGTAACGGATTCACATAAGTTGCAGCGGCAGACCCCCATATTTCAATAAAATATTTTAAGTGAGATTTAACTAGTGAGTTGTAAATTATGTAGCGTACTTTGGAATGCAGTTTGCTATCTTATGTATGCCCAGTAAGGATGTTACTTTGGTTTTAATTAATTAATTTATTTATTCTTCATTGCACAAAATTAATGATACAATTGGCGGACTTAATACCAAAGGGCATTCTCTACCAGTCAACCAAACGATAAAACAGATAAATTAAACACGGTGCATCCCTAATGCGTGACCACCGATCCGTAATGCTTTCGAACAGCCACTTTAAACCTGTATTTACTGATAGATTTTCTTATTGGAACAGGAAGTTTGTTCTAAAGACGAATCGCAGATACAGCGGAAAAACAACACATGAAACCGGAAGAATGAGAGGGCGTAAGAAGGGAAAGAGTATCTTCAGAACGCAGCTGACGACAATGTGAAGAATGATAAAATTGAAATTTACTTTTTAAGTAAGATGGAGAATTAGGATCAAAAAGAATAGAAAAGAGAACATTTAAATTTCGAATGGACTTACGCTGGCGGATAGGCATCCAATTAGGTCTAGAGCGGAAAATGGAGACGTGGTCATATTTGCGCAGTCCGAAAATGAAACGTATACAGTTATTTAGAAGTCGATCCATTTTGTTCAAAAGCTCCTGTGAAACGTTACTTAGACAGACATCACCATAATCAATCAACGGCAAGATAAGGGCTTGCACTAGCAGTGTCTTTGTAGATGACGGCAAAAAGTTCTTCAGGCGAAAGAGAGCGCGAAGAGTCCCATTTACTTTCCTGCTCACTTCACTAATATGCTTGGTCCAGCTGAGAGAGCAGTCCTTATGAATGCCAAGATTTTTCACACAAGGGGAGTAAGGAACAACGATACCGTCCATTACAATAGGTGAAACTGCACTCATATCAAGCTTTGCCAGCTGTCGTGAGCCACCGATGATAATGGCTTGGCATTTGATAGGATTAACCTTGACTCCGAATTTGGCAGACCACTCAACAACGCACTCCAGATCGCGGTTAACTTGTCCAATAGCGCTGTTAATCTCAACAGCCTTGCCCTGCTTGTAGATCATCTGCGTAAAAATGGTGGGGGCATCCAAGTTCGCCAGCCAGAACGTTTATAAAAATTGAGAATAGCATAGGTGACAATATGCCACCCTGAGGGACACCAGGATCCAAACCTGACCAATCTAAGAGAGATAGTCCCACTCGAACAGCTTGGTGGCGATCATGGATATACGAAGAAAACCAATCAAGCGCTGAAGGGGAAATTCGAAGGTAAGAGAGCACAGCAAGGAGAATGTCGTGATTAACGGTATTAAGGGCGTTAGAGAAATCAATAAGAACAAGTACCGTTAGGCACGACTCCTCCATGCCGGCTCTGATGTCATCAGTGACCTTTATGAGTGCAGTGGTGGTGCTGTGACTGGGGCGAAAACCAGACTGGTAGGGACTAAGGAGGTTATTAGCGTAAATAAAGGAGGATAATTGTTTGTGAGCAGCAGCTTCTAAGACTTTGGACAAAAAAGGTAAAATTGAAATTGGGCGAAACTGATTGAGCGAGTCAGGGCTAGAGACTTTAGGAAGCGGAATGACAAAGGCTTCACGCCTTGCAGAGGGAAAACGCCCACGATCAAGAGAGAAAATAACAATATGTATTATCACAGGAAGTATTTGGGCCAAAATTAGAACTATCATTGTTCTACCAACATCGTCATACCCGACAGCCTTGTATTTTATGGACCATATCTTGCGAACATCTGACTCTGATACCGGTGAGAAGGTTAAGGTTTCTATTGGCAAGGGAGCTACAGATTTTATAATAGATAAGGTGGAGTTTAACGTAGTAAAATCGAGAGATGTGGAACGGGAGTGAGTATTAAGCTCATTTGGAGAAAAAGAAGATAGCGTAAGATGAGATGACGATTTGCCGAAACCAAGAGATTTAAGAAATTTTCAGATATCAGAGGAGGACGAAGACAGCACGTTTACATGTATATAATGGCGTTTGGCAGCCCTCACCACCATATTGCAGCGGTTTCTGAGTTTTTTGAACTTATCCCATTTCAGGATACAGCGATCAGCTTTGAAATCACGGAACGCCTTGTCCCTTATAGACATTGCCATACGGACTGCTTCTGTTATCCAGGGGGCTGGCGGCTGTCTCACTCTCACTGTGCGTCGTGGAGGGTGTTTGTCGAATAACTCCAAATAAAAACTTTTTTTAATGTGCTCAATGTGATATTTCCATGTTAACCGGTCATCCATCCACAGTGCAAGATATTTACCAAAGTATGTTTCTGTAATTGGCTTATGTTCGAGTATTGTTTTTGTCTATTTTGTTGTTTAAACGCTGTTGATACATTGTTGAATTAAAATAAATAAATAATTTAATGAGCCATACATATTCTCTGATCTTCAATGTAACCCTTTTTAATGTGCGAATAAATATATTATCTTATCTTATCTTATCTTATGAAGTTTACTGACAGCAAAGAAAAGCATGAGCTGTAAAAAGCTGGGAAAGCCCATTTTTCACATTCGCATCCTCTCTAGTTTGACATTACTTCATATGCCATACATTCCACAAGTGAGCCCTCGAGGGGGGTCCTCGGTATCTCAGACGCGCTGGTCGAGCATGACGTGTATCTCTGGTATAAAGCAGTGGTGCTTAACCTGTGGTCCCCGGACCCCTGGGCGTCCGCGGTCATATCTATAAATTTGAATTAATAAATTAGCTGGAAAACATCGGTGATTATTGTTTCGGAAAAAACACTAGTCTATCGAAAGTTCAGAAGTTCATTTTCTTTTCTTAAACATGCTCGGAAATATTGTCATTACTTTTGAATAAAGAATATCATATTTATGTAGACATATTTACGTAGACTGAAAACCCAAAATCACTTCCCGGCGCGTTCTTTGAATTTCGAACGAAGAGCGCGCCGGCAATGTTGTATGAAACGGTGTGCTGTTTGAATTTAGAACTCTTTCATCTATCGTGCACATTGCGTTCTCGTGGCTGTATAGCCACAGATGCGTTTACCTTTCGGCACAAATTGTAAAATAAAAAAAAACAAATTGGCGGTAAAGCGGAGTTGTTATTTTGTTAATAATATTAATTAAATTTATTATGTAAAAGGCCCTTTTTATTTCCTTGCATTTTTTAAAGAAAAGCACTATATATGCCTCGGCCGAAATGGCAATTGCCTGTCTCGTATCATTGAAGTCCTCGCCTGCGGCTCGGCCTTCAAACTCATACTCGACCTGCAATTGCCTATTTCGCTGCCTTTGCAATAATGTACTATTATAAGTTCCGTAACTCTCATTATTAATTAGGTTAGTCTAACCTTACCTACCCGACGGATCCAAACGGCCTTTTTTTTTTTCTAATGTTGCAAGCGTGGAGCATCAATGTTGTAAACTCTGGTTATTAATTACGTAGACTAAACTGACATTTGGTGGGTTGACACTGCGTAACATCTAAATAGTGTTGTATCCTATGTGATGGAGTTGGAGGATTGTGATTCAATGATTTTGTAATTAATTTTTAAAAGGTTGAATAAATTATTTTATAATGCGAACAGCAAAGGAGTTGAACTTGCTGCCCACGTATGTTTTTCTTGAACAATACAACCTGGGTATCTGGGTACCTGGGGTAACCTGGGTAGTTGGTAAGTAGCAAAGACAACAAATTATAACTACATTCACTATGGTTTACATGCAAAATTAGAAGCAAGGAAGAATAAATGAAAAAATATATAAACACCAAACTTTCAGAATCTGAGTCTGTATCACATATAATGTAATAAAACTTTCTGTTACATCATCAATAAGGTAGTCAAGTTGCATAATTTTGTTTTCTTCTTTTATTACATGATCAATACAACTTTACCACCGTTGCGGTGTGTCACCAACTGCAGCCCGTCACTAAACAAGTTTTAACCTCAGCCATTTTAAAACTTCCCAACGTTTAGTATAGAGAAATCATGTCATAAAACTTCGATAATCATTTATAAATCAGCCATGGTTGTGTTTCATGAGTTGTAGCACTCAATGCTCCAGACTTGCACCATTAAAAAAACGGTTGCTTTGAACTGTCAGTTTAGTCTACGTAATGTTCTAGACTTTAGTCAAATTAGATTTAATTCGCAAACTTAACTGTTCTCTGCTGCGAGCTCACGAACTACATTTTTTTGATAATTAACTTGTCCTTTGTTAACGATTTCTAGTAATTCTGCTTTGATTCTGATTGTGTCTTTGTATTTTAGAAAGCTACAGATCTACTAGTATGTCACGTTCAAGCATTCTAAAAATTTCCTATCATTAGATTTACCTTTTTAACATAAAATGTTGGTTAATGAGCTCTCTTTCGTCCCCAGGATCCGGAGAAGCGGCCGACCGCAGCTGCGCTGCTCGCGCACTCGTTCGTGTGCGGCCCGCTGGACGCCAAGCCGCTGCGGGACCTGCTGCTGGAGTACCGAGCCGAAGTGGTGGAGGAGGAACTGCTAGATGACGAGGCTGAGGTCAGGCGCTTGTTCTGTAGGAGTAGGTAGTCGCTATTAGGCCAGGAGCCAGAGAAGCGGCCGACCGCAGCTGGGCTGCTCGCGCACTCGTTCGTGTGCCGCCCGCTGGACGCCAAGTCTCTGCGGGACCTGCTGCTGGAGTACCGAGCCGAAGTGGTAGAGGAGGAACTGCTAGATGACGAGGCTGAGGTCAGGCGCTTCTTCTGTAGGAGTAGGTAGTCGCTATTAGGCCAGGAGCCAGAGAAGCGGCCGACCGCAGCTGCGCTGCTCGCGCACTCGTTCGTGTGCCGCCCGCTGGACGCCAAGGCTCTGCGGGACCTGCTGCTAGAGTACCGAGCCGAAGTGGTAGAGGAGGAACTGCTAGATGACGAGGCTGAGGTCAGGCGCTTCTTCTGTAGGAGTAGGTAGTCGCTATTAGGCCAGGAGCCAGAGAAGCGGCCGACCGCAGCTGCGCTGCTCGCGCACTCGTTCGTGTGCCGCCCGCTGGACGCCAAGGCTCTGCGGGACCTGCTGCTGGAGTACCGAGCCGAAGTGGTAGAGGAGGAACTGCTAGATGACGAGGCTGAGGTCAGGCGCTTCTTCTGTAGGAGTAGGTAGTCGCTATTAGGCCAGGAGCCAGAGAAGCGGCCGACCGCAGCTGCGCTGCTCGCGCACTCGTTCGTGTGCCGCCCGCTGGACGCCAAGTCTCTGCGGGACCTGCTGCTGGAGTACCGAGCCGAAGTGGTAGAGGAGGAACTGCTAGATGACGAGGCTGAGGTCAGGCGCTTCTTCTGTAGGAGTAGGTAGTCGCTATTAGGCCAGGAGCCAGAGAAGCGGCCGACCGCAGCTGCGCTGCTCGCGCACTCGTTCGTGTGCCGCCCGCTGGACGCCAAGGCTCTGCGGGACCTGCTGCTGGAGTACCGAGCCGAAGTGGTAGAGGAGGAACTGCTAGATGACGAGGCTGAGGTCAGGCGCTTCTTCTGTAGGAGTAGGTAGTCGCTATTAGGCCAGGAGCCAGAGAAGCGGCCGACCGCAGCTGCGCTGCTCGCGCACTCGTTCGTGTGCCGCCCGCTGGACGCCAAGGCTCTGCGGGACCTGCTGCTGGAGTACCGAGCCGAAGTGGTAGAGGAGGAACTGCTAGATGACGAGGCTGAGGTCAGGCGCTTCTTCTGTAGGAGTAGGTAGTCGCTATTAGGCCAGGAGCCAGAAAAGCGGCCGACCGCAGCTGCGCTGCTCGCGCACTCGTTCGTGTGCCGCCCGCTGGACGCCAAGGCTCTGCGGGACCTGCTGCTGGAGTACCGAGCCGAAGTGGTAGAGGAGGAACTGCTAGATGACGAGGCTGAGGTCAGGCGCTTCTTCTGTAGGAGTAGGTAGTCGCTATTAGGCCAGGAGCCAGAGAAGCGGCCGACCGCAGCTGCGCTGCTCGCGCACTCGTTCGTGTGCCGCCCGCTGGACGCCAAGGCTCTACGGGACCTGCTGCTGGAGTACCGAGCCGAAGTGGTAGAGGAGGAACTGCTAGATGACGAGGCTGAGGTCAGGCGCTTCTTCTGTAGGAGTAGGTAGTCGCTATTAGGCCAGGAGCCAGAGAAGCGGCCGACCGCAGCTGCGCTGCTCGCGCACTCGTTCGTGTGCCGCCCGCTGGACGCCAAGGCTCTGCGGGACCTGCTGCTGGAGTACCGAGCCGAAGTGGTAGAGGAGGAACTGCTACATGACGAGGCTGGGGTCAGGCGCTTGTACCAAAGGGTGGCTGAAAATAGTTTTAAGTGATTGTACCTGAACTTCTTAGGCAACGAGTGCCAAACGAGGACGGCGTTTGGGTTTGGTTGGTTGAGAATTTGTACCCGAATGATTTGCATTCTGATTGCAGTAAACAAATCACATTGTGGATTTTTTTTATTAGATAAACAAACTGGTAGATAGAATATTAATTTCAATTATGAACTAATTACTGTTTTGTAGGTATTGCAATATAGGAACTCCCATCATACTTTTTATTCACGACAATTTTGTATATGGTAAATTATAATAGTTTAATACAAATGTATTTTTTAAATATGTATATAAAGTGTTTAAAACTAACAAAATGTCACTTATCTGCTTGTGCACGCTTACTAACCCGGCTTGACCTTCCTTGACCTCGGTCTCACTTCAGACCAAGTCGAGGAAAGGCAAGTCCAGGCCGAATAAGGAGCAGTACCAGAGAATTGGTTAGTATATATTGGTAACAAATAGTATAATAATATTTATTTATCTCAAACAGCTTATACACATAGTACAAACACTGCTCGAGCATGCCACTTTTGGCTTTGCTTGCACATTCAAAAGCATAAATATCTGTACGTTTCAATAGCTCCAAAAAACTAATAATATTCGCCACAGATATCTATACTAGTCTACTAAGAGTCTGGACGATCTCTCGTATAGATGTGGCCAATGTTTTGCTCAGATATTTTAGAATCCTTGGAAACTTATAGATATTTATGCGTTTGACTGTAGCTTTCTGAGCATTCTCGTGTTCATGTGAGTTAAAAATACGAAATGTTACCCTCCAGCTGTGTTTGACTGTATGTACAATACATAATACATAACATACAATTATGAACATACATAATTCTTTACAATTATAAAAATAAATAAAAATTATAAAATAAAAATTATTTATTGACAACAAATTCAAAATAAATACAATAAAATAAAAAGACAGTGAAAAACTACTCTCTACATCAGCAGAGGTTCCCAAACTAGGCTATGTTTGTATCTTGGGAAACCGATTTACATTTAAATTTCACATTTGAGGTTAAAATAAAAAATAAAAACAGTAACATATAATTCATAAAAAAGTTTCTGTGGTTTTGTGTGTGTGAGAGAGAATGTATTCTGAACTATGAACTATTTGTAGTAAACATTTATCATAAATGAGTTTATATTTTAACAATCTCAATATAAAAAATATGTATCGCTAAATTTGGTAAACAATTACACCATTATTGTGAGCTAAAACCTGTTTTGTTATAAATTTCTTGTCAAGTTACAAAATAACCAGCAAATCAGATCTAAAAGTTAGTTATGGATTCTCTTTCTTCTTACACCCACTGATCCGTGTTGATTTACGTTAATGTTATGGTTTTGTTGGGTTACATTGCTTGCGATCCTGTGCTGCAGCAGCGAGAGCCTCCGCCTGCGTCGAAGGTAACATGTCACTGCAGTTGGTCAAACAATTTATTTTATATATTTTTTGTTTTTTTTGGACGTCCTTAGAAAAAAAGGGTTTGTAATCCCTGTTACATAGCAAAATAGAGCACATGGAACAGTCCTCAAAGGTGGAGAGAGTGGCGGCGAAATTAAATGACATTCTATTTCGGCCCAACCCTCAGTCAGCGGCGGAGCCGAACGTGAGACTGGCTTAACTTGTTACAGTATAATTAAGTTAAAATTGACAGTTTTCTCTCATGTAAATGTATGCATGTAATACAATACACACACGTTATATGACATTCTGATCATGAATAACGTTGTTAACGTTCTTGGAGACCAATCTGAGCGCTGTAACTTCGATTACTATCGAATTATTCACGGAGCTAATAAAAAAGTAGCCCTTACTAGGCCTCTCTCACTCCAAGTACTTACGCGATAACTACCTACCAGCCGCCGAGTCTTCCAAGACTCATTTAGTAATTGGTTGTCAACAGCCGCGTAGAACATTTGTACGCGAATCTTGCGGTGGAACTGACGCGATGTAGTCCTGGCAAGATATGCCTGTTGCATGAGTGCACGCATTTACAAATTACAAAATTGCCAATTTTCTATGGGGTGAATTATCTGTAACGCAGTAACTATTAGGTGTCACTATTTCTGTTGAGGATCCTACCTACCTGATAATGGACTGTATGTGTATGATGATAAAGAGTGTGAGGATATGGAGACTAACTGATGATGAAAACTTTCTCTGGTTACATTAAACGAAAAACAGACTGTGCCAGCGTTTAAACAATTAACATCTTTGATATTGTTTTATTTCTTTTTGTTTTATTCTAATTTGTGTGTGTTATTTTGTGGAACTTTTACTTCTACAGAATATGGAATCGCTTTATTTCAATACTCATGCATAATGCTCATAATGTGTGTCTTGTTGTGCAGGAACATCGCAGCTCGCAGATGCATATGGAGATGGAAGATGACTCGACGTCTGTCAGGTCCGCCGACACGCCGGACGTCAAGAGTTAGTACAAATTCAATATAATAACGTTATTTAATAGTATATTTTATATCGAGGGACTAAACGAAGCCAAAATATACTAGAGGTGCTCGGGAGTCGATGAAACCGAGAGTATATCAAGTTGGCGTTTAGTCTTGAGGTGCAAACTGTACTTTTCACTTTGAGTCCGAGAAAAATAGTCAATTTAGCGCAAAAACATTTAATAAATATTACTTAGTAAAATAAAAATCACAAAATTAAAACACATGGCGCCACCTTCTTTGCAGACAAACCATGGAACTTAAACTCTCAACATTTTCGCAATGAAGACGGTCCACACTCCACAGATAATTACTGGCTGTTTGAGTTTGTCTTTGTCACATGAAGGAAATTAAAAAACTAATTACTTTTTACTCCCTAGGGACTAAAGTGGTCACTTGAGTCCCGCTTCGTAGGGCTATATTGGCGTACTTTTAGAGCATGAGAAGTGAAAACATTCATTCCTGTCAATTGGTGGACTATAAGTCAGTGAAAACGTCGGGGGGTTTGTCATTTTTGAATTCCATAAGCTTACAAAATGGATTTGCAGATTGACTATTTTGTAAATTCACATCTAAAACGAATTTTAAGAACCTTAAGAGGATACAGCACGGTCGAGAGTATTGAAAAATAGGTATTTGTAAAATCTATTGCTGTCTTTTGCAAACCTCGAGGGTCGTGCAGAGTGCGATAGAGACAGACGCAAATCGGACCGAAATTACCTATCAAGAGTACAATAAATCGACGTTTCGTAGTCTCCTGATCCCTTTTCGAAAAGTTGACCGATGTAGTTACTTTTTTCATTAAAAATTAAAGAAGGACTGTGGCCGTGTTCCTCTTGTTTTCTTTTTTTCAATAAGTTAGTCAAATTAGTTTTCTGGATGTTTAAGTTTAAACACAGCTGAAAATCGGGCCATTTTTCGATTTTCAACCGACTTCATTGAAAGTTCATGTCTCTTATAATAATTATTTTATTAAAAAAAAGAAAACATAGAGACATGCCAATAGTGGCTAGCAATATCCAGGGAGGAAACAGGGGACTACGTTTGTATGGAAAAACGGCGCTTCCGTATCTTCTTAACACCTTGCATAGATTTAGACTTTCTGCCAATAAGAAGTAAGATATAAAAATATCAAACTCAATGTCACTTCAATGCTGTAAAAAAGTTTTAAGCTTGTTGTTGAATTCGTAATGTAATAGTTTTTTTGTCTTTATTAGCAGCAGCCGATCAGATACCATTTGCACAGATAAAAAAATACTTACCAATGAAAAGAACCACATTTCCATATTTTATTGACTGGCCTGTTCTATTGGTGCACTGGTAGCGATCCCGCCTTCATTACATTAATGTGCCGAACAATCGTGTTTGCGTATCTGCGTGTTATTATCTATATTCAAGCATGTTTTTCAGAAGTGTTTAAGTATGTTTATCAGCCTGTAACACACAATACAAGCTCTGCTTAGTTTGGGGGTCAGATGATTTAGGTGTAATTTGTCCCCGATATGTTCATTCATAACTTTGTATTAGGCTGAAAAAAAATCTACCTCCCGCGATAACTTACCAGCTTTTTTAAATGGTCTATTTTTTCCCCCACAGTGTCGGAGGCGGAGCCAGCTGCTGGCGCTGCGGTGGCGGGGGCCCGCGAGCCGCCCGCCCCCGCGGCCCCCGCAGCCCCCGCCGCCGCCAAGCGACCCAGGGACGACGACGCTGCACCCGCTGACAGGAAGGCGCCTGTGAGTGCTATATTTTCAACATGATATATCGTGCTCATATTATATGCCTCGGGTTTATCTGTCCTGGGAGAAACCTTGGAATAATGACATTCTAAATACCTTGACAACATTTTTTTTCCTTTTTATTGTAAATTTTGGAAAAAGGTTAAAGCGCTCAACTGGTAGGTAAATAATAATAAAAAAACGAATAGTAACCAGGCACTACTTTAAAAATAAAATAAAAAATGAATTGATCAGTATGATGACGAGGTTCCGGTTCGCCACCTAGTCGCTGGTTTGGGCACCTAGCAGACGGATTAATTTATCACACAAACCAAGCACAATTTGCGGACTTAATGCCTGGATATATACCATAATATGGATAAACACTGAATCATATATCTAATACAACGTAAAGACGCTAACAATTTATTTTTTAAAAACATTATTCCTTATGAAAAGCATTAAGTTTTATTCATTGTAAATCTCCTAGTAATAATAAATAGCAAATAAGCTGATCACTCCTATAAACACTAAAATAAACCATTCCCCTCTAGGCACCGAAAAAGGAGAAGGGTCCAGCGCCGCCGCCCCCCTCCACTCCGCCCGCGTCCCCCTCCGCGCGCGCCCCCGCACCCGCGCCCTCGCCCACCGCCCCCGCCGCCGCCGCCGCCCCCGCCCCCGCCCCCGTCGCCAAGAAGCCCCCCGCGCCGCCCCCGCCCGCGCAAACAGCTGTTACGGCCCCTGCAAGTGCCCCTGTGGTTGCCCCCGCCCCCGTGCCTTCGCCCCCGGCGCATACGCAGGGGAAATTAATTGTTGACCAGGTTAGTTCATATCTTTACTATCAGTGTGTATATTGATGGTTGTTTATTATCAATTGAACACAATTCAACAAATCTGATCTAAAATGTAGTTACATAAAAATAATGATTACAAAGCCTAATAATGATTACTATACTCCATTCATTAAAGCATTAGAAAGAAGTAAAAAAGGTTCTTTTTAGGGTACACTTTGTGGTAAAAGTACAATAAACATCAATGCTTTTAAGATTTATGCCGAATTTATTAAAATCCACATAAATAGCAGCTGTCACACTTAATTGTTCTCATTTAAAGTAAAGGAACTTCAGAATTCATGAGGCTTTTGCTTAAAATAATTATTTTGTCTTGCATCAAACTATATTGTCGATGTAAAAACCTAAAACAGGCAGGGGTTTTCATTTTTATTGTCACTATAACTCTACCAAATCTAAAATGATAATCCCTTCATACGTTGTGGCGGAAGGGGTTTTCAATTTTGCCAGGTTATACTCAGGTATGTTATCGTCATGGCAACGTCAAATGCAAATTGTCATTCATTTTAGCCCCCCTGCTTCTTATTTCTAATGTTATAATGAATGAAGTATAGTTTAAATAAATGCAAATATTCCTTCACTAAAGTATGGCGTTAATGGATTAAAATTTTGTTTATTTATTTATACCTTCCCGCTGCTGTATTTCTGTTCCTATTACAGAAAAGAAAGGTAAAGGCAACATTATATTCTTTGACAACTATTATTTGACACAAAACTAACCGTTATCGAGCAAACATGGTAGATTCAAGATGGTCGCTCTTGCAATGTCTTAATAGTACATTATGGTACAAGTGTGTAATGTTGGTGATTACCGCTGAGGCGCCATTGAGACCTGAATCGTTAGGGCCTTAAGAGAGCCGAGGACGGTAATCATACGACGTTTTTCAACACACTTGTGAAGAAAATAATACTAAAAAATCATTCTATTTAGTAAATAAAAAAATATTTGTCCTATTGAATACGATCTTTTTTGTTTCGATAGTAAAGAGATCGTGTTCAATAGTACAAATATTTTTTTCTTTTCTAAGAACAAACTCAACCAATAAAATAAAAAAAACTAACTCACTTGTGAATAATAGCAATGCAAAAGTCACAGTTTGATTACAGGTGTCATTATGTGCCGAATTGCGGTGAAATTAGAGCCACTTTATGAGCAAGTATGTTGGAAAGGTTTTTACTTGTCACTCTAGCAAGAAATTGTCCACAGGTATGCCTAGAAGCGGAAAAAGCAGTAGAAGACAAGAAAATAGATAAACCAGAGATAGATCAAAGCAAAGACCGACCAAAGCAAGACAACAGAGTATCACACGAACCAGAAACAACACCAAACCATACAGATAAAGGAAAACTATCAAATCATACCGAAAATGACAAAGTGATCACCCGGATTGAGAATGATCAAGTTAATATGATTGAAAAACAAGAAACTAGGAATGAAAAACAAGAAACTAGGAACGAAAAACAAGAAACTAGGAGCGAAAAACAAGAAACTAGGATTGAAAAACAAGAAACAAGAACTGTAAAACAAGAAATAATTATAGAAAAAGACAACAATGTGATTGAAAATGATAAGAATGATGCCAACAAGACTGACAAGCGATATTCAAAATCTAGCCCTAACAAAGACAGTGTTCTAGCCGAAGTTAGCAGGTTAGAACGCAATTCTAGGAGTTCGTTGCAGGAATTAGATAGAACTGTAGAAGTTTCTAGAAATAGACTAGATAAGGAACGGTCTTCTTCAACGGAACAAGTGGAGAGTGTCCGAGTGAACGCTGCAGTGAATAGGTTAGAGAAATTCGCAAGATCTAGTTCTGTGAATGAGAAGGATAGAATCAGTATAGAAGTTGAGAGGACAGATAAAGAAGATAGAAGGTATAAAGAAGATAAGGAGAAGAGGAGATCGCAGCATAATGCTGTTGAGATTAGGCCTGTTACGGTAAGTTTGAAATAACATAATGTAATTGTTTACTATTCCATAACTTAGTAATCCTTGAAATGAAACATGAGTACAATATATTTTTTCACTTCTCATGCTCTAAAAGTACGCCAATATAGCCAATATGTAGCCCTACGAAGCGGGACTAAAGTGACCACTTTAGTCTCTAGGGAGTAAAAAGTAATTAGTTTTTTAATTTCCTTCATGTGACATAGACAAACTCAAACAGCCAGTAAATATACTATTAAGAAAAACGAAAATATTAAGAGTTTTAGTTCCATGGTTTGTCCGTAAAGAAGGTGGCGCCATGTGTTTTAAACTGTTATCTGTGGTACAGTTCAGAAGAAAAAACTGATGACGAAAATTTGAGAACTTTTGTCGAGTGTAAATTTGTTCGGTTTTAAATGTTTTTGTATTCAATTGACTATTTTTCTCGCACTCAAAGTTAAAAGTACAGTTTGAACCTCGAGACTAAACGCCAACTTAATATACCCTCGGTTTCATTGACTCTCGAGGGCTTCGATCAGTCCTTCGATATAAAATATACTATTATGTTGTTAGAATAGGAGCTTGTTTCCTTATATTGATCGATTAGTTAGAGGAATAGATATGCAAAAAACAAAGAAGACCGGTGTAATGGTTAAGAAGTTGGCTACTACACCAGAGGTCGCGGGTTCGATCCCCGCACAGTACAAACATTTGTGTGCATGAACATGTCTGTTTGTACTGGTCTGGGTGTCTCCTATGTTTAATAAGTATGTACTTACAAAAGAAAATGTATTTAAGTATGTTTATCCGTTGTCTAGTATCCCATAACACAAGCTTTAATTAGCTTACTTTGGGGCTAGATGGCGCTGTGTGGAATAATGTCCAGGGATATTTATTTATTTATTAAAGAAGCTGAGTATTTTTAATAGAATAAAGAAATGTCTGATAGATTTCAAAATTGATTCCCAGATTGTAAGCATTGTCATAGCTTCCCAAACAGCCATTTAAACAACGAAAGGTGTGTTGGAATTAATGAAAACAACTGTTGTAAAGGGTTAACAATCAAAGTAATAACCAAATGAAGTTTAACCATTGAGAAACTTGACCATTTAGTCAGGGGGCGTCCATAAATGACGTAAGGTGTTTTTTTTAATTTTCTATCCCTCCCTCCCCCTGGTGAGACGTCGTGAGATTTTATTCAACCCTCCTTCAAAATGTGGGTTTCTTACGTAAACGCGTTGGATTGTTATTGTAAAAAGAAAAGAAAAATTTGCTTCGTGCTTGCGAATTAGTGAATGATCTTAATCGTATTACGATATACGCTCAAAATTAAATCTTCGGCAAGTACAATCCGGATTAAATGGACCAAAATAGTTTTTTTTTTGTTTCAATCAGAATTTGCGTGATATGCGTGATATTTGCCGAGACCCCCCCTCTCTTCAACGTAAGATTAGATGAGATTTGCTTCGACCCCCTCCCCCCCTCAAACATCTCACGTAATTTATGGACGCCCCCTCAACGCATATTAATTTGATTTGTTATATTGATCACTGAATAACTAACAATATACCAAATCAATTCCAGCCATCCCAGCCCAAAGAGCCCGACCCGATCCGCGAATCAAAGCCCCCCGCGCCGCCGCCGCCCGCCATATCAGTGGCGGCCACTAACGTGGTCGTGCCTGTAGTGCCAGTGGCCGCCACTAACGTGGTGGTCGGAGCGGAAGTGGTGCTGGTGGAACCGAACTCGCTGGCCGCGACGCCGGCGGGACTGGTGACTGTTACTACCACGCATCCGCCCGTGCTGACTACTGCTGCGCAGGTACCGTATTCTCTTCTAAACTCTTGATTTAAATCAATTAACTCATACAATAAGATTGCTCAGGATGTAATGCAGAGACCCTGGCTTCAAATTCCAGGTCGGACACAATAGTCATAGACATAGTCATAAAATTTATTGCTCTGTGTAGGTTTACAAGATTTTAAATATAGAACACCAGGACTAAAACATGAACCCCGTAGGGGCACTGCAAAAATGCCGTTGAACACCTTCTCTCTCAACAAATAAAGTTATCAATACTTAACATCTTATTATGATAAAATTAGATAATATATCAAATTGAAGGTTCCAATGCAGCAAAGCAGTATTATTTGTATAAAACAAATGAGGCTTCACAGGGTCGCTTTAATATTCAAAATCATGTTTTAGAAAATATGATTTTATTGATATTTGTTTTTTGTTTTGAAATTATCACATTATGTGTCAAATCAAGTCAAATCAAAAAAAAAACAAGTAAATTTGCTCATGAATCTAGCAAATAAATATTTACTTCAAACGGTTTTGTATTTGCTGAGAAACCGGGTCTGTCGCCAAAACCTGGTCTGTTGGTGCAATGGCAGCTATCCTGCCTTTAGCGCTGAGAAACATTTATGTCTGTTGTGTGTGTGGGTTCTATTATCTTTTTAAGTATGTTTATCAGTCCTTGCCGCCCATAATACAGGCTCTGCTTAGTTTGGGGTCAGATGATCTTGCTGTTAATTATCCCAGATATTTATTTATTTTTATTGCTGTCTCTTTAATTTCTACTACTTTGAGCTCAACTTGGATAATCGTTATGAATCCGTTTGAAGTTGATTTTCTTCAATAAATAAAGTATGATCTTATAAGTAGAATCTGTCCCTAAATACTAAGTAGATCCTACTTTTGAGATCATTGTCATCTTTGTATAAAATACGAGCTGTCCTGACAGACTTCGTTCTGTCAAATGTTTGACAGCTCGTGTCCATTATCTTATCTTGCCCGCGTTTCTACGACTTGAATTACATTTGATAGACAAAAGTAGTAGACTTTTCACTTATTTTCATGTGCAATCTCAATAAAATATAGCTGATATCGCTCCTGAATAGTTTAGCTTTCTGTTAGTAAAAGAATCTTCGCTATCGAATCAGTAGTTTCAAAGCCTTTTCAATACAAACGAACAAGCAAATCTTTCCTCTTCATAATATTGGTATATAGATTATTACAAGTTATTATTTTACATTCTTTTAACTGCGAGCTGCTTTAACCATCTCGTTGCCCTCCCAGCTGCCCCCCAACGCGGTGACAATCTCGTCGTTGCCGCCCATAGCGGACGAGGTGGTGATCGTGGGCGGCTCGTCCTCCGACGACGACTGCTTCGCGCCCTCCTCGCTGGACTCCCTCGACTGCGGCAACTCTTCGGTGACAGGTGAGTCACTGTAGGAAATTGACAGTACCTACTTTTCAGTCATGAATACATATATACATACCATCACGACTACCCCAAACGGGGTAGTCAAAGGCAAGTGACTGTGCCGTCATGGTGACCGAAACACTCGGAAGCCCACTTTTCACCAATGGTATTAGAACGCAACGTGGTAGGTGGTGAGCCTTCCGCCGCTATCCGGGTTGATTTGTTTTTTTATCGATGTTTCCCATCACCGGAGAGTTAGTTGGATATTTAACAATGAACACGAAAGATTTTCGTTCTGGAAAGAATTGAACTCTAGACCACTGGATCCACGATCTGAACCATTATGTTACGACGCGACGGTCTCATTTTTACTATCTAATTTGTTGTTTTTCGTTTGTTCGCAGAAAAAACTCGTGGTCGTCGATTGGACAGCAGCGAGGTGTTGATTCTGAGTCCTGGAGCCACCGGCGACTCCGGAGTCTTCGATGACAGCGTCAATAACGGACTCTGTTTGGTAAGCAAATCTTACTTCTTACTAAATTATAAATGCCTAAGTTTGTGACGATGTTCGTTACTCTTTCACGAAGAAACTACTGAACGGATTTGGATGAAACTTTACAGTAATACAGCTTATACATCAGAATAACACATGGGCTACAATTTATAAAGATTTTATGAAATTTGGCGTTAATATATAACAAAAACGCGGGCGAAAAGCTAGTAATGAAATAATGCAGATTTTTTCATTTGGATTATTTGATAACTTTTTTAATAAATAAATATCTGGGACAATTTACACCAAGATCATCTGACCCCAAACTAAGCAGAGCTTGTACTATGGGTGTCAGAGACTGATAAACATACTTAAATATTTCAAATACATACTTATATAGATAATAACACCGATAATAATTAATGACCATGATAATATCACAACATTTTTTACTTGTTTTTTTTTTAATAAAATGTATTAAACCTACAGAGTCGAGAGGCCTGACGGTAAGCTTTTACCGCAGCCTATGTACAAATGCAACACCAAATTTGCTTTTTAAATTTAAAACTCCGAAACATTTATTATTAATGATATATTCATGCGTAAGGTTAGGGCAAGGTAGTCGGCAATGAATAACAATTCCCTGACGTTCCTATGGCAGTATATTCATTTATATAATACTGATAATGTATCTTTCAGGACACGTCCCACGTGTCAGTGGTGACGGTGGGCGAGTCAGTGCGCGTGCGCGACTCGGGCGCCACTCAGATCGCACTCAACACGAGGCTCAGTCCAGACAGTTTTGAGAGGTAAGTACATATTTTTTTCGTTGTACTTCGTGTAAAAAATAGCAATCGGTTAAAACCCACTTAGCAAGTAAATAATCTGTTCTAATATTATAGAGAGGAAAGATTTGTTTGTTTGTATTGAAAAGGCTCCGAAACTACTGGACAGTTTTTGAAAATTCTTTCACCAATATAAAGCTATATTATCAGGGAGTGAGATAGGCTATATTTTGACGGGAAAGACAGTTTTTGCGGGCGAAGCCGCTAACCTTGTTAATAAATGAAATTAAATTAATATATCTTTACATCGCCTGATGCGTGAAAAGGAACGCCATTCAATAGTGTATTGACACTACTGAATCGACAAAAAATCGATGAATAGGAGCGACCATTTTGTAATCGTCATTCGCATCAGTACGAGTGCGTCTGCCTTGTGTGCTATTTTTAACTTTTATTTTTGAGATACCGCGTTTTATGCTAAAACATAGTAGTCATAACCCGTCTATTAAGAATTTATTTAAAAATGAAAATCGGTAAATCCGATTTCATTTCCTTTGCCAACTCGATTAAATTTTATTCGTTACATCGCTATAATTGACAATTATGAACTGTCAGGGTTATCATCATATGGCGAAAGTAGTATAAAGTGTATTTATTTAAGGATGTCCTAAGACCAAAACAAACCTGACCTTGAAATCACTTAAAGAGTTGGGCACAAAATTATCAATTGAATTCAATTCGTTTTCTGTTTGATATTCTCGATTTTTCAGATCAGTTCATTAGTTTAACGCTTATTTGTAGTTTTCTTTTTTACTGACTGTTATTATTTTACATTGATACAAAAAATATATTTATTAATAATAACAATTTTGATAAAGTATTTCAAAATAAGTAGTTCAGTATTTGTAGTAAGTAAGTATTACTTACTTACTACAAATACTGAATCGTTTTTAAATCGGAAAATAGTATGCCTGTTTGAAACAACAACTGTCGAAATTTGATTGAAATCATCGTTACATTACTTTCTTACTAAAGCAGTAATGTAACGGTTGTTGTTTTTAACAGCTTTACATAATCAGCCTACTAGATTGCTGATTTTTTAGTTAGTTAATTATTAACTATGACTAAAACCTTATTTTATGCACATAATTTTATCTCTATGAATCTTATGAAAAATTCTACAATTTGGCAGGAAAAAGAAATGGTCGCCTTTTTCCTCATTTGTTTTTGAACTGTCATTTTAGTTCTTTTAATTTTATTTAGTGGTTAATTTTTAATAATGACTAATACTTTTTGTTAATATATCAAAAAGAAAAACAAACTGAACAACTGTACTGTTTAATCAGAATGAAATAATAAAGAATCTGCGATTTTTACGGACTAGCAGTGTGGCTGCCCGTTGCCTATTTTTCGTTTCCCGATAACAATACTTTCACGAGTAATAATACTCAGTAAATACTTTATCGATAATAATCGATTGAAAAATTGTTAACTTCAATTGGTTCATTGTTATACCCTATCACTAGTAAATCAATTGAGAGCTGTCAAAATCGGAACACAAATTTTGCTTAAGTTATGGTTAACTTGATTGTTTTGCAGTTTTCAACAGGAATTATGTGATATTTACTTTGAAAAAGGATGCAGTGTAATATGATTAATGAATGAATCACTTGTAGTGTGATAAAATTTGAGTGATTTCTTTGGAAACTCAAGATAAGTGTTCAAGGTCAGGTTTGTTTTGGTCTTAGGACATCCTTAAATAAATACACTTTAGTTTAAGTATTCAAATATTATATATGAGCTGCCCCAACAGACTTCGCGCTGTCAAATGTTTGACAGCTGGTGTCCACTATCATATCTCGCCCGCTTACCTCCAACTTGATTTACATAATGAAATGAAATGAAAAAATGTATTTCGGACAGGTCCATAGATGTTAGTATACACTTGCCCACAGACTATGTTAGTATATTACATTGTGACTATGACAACAACAACTTTGACAACTCTGATTATGATTATTTCAGGTGAGTTTCCACCCACTTTTTTAAAAGGGGAGAATCCCATAAATATACTATTATTATTTTTCACTGATTTTTTTTGTTCAATCATAATAAATTATAGCCTGCAACACTCCTGCATAGTTTAGCTTTCTGTCAGTGAAAGAATTTTCACAATCGAATCAGTAGTTTTAAAGCCTAGTCAATACAAATAAACAAACAAATCTTTCCTCTTTATAATATGAGTACTGAAAGACATGGTAGTTCCCATTTTATCTCGCATCTGTCATTTCCTTTTTTCGTTGACAATTTGGGCGAAGTTAATGTCAAAAACGGCTATGGTAGTGATTTATATTCAATGATGTTTATCCTTGCGCACTGAAATTTGTGTGGAGCAAACGGACCTTCCACAACGAGCTGATTGCCGTTGCGGAATACTGAGAATGATCTACCTAGAACCACAAATTAGACATGCGCGGCGCTCTGACAGATAGCCCGCTTAGAACAACACGCCATTTTTGGCGCCCGCACACAGAGACATGAGTTTACAAGCGAAGTCAGTGAGCTTCGGTGAGTCGGAAAGTCGCACTGTCGAGAGTGTTTTTGTTGAACTTGGTGCAATTTTTCACATGATGAATTTTGTTTTTGTCCGGTTCTGTCAAGTAGGTATAACTTACTTACTTCATTTTAAAAATATAGTAGTGACCCTAGGCGGTTCACGCAAGTTTTGGAAAAAGGTGCGAGCGGTCCTTCTGTAAACTCTTTACTTTGTGCTAGAACCTTCGGCCAATGATCTGGCTAAGGCTCACCGACCAAGCGTGCGTAGTAGGATAAATAGTTCGGGTCAAATTTCTAGTCTGCTCTGAAGTGGTTATACGAATGGCAATAACTTTATTTAGGATCGATTTCTCAATCCTCAGTTAATTAAATTTATCTGTAGAATAAAGTTTATTCGACGGTTAACTAGATTTTTAATTTTTTAATGGACAGATAGACGTTATCTGTTGAATAAAGCCGCTAACTGAGGAATAAAGTTATCTGATTCTTGAGGGGCTGGATAAGATTTTATCTATGCGTTTTCTTTGACATTTTGAGGGTGTGTGTCATTTGAGATTTTTTTCGTTTTGTTTGTTACGACCCGACGCAACGATTTTGGAGCAAGTTTTGGAAAAGATTTTGCCTTAAAAAACACGAAGCAAACATACTCTTTGCAACAACTTTAGACAACAAAAAAAGTTGAAGTTAATTTTCTTATACGTCAATGTCAATTTGTCAAGCATCAACTTTTGTCTTGTTTCATTCTAACATTGCAATGATTGTATAAGTGCATCTCCCCGTTCGGGATAGAGTCGTAATGGTGTGTTATGTTAAAAATTTGGAATGCCGGACTCGTCTCGTGCGCGGAGCGGGATAGAAAGTTGACGCGAACTGTACCTGTCTCAGCTTATTTTTTTGTTCCCCTCTGTTTCGTTTATGTCCTTATTTGGCAAAAGCTCTTATACCTGCCAATTCTCTCTCCGCAGACGTTCCCAGTCGGACAGCGCATCGCTCGCGTCATCGTCGTCGCGCGCGGACTTCCCCGCCGCGGAGACGGACGCGCCCGACGCGTGTGCGCACGCGCACGCGCACGACAGGGAGAGCAATGGAGGGACTAGGTGAGTACGCGACGATTTTATATCCCACTTATGCGTGAAAACTAAATCAGTATAGAGTGTTGAGTGTTTTCGAAAATTAACAATGCTTTATTTTCCATCTAGCGCCTTTTAGGTCAGTTGGGGCAGCATGGAAAAAGGGGAAGAGGCCTTTGCTCAGTAATGGAATCTAAACGACTGAAATCAGATAATTAGAATCTAAATAGGTTGGATTCATTTTACATTTAAAGAGAGAAACTATAAAAATTCCACTTAGCGTTACGGCTCGATGATACCCAAAGTAGATACTAGAACCAAAGTTGGATATCTCTAGTGTTAATCTTGTGAAAACCCTGTTTTGACTGTGGTAATGCATTCTTCAAGAACTGTTTATGATTTCATTAATTAAAGGGTAAATTGTTAACCAGCTGACCGAGGCTGAGAGACACAGCCACCGTCAAAATTGTAATGAATTTGTTATCTTTTTCAAATTCATCAAAAGACCTTTAAAAAAAATGGTTAGTCGTATTCCTGAAAAACCTTACAACTGTTGTTATTTCTTTTCAGAGTCAGCACGGACATCCAAGAAAATGGTGACGGCGAACCGGTCGTGCTGAGGAGGAGGAACCAGGATGGCAGCAACAAGATACAAAGGTATTTGAAAGAAGGAAACATATTTATTTATTTTAAAAGTTGCAAAATACAACACCATCATCGACAAAATAATTAACATGAAAACAAATAACAGGACAGCGGTGTCATGATGTCAAAAAATCTATAATAAAATATTTGCTTTTTCCATAAAATGTCTGCTCGAATCCTAGTCCGGGCCTATAGTTATTTTCAGATTTTTTAGAACACAACCCGCATTCGGCAAGCGTGGTGATTCAGTCAATACCCATAAACTTTAGCAGTGACTTGATGTCAATGTATGGGGGGGGGGGGGAGGCGGGCAAAGCCCATCAGTGGGACAGTTTTTTTTTGTGCATAGACAACAAACCTCTTGTAATGGTCTCGAAATAGGGATTAACATCCCTGTGTTACGAGGAACCACACAGAAAATAAGCCAGGGGCGTCTCCCAGCACAACCACACCCGAGTCAATTCAGAAAAGATATTTTCCTGAACTGACCCGACCGGGAATCGAGGCGAGAAACTAATTAAGAAAGAACTAATTATTTATTATAGCTAGCTTTTTTAGAAACATGTATTTTAATGCTTTTGTAATGTTACAGGTCCAAAGAAGACATCCACATGGCCAACCTCAAGAAGAAGACGCGCAAGCGCACGCGCAAGTTCGAGATCGACGGCGTCGTCGTCACCACCACCACCTCCAAGGTACAGGATTCATCATAACATAATAATAATGACTGGCCTGTTGCGCCATGGCAGCGATCCTGCCTTTAGCGCCGGAGGTCGTGGGTTCGATACCCACCCATGACAAATATTTGTGTGATGAACATTTGTATTTGTTGTGTGTCTGGGTGTTATTATCGATTTAAATATGTATGTATTTAGAAATATATAAGTATGTTTATCAGTCTTTGACGCCCATATTACAAGCTCTACTTAGTTTGGGGTCAGATGATCTTGGTGTGAATTGTCGCAGATATTTATTTATTTAATCAGTCTGCTGGTCCATTGCTGGACATAGGCCTTCCTAGCAGATTATGCTTTTCTTGACAAAATTTTCTTTTTTTTGTTTTATTTTTAGATTTGACATTATTTGCTTTTTTTAACACTATTTTTCACTTCTTATGCTCTAAAAGTACGCCAATATAGCCCTACGAAGCGGGACTAAAGTGACCACTTTAGTCTCTAGGGTGTGAAAAGTAATTTGTTTTTTAATTTTCTTCATGTGACATAGACTTATCACGTGTATTCCACTTGATATTAAAGAGATGAAAAAAGGGTGTGCTCATTTGGCCGCGTAGAAAAAGTAACTGTTTGTATTCCATGTTCTTATTCATCGTGTTTATTTTATGAAATACCCCCGAAAGAGGAAAAAAATATATATATCGATATAACCACCATCCATTATCTTACCTCCCTAGCAATCCGCCATATTGGCTAGATACAACTACACATTCTCAGTAGGGGTGTCAACTATAGTTGACCTCGGAACGTTGGGTATTTTTGCGCACTTTTTTTTATTAGGAAGACATGTGATAATTCAGTGAAGTTAAACGTCGGAAGGAGAAACTAGTCAGCTTTCTAACTAAGTCGTTAAAACCGTTAAACGATAAATTAAGAATATTTTTTAAAAAATTGTCTGTGTCAAATCAACCATAGTTGACACCCGTAAAACAAGCCTACTTTCTCAGATCAACTACAGTTGACACCCGTAGGGAAAGGGTTAAAAACCGATGCACGCTCTCAAAACGGGGCACTTTTAGCAGTATCAAAAAATTTGCGCCACATCACTCAAAGATATTTTAAGAACCTAATGTAGTTTTGTAATCGCATACACATTTTACATATTATTGGCAATTACGAGCACAAAAAATTAGAAACCACATAAAGTAGAAAGTTCGTTTACAAGCGATAAACCGTTATACCGTTAACCGTTTATAGCGATATTATAGAGATGAAAATAGGGTGTACTTATTTCGCCGCGTAGAAAAAGTAACTGTTTGAATTCTATGTTCTTATTCATAATGTTTATTTTATGAAATACCCCCGAAAGAGCAATAAAATAAAAAAATATCGATATAGCCACCATCCATTCCATTATCTTGCCTCCCTAGCAATCCGCTATATTGCTAGGTCCAACTACACATCCTCAGTACGGGTGTCATCTTTAGTTGACATCGGAACGTTGGGTATTTTCGCGCCCTTTTTATACTTCTGACAGTCCGAATGAATAAAAACATACATACATACCATCACGCCTTTTTCCCAACAGGGTAGGCGGAGACCACATCTTTCCACTTGCTACGGTCCTTAAACACCTCTTGCGCTTCTTCCACTCTCATTAATAAATACCATAATTTGGCCTACAGGTCATTTGGGGTGACGAGGAAAGCGGCCGGACCTGGGACGACCACGCGCTGCGCAAGCAAGAGCTGCGCGAGATCAAGATGCTGCAGAAGCAGGAGCAGAAGCAGTTCCAGGACCTCAACGCGAAGGAGCTGCAGCTGAGGGAGCAGCAGGATAAGAGGTCGGTATTAAGAGCGTTAGCTGGAGGTGGATCGAAAACGTTGCATTTTTGTAAGATTTTCATGATTATTTCATTGAATTGAAATAAAGCTTAAATTTTTGCTCAATTATTGTGTGCATAATACTATTTAAAAACTCATTCAATTGTCTAAAATTAGGTAGTCACGAATTATTTGCTGAATTGATTGAAAAACCGTTTTTTTTTACTTGTTAAGACACTTAAAATTTACTGGACACAGTGAAAGTTATAATTTTGAAACCAAAAGGTGCATTCAATAATAGAGATATAATTTATACTTAATCTGAATTCAGCTAAATAATCACAAGAACCTTAAAAAATGCGACGTTTACGATCTACCCCAAACGCAAACAGCAAACCCCCATAAGGTTGTTCGATGAGGGGAAACCTTTGGTAAGACGAACGCCAAAACCGCGTGTCTAGATATACATGTTAGCAATCGCGATTGTTTATCGCGAAATTCGGTGGATTGTGACATTTACTCCACCGAAAGTCAAGCCTCGAGAGGCGCGACTATCATCGGAAGACATTACTCAGCCAAAAACTAAAGTATCACCTCATCTAGATAGATATAAGTTCAGTTACTGATTTGAATTACAATAGATAGGAAGTTAGGAAACTTACGAATTGAGAGGATGGTTGGAATTTACCACCCACTAAGAAATCTACATAGTAACACCCACAACCACCTGAATATAGGAGATAACTTAGACTACACTCACTGCAATGATGATGGCGTGTAAGCTCTCACCGCCCCATCTCCTGCAGCAGATCATCTGTTCTTCAGGTGGGAGACGTATTATGTCGGCCGGCTGATGTTACTACCATGCAGCTGCGTAAAAACGGTTGCGTCTTGTCGCCGACGTTGTTTCTTCTGCATATCAATGACATGTTATCATTTGGTAATATTCATTGCTAAGATGATGATGCTGTCTACGCGCGTTATTTTGAGCGCCCTGGGGCAAAGCACACCGACATCGAGGAGAAGAGGTGGCCTGCGGGGCTAAGATGCGCGCCCTACGAGAAAAGTAAACAAAAAATCGCCTTTCCTTTCCCATCCCACTCTTCAGAGCACCCTACTACCGATTAAGGATAGCCTAAACATCCTTGGCATGGATGTTCGTAGCAACCTAAGCCAGCGGGACTACATTTAGAGCGTCATTAGAACTGCATCCCGTAAACTCGGAGTCCTGAACAGAGTGAGACGATTCTTCACGCCTGAGCAGCTCTGTCTCTTGTATAAGACACAAGTTCGCTCGTGTGTGGAATACTGCTCTCATCTCTGGGACGGTTCCGCTAAGTACCTACTCGAAGCTCTTGACAGGTTGCAGCGGCGTGCTATCCGTATTATTGGAAACCCAGAGGCAACTTTGACCCTTGAGCCTCTCCAATTGCGTACAGACATTGCCAGGCTAAGTGTTCTCTATCGCTTCTACAATGGGGAATGCTCTGACGAGTTATTCCAGCTTATCCCACCCTCACCTTTCCACTCCCGTACCACGCGTGCTGGACTACGGCGTCACCCACACACAATTCAACATTTGTTGGCCCGAACTAAAAGGTTCGGTGACTCGTTTCTTTGTCGTACCATCCAGACGTGGAACGCTCTTCCAGCACATGTGTTTCCTTCATGGATGTTCGTAACAACCTCAGCCAACGGGACTACATTGAGAGCGTCATCAAAACTCGGAATCCTGAACAGAGACGATTTTTTACGCTTGAGCAGCCGTCTTTTGTTCAAGACTCAAGTCGCTCGTGTGTGGAATACTGCTCACATCTCTGGGACGGTTCCGCCAAGTACTTGTTTGAAGCTCTCGATAGGTTGCAGCGGCGTGCTGTCCGTGTTATCGGAAACCCAGAGGCATCTATGACCCGTGAACCTCTCCATTGCGTAAAGACATTGCCAGGTTGAGTGTTCTCTATGGCTTCTAGAATGGGGAATGCTCTGAAGAGATATTCCAACTTGTGCCATCACATCCTCACCCTTCTTCTCCCGTACCATGCGTGCTAGATTGCGGCGTCATTCACACACAGTCCATCATTTGTACCCACGCACAAAAAAGTTCGGTGACTCTTTTCTTTGGCGAACCATCCAGACGTAGAACGCTCTCCCAACGCATGTGTTATATATATTATAGAAATAATAGTGAAAATAAAACATTTGAAATATTGTGTTCACCCTTGATCACATCTGCTATGGTTATTTTTTGAACGAAGTTCATGGGGTTTAAATTGATCTGTATTCGTATATCTTCCATTTCAGAAACAAAAAAATCTTCTATCTTAAAATCAAGAAGAATCATCAGCCACTCCTAGCTTTAATTTTTGAGTGACATTCCCATATTTCCACCTGTCACCCGTGTAACAGCTGAATGCTCTCCCGCGCAGGTTCGAGGCCGAGCTGGCGTCGCTGGCGCGCGCGCACGAGGCGGAGCTGGACGCGCTGGCGCGCGCGCAGCGGGCCCAGGCCGAGCGGGCGGAGCAGCAGCTCGAGACTGAACTGAGGCAAGTATACATGTTCATTTTGATTGATATGTTGGCTTTTTAAATCCTATTATAATCTACTCAACCCCGTCCATTCGTTTATTTTCTTTTTGACAACTCACGCCTATGAATTAATGTTTTCCTGTTCCGAAATAATGTATAAATAAATAAATATCTGGGACAATTTACACCAAGATCATCTGACCCCAAACTAAGCAGAGCTTGTAATATGGCGTCAGAGACTGATAAACATACTTAAATATTTCTAAATACATACTTAAATAGATAATAACACCCAGACACACAACAAATACACAAATATTTGTCATGGGTGGGGATCGAACCCACGACCTCTGGCGCTAAAGGCAGGATCGCTGCCATTGCGCCAACAGGCCAGTCATGTGTCATGTGTATTACAGTAATGTCGTACTTTATTGACGGGTACCGCCCACTTAGTGAAGTGACCTGTGCATAACAAACAAGCAAATATTATAAAAGAGGTCTCATATGAAATAATATGAAAGAAAATATTTGACTGTAAATTAACAGAGTGTTGTTGTACAGAAACAATACTCTGTAGATTTAATAAAAAAATACTAATGATATAATAAAGATATGGAAAGATCTTCCTGCGGCGGTATTTCCAAAGGAATATGGCATCGGAGCTTTCAAGAAGAGAGCGTATTCCCATTTAAAAGGCAAGCAACGCATCGGTGACACCTCTGATGTTGCAGTTGTCCATGGGCGGAGGTGATCACTTTACATCAGGTGACCTTCCTGCTCGTTTGCTCCCCTATTACATAAAAAAACAAAAATAAATAGTGTCTATGATTCCATGAATAATTAATTGTAAGGAATTATGTATGACTTATTTATAAAGGATTCACAATTGAAACAAGTAAATAAACTATAATAAACCAATAATTCATATTGAACCAAATATATTTCAACCGATGGAAAGTTCTTCTTAAATAATATCGATTATTTTAAATCGAATCGGTAACGTGTGAGGGCGTCACTAATTTCAAAATGTCTCAAAGTGTCAAAAAGAAAATAAACGAATGGACCAGGTATAATAGTAGTAATGAAGAGTCTCGAGTCCTTTAGTCGTTTATAATAAAGACTAGCCTTTTTCCACGACTCGACTCTAAAATTAAGACTGCAGTGTTTAGTCTTAATTAATATGAGTCAGTCGGTTAACGGATTAGACTTGAACGACTCAAAGTAAGTAAGTAAAGTAAAAACTCATTTATTCACTTAAGCTTTTACAAAGAAGCACTTATGAAATGTCAAAATTCACAAAAAAATATATATAAACGATAATAGACGTAAATAAAATAATACAATGATAGTATGTACATATTCTAAATAAACATAATGCGAATCTACCACCGGTTTGGAAGTTGCTTCTTATCGAGAAGACTCCGGCAAGAAACTCGATAGTTACTCTTTTGAACTTTGTTTTGTTTTACAATAAATAAATTCAGAGTACAGTTAAAAGAACAATAAAAATACATTATTTGAGCAGAGGAGCAGATTATTCCTACTATGACCACAAATTGCCCATAATTAAACAACCAAAATGACTAAAAGGCAGAAACGACTGCAGTCCTTTACGAAAAAATTGTATTAGTAAAGTTGGAGTTAAAAACTCTCTAGGCTGAAATAAAATTACTCTTTTCATTATATGAAGCGAAACTATGTATTAAATTATTAAGTGACGTTAGGTTCTATTAGAAAATCACTTGTTGTACAACTCACGCCTTACGACTCGACCCCCCAGGTTAAGTAACTGCTCAGTTTCAACCTTAAAAGACTAAGAAGGACTAAGAAGACTAGCTTACGACTTACGGGTGGAGACTAAAAGACTTAGTCAGTCTTTCGCCGGGCCTTCTCAGCAAGAAACAACTCCGACGCGGTGGTAGAGTCGCATTATGTCTGTATACTGTGTATTTATATATCTATATTATTTTAGTAATTATGTCTATTATTTAGTATATCTTGCTTTAAATTTGTCGATTTGAAAGTACACACATCAACATGGTCTAGGGATATTTCAATTAAACCTAAATAACTAAAATTCTATTAACTTTTGGTTAAGACACCTACACATTAAAATAAACTTTGTTTAATAGCCTATCTAATCTGATAAATAAACTTTTGGATAAAGTTAAATTTAAAAAAAACTTAGAGGAAGAGGAAAATCTCATACAAAATTTCAATCTTAACTTAATTTTTAAAACATCAAAACCTAAACAAAACAACTTTTTTTTTTTATAAAAATTGTTGAAAACTTGAAATTGATAATCCGTGGATCCACCTAAGTCTCTCCTGACACATCGTTTCGGCAGCGGTTCTGCATACTCAAAACAAGGGTGTCAATATCCTGTTGTGGAATACTGTCCCAAGTCCTGCTAAGATGCATGAAAAGCTGGTTTTCATGCACAATATCTTCAGGGAAATTCCTAAGAGCTCTTCTCTGAAGCATATCCCAGGCATGCTTAATAGGATTTAAGTCAGGGGATTGTGCAGGCCAGTCTAAAGCTTGGATATCATGCTGTTGTAACCAACTTGTAACGATACGCGCCGTATGTGGACGGGCATTGTCGTGCATTAGCTGGAAATTTTCTCCCATTGGCTGTCTGTGAGGCAAGATTACAGGCTCTAGCACCTCATCTCGGTATTTTAGAGCAGTCATATTGCCTTGTATCCAAGCGAGGTCCGTTCTACCGCCGAGAAGAATTCCTGCCCAAACCATAATCGTGCCACCTTGATATGCATGAACTTGTTGTGGGTGCTGCAGTCGATTCTAACGTACAGGTTCTCTCCAAACGCGTACTCTTCGCGAATCAGGATGAAATCCAAACCTGGATTCATTAGTGAAAAGCACAAGTGACCATTGAGAATGGTTCTAGTTTTCGTGTGCAATAGCCCATTGTATTCTTCTTCCTCAATTGCCTCTCCTTAGCGCTGGTACCCGAAGTGGCCTACGAGCACGTAGGTTGACTTCATGCAGTCGTCTTCTCAAACTTTGATCGTTCACCAGCAAACCATACTCTCTGTAGCCTTTGAACCAATTGCATCGCCGTTACATTTGGTTGACTTCGTGCAGCATTTACTATGAATCGGTCCTGTACATGTGTTGTAATGCGTTGAGGTCCTCGGTGCTGTTCCACCACTTCCCCCGTGACACGATAACGTGACCAAAGCCTGGATATAACGCTCTGACTGGTCCTCATGGCTTTAGAAATCGCAATTTGGGTAGCGCCAGCTTGAATCATGCCCACTGCTCTTAACATTTCGTTCCTGGTCTAGTGTCTACGTGGCATGATTAAATGAACACCGGAGATGCGTTTGACAAAGATTTATAGAAATGTATGGAGTTTTAATCAAGTTAGAAGTTCGTGAAGATTTACTTCTTTGGAAGAAATTCAATGAATGCAAATTTCATCTTAAAACAAAACCTTTTGTATACAAATTTGAATTTAAAAAAGGAACTTAATAATGTTTTCATAATCTGTCATTAATAGTTGTTTTTGTAAGGCCAGTACTTTTTAAGTTATTTAAAAAAGTTTTATATATCCCTAGACCATGTTGTTGTGTGTACTTACTGTGAAGGTCTATTTGAATAAAGTTATTTGAGTTTGGGTTTTGAGTTCAGTCGTGAGTCGTTAAAAACTAAGGCGAGTCTTTATTAAAAGCCTTAAAAAACTGAGTCTCTTTCATCATTGACTAATAGGCATGTCTACTTATAGTTAAAAACTAACGATTTTTCCACGTGCAGGCAAGCGGCAAAGCGACTTCGCGCCGAACATGAGCGCGATCTGCGACACTTCAGGGATACGCTCAAACAGGAGCTAAGGCTCCTCAAGCAGGTGAGTGAGTGGAAAAAACCTGGTCTTTGGTCTAGATCATTGGTTACCAAAGTGGTCCAGGGGAGACTCGACGGGGGTCTGTGTTGACGTCTTATTTTTTGTCGAGTTTTGGGAATACGGTAGAAATGTAGCTTCAGGGGTTCCACCGGAACCAGCAAAATTTTTAAGGTGGTCCATGCGGAAAAAAGTTTGGGAACCTCTGGTCATCATATCATTTTAATAGCAGAGGAGAGGAAATGATTTGCGTACCTTTAGAATGTTTCCAGAGCATGTTCAAGAATTGGAATTCAGTTTTTAGCGACACTATTTATACCGTGTGGATAATGAGTGATGAAGCGTACGTACTCAGTTGGTGATGCAGACACAATGTTAGTGAAAAATATAATTATTATACTATTTTCACTGTAAGAAGAAATAAAAAGAAACTGGCGAGAGAAAATGTTATAAACTATTAAAAAACTATTTTTCTTTCGAATCTCATCAAGTAAATTGTTTTTATTATTATTAACCGTTATTGAATGAAGTATTTGAAATTAAATTAATATATCTTTACAGCGCCTGATGCGTGAAAAGGAACGCCATTCAATAGTGTATTGACACTCCTGAATCGACAAAAAATCAATGAATAGGAGCGACCATTTTGTAATTTGTAATCACGTCATTCGCATCAGTACCAGTACGCTTGCGTTGTGTGCATTTTTTTAATAATTATTTTCGAGATACTGCGTTTTATTCTATTACTTATAAGCCAAAACCCGTTTATTAAGAATTTATTTAAAAATTAAAAATCGCTAAATCCGATTCCATTTCCTATGCCAACGCGATTAAATTACATTCGTTACAGCTTGACAATTATAAACTGTCAGGGATATCATCATACGGCGAAAGTAGTATAGTCCTTCAATTTGGTGATTTTTAAATAAAAAATATGAATGTTCGCGTGATTTTGTTTGAGAAGCTTAACATAAGAGATGATTAAAAATGACGTATTTTCTAAGACAATTTCTTCATCACTTTCTGAGTATCCCATATCACTTTCCTCATGGAATAAATAATCACCTCGTATATGTGAGAATGCAACAGTTATATGGCTTTTCCTCGTCAAGTGAATCATGCACACAAGTTATGCAAATATTGACACAGTGACTCGGCATTATGTGATATCGTGAAAACTGAATTATAAATAAAAAAACACTTTATTCGAAAAAGTTTGTTATTTAGGATCCTGTTTTAAAGTAATATACTTGTGGCATTACTTATAATCCATTCATTATAGCATTAGACAGAAGTAAGAAAGGTTCTTTTTAAGGTACTCTTTGTGGTAAAAGTATAATAAACATGATTACTTTTAAGTTTTATGCTGAATTTATTAAATCCACTTATATAGCATGTTCACACTTAATTGTTCTATTATTTATATTAAAGTAAAGTAACATCAGAATTTATGAGGCTTTTGCTTCGATAAGTTATTTGTCTTGCATCAAACTATATTTTATGTAAAAACCTAAAAGAAGCAGTGGTTTTTATCAGAACACGTTTTTACTGTCACTATCAAATCAAATCAAATCAAATCAAATCAAAAAAATTATTTCGAGTTACAACAATGACTCATATAGTGTTAGTATTAAAATAATGATTCTTATACCTATTTTTTAGTACATTACACAAAAAATACAGTTCCATAACCTTATTAATTCACATCTGTGTGAACCCGCATCCACCTTGCTAGGAGAGGAGAGTCCCACCGGCCTGCAAATACGCTCAGAAGCCTGTTAGGGCTGCCGCGACTCCGCGCAAGCAGGGAGGCGCACCGCTTGCGTATGATGGCTGCAAAGCCATCAACCTGCGCATCTGCAAACATCCCAGATGCGCTGCAATATCGCATATACTATATATACTATAACTCGATTAAATCTAAAATGTTACTTAATCCCTTCCTACGTTGTGGTGGAAGGAGTTTTCAATTTTGCCGGGTTATACTCAGGTATGTCATCGTCAAATGCAAATTGTCATTCATTTTACCACCGCTGCTTCTTATTGCTAATGTTATAATTAATGAAGTATATGATCAAAACAGAAATTACATAATTTGCATCGTACCTAACTTTCAGTTACATAATTTTTTATTTAGGGCCCGTTCAAATCGCTTTTCGCTGAGTGATTTTACCATCGTCAAATAGAGAGAGACAAAACGAGCTAAACCTGCGTCTGACAGCTGTCAGGTGAATTTCATCGGGCTCCAGGCACCAGTAGAATTCGCACTTGTCAGAGTGATAAACATCACCCGAACCCGTTCCGAAAGAACTAGGAAACCGTCAGGTGACAGCTCGGTCGGCGTCGATTTCACTCGGGGTCAATTTGGAACGGGTGAAGTGATTTTCACTCCTCAGTGTGAAATTCCACTCGTTTTAGAACACAGCCTAAACTGATCTTTTTGAAGTCTGTTGACATATTTGTTATTGTTCGCAGGAAGTGGAGCTAGTGTCAAAGGACCGTCGCAAGGACGCGTACCGGCAGCGGCGCGCGCGCCTCGACCAGGAACATGCTGAAAGAGAAAAGGCCTTTGTTGCTGGGCTCGCTGACGCGCAGGTTACATTCGGTCTTTTTGACTTTCAGATTTAATCTTCTACCTCTTATAAATAAATAAATAAGCGCCAGACAACACACCTCTTGTCATGGTCTCGAAGTAGGGATAAATATCCCTGTATTAAGAGGTATCAGACAAGGAATTAAGCCAGAGGCGTCTCCCAGGACACCCAAACCCGAGTCAATTTAGAAAAGATCGTTTCCTGAATTGACCCGACCGGTGATTGAACACGGGGCACTACGGAAATCGAGGCGAGAAACCGTGCTGCAGCGCACTACGCCAATAGTGTCGTCAATTGCCGCTTGATTCAGCTTTGCTTAAAACCATCTTCATTCCAACGGATTGTTTTCACTAAGCTCTATTCGTATTTTAAAACTAATTTTAAAGACACGATTGGCGCAGTGTGCTGTAGCACGGTTTCTCGCCTCGATTTCCGTAGTGTCCCGGGTTCGATTCCCGGTCGCGTCAATTCGGGTCGGGTCTGGGTGTGCTGGGAGACGCCCCTAGCTTATTTCCTTGTGTGGTACCTCGTAACACAGGGATTTAATAATCCCTACTTCGAGACCATTACAAGAGGTGTGTTGTCTGGCGCATATTTATTTATTATTTATTATTATTTATTTATTTAATTCAAAAGTTAGAACTTGCGGGTAAATAGTCACTACATAAACTACTGAATATGGACAGACCAAATTAATTTACTAACTGTGTTGTCGTATTTTTCAAGGGATTGTATTTTCTGTTAACTAGCCTCATTGTGAATGAAAAAAATTAAATCAAATAAATCTGACAAAACTTAATATTTTTAAACTAGCGGCCCCGACAAACTTCGTTCTGTCAAAAGTTTTTGGCAAATGCTTGACAGCTGTGAACATTTAGTATGGAAAAATGTTTTTGCCTTTTTTTTTTTCGTTAATTTCCTAATGTTTTAATACTCATTTATCCTATTCTCATGTAGACAAATCCAAAAACTTAAAAATCATAAAAATCGGTCCACCCGTTCTTGAGTTATAAGTGGTGTAACTAACACGACTTTCTTTTATATACAGGGTGTAAAAAGAACCTTGACAAAGCCGGCGTCTACGCACTCAGACCATTAAATCAAGTCACAGAAAAAACAAATTATTGATGGGAAATGTTTTTTTTTTTTGGTATCAATTTTAAACCTAAAAACGGACTACGCAATGTAACGCGTGCAACGGACCACTCATGCGCTTGTGTGCGTGTGCGCGGCTGTGACGCATAGTCAAGGACGCACGATATACATTGCGAGTTGAACGTTTTGAAGCAATTTTTTGTTAGGAAATACTTGAAATTTTAATTGTTTCTTAGGACAAAAATTAAGTAATGATGATAAGAGTTTGTTTTCATCAAAATCTTGAATTTTTATTTGACTTTGACCTTCAATAACTCAGTAACTATTGAGTTCCCAGGTATGGTCTAGGAAGAAAAAATAGTCCTGATAATGTGCAAAATACGTAGGTGTCTTCGTTAAGGGTTTTTTACACCCTATAAATAGAAAATCACAAAATTGATTTACTGAATCGGTTGTGAACGAAGTGCGGGATCCGGTCTCGCCTCAAAATATTTCAAACTAAATTAAAATATTCCTGAAAAGTATAATAACAAGAAACTATAGATATAGGATAGTAATCATGAATTTTGTGTTCATACCACAGGATGCAGTCCTCAGAAGAATCCACGAACACCATCGCGAGAGGCAAGCGCTCGCAGACCGCCAGTACCTACAGCAGAGGCATCAGGTAACTTAGAAAAATAATTAAATGTACTTCTCATCAGAAAACATCACCTCTTGTGATTATAACCAGTAAACAATTAATTTGTCCTATACTGTATAAATATTTATAATCAAACCTATTTTATCTATTATTTTTCTTGTTGCACTTACTCGCCCTTTTCGCCAAATTTCCTTTGCTTGTGGGCTGTTTGGTAGAGATCGCTTTTAAGGGATAAAGCCGCCCAAATTGTACTTGCAATTAT
Source organism: Udea olivalis (assembly GCA_947369235.1). Classification (NCBI taxonomy): domain Eukaryota; kingdom Metazoa; phylum Arthropoda; class Insecta; order Lepidoptera; family Crambidae; genus Udea; species Udea olivalis. Next base: position 8,787,768 of record OX376368.1, on the reverse strand, counting down.
TGTTAATTAATTCTGTACTGTACGTTTTGTGTGCAATAAAGAATGTATTATTATTTATTATTATTATTACAGATAATGCGGACCCGCGAAGCAGCCCTCTGGGAGCTGGAAGAGAAGCAGATCCACGAGCGGCACCAGCTCGCCAAGCGCCAGCTCAAGGACGAGTTTCTGCTGCGGAGGCACCAGATGCTGCTGCGCCATGACAAGGAGTTGGACCAGATCAAGAGGTGGGGGTCTACTTGACTTGCAGATGATAAATCCGCGAAGCAGCGCTCTTAGAGCTGGAAGAGAAGCCGATCTACAGCTCCAGGACGAGTTCCTGCTGCGGAGGCACCAGATGCTGCTGCGCCATGACAAGGAGCTGGACCAGATCAAGAGGTGGGGGTCTACTTGACTTGCAGATGATGAACCCGCGAAGCAGCGCTCTTAGAGCTGGAAGAGAAGCCGATCCACAGCTCCAGGACGAGTTCCTGCTGCGGAGGCACCAGATGCTGCTGCGCCATGACAAGGAGCTGGACCAGATCAAGAGGTGGGGGTCTACTTGACTTGCAGATGATGAACCTGCGAAGCAGCGCTCTCAGAGCTGGAAGAGAAGCCGATCCACAGCTCCAGGACGAGTTCCTGCTGCGGAGGCACCAGATGCTGCTGCGCCATGACAAGGAGCTGGATCAGATCAAGAGGTGGGGGTCTACTTGACTTGCAGATGATGAACCCGCGAAGCAGCGCTCTTAGAGCTGGAAGAGAAGCCGATCCATAGCTCCAGGACGAGTTCCTGCTGCGGAGGCACCAGATGCTGCTGCGCTATGACAAGGAGCTGGACCAGATCAAGAGGTGGGGGTCTACTTGACTTGCAGATGATGAACCCGCGAAGCAGCGCTCTCAGAGCTGGAAGAGAAGCCGATCCACAGCTCCAGGACGACTTCCCGCTGCGGAGGCACCAGATGCTGCTGCGCCATGACAAGGAGCTGGCCCAGATCAAGAGGTGAGGGTGGTGCCGGGAATAGGCTTGTTGTAAATGAATTTACACAAAATAAAATAAGTGAACTTTAATTTTTAGCATTATAACAATGTTCTATTTTTCGCTAAAGTGCATATAGTAATAAACCACGGTTGCTTAAAAAATAACGTCCAAAGCGCTCCGTGCACGTGTGCGCAGGAGCAGTAACTTATGATTCGGACGGGCTCCAGATTGCGCCGAATGGCGCCGATGCCATACTAATTGTATTAAAAATCTCGTCCAATTTGTGAATATCTGTATATTCTTGTAAAAATTAATAAAGCCATTTAGAAGTTTGATGATACTTTGTAAATTTTTAATAGACAGTATAGCAGTCACTCTTACCGTCAGGAACGCGGTTCACTTTTTTATTATAATTGTTCCTGTTTCATGGAGGTACATTTTATTTCATTAAAGGTACAAACTAGTACAATTCTGGTACATTCCTTTCATATACTACATATTAATTTCTGAAACTATCACCCGCCATTCTGACCGACTCAGTTCAATCATCATCAATTTCTGCTTTTCTAAAAGTTCCTTATGTGTCACCGGTGTTAATATTTCATCATAATTCCAGAAAAAACGGGCGCAAAGAGGAGGAGCTAGCCAAATGCCAGGCGCTAGAGAAGCGCTCGCTGCCGAAGCGCATCCGCGCGGAGCAGAAGGCGCGCGAGATGATGTTCCGCGAGTCGCTGCGCATCTCCGCCGCGCCCAAGACCATCGAGGACGACCGGGAACGGCTCAAGAAGGTAACATATTGAAGCAATGCAGCAATAAATGACAAATATACTTCATTCATTAGCAATAAGAAGGAGGGGTGCTAAAATCTATGACAATTTGCATTTGACGTTGCCACGACGATACCTGATGATAACCTGGCAAAATTGAAAACCCCTTTCGCCACAACGTATGAAGAGATTATGTAACATTTTAGATTTGGTCGAGTTATTGTGACAGTAAAAATTTGTTTGGATAAAAACCCCTGCTTCTTTTAGGTTTTTACATCGACAATATAGTTTGATGCAAGACAAAATAATTTATTTAAGCAAAAGTGTACCCTAAAAAGAACCTTTTTTACTTCTGTCTAATGCTATAATGAATGTAGTATTGATTCTGGCCCACGGCAGAGTCGCGGCCCAGAAGCTAGTTTTCGCGGAATTACTTAGGCGTTGGTTTCTGGTAATGCCTAGTGCGGGCGCACAGCCTGTGGCTTCGCAAAGTTACTTAACGTCGTCTATAATGATTTTTTACTTAATGATATCGATTACCAAAGCTAAAACTTCATAGCAATTATGCCATCGGAGTTCTAATTGTAGTGAAGTGTACACGCACATTTAATTTTAGGGACACACGGCCGTGTATAAATATTGAAGGAAAGAAGACTTGGTGAGATTGAAAAAAACTGAGCATGTAGCTATCGCTTTCGCATCATGTAAAAATACGAAACGCGCAGACCGTTGAATCAGTCTATGTATCGATAAGATATACAGAGATTCTTATTATTAATGTTGTTTCAGTTCCAAGAGAACGAGAAGCGAAGATATCGCGCCGAGCAGCAGCGGCTGATGACCAAACACACCAAAGCGAGGGAGGAGCTCAAGGCCGCAGGAGAGGTAAGTTAAAATATACGGAAGACAGGTGAACCTTTACACATTTGTGAATATGTTTAGCAGAATTATTTGGAATATCACGGTAAATCAGAACTCTCAAAATATCCAGCGTAGTTAAACGCAACATTCCAACAGAAATAGTTATTTAAAAACCTGGAAAAATGAAAATGCCCAAAAAACAGAATATGAATCTTCCCCTAACCTCTAGGCGCTGCTCCGAGAACTGGAACAGTACCAGAATGAGAAGCGCAAGGCGCTCATGAACCACGAAGGCAATAAGATGAAGACTGTCGAGGAACGATACTCCGCCGAACTCAAGGAGTGGAGGGCCACACTTGGCGACAGGAAGTTGGTGAGTCATTCAATTATAGACCTTGGGATACCGCTGTTATATAACAAATTACCTAGAATTCAGCCTTGAGGTACACATGGAAAAACTTTCAACAATATAGGACCTAGGACAGACCCTTGAGGCACTTCTCTTAAGACAGTTATAACAGTGAGCCTTAAAGGTGTACCTTGCGGCACTCCCATATTTTTGTTATGTAACAGTGAACCTAGATGTTTACCTTGCGGTACTCCCGTCATTTTTGTTGTATAGCAGTGGACCTAGGTGTGACTGTTAGGGTATTGCTATTGTTTTTTGGTTGAATAGCATTGAACCTAGTGGTCACCCTGAGGTACCCTCGATGTTGTGTAAAATAGTGAACTGATATGTGAGCCTGAAGACCCCTTTGTTGTACAATAAAGAATAGGGCCAAGAATTAAAGGTTGCTACTCTTTCAAACATTTGTTCATATTTGTTGTATTAATATGTTAATATTTTGCCGAAACTGTGTAGTTATTTCTGAGCCCTTTTCTATTATAGTTGCAACAATTCTAAAAGTTACTCGTGTTTCATTCTTTCTTATTGACACCTAAAACTGTAACAAGCAATTTGAAAAATACCAACTAATTTTTAAATTCTTGAAGCTATTACTCTAAAGAAGCGTGGTTATGATAACGCTTTATTATGTTAAATCAATACGGTATGGTATTTTAATTCTATGTAAGCGTGCTTAATCAAATTCGGTGTTATAATATTATTTGAAGCACAAATAACTCTTTGCATAATTTCTCTGTGCGTGGTGATGTATGCATGTTTGTGTTACATTCTCTATTCTACTAAAGTCCGTCGGGTGGCGAAAAGTTGCTTGAAAACAAAATGTAATTTTTCAGTTAGGACGTATTTATCACAAATAATTACCCAATTAGCGGTAAATAGCATCTCTTTTCGCAACTTCTCGCGGCCGGACGCGCCCCGCATGCGTGATCTCGGCATGCTACTAACGGTGTCGGCATGCTTGTCTCGCTTGTCACAGTTAACCCGGTGCTGGAACACAAATGGTTGAAACGTGAAGAGACTAATACTTAGCTTCGGTGTTTTATAGAGCATTTTTTTTTGATAATCAATTTTTATTTGCGAAATATTTTGTATTTTTATTTGTAAATACGTGATGCGGTCTACTTAAAATATAACACCTTCTACAACCACCTTGTTGGTTATAAAAACGAAGGATTTTATTATTAACCCATTATCCGAATTAAAAATATATATAAATATATTTATCGGAAAAATAGGCAGATTTTTCATACAGTTGAAATAGTCAAGTTATATTACAGTTCGTCAGTTAATTATCACTTGAGTTTATTAGTTACCAAGTTTATCACATTCTGTTCTGATCTCACATATCCGTGACTGTTGTTATAATGATATCCGCACGTTTTTGATTTTCAACAAGAACGCCTTCGGTTTTTTTATGTCCCAACAGCCATATAGAAATCCTATCCTTGGGTTGCACTACCGCGACGTACTCTTTGCGTTTCAACCAAGAACAGTCGGTAGGTACGTCAAGCGGGTCCTTGTGTGTGCCGTCCTAGCGTCAGACGCACTAACGAGGACGTTTCTCGAACAGACCCTCATAAGCCTCTTCGGGAAACATCTCGATGACCACGAGAAGAAGTTCGGAAAGCCCGTGCCTGATCGGGGACTGTACTTAGACGCGCCGTGGCCCAAGAACGTCCTGCAACATGTGCTGAGCGCGTACCATCAGAGAACTTCCTTCATAGGATCGCTTTCAAGATCTCGAACTAGCCTCAACTTCCTATCAGCCGCCAATACTCCTAACATGGATAGAAGACGCAGCATCAGCCCAGAAGCCAGAGGCACAAAATCTGCCGCCACCAGCGCTTACAATACCACCAAACGCGGGAAGCTGACCAAAATGCAAAAATTCGGATCCACATCCAATTTGAAACTAGTTTCTGAAAAAATATCCGGATTTTCCGTGTTTAGTGGAGCTGAGGATATCAAAAGAAACCCTATTATGGCTTACGGTGAAGTTCCTAAAGAAATTGAAGAAGAACCGAGACGTAGTTTAGAAAGATCTAAGCCTGTTGATAAAGTGAGCGCTGCTAACAGAAAACTTAACAGACAAAGCTTATCTGAGAACCTATTTAAGCAGTTGAACGAAGAGCAAGAGCCAGGAATGAAGAGGAGTATCTCCCAATTGAGTCTGAAGCAAGATGTAGCTCTAGAAGCAGTTATGATAGACTTGCCTTCACTAGAGAGCAGCAGATACAACACTATGAAGAGTAATAGTACGTATGGGACGATATCACAAGACGGTAGCGAGACGGACGATGGAGAGAGTAGACATTTCAGCAGATGGGGACCTGTCAGAGGGTCTAATAGCTACTCAAATAATAGCAGCGTCCCTGTCAGTCAACTGTCAACGTTGAATCTGAAGACGTCTATAAAGGTTGAAAAGGAAAAGGAACCAGCAGATTCTAACGTCTAGATATTTAATAAGCCGAAATTATTTTATGAATGGGGTGACGTTGTAGATTGTTTGAAGGAGGTTATTGCCATGCCTTTACACTCTATAAGATTTGGAAAAACTGCTAGTTATACTCATTTCCTGATTGCCATCGAGTCACTTTTTCACCGAGTTCAATGACACTAAATCTCAATTTTCAATGACGCTTTAATAAAAAAAAAATACTAGAAGTGTGCAAAGGAATCGTTTAATATAGTCCTTCACGAACTGTATAAATACGTTCCAAAACAGATTCGGACAACGCAAGTCGTATTTTAAATACAAAATCTGAACATCATAATCTGTGCCGCCTGTTTTGACGTACCGCCGGGCGGTATTCGACAGACGAGGGGTATATTTTTTTAAAACATTTTTCTTACTTAAAATTGAAATGACAGCTTCAAAATTAAAGTGAAAGACAGACATTACTCTCGGTTGAAACTTGAAAAAGGTTTGTTTTTACATTCCTTACTCCGTTTCGTTATTCAAAAACAAGCTACAGCTTCGCCCCTGCTTCCAAATTCATGTCTTCGCTATTGATATGCCAATATAATATTAAACAATTTGTTTGTGCTAATTTTATCCAAAAATGATGACGATAGTTGTCTTATAAAAATTATAACCTAGTCCTATTATTGAAAATTGTTTTTTTCAATGGTTATCCAATACTCGGATGTAGAACATGCTTCCAATTTTAGACTTTTAACAAAGATAGATTTTAAAATCATTTTGTTCTTTAAATATAAACTTATTTATACAATATCTTCTGTATTCGTACTCGAGTTCTTATTAGTGGGAGCTCAGCGTATGTTGGCGAAGCTTATAATCCTTCGAATAAGTGTCTAAATGTTTGGACTGATTGGGTATACGTTGATACACTTTTTAATTTTGTCTGCACTTGATAAATGCATCGGACACAGTGAGTGCATATTAACAAAAGTAACCTTTCTGCAAGGACAGAAGCAAAAATCGTTTTGAAAACAAGGCTATATTTATTATTTGAATCCTCAGTACGAATTGTAGTGGGGATGTCGAAGGGATGTCTTTGTCCTTTTCGTGCAGACATTTTTCGAAGTTAGTTATACAGACTACGGCGCTGTAACGTCATGTAGTGCTGTTTTAAAATAGCCTCTTTACACTGAATTTTGTAATGATTTTTAGCAGGTAAAAAACTTTAATAAAGTTATCGAAATAGTTGCTCTTCTACCTTGCTTCAATTATCTATAATTTTGATAGCCACTAGCAGGGACAAAACAAAATTATGCCAGATAACTTCAATAAGTCTGTTTTGAGTTAAACAGTCCATTTTATGTCAAACAACAATACAAGCAAAAAAAAAACATTACTAAGGCTGCGTTCCAAATCGAGTGAAAATTACACTCTGAGGAGTGAAAATCACTCGAACCCATTTCAAATCGACCCAGAGTAAAATCGACGATGACCGAGCTGTCGCCTGACAGTTTCCCAGTTGTTTCGGAACGGGTTCGGGTGACGTTTATCACTCTGACAAGTGCGAGTTCTACCGGTGTCTGGAGCCAGATGAAATTCACCTGACAGCTGTCAGACAGCCGTTTTGTTCGTTTTGTCTCTTTCTTTTCGACGAGGGTAAAAATCACTCTGCAAAAAGCGATTTGAAGCTAGCCCTAAATAGGTAAATGTAAATGAATAACGGTGAAAAGCCCACGATTTGTCACAAAAAGAGAAACCTCTGACTCTAATGCCAAAATGGTGGTATTCTTGGCTTCGGAAGAGCAGTATTATACATTCCAAAAAAAAAACAATATTATTACATTTTATTGTAAATAAAATTGGATTATAGAATAACAGTATCTTGCCTTATTAGCTAAGTAAGTGAACGCTTATGAAGTGCTTCTATTATAATTAAATTGTTTATATTTTTGATTCAAAAATGGTCGCTGGTGTCTCGGTGATAAAAAAAAAACGATTACCTATGAAAAGATTATAAATCTTCCTGCCTGCCCTTAAAGATAGGTAAACGTTTTATTACAAAACAATTTGGAAGTTGAATGTAAGTACCTATGTCATTATTAGAAAAAAGGTTATAATAAACTTTATTATGCCGGGGGATTATCAAAAGACTTAAAAAACGATATATCATGCATACTCAGTAGGTGATTTGGAAACTATCTAAGTAAAAATCTTCAGTCAAACAGTAATTATTTTTTGCATTCAAATACAGCCTTATATACGTCCCACTGCTGGGCACAGGCCTCACCTCAACTATGAGGTGGTACGAGCCATACTCCAACACGCGGGCTCAGTGCGGATTGTTGGAGAGGTAAATGTAAGGCCAGTGATGAACCTTACCGTCAGATGTTATCAAGCCGCCTTTTCAGGCCTCTGACTAGGCTTTACGACTGAAATCTTGCGAGCCGGGACCAACTGTTAAACATGCCTTCCGAAGCACGGAGATGCCCGAAAAACACCTCACTAAATTTCGGTCGGGTTGGTCACCCATTCATTACCCGACCCGACTGGCGTTGGTTGACATCGGATCGTTGTCGATCCGCTGCCGTCACTTAGCCACGGGCTCCTCCCCGTTTTTGCATTAAAACCTTAAAAGTAAAGTCAAATTTTCACTTAAAAATAGTTACTAGTATGCTATATCATTTTGGAAGTCTTGATAATCAAACTGTACAAAAATGACGAAAATCTTAGATTTTGCGACATTTGCGATCGTATTTCACGCCCTTGATATGGGGTGCAAAAGACCTCACATGTCTGAAGATAGTTAAGTGTTCACTATGCTTTCTGAGCAAAATGTCTAGAGTATTTAAAAATAATTTATAGTCAGTGGCTGCAACCAGAGTAAATGTAAACTTAACTTTTCTTTACGTCGTTCTAGCGTGTATAATTGGCCATGAAGTGCCGACAGAAGATGAGTTCTTTTGCTGCAGACTTGTGCTTAAGCCTATAAGCAGCCATGTGCCCGAATTCGTCGTTAGGTGGCGCTGATGCCATACTATTTGACATTGATGTGCTCGCAAAACGCGATGGTGAAGTCATTCGCATCTCTCACTGCAACTCGAACTCAGCACCAGTGACCTACTCTTAAGCTCATTGCACAAGATCATGCCGATGTGGGTCATTGTAGAATTCGTTGGCGGGGCATAAGTAAGGTGCCGTCTTAAAAATAATTAAGAAAAGTATTTTACATTGTCTCTGGTTGTCGCCACGTTCAATGTGCCTATATCAAAAGCCTTACATGTTAGTTTAGCTTAGATATTTATAGTCTTATTAACTGTTGAAACTTGATATTTTAACAACTGGACGGTCAAGATGGTATATCGCCATTTTTCAGAAAATATATTCGCTGTTCGAAAACAAACACGTTATTTAGAAACCTTAATAACTCCTTTAAAACGGTATTAGTACTTTAACACGACCATTACATAGTTTATTGTCACTTAATCTCTAAAAGACACTGCTAAGATGACAGTACTGCTTTTTTTCGTTACATGCCACCGAATGTGCTTCCTGGGGCCCGATTCTGTTATTTAAAAGCCAATGGAATCGTAATTGAAATGCATGTTTGTGACGTTTGGTCCTGTTCAGACGTACGCGCGATAGACGCGCTTTTTTTTATACATCGATTTATATAATGTATAATCTACAAACTAGATTACTTTTCAGCAATCGATGTATTCATTATCGATTCCATTGGTTTTTAAATAGCAAAATCAGGCCCCTGTTCGAAGTACTAGATATTAGTTATTACTACTAACGAAATAAATCTATGTATCATCTAATCGTCTGGTTTAGATACATAATAATAAATTGTTATAAAATTATGATTATTAGTAATTACTAATTTATACACATTTGCATATAGAAATAAGTTTTTAGTAAATTAAGTTAGAAATTTCAATATTATCATAGTTTTAGTTCTGCAAGTAAATTAAAAGCTATTTTTGAGTTAATCAAATGTTTATTCTAATTGTATAAGCACCAGGTAAATCATAAGGAGCTTTATTAAGTATTAAGACTTAAACACCTTTTTCTGAATAATATTTACATTATAGAAAGATAAATTGCAAAACGAATAACATACAGGGTTATTCGTTCTGAAATGCCTCTCAAAGTTAACAATCCCTAAAACTGACGCTGTCATTACAACATATTGACAGCTGCACTTAATGAGTAGCATATCTCTGAGTCACTGTAAAGAATATCGGGCAAGCCTGTTAAGCTGATTGTTTTCAAGAACTACCTCAGTAATAATTAGATGTCACCAATATCTTTCATTTCAAAACGGCGAACTAAAATTAAAAATATTCGCGTAGCCTATACCGAGGGATTATAAAAAATCTTCCGAAACGATATGGCATACTCACTAAGTGATGTTGAAACTATCTAAGCTAAAATTAAATTTATTTAACTAGGTAACTTTGATTTCAAGGTCATCATACAAAGCACTCGAACGGTCAGTGTTATTTGTATGAAAACCTTACAGTTAAAGTTTATAGAAAATATATATTTTTCGCTTATATAGTTACTACATCACTTACTGAGTAGGCCATATCGTTTTCAGAAAGTATTTGATAATCACCCGGTATTCGACGGTAATTTCGACATGTTTAAAAAATTACTGATTCAAAATATAAATCACACACAACATTTATTCAGAAAATATGAAAAGTCTGTTTTTCAACTAATTTTTATTCCATTTTTAGACCTTAAATTTAAAATAAACTAAAATTTTACAGATTTTTTCGTAGATGTAAAGAAATGTTTATTCCAAACTTGAGACAAAGTGCTCATATTGTATATTAGGCTACGTTATTGTATATTAGATTATATTGAATGTATATTAGGTTACATAAATTATGTAAATAAAGAAGTTATGTTTGTAATAATCGACTTTGTACTGTTTTGCTGCTGGACAGTTTTAGGGGCCCTCAGAGTCGTGGGGCCCACGTTCCCAAAGTGCCAAAAGGAAAAGAGGGGCCTCCATACATTTGAATATGCTATGAAACTATAGTACAAGATACAGCCGTGATTTACCACACGCCATCGTATACCGGCTGGAGAGTATTATAAGTATCAACGTTCTTCGACCTGTTTGTGCAATCGAATATTTGACTATTTTTTTTGCTGAGGTGTTATCGATAGGCCTCTCTAAAATAGTAATATATAAAATATCTATATTGGTAAAAATACTATTTATTTTAAAGGACCGAAATATATATATATATATATATATATCTCTGTTGATGATAATGGATCATTTACTGATACCTAAATCTCTCCGATCTTTTATTTTTGGACACTGTTAAAGGTTCATATTTAAATAGTTTCAAATACTTCGATAACTACTTAAATTGATACCACACCATTGGTAAGAAATCACTTAAAAAAACACTTTAGGAGGAGGAGGAAGGTTTAATTGTAATGTATGTATGTAAATATGTATAAAAATATATTTATAACAGCTTATCTCATGAAAGAAAGTATAGGAAATTCCGGCATGTTTCAAGATCTTTTGCATGAGCTTCTAACAATTTCGCGGCTAATCTAACATCCGGTGCCAGTTCGGAAGTCAGGGTTGATCTCCCGATGTCCTGATGGCTAACTGCGGATTAACTGATGTGGACATCGCTGGAGGAGCATGGTATGCCTTTTTCATTATTACGCACCGCTCGAACGTAATCTCTTACAGCAGTATTTAAACTATTATTATCATGCGTCAGTAGGTAAAACGTGTAAGGGCGTACGGTCAAACTCGCACGCGTCGCACGCACACGTGTCTGTGAAAACTATGAGCAGCCCTGGCCATACTATTTTTCGATATAGAAATTCGTGCGTGCGACCTGCGCGAGTTATAACGTAGCTATGCCTTATGACTCCTTTTTTCACGAATACAGGTATTGTATTTGAGAAACTAACAGAATTAGCAACCTGTACTTGAGTGCGTATTTGACATCTGAGTGACACTTATGTATAAAAATGTCACTTAGATCTGAATCTGTACTCAAGTACAGATTTCGGCTGAGTCTTTCTTGAATACACCCTTGACTTCATTTCAGAGTAAATAGTTTTAATATTGCTGTAAAGTGGATCTGGAGCCATATATTGTAAATATTCACTGTGCATGAATGTTTTAAATTGAAGTTTTTGAGACACATGTTTAAAAGCACTTTCTATACACTTTGGAAATTAGATGGTCAACTATTTTGAAGTTTTTGCAAGGTTAAAGACAGCTGAAGCACTATTAAATTTTAACTGGTGACATTTTCATTTTAAATTAATTCTAGTAAGAGTTAAAATAACACTTTCTCCCTATAAACTTTTGCAAGTTTATTGAAAATACAGATTATATCAATGATAATCAAGATGTTAGCTACTCAGTACATACTAAATTTACTCATAAATTATTATTTCCACAGACATTAGAAGATGAATTTATGGCTCAACTGGAGGACCAGGAAAGATTGGCAGCAAACGCTCGTCTTCCACCCCCTCCCCCCACCAACATGCCTCAACACAGCTCTACGTTACATTCTTCTAGAACGAGTCTCGCTTCTAGCCATTATGATTAAAACCTGGAACATATCTATTCAGTATAGCTGCCTACCCAAAACGGCGTGAACCACGCCGTGAATTAGCATTAAAAGGTAAACTGTCAATATTGCCGCCAATTATTTGACGTAAGCAATACTTGACAAATTTAAAAATGTTAAGGGTTGTTAGATGATTATAGCACTGAGAAGTATTTATGTAATTAGTAGGTACTTTTAAAAGACTAATTTTCATATCGGAATTTAATAAATAGGGACATGGAAATTGTATAGGAAGTGCCAAAGTAGGTATTCGTGCGATATTTGTAATGGACTACTTAATTTTATTTGAGAATATTGGGTCTGAGGGCGGAAATCTCAAGTAGGTAACTGGCGCCACACTATAGTGAATGATTTCAATAATATTAATTAGATAGGTATGAAAATATTCGCTTAGAAGGCTTCAAGGTGGCATCGGTTGTGAGATATCACGGACTGTAAGAACGCTCTTAATTTGGGAGTACAGAGTATTCAGTAATTTAATCTCCTAACGTATTTGTATAAAAAAGGCCTAAAACGCAATTGTAAATTAAAATAGATTAGAAATCTTGCTTTTTTTAAAATATTGTGACGCTAAGTAACGTTACTTTTTTGAAATCTTTTTAAATAAACATTCATGGCTCTGGACTCTAGTCCTTTTATATTAAGGTGTGACGTCACGATTATTAAGACCACTGGTATTGCTTTCCAGTAAAAAACTTTACTCTAGTTTGTTCCCTTTTAAAATCTACAATTCGGATTCTCGATGTGACTTGAGAGTTTTTTTCCGGAATGTATGTATATATTGTAAGATTTTGTACTGTGCAAAGCCAAAGCTGCTATTGCGGTCAAACACACTTCAAGCGTAACACATCGGTCTTCGTACAGTCAGCAACGAAAGTTATGTCGCCATTGTTACGCTAAAGTTGTAGCATGTGCGTGAGAAAATACCTAAAAACAATTAAAGGAATTGAAAACTATTTCCAAGGTGCTTTAGTGAGTGGAATGTGAGCAATTTTTAGCGTTTTCGCTCAGTTTGAGAGACTGGTCAATTTAACACCAATACGGTGCTAAGAGTAATGTAAGCAGTGGCTAGCTGAGTGTGGATCTATTTGGGTGTTTTCCCCCTGGATTCGAAAAGTTATTCAAAGTTGAGAAGCCTTCACATTAATGCTATAGATGTGAGGGCTCAGGCACCTCTTTCCCTTTAGGCACTGTGAGCAAGTGGCCAGAGCCCAGCGATCCTGATAACCTAAAATCATGTTTTTCAGGTAGAACATAAAAACAAGACAAACTAAGAATTAACGTGGTTCGTTTTCCATACAAAAATACTAATCTTATATCAGACGATAAAATACTCCAATTTAATCTTATATCGTCTGATATTCATTTTTAACGGACATTATAAATATTATTTTTCATTGGATTTGCGAAAATAAGTATCCTTGCACACAAGGGTGACCAACCTTGTGACAGCAGAACCAAAATTCGGAAAAAAAAATTCGCACCGGGCCGCAGTGCCAAATTTTAAGTAGCTAACCAACGCACAAAAAATGAAAACAAAACCAACTTCTTAGTAAAAAAATAAAAGGTATTTTTTAAATTTTTCTGTATTATTCTGTTAACTAATCCAATTGTGTATATTACTAAGATAGTTATATGACTTTGTTTAGGAGAACTAAGCTCATCAATGTTATTCTAACTCAACTGTAGTCGTTGCTACACGTAAACAGTTTTCTAGATGAACGTCAGTAATCAGTGTTCTCATTTGGGATTTAATATGTTTCATCCTACTTAAAAGTTGTGCACACGTGTAAGTGTTCCCAAATAATGAAGTCATGAACAGAGCATGTTTATAAAACGCAATATATTTCTTCTTGTCAAAATAGTTTTTATACAACTCTTCTAAGGCAATTTAGCTTATTTTCTAAAAAAAGTTTACTCAGCTCTGCGGGTCACAAGTGGGCAATCGGCGTGCCGCGGTTTGGTCACCCTTGTTTAAGTCCCCACGCAAATATCTAGATATTACTAATGTTTAGCGCGTGAATGTCGAACGCACTTTAAATGTTGAAATAGCTCTTAAAAAAATTATGCAACAAATCCTATTGTGTCCAGGGCCCCAAAAAGGCTAACGACGGTCTTAAGGGCTGCTCAACTTTGATTATCGTGTCAGAATTCGGGTATTTGTGTGCAAGGCAAGGAGATTATTGCTTAAGAACATTGAATTTGAATTTTAAAAACACCTCATGCTCTTGAAATGATGTCTTTTCAATGTGTTTTTTTCCAAATTCAGTTTCTATGAAGCGTAACCTTCTTGGTGTGAGTCAAAGGGCCTTCAACATCGAAAAACATAAACTATGTAAAAAGATAGGAAGCATAGCTGGTTCCAAATTCTAAAGACAAGGCTCAGGATGACCGCGAAAGCTGGTAATTGAAGAGTATTAACTAAGTCGGTGTATAAATTCTACTTCATTAATTACATTCTGGAACTTCAAATGGTAAGGATTCCCGATTTTCCTACAAAGAAACGGACAATTTTTGTTTGAAAGTAGAAATTGAAAAAATTGCGTCGCTCAAAATACATAAAAGCCCATTTTATAACACATTCCACAAGGAATTTACCCCCTTATGCATAAAAACTTAAAGAGTGCTCCAAGACAACTTAACCATAGTAAAAACTAAATAGACTGTTTTATTTTTTATGAATAAGGTGGTTAGAGTTTAATGAGAGGCGTAGATGTTTAATTTATTTTTGTTATCTTGATGACGTTTTTTGAGTAAGTACCTATGTCAATAAAATTAGTAGGTAAATTCATAAACAGACTCAGTGGCCGGATCTAAATGAATCCTCTGCTCTTAAAAGCAAAATGAAATAAGATTTATTTTTCTATTTTATATATTTGTGATTGCTCGTTCCCAAAAATACTGACCTCGTGTATTTAAATACTTCGCGGAGTTTTTATTGTGATTATTTACGTATTCACAATTCCATAAAATGCCGTAAGTCGTAAGGTTTTTTTTCCTTGTAATACAGGGCTATTTTTTAAACACCATCCAAATTGAAATATCATCTATAGAGAAAATGGCAAAATACATATTTTTCTGTTTTACAACCTTCATTACTAAAATGTTGATTTATTATAACTACTCTCAGGTATAAAAAAAATTACTAGTTTCGTTGATACTGCGTGATGTGAGTAGCGGCGGGCTGGGAGTCTCTTCAACTCCCCGCCCGCGCTTTATTTAGAAGTTACGCTGCACGAATAATCCGTTCGAAATAATACAATGATGTAAAAGTTAGGGAGACCTACCTTTTTTAAAAAAAAATCTGCCTTCGATTGATGCCTAATGTCTTGGATATTTTTAGATGATGCTTATAAAGTAACCCTGTATACGGACTGTAAATTACTTTTAAATTGTTCGGACCATCGTTTCTACATGGTTTTGTTGAACGATTCGACGAGTATTTTATTGATTAACTAACACCATTATGAAACTTTACTGGAAACTTTCACACCAAATCACCTACAAGAAAATACCGTATTATCTAATAAGAAAATATAGTATAGGACTGCTCCCTGCTTTTCTTTCGATACCCGCAAAAACTTATTTTTCTACTTAAGTATTGTTAAGTTTTTGAAAGGAATTCTTCGTTTTGAGTATTTTTAACCATTATACTCAATTATAGTCAAGGAGCCGAATGAAAAATAAAATGTATATTTTGTACATATGGACTTACGACGTAATTATAAAACTTAGTCAACTAAAAATATAGTGACTGGTGTAGATATAAGTGAAAAATGATATTTTTTCATGTACATAATTAATGTTGATAGTTACATGTGCCTAATTAAGTTATGTATCAATTCGTTCTAAGTACACACATTTCCTTTCTCTCTGCCATAACCTTACTCTGCATGGAAAACCAAAGAGCAAAATAAATCCCGAAGTTATTACTTTTATTTTTCTGTCAAAAATCACTAGTCTATCATCGGGCTGATTTAAAAGTAAAAAATAGTTTTAAATGACTTCTTCATTTTATAAATAAAATAATTAAGACGCAATAAAATTAATAATCAAATGGAGTTTTTGTTAATTTGTAATTTAAGATACATTATTATTATTGAAATAGCGGCCACTTTAATATTCCTTCCTAGTATATTGTGTACAACAGTTTTATTGTTTTAAGTTTGTTCAATATTCTGCTTTAATCATAAAATACATCCTTTCATTTTATATCGCTCTGTGCGACGTATTAATATATTTTTTAATTAATTTTAAACCTATAATTTTAGCAGTGGCCGCCTGTACTACTAATAATACAGTGCTATTATGACTTATATCTTGTCTACATTGGTGGGAATCATTATGTACCTACCTATTTTCGAAACCAAACTAAATTCTCTATTTTTTATTATGTGATTAAAAAGGGACGAGTAATAGATGCCAGATGTAATACAGACATAACATGGATAATCACTAATTCACATAAACGAATCTATATTCAGCTCCCATTCATTCATTCACTGAAGAGAAAAAAAAATAGGGCACTGTTACGTTTATCAAAATTTTGTGCATTTTGGGAATCACTTACTTACAACATGTTAAAAATAATAAAATAGGGTAGATTCAGTTAAGGAAAAGTATTTTTAGTAGATATGTCTTATTGTTTGTGCTTATCATTTCTGAAAAAATTAAATAACATTTACTTCGACACAAAATATATTATCTTTGTTTAGAAAATGCAGCCTATATTGGTTTTGTAGTCAATGATATAATTTAACGACTCTAATATTTTTTTAAACTTTTGTAAATAATTAACTTTAAAATGAAATATTTTATACTTAGCGCATTTTTAACATTATTTTTCTAATTGAGATTACCACAGTATTTGTTATCATTTAGGTAATAACTCGATAGCCATACACATTTTTTTTTAATGTTAATCTTTTGTCTATATGGATTAAAAAGTAAATTATTGTTAAAACCTTTCAAAATATAAAGAACTTACTTTGTATTTTTGTGTTTTATTTGGCTCACTAATTCTAAGCATATTGTTCATTGTCATAATATCATGTTGCATAATTCTGATTTTCTTAATCGCCACGAGCCATAATATTGTGTGGCATATTTTCAGATATCCTAATATAGTGTGGGCCAAAATTGTTTGGCATAAGTATTAAAACTCATAAACTCGAAGGGCATACCTAATAATTATAACGCATAATGTTTCAAAGCATAATAATCAAAACTAATAATACATAAACGAATATTTTATAAAGCATAATAATTAAAACGAATGTTGACATCATATTATGACAATAAACATTATGCTTAGAAAAAAAAATATTTAGGTTCAATTAACATACCTACTCTAACCAACCAAGTATAATAAGTATATTTTATAAGTATATCTAACCTAGCTATTTTGGTCGAACTGACCTACCCTCACAAAGTAAGTGAAATTGGTATTAGGGATTTTACTAATTATACCATCTTAAATTATGCTTTAAAATATTAGTATTGTAACGATGCCGTTTCCCTTCAGTCTCGTGGACGTTACAACCTCCACGATCGCTAGAAACTTCATGGTTTAACTGCTGGCCATTAAAAGTATTTTGTACTTGTTTTCAAATTTGATTCAATTCGATTTTTGTTTCGCATTGCATGCGCAGCTTTTTGATTCAGTTCTACCAAAACCATCGTACTGAACAGTTTGTGAGCATTTTACCAGATTACCAGTTTAACTAGTATAACTTACGTGATGGTGTATTTTTAAATACTCTAAATAACCAATTTTGTAAACAGTTAAATAAGTAACAGGAACCCGTGTATCGGGTTCTTCTTTCCTACCTATACTTTTATCCTATTTAATAAACAAGTCACTGGATTGGCTGATCTTTTATTAACTATTCCACAACTACAACTACTCCTAAATATTGTGTGACGAATCCCGGCGCTCCGGCTCCTGTATTGCTGGCCAGCATCAAGGATTCTCGTTATATGGCGCCCGAACAAAAAATCGAAGATATCTCTTCTCTGCAGCTCGAAACCACGAGTGAAGAATAATATTTGTTATTTCCAGTAACTGAAAAAGAAGATAATTTAGGACGTTTGTGCAATTTATAATGTGTGTTTAAGTGTGGTACTTATTTAGTGCATTTACCCTACCCTATTTTGTGTACTATCATTAATCCCCATTTCATTACACTATACCATACCGTTTTCACAACCAAATATACTTCAATCACTATACACACATTTTACAGACAATAATACGATCGACGCTACTACTGCTGGTTACAAATGTAATCGGTTCCCGATGCTTTAGTAGCGGAGGCATTACATTCACAAATTTATTACCTACCCTTACTTATTATCCCAAAGATACTTTCAGTACCCTTTACTTTATTTACACCACAGCCCTACAGACATCACCTACTCTACGGCTTGTCTAACCGACAGCTACATAAACCTTCGAGGTTTTGAAGTTTAAACCCTTGGTTATTCCAAATCTCGTTTGTTACCACATCCTTGGCTTTGGAGAGTATCCTTAACCAAGATACTACACGCTTAGCTCGTATTTCTTTAGGTCTTCGAGGCCGACTAAGTTTACGTAAGCTAAGTATACTTACAAACATTACATACATCGAATAGCAAAATATTTTATACCAAATACACCACTCTCCAACTTATTTTCGTACTTCATCAATTTATCTTACTAGAATTGAGCAATAATTTTTACAATAATTTATAATCATTACTATTTTCAATATAAAACGTCAACTTTGCTTCTGAACTGACATTGTCAGACATTGTCACACTATTTATCTTCAAATCAAATAATTTTCTCTTTTCAAACTAAGAAAAGGTTTTATACCTTATTTTTATTTTATACCTTATTATAATACCAGTTGTACACCATGGATATTTTTCAATTGAACAAACCAGAAATTATTTATGAACTTAGATTACGTAACGCAAATTTTCAACCAACTCAAACTGCCGTTGAATTGCGTGAAATCCTATCCAATACCCTATCAGAACCAAATACATATCCACCATCGTCATCAAGCCCCTATAATTTTACTCTCGATGTGGATGAAATAAAAAAATGCTTGGATATTATAGATATAACAATATCTTCCTATCCTACTAGGAAAGCAAAACTTGCACCTTATATTATTCACGTTCGTAACCGATTGTCTTTAATAGAAATCGACACCGAAAGTCCAACCCAAGATATTCAAATTTATAAATCTGTTTGGGATCAATTAAAAACACACGAGCAACACTTCCAAACTCTCGAATCACCACCACAACATCTGTTTACCATTCAACAGTTTCTATTCAAGAAACCGCTATTCCTAATTCATTTTTTGATACTCTCACACAAACGTTATCAAATATTACTAACTCTCGACCGAACACAGAGATTAAAAAAATTACTTTTACTGGCGATGGCTGTCCCAGGGAATTCATCCTGAAAGTGGAAGAATTTGCAACTGCTAGAAATATCAGTCATAATACCTTATTCAACCACATTTACGATGTACTTTCAGGAATAGCTTTGGATTGGTTCAGAGCCAACAAAGATACTATTAGAGATTGGGAAACTTTTAAAACATCTTTGTTCAAATATTTTGAAATCACAGATTATGATTATAAACTCAAAAAAATTATAGATGCACGCAAACAAAAAATTAATAAAAGAGTAATTATTTATTTTGCAACAATGGAGTCCTTGTTTCATAAACTCCATGAACCACTTACTGAAAAACAAAAAATAGAAATTTTACGACGGAACTTAAAACCTGAGTTCGGTCAAAGATTATTACCTCATGATTTATCATCTGTAAATACATTGCTTGAATCTTGCAAATGGTTTGAGAACTGTCTAGAAGTTTCTGATACAGACTCTAATAATTTAACTTCGAAACAAAAAAGTTTTTCGATTTCTCACAACTTCGATGTTGATACACAATCACATACCTACACACCACAAACACCTATTCATACAGTTTCTACCACTAAACAACATAAATACTTTTCTTGTCCTCGTTGCCGAACGGATGACCACAACTTAAAAGATTGTACTAGTACTAATAAAGTTTGTTTTCGATGCGGAAAACAAAATGTTATTTTTACTAATTGTCCAAAATGTAACAATAACCCTCCAAAAAACTAATAAGCGAGGATCGTAGTAAGTCGAATTTTAACAAATTAGATTGGGACAATTGGCTAAATACTATTAAAATATTTTTTAAATCTTATAAAATTACTACGCTCCTCTTTACTAATACTACTGATACTGAACGTCCCTACATTAATATTAACGTTAACGGTTTACTCTTATCTGGATTATTAGATAGTGGTAGTGCAATCACTATTTTAGGGAATAACTCTCATAAATTATTGCTTCAACATGGTTTTGCGATAGAACATAACAACATTATACACGGAACGGTTGCAAATGGTCAACCCATACGTTCCATTGGTTATATTAACTTACCTACTATATATAATAATCAATTTTCTAATATTATTGCTCACATCATACCGAACATCTCTGAATCATTTATACTAGGAATTGATTTTTGGAAAGCTTTCAACCTAGCTCCCCAAATCCTTTCCAAAATTACTATCCATAAATCTTCAAACGCTCCAACTTTCCTAATCAATACTACTGATATTAAGTTGAATAATTATAACAATCTTTCCGAAACTCAACGCCTAATTTCTGATACCATCATTCAAAATTTTAAAAACATTTCTACTGAAACTTTGCCTCTTGGGAAAACTCACTTAGCTGAACATCACATTGACACGGGTGACCAACCTCCAATACGTCAACGATGTTATCGCTTATCTCCTGAAAAACAAAAAGCTCTTCGCCAAGAAGTAGATAAAATGTTAGAATTAGATGTGATTGAACCTTGCGAAAGCCCTTGGCTTAACCCAGTTATTATCACCCCTAAAAAAGATGGAACTTGGCGTTTCTGTGTAGACAGCCGTAAACTAAACGACATTACTAGAAAAGATGCATATAAATTACCCTTTATCTCAGATATTATTGATAACTTGAAAGACGCTAAATACTTGTCTTCTATTGATATTGCTAAAGCCTTCTGGGAGATCCCTCTCCGGGTTGAAGACCGTCCCAAGACTTCTTTTCACGTTCCTGGTCGCGGAACATATCAATTTAAGGTTATGCCTTTTGGTCTCACCAACGCACCCGCAACTCAGCAAAGATTCATAGATAATCTTCTTTGTGACGTTGACAGTTCCGTATTCTGTTACTTGGATGACATAATTATCATTAGTAAAACATTTGACGATCAAATTAACCTACTAAATAAAGTTTTCAGTAAATTAAAATCAGCTAACATTACTGTTAACTTTCCAAAATGCGCTTTCTTTCGTAGCGAACTTAAATATTTAGGCTATGTAGTTAACGACAAAGGTTTACATACCGACCCCGACAAAATTAAAGCAATTCTAGATATACAACCGCCTAAGTCTATTAAAGAAGTCAAAAAATTTCTCGGTACAGCAAGCTGGTACCGTCGTTTTATACCAAATCTCAGCACTCTGGCTGCCCCTCTCACTAGATTAACTTCAACCAGCAAAAAAGCACCTCCTTTTAAATGGCTTCCTGAAGCAAACAATGCATTCAATTTAATTAAACAAGCTCTAGTTTCTACCCCAATCTTAACTTGTCCTGATTTTTCAAAACCTTTTGCTGTTCACTGTGATGCATCAGCATACGGGTTGGGAGCAATGCTCACACAGGATTTTGATGGGATAGAGAAACCTATTGCTTATATGAGTAAATCCCTTACCCAACCCCAAAGGAATTATTCAATCACTGAACGCGAGTTATTAAGTGTCATAACTGCTCTAGAGCATTGGCGTTGTTATTTAGATAACGGTCAAAAGTTCACTATCTATACAGACCATTCTGCCCTTCAATGGTTTTTACGACTCGATAACCCCACAGGTCGACTAGCTAGATGGAGTATCCGTTTATCCATGTTTAATTTTGAAATAAAACATAAAAAAGGTAAAGATCATCTAGTACCAGATACCCTATCCCGTATAAAAACCATTAATGCCATCAACATAAATATTTCAAAGTCCAATGATGATTGGTATAATACCATCTTTTCTAAATGTAAAGCTAACCCATCTTCAACCCCTGATTATTCTATTATAAACAATAACTTAAACTTTAAATATTCAAGATCTAATACCCCATATCATTCTGAGTTTTCTTGGAAATTAGTTGTTCCTTTAGAACTACGAGATTCCCTTATTTCCGAAAACCATTCTACGCCTACGACAGCTCATTTCGGAACTTTCAAAACATATCACCGCATCAAAAATAGCTACTTTTGGCCTGGCATGTATAAAGACATAGCTACATATATATCCAAATGTGAAACTTGCCTTGCCTACAAACACCAAAACCAACACACAATTGGTTTGATGGGTAAACCTAAACATTGTTCACGTCCTTTTCAATGTTTATCAATTGATTTAATTGGACCATTACCATTATCTCGTAAACTTAACAGATTTATTTTTGTAGCAACTTGTTGTTTTTCTAAATATTGTTTATTATATCCTATTAAACGTGCTACATCTTCAGTCATTAAGCATATTCTTGAAAATCTAGTTTTTATGACCTATGGTATTCCTGAAACAATTATTTTAGACAATGGCCCTCAAATGATAAGCAATGAAATCACAGATTTATTTAAATCCTTCAACATACCCAAAGTACACTATACTCCACGCTATTGCCCACAAGTAAATACAGTTGAACGTTACAACAAAACCATCATTACCGCAATCGCTTCATTTGTCGATGACGATCATAGAACATGGGATATCCATCTCAGCAAAATTCAGTTTGCAATTAATTCGGCGGTGAACGAAACAACCCATTTCACGCCATCTTATCTAGTTTTCGGTCGTGAACTTGTCACATGCGGTTCTATCTACAACACCGACACAACAGAAGATGCCATTCTAGCACCTAAAGACAAATATTCTGAGAACATTGGTTTACTTAGCCCAATATTTTCAGAAGTCCAAGCTCGTCTCTACAAATGTCACCAAACTAATGCTCATTATTATAATAAACAACATCGACAATTAGAATTCAACCAAGGTGATATTGTCTGGAAACGGAATTACCCTATTAGCTCAGCTGATAAATATTTTTCGGCAAAATTAGCACCTAAATTTATTAAATGTAAAGTCACAAACAAAGTTTCACCTCTCATTTACGATCTATCGGACATGTCCAATAAACCATTAGGTCGTTGGCATGTAAAAGACATTAAACCTATTCCAAAATTAAGATAACTATCGATCACCGTATACTCTAATTTACCATATTTTCATTATATAATTACTTATTGATTTATTATAATTTATTATTACTTTAAGCGTGACGCATGTCACTTAATCTCTTGATTTATATAGGTACTGTTTTTATATACATCTTCATCCTTTCGGCTAACCATTAACTACCATGTCAATACGTAATTTTGTACATATAAGATTATTATGTTTTATTTATTTTTTTAAAAAACGACTAGTCGTATTTCCGGCTTTAGTCATTAGTCATTTTCTCTATGGAGCGGATAACAACTCCTTAAATAAGCCTCTGTTATTTTCTCCCTAGTAGGTGGACTACAACCAACTTACTTATTACCTTATTAGTAATTACTTTTAACAAGTACTTACTTATTAAAGTCTCTAACGAGATTCAAATCTTATCTTCTGACCATATTAAGGTTAGTAAACTTGTACATTTTTAAGACACTTAACACCAACACTTACACATGACATTCATCACACACATAAAAACTAAACATGATCACCAAAAGCCAGCGGGTGGTGACTGGCATATTTAAATAAGCCTGCACTAATCTGGGTTAGTTTCATGAGAAACATCTTCTAATAAATAAGATTTCTCTACTTGACTGATGCCTTAATTCAAACTTACAGAATTAAGACTTTGTTAGATACGACGGATGTTAGTATTTGAATGAAACCGAAACCAACCTAGTGTAAATTTCTCACTGTAAAAAACATTCGTTTACCCAAAATTCTATCATGCACTTCCATTTAATTAATTAATAGGTTATTACTTATATTGTATTTTTTATAAAATAAGTGACTTGTTTGTTGACTTTTGTTGACTTGGTTGTTGACTTGTAACTATCAACTTATCTTCCAAATTTAACTTATTGTAAAAACGACATCGTTAACATTACCTTATTTTTTTTACTTAACTTTTACATAACTTAACTTAACTAAAGATTAACTTAACTTAACTTTAACTTAACTTAAACTTTAACTTTCAAAAAAAAAATCCTTAAAGATTTTTTTTTGCGCCGGCCACCCCGGTATTGTAACGATGCCGTTTCCCTTCAGTCTCGTGGACGTTACAACCTCCACGATCGCTGGAAACTTCATGGTTTAACTGCTGGCCATTAAAAGTATTTTGTACTTGTTTTCAAATTTGATTCAATTCGATTTTTGTTTCGCATTGCATGCGCAGCTTTTTTGATTCAGTTCTACCAAAACCATCGTACTGAACAGTTTGTGAGCATTTTACCAGATTACCAGTTTAACTAGTATAACTTACGTGATGGTGTATTTTTAAATACTCTAAATAACCAATTTTGTAAACAGTTAAAACAGTTATAAGTAACAGGAACCCGTGTATCGGGTTCTTCTTTCCTACCTATACTTTTATCCTATTTAATAAACAAGTCACTGGATTGGCTGATCTTTTATTAACTATTCCACAACTACAACTACTAAATATTGTGTGACGAATCCCGGCGCTCCGGCTCCTGTATTGCTGGCCAGCATCAAGGATTCTCGTTATAGTATTATCTATATTACGCCGAAAGTATTAAGGGCTTTCACTACTTAAGCTATGTTATAATGTGCATTTGGACTTTAAGGGTGCGGTTCCACCAGAGATGTGCGAGGATGCACTGCGAAGAATGTTTTCGTTAAGAACCAATAGAATCGCGAAATCAGGCTAATGAAACAATTCTATTGGTTCCTGATACACACATTCCTCGCACATCTCTGGTGGAAACTCACCCTTATGCTACATCAAAGTTATGTCAAGCATAAATTATGATAAGTTAGTGTTATGCCAAACGACTAGGATGATCGGCGTTATGCGAAAAGTTAGTCCCCCGTTGTATTTATTTAACTACTAGCTCTCCGCTCGCGGCTTCGCAGGCGTGGACTATGTTTTCTCACTTGTTGGGTTACAAATCAAATTATCATACAGAAAACTGTAAATTTAATGCCTAAATCAATCAGTGATAATATGTATTAACAGTGAAAGAATTTTTGAAATCGGTTAGGTAGTTTTGGAGAATACCTACCTCAAACATGCAAACTCACAAACGCTTACTTACCTCTAAAATATTAGTGTCGATTTGAAGTTTCTTTATGACATTGGGCGAATTTGTCATTTTGGCTAATTTGACAAAAGATAGGCAATGTGAAATTTCTGTTACCGATAAGAATAAATCTAAATTAAAATCCATTGGAAGCCCCTTGAACAAAAATGCAATATTTATGAAAAAAACAGAATTTCAGCTACAATGAATTCTACTCAAGAAATTGGGACGGCCACTAACAAAGAAGAGACAGTTGGGGATCGATACAATAGATGTGGGCTTCTGAATGTGATTCAACACATTGATATTTACGGCAAATACCGGTCTCAGTACGTAGAGAACAAAATTAGAGTATTTGGCAAGGATCCAGCCCATATAACTTCAGTTTCAGCGTCTGCTGGTAGACTTTGGAACACAGATGCTCAGAGTGAGTATACGAAGGTCCGAATTGTGACTGATAAGTTGAGCAAATTTTCTGTGTCTACCAAAGTGTCTGGGTTGTATCCGGGACATGACATATTGTCTAAAAGAGCGAGGAAAGCTAGAGTTGCTGCAATCAAAAGTAATTTTCGGTTTGGTGCTGTTATTTCTAAGTGAAGTTCTGTCAATAAAGTAGTCTATAGTTACAAGTATTTTATTTATATTACTAGGGGCACGTTCCAAATCGCTTTTCGCCGAGTGATTTTCACCCTCGTCGAATAGAGAGAGACAATACGAGCAAAACCTGCGTCTGACAGCTGTCAGGTGAATTTCATCGGGCTCCAGGCACCGGTAGAATTCTCACTTGACAGAGTGATAAAGGTCACCCTATCCCGTTCCGAAACAACTAGGAAACTGTCAGGTGACAGCTCTGTCAACCTCTGTTTTACTCGGGGTCAATTTGGAACGGGTTCGCGTGTTTTTCACTCCTCAGTGTGAAATTCCACCCGTTTTGGAACACAGCCTAGCTTTAAGCCCCGCGGCTTCGCACGCGTGTACTTTATTTTTGTGATATACAGATTTTTTCATTATTCATAATTCATAAACTTTATTTGCATAAAAACATGGTATTAACAGATGTACATATCAGATGTATATATCATAGATAAAGTGTGCGACATGTCTTGCCAATTTATTAGCATGCAAATCTTAATCCGAAGAGTAATAATTAATTAATAATATTCCAAACAATAATGTCATACTAGAGCCACACAAAACAAAGCGAAAATAGTAACAATGTTAAATCAAATATGGCTGGATCAGTAGATACTAAATTAATTAAATTGTAAATATAATTAAGAATGTCACACTTTAATTAAGGCTAAGCTTTCCCAAATTGTCAATATTAGATTGAAGATAACTACTAAATTAAAAGATATTTTAGCAAATAAAAAATGGTACAAGTAGGTTAGTGTCTTTAACTAAGGCGACAACTTTTCCAAAGCACGATATTATTATAATTTAACCGATAAGAAATAACACAAAGAAGTACGTCGAAGATTTTTTTGTTTTACTCTCAAATATTCAATTAACATTTTGCACTTAAAAAAAAATCTTTAGATAGGTCTTTGTATATTCTATGTCGACAACTTTTAAAACTTTTTAATTTGTCTAATGTCATTTCATAATAAATTAATTACACGAAAACAGAAGGAAGCCGCGGCGTTATTCCGTTCGCACAGAACTAATAAGTCGCCCACCGAATGCTCTTATCGGACGACGCGCTAAATCCCAGCCTTAAGTTAGCACCTACGCAGCTACGTCCTGAAAAGAATCCCTATGCAAAATTTGAGACTCGTAGCCTAGCACTCGTAACGAAGTTGCATACAAACTATCCACCCCGAAAACAACCCCTCAGGGGTCGAATTTCGCGAAATCCCGTCTTAGTGCGCGCCTGCGTCCTAAAAAAGAACCACCATGCGAGATTTCGTGATGACCTTAATAACTATGGAAGAGCAGTAACATCCTACAGGTTTTTTCATACTTAAAATGTTTCAAAAATATGTTGTAAACCTGGTTTATTTAAGAAATAAAACATTTTAATTTTCAAACATTTTAGGCAACTTTTTCTTTAAAACTGCCTTCAAAGTTCAGGGAAAAAACAGCATTTTCCAACTTTTCAATTTCATAATTTCTTTTTAGAGTTATGAAATGCGTTATGGATGTAATTATCTAGCTAGAGCTATTATTCATCTAATAAATAAAAAAAATCAGGCATTTATCTCAACAGACCGCGCTACAGTGACCGAAACAGTGAGTCAACCCAGAAATTTTCAAAAATTCGTAAAAAAAATAACTCGAAAACTACAAAAATCGGGTAATTTCAGATACCCCTGAGTGTGAGGAAGCTAAAAAAAATTATTGACGTGTATTTATAGATTTACTTACGAGTACACCACGGAAAACATATTGGACTCATTAGTTTTTCAATCTTACCGCTAAATGCATAAACATTAATGCTTCCAATAAGTCAAAAAGTGAGTAATTGATTTTAAGAAAGTTTATTTTTATTCAATGACCGTTTTCTGTTCGAAGCAACTGGCTGCCTACCTAGCCGATGGACGTCCTAATTAAACGGCCGTTATAAGCATTTTAGGTTATTCCAAATAAAACTAAAAAACCTGGCATAAAATTAGAAAATGTATTTGAGAAGTAAAGGTACATAGATCTCTTCTATGAAAGTAGTTTAATTATAATATATGCTTAATACTACGCGGCTACTCCGTCTTGCGCTTCTTCATCTGAAAAAAAACCACATATTTTAGGAAATTAAATTAATTAAACAGATTCAAACAAACAGATTCTCGTTGGAACCCTAAAGGTTCCTGTTGCGGACCCCGACGTGACATCACGTCGGGGTCCACCACTGTTGCAGTGCTGTCGAGGAGACGCAATAAGGCACAGTTGGACCTTAAGAATTACTATATAACCACAGACGGGATGGCAGTGAAAAGAGACAACAGTTGGTAATAGTCTGGTTTATTATAATTCTGTGTGTGCCTAATCTTACTACGTGACCATCCGGCACAGTTCCCATTTTAAAAGAAAACTGCTTTCTAGCAGCGTGCTATGATATGTATCTATAGCCAGGACTAGAGATCTATTGTAAAATTACTTTATAACATATTTGCTCGTAAAGGGTCTCTTATTTCACCAATTTCAATAACGTAATGTATCTCATTACGCACTTGTGCGGTAATGTATGTAAAACGCACGAGTTTTTTTTATTATGGTAAAACGTACGGTTTAGCAAGATGCTCCGTCTAAAACGAACGGTACTTTTTTAAATTTTAGCAAAGAGTTTTTATGTCAGAAAAGAGGTCAACATTTTATGAATAAAATTAACTTTGGGAGATGAAATATAATAAATAAACATTTAATTCTTTAATTTATTTAATTTTGACAACAAATTACAACCATCTGTAACAAAAACACAGAAATATTAATTTACTTTATTAGTAATACTGGCTGTTTTTAATGCCTTTTGCCTTAAAAAAAGCGCTGATGCGCGCGCATCGCTAATTTGTGAACAAGTAAACATTTTCTAACTGCTCTAGCAAGTGATTAAAGATTTTATTTGTTTTAGAAAGTCCGATTTTTATTTATTTCCTCTCAAATATGTTATAAAACACACAGAGATTAAAAAAATTACTTTTACTGGCGATGGCTGTCCCAGGGAATTCATCCTGAAAGTGGAAGAATTTGCAACTGCTAGAAATATCAGTCATAATACCTTATTCAACCACATTTACGATGTACTTTCAGGAATAGCTTTGGATTGGTTCAGAGCCAACAAAGATACTATTAGAGATTGGGAAACTTTTAAAACATCTTTGTTCAAATATTTTGAAATCACAGATTATGATTATAAACTCAAAAAAATTATAGATGCACGCAAACAAAAAATTAATAAAAGAGTAATTATTTATTTTGCAACAATGGAGTCCTTGTTTCATAAACTCCATGAACCACTTACTGAAAAACAAAAAATAGAAATTTTACGACGGAACTTAAAACCTGAGTTCGGTCAAAGATTATTACCTCATGATTTATCATCTGTAAATACATTGCTTGAATCTTGCAAATGGTTTGAGAACTGTCTAGAAGTTTCTGATACAGACTCTAATAATTTAACTTCGAAACAAAAAAGTTTTTCGATTTCTCACAACTTCGATGTTGATACACAATCACATACCTACACACCACAAACACCTATTCATACAGTTTCTACCACTAAACAACATAAATACTTTTCTTGTCCTCGTTGCCGAACGGATGACCACAACTTAAAAGATTGTACTAGTACTAATAAAGTTTGTTTTCGATGCGGAAAACAAAATGTTATTTTTACTAATTGTCCAAAATGTAACAATAACCCTCCAAAAAACTAATAAGCGAGGATCGTAGTAAGTCGAATTTTAACAAATTAGATTGGGACAATTGGCTAAATACTATTAAAATATTTTTTAAATCTTATAAAATTACTACGCTCCTCTTTACTAATACTACTGATACTGAACGTCCCTACATTAATATTAACGTTAACGGTTTACTCTTATCTGGATTATTAGATAGTGGTAGTGCAATCACTATTTTAGGGAATAACTCTCATAAATTATTGCTTCAACATGGTTTTGCGATAGAACATAACAACATTATACACGGAACGGTTGCAAATGGTCAACCCATACGTTCCATTGGTTATATTAACTTACCTACTATATATAATAATCAATTTTCTAATATTATTGCTCACATCATACCGAACATCTCTGAATCATTTATACTAGGAATTGATTTTTGGAAAGCTTTCAACCTAGCTCCCCAAATCCTTTCCAAAATTACTATCCATAAATCTTCAAACGCTCCAACTTTCCTAATCAATACTACTGATATTAAGTTGAATAATTATAACAATCTTTCCGAAACTCAACGCCTAATTTCTGATACCATCATTCAAAATTTTAAAAACATTTCTACTGAAACTTTGCCTCTTGGGAAAACTCACTTAGCTGAACATCACATTGACACGGGTGACCAACCTCCAATACGTCAACGATGTTATCGCTTATCTCCTGAAAAACAAAAAGCTCTTCGCCAAGAAGTAGATAAAATGTTAGAATTAGATGTGATTGAACCTTGCGAAAGCCCTTGGCTTAACCCAGTTATTATCACCCCTAAAAAAGATGGAACTTGGCGTTTCTGTGTAGACAGCCGTAAACTAAACGACATTACTAGAAAAGATGCATATAAATTACCCTTTATCTCAGATATTATTGATAACTTGAAAGACGCTAAATACTTGTCTTCTATTGATATTGCTAAAGCCTTCTGGGAGATCCCTCTCCGGGTTGAAGACCGTCCCAAGACTTCTTTTCACGTTCCTGGTCGCGGAACATATCAATTTAAGGTTATGCCTTTTGGTCTCACCAACGCACCCGCAACTCAGCAAAGATTCATAGATAATCTTCTTTGTGACGTTGACAGTTCCGTATTCTGTTACTTGGATGACATAATTATCATTAGTAAAACATTTGACGATCAAATTAACCTACTAAATAAAGTTTTCAGTAAATTAAAATCAGCTAACATTACTGTTAACTTTCCAAAATGCGCTTTCTTTCGTAGCGAACTTAAATATTTAGGCTATGTAGTTAACGACAAAGGTTTACATACCGACCCCGACAAAATTAAAGCAATTCTAGATATACAACCGCCTAAGTCTATTAAAGAAGTCAAAAAATTTCTCGGTACAGCAAGCTGGTACCGTCGTTTTATACCAAATCTCAGCACTCTGGCTGCCCCTCTCACTAGATTAACTTCAACCAGCAAAAAAGCACCTCCTTTTAAATGGCTTCCTGAAGCAAACAATGCATTCAATTTAATTAAACAAGCTCTAGTTTCTACCCCAATCTTAACTTGTCCTGATTTTTCAAAACCTTTTGCTGTTCACTGTGATGCATCAGCATACGGGTTGGGAGCAATGCTCACACAGGATTTTGATGGGATAGAGAAACCTATTGCTTATATGAGTAAATCCCTTACCCAACCCCAAAGGAATTATTCAATCACTGAACGCGAGTTATTAAGTGTCATAACTGCTCTAGAGCATTGGCGTTGTTATTTAGATAACGGTCAAAAGTTCACTATCTATACAGACCATTCTGCCCTTCAATGGTTTTTACGACTCGATAACCCCACAGGTCGACTAGCTAGATGGAGTATCCGTTTATCCATGTTTAATTTTGAAATAAAACATAAAAAAGGTAAAGATCATCTAGTACCAGATACCCTATCCCGTATAAAAACCATTAATGCCATCAACATAAATATTTCAAAGTCCAATGATGATTGGTATAATACCATCTTTTCTAAATGTAAAGCTAACCCATCTTCAACCCCTGATTATTCTATTATAAACAATAACTTAAACTTTAAATATTCAAGATCTAATACCCCATATCATTCTGAGTTTTCTTGGAAATTAGTTGTTCCTTTAGAACTACGAGATTCCCTTATTTCCGAAAACCATTCTACGCCTACGACAGCTCATTTCGGAACTTTCAAAACATATCACCGCATCAAAAATAGCTACTTTTGGCCTGGCATGTATAAAGACATAGCTACATATATATCCAAATGTGAAACTTGCCTTGCCTACAAACACCAAAACCAACACACAATTGGTTTGATGGGTAAACCTAAACATTGTTCACGTCCTTTTCAATGTTTATCAATTGATTTAATTGGACCATTACCATTATCTCGTAAACTTAACAGATTTATTTTTGTAGCAACTTGTTGTTTTTCTAAATATTGTTTATTATATCCTATTAAACGTGCTACATCTTCAGTCATTAAGCATATTCTTGAAAATCTAGTTTTTATGACCTATGGTATTCCTGAAACAATTATTTTAGACAATGGCCCTCAAATGATAAGCAATGAAATCACAGATTTATTTAAATCCTTCAACATACCCAAAGTACACTATACTCCACGCTATTGCCCACAAGTAAATACAGTTGAACGTTACAACAAAACCATCATTACCGCAATCGCTTCATTTGTCGATGACGATCATAGAACATGGGATATCCATCTCAGCAAAATTCAGTTTGCAATTAATTCGGCGGTGAACGAAACAACCCATTTCACGCCATCTTATCTAGTTTTCGGTCGTGAACTTGTCACATGCGGTTCTATCTACAACACCGACACAACAGAAGATGCCATTCTAGCACCTAAAGACAAATATTCTGAGAACATTGGTTTACTTAGCCCAATATTTTCAGAAGTCCAAGCTCGTCTCTACAAATGTCACCAAACTAATGCTCATTATTATAATAAACAACATCGACAATTAGAATTCAACCAAGGTGATATTGTCTGGAAACGGAATTACCCTATTAGCTCAGCTGATAAATATTTTTCGGCAAAATTAGCACCTAAATTTATTAAATGTAAAGTCACAAACAAAGTTTCACCTCTCATTTACGATCTATCGGACATGTCCAATAAACCATTAGGTCGTTGGCATGTAAAAGACATTAAACCTATTCCAAAATTAAGATAACTATCGATCACCGTATACTCTAATTTACCATATTTTCTTTATATAATTACTTATTGATTTATTATAATTTATTATTACTTTAAGCGTGACGCATGTCACTTAATCTCTTGATTTATATAGGTACTGTTTTTATATACATCTTCATCCTTTCGGCTAACCATTAACTACCATGTCAATACGTAATTTTGTACATATAAGATTATTATGTTTTATTTATTTTTTTAAAAAACGACTAGTCGTATTTCCGGCTTTAGTCATTAGTCATTTTCTCTATGGAGCGGATAACAACTCCTTAAATAAGCCTATGTTATAGTAATCGTCGTATTTTTCCCTATGGAGCGGATAACAACTCCTTAAATAAGCCTCTGTTATTTTCTCCCTAGTAGGTGGACTACAACCAACTTACTTATTACCTTATTAGTAATTACTTTTAACAAGTACTTACTTATTAAAGTCTCTAACGAGATTCAAATCTTATCTTCTGACCATATTAAGGTTAGTAAACTTGTACATTTTTAAGACACTTAACACCAACACTTACACATGACATTCATCACACACATAAAAACTAAACATGATCACCAAAAGCCAGCGGGTGGTGACTGGCATATTTAAATAAGCCTGCACTAATCTGGGTTAGTTTCATGAGAAACATCTTCTAATAAATAAGATTTCTCTACTTGACTGATGCCTTAATTCAAACTTACAGAATTAAGACTTTGTTAGATACGACGGATGTTAGTATTTGAATGAAACCGAAACCAACCTAGTGTAAATTTCTCACTGTAAAAAACATTCGTTTACCCAAAATTCTATCATGCACTTCCATTTAATTAATTAATAGGTTATTACTTATATTGTATTTTTTATAAAATAAGTGACTTGTTTGTTGACTTTTGTTGACTTGGTTGTTGACTTGTAACTATCAACTTATCTTCCAAATTTAACTTATTGTAAAAACGACATCGTTAACATTACCTTATTTTTTTTACTTAACTTTTACATAACTTAACTTAACTAAAGATTAACTTAACTTAACTTTAACTTAACTTAAACTTTAACTTTCAAAAAAAAAATCCTTAAAGATTTTTTTTTGCGCCGGCCACCCCGGTATTGTAACGATGCCGT
The DNA here is from genome assembly GCA_947369235.1 of Udea olivalis. Taxonomy (NCBI): domain Eukaryota; kingdom Metazoa; phylum Arthropoda; class Insecta; order Lepidoptera; family Crambidae; genus Udea; species Udea olivalis. Next base: position 8,753,615 of record OX376368.1, on the reverse strand, counting down.
TTCCCTTCAGTCTCGTGGACGTTACAACCTCCACGATCGCTGGAAACTTCATGGTTTAACTGCTGGCCATTAAAAGTATTTTGTACTTGTTTTCAAATTTGATTCAATTCGATTTTTGTTTCGCATTGCATGCGCAGCTTTTTTGATTCAGTTCTACCAAAACCATCGTACTGAACAGTTTGTGAGCATTTTACCAGATTACCAGTTTAACTAGTATAACTTACGTGATGGTGTATTTTTAAATACTCTAAATAACCAATTTTGTAAACAGTTAAAACAGTTATAAGTAACAGGAACCCGTGTATCGGGTTCTTCTTTCCTACCTATACTTTTATCCTATTTAATAAACAAGTCACTGGATTGGCTGATCTTTTATTAACTATTCCACAACTACAACTACTAAATATTGTGTGACGAATCCCGGCGCTCCGGCTCCTGTATTGCTGGCCAGCATCAAGGATTCTCGTTATAGTATTATCTATATTACGCCGAAAGTATTAAGGGCTTTCACTACTTAAGCTATGTTATAATGTGCATTTGGACTTTAAGGGTGCGGTTCCACCAGAGATGTGCGAGGATGCACTGCGAAGAATGTTTTCGTTAAGAACCAATAGAATCGCGAAATCAGGCTAATGAAACAATTCTATTGGTTCCTGATACACACATTCCTCGCACATCTCTGGTGGAAACTCACCCTTATGCTACATCAAAGTTATGTCAAGCATAAATTATGATAAGTTAGTGTTATGCCAAACGACTAGGATGATCGGCGTTATGCGAAAAGTTAGTCCCCCGTTGTATTTATTTAACTACTAGCTCTCCGCTCGCGGCTTCGCAGGCGTGGACTATGTTTTCTCACTTGTTGGGTTACAAATCAAATTATCATACAGAAAACTGTAAATTTAATGCCTAAATCAATCAGTGATAATATGTATTAACAGTGAAAGAATTTTTGAAATCGGTTAGGTAGTTTTGGAGAATACCTACCTCAAACATGCAAACTCACAAACGCTTACTTACCTCTAAAATATTAGTGTCGATTTGAAGTTTCTTTATGACATTGGGCGAATTTGTCATTTTGGCTAATTTGACAAAAGATAGGCAATGTGAAATTTCTGTTACCGATAAGAATAAATCTAAATTAAAATCCATTGGAAGCCCCTTGAACAAAAATGCAATATTTATGAAAAAAACAGAATTTCAGCTACAATGAATTCTACTCAAGAAATTGGGACGGCCACTAACAAAGAAGAGACAGTTGGGGATCGATACAATAGATGTGGGCTTCTGAATGTGATTCAACACATTGATATTTACGGCAAATACCGGTCTCAGTACGTAGAGAACAAAATTAGAGTATTTGGCAAGGATCCAGCCCATATAACTTCAGTTTCAGCGTCTGCTGGTAGACTTTGGAACACAGATGCTCAGAGTGAGTATACGAAGGTCCGAATTGTGACTGATAAGTTGAGCAAATTTTCTGTGTCTACCAAAGTGTCTGGGTTGTATCCGGGACATGACATATTGTCTAAAAGAGCGAGGAAAGCTAGAGTTGCTGCAATCAAAAGTAATTTTCGGTTTGGTGCTGTTATTTCTAAGTGAAGTTCTGTCAATAAAGTAGTCTATAGTTACAAGTATTTTATTTATATTACTAGGGGCACGTTCCAAATCGCTTTTCGCCGAGTGATTTTCACCCTCGTCGAATAGAGAGAGACAATACGAGCAAAACCTGCGTCTGACAGCTGTCAGGTGAATTTCATCGGGCTCCAGGCACCGGTAGAATTCTCACTTGACAGAGTGATAAAGGTCACCCTATCCCGTTCCGAAACAACTAGGAAACTGTCAGGTGACAGCTCTGTCAACCTCTGTTTTACTCGGGGTCAATTTGGAACGGGTTCGCGTGTTTTTCACTCCTCAGTGTGAAATTCCACCCGTTTTGGAACACAGCCTAGCTTTAAGCCCCGCGGCTTCGCACGCGTGTACTTTATTTTTGTGATATACAGATTTTTTCATTATTCATAATTCATAAACTTTATTTGCATAAAAACATGGTATTAACAGATGTACATATCAGATGTATATATCATAGATAAAGTGTGCGACATGTCTTGCCAATTTATTAGCATGCAAATCTTAATCCGAAGAGTAATAATTAATTAATAATATTCCAAACAATAATGTCATACTAGAGCCACACAAAACAAAGCGAAAATAGTAACAATGTTAAATCAAATATGGCTGGATCAGTAGATACTAAATTAATTAAATTGTAAATATAATTAAGAATGTCACACTTTAATTAAGGCTAAGCTTTCCCAAATTGTCAATATTAGATTGAAGATAACTACTAAATTAAAAGATATTTTAGCAAATAAAAAATGGTACAAGTAGGTTAGTGTCTTTAACTAAGGCGACAACTTTTCCAAAGCACGATATTATTATAATTTAACCGATAAGAAATAACACAAAGAAGTACGTCGAAGATTTTTTTGTTTTACTCTCAAATATTCAATTAACATTTTGCACTTAAAAAAAAATCTTTAGATAGGTCTTTGTATATTCTATGTCGACAACTTTTAAAACTTTTTAATTTGTCTAATGTCATTTCATAATAAATTAATTACACGAAAACAGAAGGAAGCCGCGGCGTTATTCCGTTCGCACAGAACTAATAAGTCGCCCACCGAATGCTCTTATCGGACGACGCGCTAAATCCCAGCCTTAAGTTAGCACCTACGCAGCTACGTCCTGAAAAGAATCCCTATGCAAAATTTGAGACTCGTAGCCTAGCACTCGTAACGAAGTTGCATACAAACTATCCACCCCGAAAACAACCCCTCAGGGGTCGAATTTCGCGAAATCCCGTCTTAGTGCGCGCCTGCGTCCTAAAAAAGAACCACCATGCGAGATTTCGTGATGACCTTAATAACTATGGAAGAGCAGTAACATCCTACAGGTTTTTTCATACTTAAAATGTTTCAAAAATATGTTGTAAACCTGGTTTATTTAAGAAATAAAACATTTTAATTTTCAAACATTTTAGGCAACTTTTTCTTTAAAACTGCCTTCAAAGTTCAGGGAAAAAACAGCATTTTCCAACTTTTCAATTTCATAATTTCTTTTTAGAGTTATGAAATGCGTTATGGATGTAATTATCTAGCTAGAGCTATTATTCATCTAATAAATAAAAAAAATCAGGCATTTATCTCAACAGACCGCGCTACAGTGACCGAAACAGTGAGTCAACCCAGAAATTTTCAAAAATTCGTAAAAAAAATAACTCGAAAACTACAAAAATCGGGTAATTTCAGATACCCCTGAGTGTGAGGAAGCTAAAAAAAATTATTGACGTGTATTTATAGATTTACTTACGAGTACACCACGGAAAACATATTGGACTCATTAGTTTTTCAATCTTACCGCTAAATGCATAAACATTAATGCTTCCAATAAGTCAAAAAGTGAGTAATTGATTTTAAGAAAGTTTATTTTTATTCAATGACCGTTTTCTGTTCGAAGCAACTGGCTGCCTACCTAGCCGATGGACGTCCTAATTAAACGGCCGTTATAAGCATTTTAGGTTATTCCAAATAAAACTAAAAAACCTGGCATAAAATTAGAAAATGTATTTGAGAAGTAAAGGTACATAGATCTCTTCTATGAAAGTAGTTTAATTATAATATATGCTTAATACTACGCGGCTACTCCGTCTTGCGCTTCTTCATCTGAAAAAAAACCACATATTTTAGGAAATTAAATTAATTAAACAGATTCAAACAAACAGATTCTCGTTGGAACCCTAAAGGTTCCTGTTGCGGACCCCGACGTGACATCACGTCGGGGTCCACCACTGTTGCAGTGCTGTCGAGGAGACGCAATAAGACACAGTTGGACCTTAAGAATTACTATATAACCACAGACGGGATGGCAGTGAAAAGAGACAACAGTTGGTAATAGTCTGGTTTATTATAATTCTGTGTGTGCCTAATCTTACTACGTGACCATCCGGCACAGTTCCCATTTTAAAAGAAAACTGCTTTCTAGCAGCGTGCTATGATATGTATCTATAGCCAGGACTAGAGATCTATTGTAAAATTACTTTATAACATATTTGCTCGTAAAGGGTCTCTTATTTCACCAATTTCAATAACGTAATGTATCTCATTACGCACTTGTGCGGTAATGTATGTAAAACGCACGAGTTTTTTTTATTATGGTAAAACGTACGGTTTAGCAAGATGCTCCGTCTAAAACGAACGGTACTTTTTTAAATTTTAGCAAAGAGTTTTTATGTCAGAAAAGAGGTCAACATTTTATGAATAAAATTAACTTTGGGAGATGAAATATAATAAATAAACATTTAATTCTTTAATTTATTTAATTTTGACAACAAATTACAACCATCTGTAACAAAAACACAGAAATATTAATTTACTTTATTAGTAATACTGGCTGTTTTTAATGCCTTTTGCCTTAAAAAAAGCGCTGATGCGCGCGCATCGCTAATTTGTGAACAAGTAAACATTTTCTAACTGCTCTAGCAAGTGATTAAAGATTTTATTTGTTTTAGAAAGTCCGATTTTTATTTATTTCCTCTCAAATATGTTATAAAACGTCGTATGACATACGTGCGCTTTGATAATTACAGCCTCTGCTTTCTTGTAGCCCTCGCCTACGGCTCGGGCTAGCAATATCGCCTCGGCTGTAATTTTCAACTTACCGCACTTATATCATAATGTACTATTATAAGATATCTGCTCGTAAAGGGTCTCTTATTTCACCAATTGCAATATCGTATTGTATCTCATTACGCACTTGTGCGTTAGTCTAATGTAAAACGCACGGTTTATCAAGATGCTCCGTCTAAAACGAACGGTACTTTTTCAAATCTTAGCGTTTTTATGTCAGAAAAGAGGTCAACATTTCATGAATAAAATTAACTTTTTTAGATTAGAGCATGAGAAGTGAAAAATCCATTTTATTCCACACAATGAATTCACATTCGTTCGCAGTCAAGCGACCACACCGCACAGTGGTCCAAATTTTCAAAATAGTGGACGTACGGCCGAAGTTACAAATACTACCATTTAAAAAATGCTTTTGATAGTAAATTGAATGCCGATTAATATTTGTTCTACTATCTATACCTAAATTATACAGGGTGACTGGGGATTCATTGGCATCCTTTTGAAATAAGAACCTACTCATGATATACAGTACTTTCCCCAAGTATGAGGCTATTTCATAAGTACACAATTGCATATTTTTAAACCTTAAGTATAAACAATTGCCAAGTATAATATTAAACATGATGTTTTTTTTTTTTTTTTTTAATGGGTTTGCGTTTGGCCTCAGTCTCGCCTGGTGGTAAGCGAAGACGAGGCCGATGGTGGTACACGCTTACCCAGAAAATGCCTATTCACTCTGGCCTTGAAGACACCAAGGTTGTTTATACGGTTTAAAAATATGCATTTTTGTATCTATTAGGTACGTGAGGTTATTTAATAGGTAGAAAATTTCATATTTTAAAGCCGTATATTAATTGCCGAGTATATTTCATTTTTATAGTCAACCTCATTATTAATATTAAAAGTAGCTACTGCTTTTTTGTTCTTTTAAATAAACACGGAAGACACCGTTTATACCTACTAATTTATGAGTATGATAATTCTGAGTTATTAACACTTCATCCAGATGCAAATGTCACTGTTTATGTCTATTGTATCCTGTAAATAAATCAGTAGAGAAACGACAAAAACAAAAAAAAAAGACTAAATCATGTGAATACATCAACGAGATGTAAGCAGCCGTTTCCAGCCGCTAGTCATCGCTAGAAATGATAATAAGCCAAATAAACCGTCTCTAGCCGCTAGTCTAGAAATGTTAGTAACCAGCTTCACGTGTACCGGTTGATTATCAAATAACTTCCGAAAACGATATGGCACACTCAGTAAGGAACTATACGTGTTAATGAAAAAGCGCAAAACCTGAAATTAGTTTGTACAGAAGCGAGAGTAGAATCCATTCCAGTATTCAAAAATAGAGGTCAAGTTTTAACCAAAAAAATATTTTAATTACGCCGTGTTTAATCATCACTTAACTCTATTATTGCGGCGGCACGCGAAGCGGCAACGTCGCACTAGATGGCGCGTAATTACCATAGACTACTTAATTTTCAGACAAACGCAAGAAAACAAAAAAGCTATTATCTTCGTAAATAATCAGCGAAAATTAAATTTAATAATTTACATAATTCTTTTATGATATAAATGAGTTGGGGTGTCTGAGGGTTTGCGCTTTTTCATTAACACGTTGTTTAAGCAAAAATGAGATTTTTTCAATTAATTTTAAGGTTTTCATGCAAAAAATACTCTTTCGAGTGATTTGTATGGTGACCTTGAAAGGAAAGTTAGTTAAATAAATTTTATTTTCGCTTAGATCGTTTTTACGTCATTTAGTGAGTATGCCATATCGTTTTCGGAAGTTATTTGATAATCACCCGGTATAGTCCAGGTAAGTCCCCCACTCTTATTCCATGAGGGTTGACTGGGACACTGATACGAAGAAAAATATGAAATAGATTTTCTCCCATAGACTTTTTTCTAAATATTAGTAATTTTTAAGAAAAATAGCATAGAAAAAATAATAATTAGCATTCAATTACTATCAATAGCATTTATTAAAAGGCAGAATTTGCAATTTTGTTCAAAGTCCACTATTTTAAAAACACCGCCCACTGCACTGCAAACCAACATACCTCTCGCCACTCATATACCTTTATCGTCGGTATCCATCGGTTCCGGCGTGTCCTGGTACGCGGGGGCTAAAGGAGACACCACCACGCCGTCCCAGACCGTGATCTCTCCGGAGATGTCCTTGCCGCCTTCGAAGGCCTGGAGCCCTAGCACGTAGCGGTGCCCGCCGCGGGCCACTACGCGGAGGAGGCTGGAAATATCATGCATTTGTAATGCACAGGATATGGAAAGGCTTAAGAACTTATATGGTGCACATTCTATGATCCGTTGTTTGATGAACATACAAATAATGCAATTTAAAATTATAATTCAGTATTAAAAAATCGACCTTAATCGACGAGCGTGTATGAAAGGAGAGCGTCGTGGCCTAGTGGTTCAGCGCCGTGGATCGTGTAGTTCAGAGTTCAAATCTGGCCAGAACCAAATTCAATGTTAAATATCCGACTTACTCTCCGGTGATGGAAAACATCGATATCAAAGAAATCAACCCGGATAACGGCGGAAGACTCACCACCTACCACGTTGGGTTCTAATACTATCGGTGAAAAGTGGGCTTCTGAGTGTTTCGTTCACCATGAAGACACAGTCACTTGCCTCTGACTACCCCATTTGGGATAAAGTCGTGATGGTATGTTATGTATGAAAGGATTAATGAGAGTGGAAGAAGAGGAGAAGAGGTGTGTCAGCAGGACCGTAGCAAGTGGAAAGATGTGGTCTGCCCATCCCGTTGGGAAAAAGGCGTGATGGTATGTATGTATTAAAAAATATTCCATCATCCATTTCTAATCAAAATAAATATTTTCATAATTAACAGGTTACAAAAACAGCCTTATACGTCCCACTGCTGGGCACAGGCCTCACCTCAACTATGAGGTGGTACGAGCCATACTCCAACACGCGGGCTCAGTGCGGATTGTTGGAGAGGTGAATGTAAGGCCAGTGATAAACCTCACACACTAGTAGCCGCTTGGAGACACTAGTAGCCGCTTGAAGACACTAGCATCCGCTGGAAGACACTAGTAGCCGCTTGGAGACACTAGCAGCCGCTAAAGACACTAGTAGCCGCTTGAAGACACTAGTATCCGCTTGGAGACACTAGTAGCCGCTTGAAGACACTAGTATTCGCTTAAAGTCACTAGTAGCGGCTGGAATACACTAGCATCCGCTGGAAGACACTAGTAGCCGCTTGGAGCCACTAGCAGCGGCTAAAGACACTAGTAGCCGCTTGAAGACACTAGTAGCCGCTTGGAGACACTAGTAGCCGCTTTAAGACACTAGTATTCGCTTAAAGTCACTAGTAGCGGCTGGAATACACTAGCATCCGCTGGAAGACACTAGTAGCCGCTTGGAGCCACTAGCAGCCGCTAAAGACACTAGTAGCCGCTTGAAGACACTAGTAGCCGCTTGGAGACACTAGTAGCCGCTTTAAGACACTAGTATTCGCTTAAAGTCACTAGTAGCGGCTGGAATACACTAGCATCCGCTGGAAGACACTAGTAGCCGCTTGGATACACTAGCAGCCGCTAAAGACACTAGTAGCCGCTTGAAGACACTAGTAGCCGCTTGGAGACACTAGTAGCCGCTTGAAGACACTAGTATTCGCTTAAAGTCACTAGTAGCGGCTGGAATACACTAGCATCCGCTGGAAGACACTAGTAGCCGCTTGGATACACTAGCAGCCGCTAAAGACACTAGTAGCCGCTTGAAGACATTAGTAGCCGCTTGGAGACACTAGTAGCCGCTTAAAGTCACTAGTAGCCGCTTGGATACACTAGCAGCCGCTAAAGACACTAGTAGCCGCTTGCAGACACTAGTAGCCGCTCGAAGACACTAGAAGCCGCCAGTATTCTCTAACTAAAGCAACCACGACACAATATACTCACGTCTGCGCGGCGGCGGCGGCCAGATCTTGCGTGGCGAGGTCGAGCGCGGTGTGCGCGCGCGCGTGCGCCCCCTCGCACGGGTCCGGCAGACCCGCGCAGCCCGGCAGGAACAATCCGCCGGCTACAAGTGATAGCGCCCGCCTAGGGGAGATACAATACCATTAGCTATACTGAAGTCCAAAAATTCTGTGAGAATATTGAGTATTACGCTAAATTTATACAATGTAAACAAAATAGCCTTCTTTATGATGCGCCTGGTCTTTTAGTCTTGAAAACAATAACAAGATTTTTAGGATACGACTTGCCAAAAAAAGTTGGAAGTCCTTCAAGCTCAATAACATTCCCTACCTATGGTAATATTGACGAAAGCAGTAGATAAAGTGATAGAGTTAGGAGAAATTCGTCGGAGGATTGGTATGGCAAAAGGTACGCCATGTCTCAATTGGGTATGGAAAAAAAATCAAAGTAGGTAGGTATTTGTGTTTTTACCTTATTTTAATATTATTAAACTGTATAACTATATTATATTATTTAACTTCTTGCTTTAATCTCATGCAAGAAGTTGAGAGAAAGCGGCCGGAATTAATCAACAGAAAGGGTGTGGTTTTTCATCATGTTAACGCTACCTCACCTCACACATCTTTAGCCACTCAGCAAAAATTAAGAGAGTTTGGCAGTTGTTCGCAGTGGAGTTCAGAATCGAAGGTTCTGCCTGGTGGGAACAGCTTATAATGAATAATGCCCTTCCAATCCCACCACACACACAGCATCACCTTGATGCGAGTTAACCCGGGTTTCGACACAGTGAATCCTGACCGGCCTTTGACCACGACCTTTTTCGCACGTTCTTGTCGTACAGAGGCGTTCACATCAACCTTTACAAACCACTGCAAAATGGGTCTTATGTCAGCAGCATAAGGTGCCCCTATGTAAAGGTTGATGTGAACGCCTCTGTACGTGATCCACTTTTCATCACCAGTTATCAGCTTGTTCAAAAATGGTTCGGTTTCATTACGTCGTAATAAAGAATCACAAATAAGTACACGGTTCATTAGGTTTCTTTGTGAGGTCGTGAGGTACCCAAATATCGAGCTTTTGTGTGTACCCAGTCCAAAAACATCGCAAATTTTTTTCGCGCTTGCGTTGCATTTTTACCTTTTTTGTAGTAAAATTTTAAAATGTATCGAATTTCTTTATTAGATTCACTTCAACTTCACTCATCTTGACAGTAAGAAAAACAAATATTTTCCTAATTTGAATTTGGAATTATCTTCTTTAAATTTAAACTTTTAATGATACCAAAACCAGCCCGATACAAATAGTATAGGCAAAGAGGTTTTATTACAAGTTCATACATACTATAAGCGAAAAGACTTTTCCCCAACCTAATATGTATACACAAAACCGATGACACATTTTAACATATTTTGCAAAGGTAATTTAACTTTATGATAAATTAAATTATGATCGACACTATACGCACGTAAAAATGTTACGCATGTTTATTATGAAATGAGCCTTCGAAAATTAAAAAAAGGAAAACATAGGAACACGGTTAAAGCCTTTTTCTAAATTTTAACTAAATAAAGTTATTCAATCGCTCACGTTGTCGAAAAGGGATCAGGAGACTACGAAGCGACGATATTGTGTACTTTTAATAAGAAATTTCGCATTTCGAGTTGCAGTTGTCCCTATCGCACTCTGCGGGGGGCTCGAGGTTAGCAACAGACAGCAATAGATTTTACAGATACCTATTTTTCAATTCTCTCGCCTGTGCTGTGTCCTCTTAAACTAATTTGTAGAATAAACTTAAACGTCAGTTTAAAACACCAGTTATATCGTTCAGCATTTGACTGCGTAGATCATGAAATCCTACTGATTAAGCTGAGACATTACGGTGTTTCAAATATTTCACTTAGCCTTATAGAATCTTACCTCACTGATAGAATACAAAAAGTGAGTATCAATGGTACGAATTCTTCCGGTGGCACCATACGTATGGGCGTTCCCCAGGGATCAATATCAGGTCCTCTGCTGTTTTTGATCTATATAAATGACCTGCCTTATTTTGTCAAAGACCTATGTGGGATTGTATTATTTGCTGATGACACTTCTATGATTTTTAACGTAGATAGAAGTAACAACGCACTTGACGACGTAAATAATACTCTCTCAAAGGTACTGCATTGGTTCACGAGTAACAATTTACTGCTTAATGCTAAGAATACTAAATGTATCAAATGTTCTATGCCCAATGTAAGACAGGTCGATACTATTATAAACATGAATAACGAGCCATTAGAGATTGCGAATTCCACTGTATTTTCTATGAATTACTCTCGATTCCAAGTTACAGTGGGGTCCGCATATTTCTGCTCTGGCAGGAAGACTTAGTTCGGCAGCTTATGCCGTTAGAAAAATACTTCAGTTATTTTCACAGTGTTATGTCGTATGCTCTACAGTTGTGAGGCTCGGCAGCGGATCTCAACACCATCTTTGTTCTTCAAAAAAGAGCCATCCGCTCCATTTACAACCATAGACCACGCGACTCGCTTCGTGAAGTATTCAAAGAGATAGATATTTTAACTGTGTACTCTCAATTTATTTATGATAATGTAGTATATGTCTGTAAAAACTTGCATCTCTTCAAGAAAAACAGTGATGTTCATAAACTCAATACCAGAAATAAAAATAAGCTCGTAACTCCCAGTCTAAGACTGCATAAGGTAGGGAAATCATTTGTTGGTCAATGTGTAAAATATTTTATTAAGATTCCGCAAACTCTTGTTGAACTGCCTCTTCACAAGTTTAAGTCACAAATTAAAGCTAAGTTAATGAAGCGAGGTTATTATAGTGTTGAGGATTTCTTAAATGATACGAATTTGTGGTCATCTTAGGAATAATCTGCTTCTCTGCACACTTTTTTGTTATGACTTTACTCTGTCAATTCAATTTTTGTGTATAAAACCAAGATAGAAAAGAGTAACCATCGAGTTTCTTGCCGGAGTCTTCTCGATCGGAAATAACCTCCGAACTGGTGGTAGAGTCACATTATATTTAATTATGATATTAACTATCATAGTATTATTTTAAGTAAGTTTATTTTTATTCAGTATATTTTTGCTACAATTTTTTTTTGTATATGACTTGTCATAAGTACTTTTTATAAGTCTATATGAATAAAGATATTTCTTAGTTTGTACTGACTAACACTTTTTGTTTTTCAATTGTTTAAACGACCTTATGTTTATATTCTTTTATGTTTGTTTTTTTCCATTGTTTTATATTCTTTAGATTAGACACTCAGTAGGTTTATTTGTATCAAAATGACACATTGTACTTTACTAACGCCTGTTGTAAACCCGAAACAAGTTTAAAAGAGTAACTGCCGAGTTTCTCGCCGGGTCTTCTCAGCAAGAAACAACTCCGACGCGGTGGTAGAGTCGCATTATGTCTGTATACTGTGTATTTATATATCTATATTATTATAGTAATTATGTCTATTATTTAGTATATCTTGCTATACATTTGACGATTTGAAAGTACTTACTGTGAAAGTCTATTTGAATGAAGTTATTTGAGTTTGATAAATAAATAAATATCCAGGACAAATTACACCAAGACCACCTGACCCCAAACTAAGCAAGCTTGTACTATGGGTGTCGGGGACTGATAAACATACTTAAATATTTCTAAATACATACTTAAATAGATAATAACACCCAGACACACAAAAACACAAATACTCGTCACATAAATGTTTCTCATGGATGGGGATCCAACCTAGACCTCCGGTGCTAAAGGCAGGATCGCTGCCATTGCCCCAACAGGTCAGTCAAAAATTTAATATTAGTAAAAAAAATCCTAATCTAGTTATCCAGCAGCTATAACAAAAAATGTGAATTGTCACATATACATACACACTCATATATCTTACCTAAAAGCGACGTTGATCGGCAAAGCCTGGCGCGCCGGGTTATTCATGATGCAGTGGTGCGCGAGCAGGTCTACCATCCACGGGGTCAGGGGTTCGAGTCCCGCGTGGCGCGCGCACATGTCGCGCAGGAGGCGGATGAGTACCTGCAATAGACGAGTTTTTGAATATTAGCACTGTATAAAAATAGATTTATACCGGGTGACTTTTTATGCCGCAAGGAAAATTATGATTGTTCTACAGACTCTAAAAAAAAATGTGATGTTAGTGAAAATAAGATCTTTACAATTGAATTAGAGTCATTGAGAAACCACCAGCTCCCACAGAGAGTGACTGCGTCAAATACTTGGGCATGTATTTGGATCAGAGACTCACGTGGAGGAAACATGTCAAGACTAAAAGAAACGGGATTAATTTCAAGTACAGGAAACTCTACTGGATGCTCGAAAGAAATTCAAGATTGTCACTGGACAACAAACTTCTTGTGTACAAATGTTTGATCAAACCAATCTGGATGTATGGCATACAGCTGTGGGGATCGGCGTGTGATTCCAGTATAAGCATTATACAAAGAGCTCAGAACTATATACCGAAGCAAATATCCAAAGCACCATGGTTCATAAGGAACGCTGAAGTCCATGAATATCTTGATGTGAAAACAGTTAGCCAGGAAGTTGGGGTCAACTGCTATAAGTACTAATCAGGGCTCGAAAATCATCCAAACAGACTTGCTATGCAGTTGACTATACCAGACACTGTGCAGAGATTGAAAAGAAGGCAAATCCTCGAACTGGACAAGCTATGTATCGCATGAGGAGCCTACCCAGTGGGGAAGATGCTCTGATCACCGCCACAAAACATCAACACATCTGCTCATAGTCAATCGACTGATCGCATGATAAAGCACGTAAAAATAAACAATTGATTTCAATTTTAGGGTTAACATATAAAAAATACCAATATTTCGCCTGACACTGCAAGTGATTACTGAAATGAAAATTGGTTTCTACATCACCTTCTGGGCACGCAATATTATGTTCCTTACGGTACAAATAATCACCCGGTATAGCATAAAATAACACACCATATCATTACGACTAAATACCAAACGGGGTAGTCAGAGGCAAGTGACTGTGCCGTCATGGTGAACGGAACACTCAGAAGCCCACTTTTCACCAATGGTATTAGAACCCAACGTGGTAGGTGGTGAGCCTTCCGCCGGTATCCGGGTTGATTGGTTTTTTATCGATGTTTTTCATCACCGGAGAGTTAGTCGGAAATTAAACAATGAACACAAAGATTTTGGTTCTGGCCAGATTTGAACTCGGGACCACACGATCCGCGATCAGAGTTGGAGTGCTTATCCACTAGGCCACGACACTCATGTCATCATGTATGTGCAGAAGTGTGCTTTTGTGTATCTTAATAAAGGGTGTAAAAAGACCCTTAACGAAGCCGACACCTATGTATTCTACACATCATCAGGACCAGTTTTTCTTTCTAGATCATACCTGGGAACTCAATAGTTACCAAGTTATTGAAGGTCAAAGTAAAAAAAAATCTCAAGATTTTGATGAAAACAAACTCTAATCATTATTATTAATGTTTTGTCTTAACAAACATAATCAAAATTTCAAGTATTTCCTAACAAAAAATTGCTTCAAAACGTTCAACTCGCAATGTACATCGTGCGTACCCCTCGACTATGCGTCACAGCCGCGCACACGCACACAAGCGCAGGAGCGGTCTGTTGCACGCGTTACATTGCGTAGTCCGTTTTTAGGTTTAAAATTGATACCAAAAAAAAAATACATTTCCCATCAATACTTTGTTTTTTCTCTGACTTGATTTAATGGTCTGAGTGCGTAGACGCCGGCGCTAAGAGTCTTTTTACACCCTGTATATAGAAATAATGGGAAATTTTAAGAAAATTTTAAATACCTTGATAGAAGAGTGGTGAGCATTCTCCTCGAACCATCTGCTGTGGCGGATAGCGGCCAGGTGGCTGCTTATCACTTTGTACTCTAGGTGTACCTGGAGATAAATGTGACATTGAACAGCGTATAAAAAAGAAAAAAGAAAATACAAGAAATAATATGCGCGGCGCAATGTAGCTCGCAGATATGATCTCTGTTTTACTTCCCCTAGCAAATATCTCTTCAGAAATCAGAAATTTTATTTGCATAACTTTAGGTACAATATTGATCTTAAAAATAGAGTAAGTATCACTAAAACTTGCTAGTAATGAGAAGCTTGCAAATATCTCAAAGTTATCAAATAAACACAATAAATTACAAATTATCAATGAGAAAAAAAGTCATTCTTCATCATTAAATCGCATGTCCAATATAAATAAGATGAATGAATGTCCAATAATATTTCACAAAAAACAAATTAACAATTGAATTGATAAAATTACAATATCTAAAGATCAATGCCAAAATTAACCCAAAATAACCATTCAAAAAATAACATTTAAACTCTATTAAAATATTCGTTCACTGAGTAGAACACCCCTCCACAAGCCGCGCGTGAAGTTTGTTTTTAAAAGGAGGTCCACGCAGTGCTCTTATTTCGTCTGGTAACGAATTAAAAACTCTAATTGCCATATAAAAGGAGTTTTTCTGGAAAAGTGTCAATCTACAGGGTACAGGGTGTAGGTAGTCATCTACATTTGAGTTTAATGAAAATTCTGAGTGCAAATACGAGGATCATTCAATAAATACTTAGCCTACAAAAGTAAACGAAAATTTTGGAATAGTGGCAATTTATTTTTCAACATAGTCTCCTTTTAGTTTGATACACTTAGCCCAGCGATGCTCCAACTTTTTTAACACGTCCGACAAATAGTTTTTGTCAAACTCTGCAAAATAGGCCTCCGTGGCGGCGATGACCTCCTCATTTGATCCATATCTATTCCCGGCGAGTGATTTTTTCAGATTAGGAAGCAGAAAGAAGTCACAAGGGGCCAAATCTGGAGAATACGGTGGATGGGGCAGCAATTCGTAGCGTAATTCGACCAATTTGGCCATGGCAACGGCAGACGTGTGAACCGGTGCGTTGTCGTGGTGAAACAGCACTTTTTTCTTCGCCAGATGGGGTCGTTTTTTCTTTTTTAATTCGGCGTCGAATCGGCCCAATAAATCGGCATAGTAAAGCCCTGTAATTGTTTTACCCTTCTCGAGGTAATCGATGTAGATCACACCTTGTGAATCCCAGAAAACGGTGGCCATAACTTTTCCGGCTGATTTTACAGTTTTCGCCTTCTTTGGAGCACGTTCCCCGGTCTGGATCCATTGTTTTGATTGCTCCTTGGTCTCTGGTGTGTACCAGTGGATCCAGGTTTCATCGACGGTCACAAAACGACGCAAAAACTCCGCTGGATTCCGCTTAAACAGCGCCAAACACGTCTCCGATGTGGTCTCACGGTTGCGCTTGTTTTCCGGTGTGAGTAAACGCGGCACCCATCGCGCCGACAGCTTTCTCATGCCGAGTTCCTCGTGAAGAATATGATGCACTGTTCCTTCTGAAATGGCTACAGTCTCAGCTAGCTCGCGAAGCTTCAATCGGCGATCTGCCAATACGAGATCATGGATTTTTTTAATGTTTTCCTCCGTAGCAGCTGTTTTCGGTGCACCTGGACGTGGTTCATCAAAAACCGACGTACAGCCACGTGCAAACTCGTTGAACCAATTCTTGACGGTGGCCATCGATGGAGAAGAGTCACCGTACAGCATCCAAGCGCTCTTTGATTTCGATGCGCGTTTTCCCTTCCAAAAATAGGAATCGAATCACCGAACGATATTGCTCTTTTTCCATTTTTGTAAAACCGATCGACACGTTCCCTTCCATAAGTTGTCAAATTAAAACAAATGAAGGGATTGTAATGAAAATTTGAAAAAAGAATGTGCTACACTGTGGTAAAACTCTTTTGAAACTACAGCGCCCTCTGGCGATGAGGCTAGGTACTTATTGAATGCACCTCGTACATACCATATGCATTGGCATTTTTTGGCAAACTATTTAAAAAACTGATCATAAATATACCTTTTTAGAAAACCTATTGAACCTGTTAGATATTTAAATGCCAGCAGTATTACATTTTTTTCGAGTAATTGATATACAAGGGCCCGATTTTTCAATTCTTAGTTTCAAGCGAATAGATAGATATTTTAAATTTTTCAATCGTCTTTTATCCGAAGAATAGCTATCCATTGGTTGTCTATGTACTTTTATCGCTAACTTCACACTGATTATCCACAAGCGAGATGCACTTATACAATCATTGCGATGTTAGAATGAAACAAGACAAAAGTTGACGTTTGACAAATTGACACTGACGTATAAGAAAAACAACCTCAGCTCTTTTGCTGTCTTAAGTTGTAGTAAAAAGTTTGTGATTATAATAACACACCAAAACTCCTAAGCAAAATGAAAATAATCTCAAATGACATACCACATAACCTCAAAATGTCAAAGAAAAAGCATAGATAAATCTTATCCAGCGCTTCAAGAAGCAGATAACTTTATTCCTCAGTTAGCGGCTTTATTCAACAGATAACATCTATCTGACCATTGAAAAATTAAAAAAAATATTATCTGAGGATTGAAAAATCGGCCCTAAGTTATTTAAATCTTATTGCATTATTACACTTTTGTTCATTTTGAGCATCGATTGTAATACGTTGGATAGGCGTAAATGGCCTACAGAATATTGTACTTAAAATTGTAATGAGCTGTGTACTGTACCTAAATAAATAAATTATTATAGTTTTAGTAAAAGTTACAAAATTGGTTAAATTGTGTGTCACTCTGAAATAGTTATCTCTAAAACTATCAAGATTTAGACGTAACCTTTTTTCAAAATAAGCTTTCTAAAAAGTATCAGCTCTACAACAGGTTATTTTTGGAGATATCATGTCAGCCATTTTGAAACAAAAATACATTGCAGATGTTGTCAAAAATGGATTTGAACACATAATGGAGGTTAATTTAAGGAATAGGTCTAATTTCCCCGTCACCCTGCACACTCATGTGGTTTGGGGTGGCATTATATCTTTTTAATACACTTGTGATATTCAAAACATAACAAAGGAATTTTAGACTTTACTTTTAATAAAATAATCACAAAAATCTTCCAAAATGCGACTTTGCCAATCTGCGTCCAGTGCACACTACCAGGCCCCTCACTTCACGAACTTGCGCGTGAAATTTACCTACCAGCTCCCGGGACATGGAACTCCCATTTGGCAGTTGATTGTCAACAGCCGCGTAGAGCGTATCGTATACGAATCTTGCGGTTCGACTGACGCGATGACGTACTGTAAGTACTGACTACTGACATCTATATCAATAGAGGTAGCCCTGGCAATATATGCCTGACACATGACACCACAGATTTAGGAAGAAAATTGACATTATTCTACTGATGTGATTTATCTGTTATGTACATACGTTAGTAACTACACTATTTTCATTTTATGATGGAATGCCTGACAGTTCTCATTGTTCCGTGTCACGCATACTATTTCAAACTTAATAAAAAGAAACTGGCAAAAGAACATGTTATAAACTATTAAAAAACTATTGTCCTTTCGAATCTTATTAAGTAAAATATTGTTATTTTTACTAACTGTTAATAAATAAAGTAAATGAAATGAAATTAATATATCTTTACAGCGCCTGATGCGTGAAAAGGAACGCCATTCAATAGTGTATTGACACTACTGAATCGACAAAAAATCGATGAATAGGAGCGACCATTTTGTAATCGTCTCTATACCTGACACAATGAGTTATAACAATAGGACCTGCAATGATGGGCAGGGAATCTGTGAGCTATTTTCGAAGTACTTTGGTTCAGTTTATGACGTTCCTAGTCAAACTGGAAGAGAGATTGATTTACCGAATGCTTGTAACTTTTCGTTGCATGATGTTAAGATTACTAAACAGGATATTTACCTAAAAATTAAGCAACTAGATATATGTAAAGGCCCAGGTCCAGATGATATCCCTCCAAAATTTATTAAACTTTGCTCCCAGGAACTGTCTTCTCCGCTAGCTATAATATTTAATCAATCTATAGCATCCGGAATCTTTCCCAGTCAATGGAAGAGTGCTTATATTATACCCATCTTTAAAGCTGGAGCCAAGAACTCATGCACGAATTATCGGCCAATTAGTATACTCTCCTGCTTGGCAAAAATCTTCGAGTCACTGGTATATAGTCATCTTTATAACCACTTTACTAAATTTATATCCGACAAGCAGCATGGATTTATTAAAAAAAGGTCGACGCTCAGTAATTTGCTGGAGTATAAAACCTATCTCTGTAAGGCTTTTGCTTCCGGGAGCCAAGTTGATGCTGTATATCTGGATTTCAGTAAAGCCTTTGACAAAGTTGACCACTCCTTGTTGTGTCTCAAACTTGCACATTATGGGATTCACGGTTGTCTACTGAGATGGCTCGAGTCGTATTTAAGCAATCGATCACAACTTGTTACGGTCAAGGGTTACACCTCTTCTCCCATATCTGTTCCATCAGGGGTTCCCCAGGGGTCACATCTTGGACCGCTCCTATTTGTTGTTTTTATTAATGATTTAACTTATCACTTAACATGCCCGTCGCTCTTGTACGCCGATGACCTGAAGATATTCACAGATATTGAAAACACGAAAGCACTTCAGGGTGATGTCAACGTCATTTCGGAATGGTGTGCTTCAAATAATATGAAACTCAACGTTGATAAGTGTTGTGTTATCTCTTTTACCAGAAGGAAAAATAAAAACGTACAATCGTACTATATAGACAATAACCTACTGACGAGAAAACACATTGTCAAAGACCTGGGTGTCATTTTCGACGAACAGCTGTCTTTCCGTCCCCATTATGAGCACGTTGTTAAAAGAAGTCGACGCCTGCTTGGATTCATATTGAGGACAACAAAAGATTTCAAAAACCTACAAAGCACTCTGTGTCTCTTCGTTAGCCTGGTGAGAAGTGTCCTAGAATACTGCAGTCCGGTTTGGTCTCCTTACTATAAAGTACACGTCGATAGCCTGGAAAGAGTTCAGAGAAGATGCTTAAAGTACCTTTCTTTTAAACATAACTTAGGACGATCCCTCAGAAACTACGGTCATAGGCTGTCGAAGTTTGGCGTGATTTCCCTGGCGACGCGACGAAGAAGATACGACCTTCTGTATCTGCACAAACTACTTCATGCATCCATCGATGCACCAAATTTACTTTCGGAATTGAAAATTAACATCCGGCACCGGTCGCGTTGTCCAAATACCTTCGCAATACAAGTATATAAGAATAACACGTCGTTTTATAGCCCTCTGGTTAGAATGTGCCGCACTTATAATGAGCTGGTTCGCAGTGGCAAAGATATTGACGTAGACATATTTAACCACAGGTTCACAAAATATAAAAAGGTCATATCTGACTTTCTTGGTGGCCAGTAATTCTCCTCACTTCTTTCGTAACTCTTCAACTTTTTCCTTTTTACTTTTAGTTTTTACCTTTTTACTTTTTATTATTATCTTTTAGCTGTATTTTAAAACCGTCCTTAGGAAATAACAATTAATCATGCTGTGTACACACTTTTTGGATTATTGTCTAGCCTATTGTGTACAAAATATTATATAAAGCCATGTAACGATGGTAATCTGTCTGTGTACCTATTCTAAATAAATAAATAAATAAAATAAATAAATCGTCATTCGCATCAGTACCAGTGCGTCTGCCTTGTGTGCTATTTTTTTACTGTTATTTTCGAGATACCGCGTTTTATTCTATATCTTAATAGCATAACCCGTTTATTAAGAATTCATTCAAAAATTAAAAATCGGTAAATCCGATTCCATTTCCTTTGCCAATTCGATTAAATTTCATTCGTTACAACACTATAATTGACAATTATGAACTGTCAGGGATATCATCATACGGTGAAAGTAGTATATTAATTAATCTGTGACACTACTATAAGATTACAAGGAGAGTTGTGTTCAAATATTGTCAAAGCAGCTACTCACATCAGGCTCCAGCTTCCTCAAGTTCTGGTGCAGAGTGGTGACGAGCACGCGCACGGCGGCCGCCGCGCCCGTCACCGTGAAGCCGCGCTCGTGCGACGCGCACACCACCGTGCCGGCGCTTTCAGCTCGCATCAGCTTGTTTAACTCTTCGTTCACCTGGGATGAACTATATGTTAATTCTGTCCAAAATTATTAGTAACGAGCGGCCTCGACAGACTTCGTTCTGTCAAAAGTAATTGCACGTCGCGGCGTCGGTGAAGCAGCACATCTCGCCCGCGTTTCTCCGACTTGACTTACATTTACTATTATTTTTCACCAATTTTTTTGATCAATCATAATGAAATATAGCTTAAGTCACTCCCTGATAATGTAGCTTCATATTGGTGAATTAATTTTTAAAATTGGACTAGTAGTTTCGGAGCCTATTTAATACAAACAAAGAAAAGAACGAAATAATCATTCCTCTTCATAATATTAGTATAGATACCATACAGACAGATCACTCACACACAAAAATCATGTTTAGGAATTAATGAAACAACTTTACTGATTCTTTTCTCGGAAATCATATTTTTACCTTTTCTAACCCTAGGCTAATATCTACCGTGGCCGCGTGGGCAGCACAATACTGCAAGACTTCAAGATACCGTGAGTTCTTTCTGCATGTATAGGAACGTTCCCGGGGATGATAGTGAACGACAGTAGTTGAGTGACAGTTGCTGTGAAAATAATGACTTTCTTGACATATAACATCTGAGTCATTCCGTGAACACGACTGCTGTAAAGGAGTCGAAACGCAAAACTAAGAAAATGCAAAACTAACAATATAAATTCTACGAGTAGAATCCGTAAAGTTGTTTCATTTCAATGTGTAGTGTTTGCGTAAATATAAGAAAACAATCATGTTTCGGTATAAAAAAATGCATATTCCTAAAACTGGCACCTGCTGGCAAACAGAATCGAAACTTATCACATCCCAAAAGCGATCTTAATAAGATCTGTATGTCTACCACGAGTTTACACCAATGACAACCGCTAGCGCCCGCGTTCAGCGAATGAACGTTTTTGTATGCGATATCGGTACAGCACCTCTCGTGATTACAAATGGAGCTAAAATTGGCATAGTAATTTCTGAAGTCAACTATTGTAGTTTAATAGACGATGGAAGACAACAACAGGCATGCAACAGTCCAAAATGTTTATCAGCGCCATGAACATGAAGAGGACAGGTCAACTGATGAAGCTGTCAAGGAATAGTGCACGCATGGTCATAGAGATCGCCATAGGTCACTCCAGACTTAACAGGCACCTTACAGTGATAGGTATCAAAGATGACCCCACATGCCCAGAGTGCATGGACAGCGAGGAAACGAGCTTCCACCTACTCGCCGAATGTCCGATGTACACACAAATACGATAGGAGCTCCCATGAGGATGTCTGACTCATTAGATGAAGAGGACTTGAAAGAACTGACGGTGGATCAGATGGCAAGATTCTGCAGAGCCACGGGGAGATTCAACGGGACGCCGTGAAAATGGGACAACCTAAAGACACCCTGCAAGGGGGGCCCGGGGAAATGGGTGAAATGGTCCACCACAAACGGACCGATCGCCCAGCCTACAGCCAGCGTCCCCAGTTGAAAATAATAATCATAGTTTAATCTACTAAAGTCGTAGTAGACGTACAGGGGTAGTGTACTTCAGAATTAAACAACAAAGCTTAGGATGAAAGGGTATTGTTACCTTATTAGACAGGCCCTCAACAGCTTCTTTGGTTGGCAGCGTCTTCATGATGACAACAATGTCAGCTATGTTCTTGCCAGCCATCATCGTGCCCTTCTTGTATGAGCCAACTTGCCTCACTTCTTCTAGTTGCTGTAAAACACAATAGTAGTAATAAAAAAAACTTGTACCCATTACAGATTATCTAGAAATTGTGAAATGAAAATAATAAAATAGAGTTTTCTTTTTATCTTCATAGGAAGCATATAATTACATTATAACCTGGTTAGCTTATAGTGCAGTAAATATAGGTTTACTACCTATATGCTCTGCATTTTTAATTGCTTGCTACACACATTACCCTTATTTCAATCACTCTTTCTCACACATTGATACTCACACACAAACATGCAACCACTCACACGCGCATACACAACCACCCATACGCACACACGCACGCGCGCGCGCACGCACTGTAAAGCTTTGTACAATAATAAATACATATACATAATTAAAACTAATTAAGATAGATAAGTATAGTATAAATAGTATACGCGGAATAACACAACTAACAGATGCTCTTCAATACAGCCTAAAACAGAAATGGAATTGGGAAGGGCACGTAGCGAGATACAATGACAAAAGATGGACTCACCAAAAAACACAATGGCCGGACCCTACGGGAAAAAGAAGTGTAGGAAGGCAAAAGAAAAGATGGGTTGATGACTCAGAAAAAATTGGATGCACACGGCAAAGGACAGGGAAAGGTGGAGAAGGTTGGAGGAGGCTTTTACCTAAGGGGGGTCACATAACAAAGGAAGAATAAATAAACAGAAAAATTAAATGGCATGTAGAACTAAAAAAAAAAAATTGAAATTGTTCAGTGGATAAATAAAGTTATAATAATAAAATAATGATGAAAAGATAGATAAGTATTCCATTTTGTATAAAACGCATAAAAAGTGGTACAATATATTGTAAATAATTGCACTAGATTTTTTTTGTAAAAAACTGGATAGTTATGTAATTATAAAATAAAAATAAGAAAAACACATACAAAATATTGTATTATATTAAATTATTCTAGTATACTAAAGTTATAAATGTAAAAATAAGCTACGGAAGAGTGGCTCCCTCTGGCACAGGTGCTACTGCACTAACTAGAAGGAGTCCACTCTTAATTGTTAAAACAGGCAGTTACATGAATAAACATTATTCATTTTTTTCAATTTCATTTTTTTTTACTAAGAACTTAAGACAGGTTAATAATGTTTTGCAATAACGTGTTTGTCAGGGTATGGTCATGGATGAATCTGGAGCTGAAGTCCTAAGTGACGACTAAAATTTTTAGGTCTTTTCATTCATTTTCCCTACCTCCAAACAAAAACTTGGACCATGAAATGTTATTTCCATTTGTGATATTTAAATGAAATTCAGAGACTTACACAGGCAGCGAAGTCTCCTGGAGCCACTACCAAGTTGTCCAGCACAGTCTGTAGTTTAGTGACGAGGCTGAGGACTGCGGACTGCTCTCCGGGCGTCGGACACAGCTCAGCATGCCGCTTGAGTAGGGCCTGGAACAATATAATTTCACAGTTTTTACTTCTCAAGCTATTTATTTTGTTTTTTTAGTTCTCCTGCTCCTGAAATACTAAATTTCTTTGCATTAAACATTTCCGAGGGGATAGCACTTCTTTTTTTCGTGGAAATACTAAAGTGAAATTACAAATGCTTTAGTTTGATAGTGGAAATAGCAAGAATTAGTTGAATCAATATAAAAACTATCCAAAAAGCAATTTATTTTATGAAATATATTACACTGAAAAGTCATTCATATCAGTTTTCAGGCACTGTTTAAGTCAATCAAACTATTCTTCAAGATTTCAAAATTCAACTGAAATTCAATGTTATTTAAGAAAAGTCTGTGCAGAACCAGAACAGCATACATGTTTTGCTTTAATTTCAAACGTGTGATTAACAAAATCAGGAAGGTAGGTTAAGTTCTCAGTTTTGCCCCCAAATTGTTTTTACTTACATTTTAACATTGATTTACAGTGTTTGTTATAAAATTCGGCTAGAATTACGGAAATAAATATTCAAAGTTAGAGCCATTTACCTGAGTAAGAGCAGCATCGTCCGGAGCGGGCTTGCATCTAGGAAATGATGGTTCTGCCAATATCAGGTCAAAAGGGGGCCTGAGCATTAGCACCCTGGGCCTGCTGAAGGGCGGACGACCCATGCCGCCCCTGCCAGGCATGCCCCGGCCACCTCTGGCAGCACCACGAACCATTATTCCAGTAATTTTGGCAAATAACAACAAAACTGTTCGTGTGGAAACAAGAGGCTGTTTCAGCCTTTTTAAAAAGTTGGATCTCACACAAGTAAACTTTGTTATATATCTGGCACAGTGTCCGGTAAATTGCTTAGAATTAGAAGCTTTGTACAAGAATTAAACAACCACTTTGTGAATATTTTGTGAATAAACCCGGCGACATGAAAGACGCGTTTCTGTTAATCTGTGGCCTGTGCTGTGCTGTGGCCTGTGCGACACGACAAGCGGCAAGCGGGTAGGCATAGAGTAAAAAAAAGGAGACAGGACAGAGAGAGACGTCATTCGTCGATTTTTGAGGTTACTTTTAGTGTTGCAACCCTAGAAAAAAATTGTTGCCTCGGTTGCACGGCGCGGCAAGTGGGTCGCTTCGCTTAGTCAACAGGCTCAAATAACTGAATCACTGGGCCGTTTCTTTCCTTTTAAAAAAAAATTACATCGACTATGGACAAATGCATCACTAAAAGTCATGCGTTCGTTTTAAAATAAATCAAAGAATTTTTAAATGACAATGACAGCATATGCTTGGTGAAAACTGGCTGCCGCTTAGCATGGATGATGATGTAATATGTGTTCATAAATTCCTTAAAAATGCTAGAATTGTGCATTAGTAAAGGTGTTGTATATCAAAATAATCTTCAGTTGGCAGATTTTCATAAGATCACCAAGTATTTTTCTGAAATGTGGACAAATTGGTAAATCATATTTTTTTTTGCTGATAATGTGACTATTTTATTTTATTTATTTACTTCGTGATTCCTGATTATTAATACCATGTTTCTTACCAAATATTAGAGATAGGAAACGTATCTTTCTGTAGCTGAACATATTTTGGTTCTATTTTTGAACATTTATTTTTAGACATTTATTTATTTTATTCATTTATTTCCGCTGACATCGCGCAATTTATTTGCAAACTTCGAAATTTTTTTATGGTTTTTTTTTCAAGTCAAACATATGTTTCAAATTATCTTAATTAAGAGGAAAACTAATATTATGATGGATTCAAATATAAAAAACATATGTCATCGTGCTGTACTCTACAATAAAAAAAAATCGTTCATTAAGTCGGGTATTTTTCACATAATGAGCATGATGAGTTTGCTGACGTCACTCCACGTAGTTATTGATAAAATGTTGGCATTTGATTTAAGTAATTGACTTTATACGTATACATTTATTTCTGACATATTATTCTAGTTTCGACATTTTTGATTAGTAGACATTTTATAATTTTATTTGTTCTTTAAGATTATTCCTTTTTGACATTTTATTAATAGACATTGTATAATTTTATATTTTATTTTTTCTTCTATTGTATTGGGCTCGCCTGTAATAATAGCTGTAAGCTTAGGTTAAATAAATAAATAAAATATATTTTTTAATTCTTTAATATTATTCCTTTTTGATTAGTAGACGTTGTATGTATCATTTTTATTAATTCTTTAATTTTTCTTTTTGTTTGTATGGTTTGGTTTTTGTTGTTTTTATATGATTTTATGTTGTTATTAGTGTAATAGTTGTATTTTTTTAATTTTATGCTTGTGTGCGTCTTGGTTCTACTGTAAGCCACAATTGTATTATGAATAAATAAATAATGAAGTTTGATATTTTTTGTAAATTATTACTAAGTATGCTAAGCATATTGTATTTAAAATCAAATAGAGCATCTATTCCTTAGTTAGAAACAGTCATTTGTTTAGCTTAAAGCCACACGTGTGTCTCATAAATCGCGTTTACATCTCAAGCGGCGAGTGGTCCGGAGTGGTGTCAAATTTCATGCGCGGCGCAAGCGAAAAACGGTGATCCCACCCGCCGCGCCAAGCACGTGAGTGGCTAAACTTCTCGCAGCGATAACTTCGGTAATACTGCATCGATTTAGATGAAATAAAAACTTAGGTAACCTACGTCGTCTATACTTTGATGTTATTTATATTTTAGAGTAACATTTCAACCCTTTTGTCAGCCTCATTAAATTAGAGAAGGTTTTGTAAGGTTGAGAATCAACTTCTCCGTAACCCATTTTGTAAAGTTATCTTTATTCATATCATGGTGGTAGTCTGCAGATATACTCTTTGACCTATACACCAAACAACACTTTGGCACAAAACCATTTTCTCCACCAGCATGTACAATGATCCATCTAGGCCTTAATGATTACCTTAATGATTCTATTACTTCATTGAAATTGACTTCCTCCCGACGAATTTGTAGCAATTTCTTGACAGTGGGTATTTCTTATCGTACAGTGTAAAACCAATTTAACTTGTTTCTGATAAATTCTAAATCAAAACTATCCAAGTTTTTTTTTTGCTACCTTGCTCTGAAGCTTTACAAGCTGATATCTGTGCTGTAGCTGAATGGAGTAGGCTTAATCACCTTCCTTTCAATGATGGTAAATGTAAAATAATTTCATATACACGTAAACGTAATCCTATTGACAATGATTATTTCCTGCATGAGGCGCCCATAGAAAGGGTATATAGAATTAGGGACTTAGGACTTACAATGGACTCCCATTTGGATTTCCATGAACAAATACCGACAATTTGTAAAGCTGCAAATAAAACTTTAGGATTTGTAATGAGAACCTCTATCCAGTTTGACGATTCGAGAGTTGCAACGGTACTCTATAAGGCTTACGTTCGCAGCAAACTTGAATTCGGTGCTTTGGTTTGGGATCCACATGAAGACAAGTACTGTCTAATGGTGGAGAAAGTACAGAAGAAGTTTGCTCGCTGGCTGTACAGGAAAAAGTTCGGACACTATCCATTTTTGTATCCGTCTTTGTATATTATAGGTATGGTCGACATGAACACTCTTAAATTTAGAAGAGTCATACAATTTATCAAATACTATCTATCTATAATACGCGGCAGAGTGGATAGTCCAACGATACTGGGTAAAGTCGCGCTGGTAGCTCCTAAGCGTTTGGGCTGAGGCGAGGAGGGGACCGTTGCGCCGCGGCGCCGCTCGCGCCTGCTGCGGCGGCTTCAGGCTCGCACTGTATACGCCGCACATGCACCTACTAATCGTGCCTTAGATTATATAGGAGACATGCTTGTCCATGACTATGGTACCGATCTATTTGCTGACCATTTTGGAGTATTGCTCAGGAAGGCCTTTGATTTTATAAGTAGTACCCTATAGATAGAATACAAATTATTATTGACATAGTATTGTGATTTATATCCAAGCTGACATTTGTATTATTCTATGGTATTTATTGACATTGTTTTATTGTAAATTAAATTCATTATTATACTTGTTTATTTGGATGTGACATTTATAAATGATTTTGTGATATTATTGACATATTTTTTTAATTTTTTTTTGACATTATTGTATTTTGTGTAACTGTAACTTTATTATTGAAATTAATTTATTCTCTTGACATTATTGTATTTTGTGTAGGTAATGTAAATTTAGTTTGCTTGTATTTAATTTGAAATGACTGTACCTGTTTTAACCATACTGGCGCGTTGGGAAACTGTAAGTCGGTATGTGCATGCTTTTTATGATTAAATGATGATTAAATTATGAAATGATAATACACACGAAAAATGCAATAAACCAAAGTATCAAGAGTGTCATTCCTACTAACCAACCAGTCTGAAATTTCAGTTGTTAGATGTCATTTTTTTTGTTGCCATATGAAAATCGCTATTTTTTAAACTTTTTTTTGCCATCAGATCCTGGTAGACCTAGACAATAAATTTCATTTATACATCATGTAGACTACATTTGTAATAAGTTAAGATTACTCTAATGTAAATTTTATCACTTAAGATTTAAGGTTCCTACTAGTACATTAAAATTATTATACCTTTCATTAGTTGAATCAGTTTTGGGTTACGCTCTTGACAGTTACGGACTAACATTTAAAACACATTGATACGAGTAAGCTTGAAGTACTTATTAGATTCCGTATACTACTAGTAAATAACAAAACTAAAGCAAATTGCAAAGGAAATTATTATAAATTATTTAAGATATGTAAAATTCTCCCTGTCAGCTTGAAACATAAATACCTTTTAGTATTAAATAACCACGACAGTCAGGAAATTAGCCCAACATTGGTTAATCATGGTCATTGCACCCGGTCTATGTCCGCGGGCAAATTTGAGATACCTAAAGTTAATAAAAAGTTATTAACTACTTTGGTGACAGAACATTAAAGAAACGGATACCATATCTATTGAATCGGTTGCCTGAGGACATACGCCGAGAACAAAATATACCTAAAAGTATTTAAAAGAAAACTCAAAAAATATTATATAGCTAATTTACCTTAGCATTTAAGTTTAAGTTAAATAAGTTAAAGACTCGTGATCCCAGAGACAAACTGTGAAAATAGTTTTGTGGGACAACTAACTAGTCCACTGTAAACCGTTGTTTGTTTATTAAATAAATAAATAAATAAAATCAGAGAGCATTTCTAATTCGAGAACAGCGCTGCGTTTCGTTATTTCAGTACAGGAACGTAACCGTCGATTTATTTTGACAGTGGCAAAATTCGATATCAAAAAATGACGTGGAGAAAGAGGTTATGAATTTGTGTTATTGTATTATTTACAATTATTATTAATTTAATAAATAGTGAACAGTATTCTTTAGCACCATAGATATAATATTAACAAAATGATCGACATAACAGACACGCAGAGTAAGTATTCTTATCATTTTATTTAGTATTATTGTTTATCGCTATTTTAGCGTATTTCTGAAATAAATCCCCTGTTTTAGTGTTATTGAACTTTCTGAATCATAATTTGCTACTAAATCTACAAGATAAGTATCAATTGACTTTTTTAAATCAATACCCTGTCTAATTATGTTCAACTTATAAATTTGATAAGAAGTATTTTTATCCATGATTAAAATGACCTGATTAATAATTAAAGACTCTCTAAACAAGTCACTGATGTGTTTATCTGGTCATTGAATTCCATTCCGCCTTTGTGTAAGTTCACTTTGTTTAAAGATGATAAAATTTCAAGATGTTTGATTAGTATGCTGATGATCATTATGCTGAGTTAATAAAAAATACCTTAAAAACTAACATAATGTATATATTATATACATGGTTTAAATGAATAGTAATAACTACTAACCTAACGCTCGCCATATAGCTCTGTATGTTATGATTGTCCAATAATACAACAACAGTTAACTGAATGTATTTGTATTCAAATCTAAAGATATGCAAACTCATAATTGAGTGCATAGGAGGAGAATAAGCAATGACACAAAAGAGACTTTTTGCTAATTAGTATTGAGAGTGTAGACATTTATTGTTTTTGCAAGCTACAAGTAACCAAAAACCCCCTACAGTTTGTGACAGCGTTGCTTGTTGTTGAAGCTTTCTTGCATGGGCAAAGCTACACTTAAATGCTTAGATGGCTAGGAATGTCCATAACATTTTACATTAAGAAGACCGCAGTACTTCATAATTTATAATTAAAATATGTAAAATAGTAAAAGCAAAAATTAGTTTAAGTAATAGAAATATGGTTTATTTCTATTACTTAAACTAATATTGGGCGATCTCTTGTTTTGCAGACAGTACTTTCATAGAATTTCGATTCACAGAAAATGTTTCATAGAATATTCAGTCCATATATTTTCATGTCGAATATTATTACTTCAGCGACTACATACTTCATAGAAACATATTACACAAAAAAAATAATTGGTTAAGTGAGCTTAGAACTGTGACCACATGCCAGAACTGAATTGTCGGCGAATGAACTTAAGTGGCATTAAATGTATTGATATTATGTATACATACAATGAAACAATAAATTGTCCCTCGATGGAATATTTTTTTGGATAGTAATAGGTTTTATATTAATTATTAACCAATAAACATTATGAGCAATAATATTATTTGATTTGTTTTATTTGTAACAAAATTCCACGATTTAAATTTATTTTAAGTGAATATTATTCTATGAAATTTCTGTGAAACGAAATTCTGTGTAACCTTTTTATATTAAATAACGTACAACCCTAATATTGCGACGTGGTGTACCCAGGGGGGGCTCATTAATACACAATAATTTATCTTTCACATTTAGTTCTTTCTGTGTAATATAATGTACTACATTATCAGATAATATAAATAATCAAATCGTTAATGTGAAGTTTACCCTATTGATAATTTGATATTGTCATTTGACTCTTAGTATAAATAAACTTTTGACTATTATACTATAGAGTAAAGTAAAAAAACATTTATTCACTTTTACAAAGAAGCACTTATGAAATGTCAAAATTCACAAAAAAATATATAAACAATAATAGACGTAAATAAAATAATACAATAATAGTACATATCCTAAATAAACATAATGCGAATCTACCACCAGTTCGGACGTTGCTTCTTATCGAGAAGTCTCCGGCAAGAAACTCGATAGTTACTCTTTTGAACTTTGTTTTGTTTTACAACGAATACATTCAGAGTACAGTCAAAAGAACAATAAGATTACATTATTTGAGCAGAGGAGCAGATTATTACTATGACCACAAATTCTTGTATCTTGTATTGGATCGTATTATAATGACGATTAGGAATTTTAATTCTCTTCTTTGTTTTAATTTACTTTGTGTTTGTTTTTCAGAAATCGGTGTGGGGCTGGCAGGTTTTGGAGTGACCTTCTTGTTCCTGGGTGTCTTGTTATTGTTTGACAAAGGATTGCTGGCTATAGGAAATGTTAGTACTATGTGACACCTATACAGGGTGTCCCGGGTAACCTGTACCAGCGAAGGTCTGTGATCTGGGGACCCCAAAACCTATCGATTGGACCCAATGTATGTTCCGCGATTTTTGGTAGTTTTTGAGTTATGATTTTTTTACGAATTTTCCAAAATTTCATGTAAATGCTTCTGAATCAAGTATACCTAGTACTCAGCTAACAATGAAAAAAAAATTAAGCATGCACCTAAACCATTTGCGCCACAGTAACCAAAAAAGTGACACAACCCAGAAATATTTAAAAAAAATCGTAAATAAAATCATAACTCGAAAACTACCAAAAATCGCGGAACATACATTGGGTCCAATCGATAGGTTTTGGGGTCCCCAGACACAGACCTTCGCTACTACAGAGGGCAGAGTGCGAGTTGCAGTGAGAGAAGTGAACAACTTCACCATCGCGTTTTGCGGGCCCGTAAATGTCAATTAGTATGGAATCGAGTCAGCGCCATCTAGCGGTGAATTCGTGCAACATTAAGGCCGCTAGATGGCGCTCACTCGATGCCATACAAATTCGCGTTTTTTTTCTCACAAACGAGATGGTGAAGTTATTCACTTCTTTCACTGCAACTCGCACTCGGCACTCAGGTTACCCGACACCTGTATAGACCGTTATTACCTAAACATTAAAAAACCTCATTAAAATCATTTAGATATTTTTATTATATCTACATTAAGATTTGTTTGTTTGTTTGTATTGAATAGGCACCAAAACTACTGGACCGATTTTTGAAATTCTTAAAACCAATATGAAGAGCTACATTATCGGGAAGTGACATAGGCTATATTTTATTATGATTGAACAAAACATTCAGTGAAAATTAATAGTATAAGTGAATGAAGTCTGAGAAACGCGGGCGAGATGTGCTGCTTTACCGACGCCGTGACATGCAATTAATTTGACGGAACGAAGTGTTTCGAGGCTGTCCTTTTATATGGCAGTGAAACATGGCCGTTACTAGAGCGACACAAGCAGGAGCTGCGCGTCACGGAAATGAAGATGCTGCGGTGGATGTGTGGAGTCTCACGCAAAGATCGTGTGCGTAACACCCACATCCGCGGCAGCCTTCGTGTTCGTGACATCGCAGACAAGCTGCCGCCTTCGTTGGTATGGTCATGTCTCACGGAGATCGGCAAACTACGTGGGCAACAAATGTCTGGCTATGCCGCCCCCGCCAGGTACCGGTAGAAGAGGTCGACCCAAGAAGCGGTGGCTCGACGTCGTCAAGGGTGACATGCGTGCCAACAGACTCAGCACTGAGGATGCACAAGACCGTGCGAAGTGGGCCAAGAAAATAAGAAAGGCGGACCCTGGGACCCCACACACCAGTGTGGGTTCACAACCGGGATAGACCGCACGGATGATGATGATGATGATGGAAGTGTTTCGAGGCCGCTATACTTCATTCACGACGATAACATGCCTAAGTATAACCTGGCAAAATTGACAACCCGTATGAAGGGATTATGTAACATTTTGATTTGGCAGAGTTATAGTGACAGTAAAAATGTGTTCGGATAAAAACCCCTGCTACTTTTAGGTTTTTACATCAACAATATAGTTTGATGCAAGACAAAATAATTTATTTAAGCAAAAGCCTCATAAATTCTAAAGTTACTGTACTTTCAATACGAAGAATTAAGTGTGACAGCAGCTATATAAGTAGATTTTAATAAATTCGGCATACTTAAATCTTAAAAGTAATAATGTTTATTGTACTTTTACCACAAAGTGTACCCTAAAAAGAACCATTTTTACTTCTGTCTAATGCTTTAATGAATGGAGTATAGTTGTCAAATAAAAACGTATTTGCTCTTATTGGATAAAAGATCATTTGGTGTTCTTCATCCTGGTACAGACTCGCACTAGGCAGCGAGTTGCACAAAGAGGGTCACCATCGCGTTTTGTGCACCATCTGCAAATAAGGAACAGAATAAAACAAACACAATTTCCTTTATTATATTATTTTATTCACACATTTAGGTTTTGTAATTCATTAGCTAGTATATGGGACACGATTACCCCCCTATTACATCAACGATCGCGGTCGGGAATGGTACTGCGCACTGGCACAGAAAGAAGGGCTTACTGCCCAGGTCCTGACTAGTGATGTACAAACCTCGAGGCGTCGGGTTCTTTTGAAGCTTCGAGGCGGATTGGCCGGACTCAGTGAGCTCGGTAGACTCGTAGACCCGAACCCAGCCGAGCCGCGAGCTCCTAGAGTCACGCCTCGAGGCTTCAAAAGAGCTCGAGCCTTTAAATGAACTCGAGTCTCAAAAGAGCTCGAGTTGCTCTCCTTGAACCTTTTCTTTATAATCTTTTTCACGATGATGAAAACGTCATTTTCTGAAAAATAAACATCTATTTCTGAAAATACTCTTCTGGTTACATATATGCCACAAACCACCAACACAAACACATATTTTATTGCCTGCTTTGAAGAGAAAGACTCCAAATGGTATCTAACTTAAGCGCGACTCGCTACGTCTCGAGCGCTAAAAAAGACTCGAGCTCTGAAAAAGCCTCGAGATCGATCGAGCCCTGCAAAAAGCCTCGAGATCGATCGAGCTCTTAAGAAGGCTCGAGTTCTGGAAAAGACTCTCGAGTCGTCGAGCTTCATACAAACGAGGCGAGCCTTGTAAGCGACACCGAGCTCTAGACAAAAGGACTCGGGAGCCTCGAGCCTTGTACATTACTGGTCCTGACTAGTAATCTTTCTAGATGACGTGAGCAGTAAGTTCATGTTTCTTTCCAGATTCTCTTCATCAGCGGCCTGGCCTGCGTCATCGGTCTGCAGAGGACTTTCTTCTTCTTCTTCCAGAGGCATAAGGTCAGGGCGACAGTCGCCTTCTTCGGGGGCATCTTCATAGTGCTGCTGGGGTGGCCCATGATAGGAATGGTGGTGGAGATGTATGGGTTCTTGTTGTTGTTCAGGTGAGAGCACTACTCCGTCTTTAGTTATAAGGTCAGTGATTAAGAGGGTTTGCGTTTGGGGTAGATCGTAAACGTTGCATTTTTTTAAGGTTTTCGTGATTATTTAGCTGAATTCAAATGAAGTATAAATTATCTCTCTGTTATTGAATGCACCTTTTAGACAATTCAATGTGTTTTTAAATAGTATTATGCACACAATAAAAGAGCAAAGGTTTAAGTTTTATTTCATTTCAATAACAATCACGAAAATCTTACAAAAATGGAACGTTTTCGATCCACCCCCAGCGAATGCTCTTAAGCGGGTAAGATTCAGTTTTCTTTTATTTAAAATGGGTTTGCGTTTGGCCTCAGTCTAGCCCGGTGGTAAGCGATGACGAGGCCGATGGTGGTACACGCTTACGCAGAAAATGCCTTCACTCTGGCCTTGAAAACACCAAGGTTGTAAGTATTCAGAAACACAGACGCAGGGAGAGCGTTCCACTCCCTAGCGGTGCGGACCAGAAAAGACGCAGCAAACCGTTGAGTACGGAATTGAAAGCCAACCTCATGGGGGTGGAAGCCGTCCCGGCTTCTAGTGGTCCGTTGGTAGTAAGCAGAGGGTGGTATTCAATTGTGTAGTTCCAGCGCACTCTCTCCGAAATACTCCAAATAAATAAATAAAAATAAAATAAATATGCGCCAGACAACACCTCTTGTAATGGTCTCGAAGTAGGGATTAATATATTCCTGTGTCACGAGGTACCACACAAGGAAATAAACCAGGGCGTCTCTCAGTACATCCAGACCCGAGTCAATTCAGAAAAGATCGTTTCCTGAGTTGACCCGACCGGGGATCGAACCCGGGACACTACGGAATTCAAGGCGAGAAACCATGCTACATCGCACTACGCCAATCTTGTCGTTAACAAACAAAACATAAAATACTGATAGACAGACGACTTTACGCCGATGCTCCAAACTCTGGTCTTGCAACAAATCGACAGCTAACGAAATGCCCCAATATTCCTTCCAAAGTCTCTGACCTGTCACCGAAAAAGGAATACTTCAAAGTAGGTAGCATTACATTTTGACGACCGACATGGTGTAATGGTTAAGAAGTTGGCTACTACACCAGAGGTCGCGGGTTCGATCCCCGCACAGTACAAACATTTGTGTGCATGAACATGTCTGTTTGTACTGGTCTGGGTGTCTCCTATGTATAATAAGTATGTATTTACAAAAGAAAATGTATTTAAGTATGTTTATCCGTTGTCTAGTATCCCATAACACAAGCTTTAATTAGCTTACTTTGGGGCTAGATGGCGCTGTGTGGAATAATGTCCAGGGATATTTATTTATTTATTTATTAAAAAAACCTTCTTCTAATGCTTTCAGAGGGTTCCTGCCAGCAGCGGTGAACTTCTTACGAATGGTGCCAGTATTAGGGACGCTTCTCAGCCTACCCGTCATCGGTGGTGTAAGTAATTTTACAAAAAAAAATGTATATAGTCTTCTTTGTCTCAAATTTGTTATAAGAAAGAAAGTGAAATATTTATTCAATTCAATTTTATTAATAAGATGACAAGACCAATGGGTTAGTAATACAGATGACTTAAAAACTAATGTTAGAACTTAATAGCTATTATTCAAAACAAATACGACCAATTCAAGGCGAGTCAGGAACAAAATAAACCTATTTAACCATCTGGTTGAAATGTCTCTGTATAGTCCATTTCTGTACATCAATAGTTATGTCAGGCTGCCAATAGATGGCGTCGTGCTAATTGGCAATTTTATTATCCTAGAAGGCGGTGTTACGATTTTTCTGTGTTATTATATAAATATCTAGGAACTTGTAATAAATGTCGCTTATCGAACCTAACTGGTATCTTATTTATTCGACCATTGACCATCTGAACTAGCGCTTTGCTGTGGGTTTGTTCAGTCTCAGCAGAGGTGTTATACCTATTTGTATATATTTTGCACGGATCACTCTGGCTTGCACACTTCGGTGTTAAAAAGGGGCGGGAGCCATGAATGAGAGCAACTACTAAATGGCAGTATTGCCAGTAAATATTGTAGGATTCCTACACAGGTGCTCTGAGGTCCTCAGCGACAACCTTCAGGATGCTGTTGTGGCTCCCCCGTACCCTCCTCATCAATGATGCGACTTTCTTGCGAATTTATAAAGTGCACAACAAAAAAATACAAACAAATATTCAACAATAAAACTTAAATCTAATCTAGACTTATATTAAAGAGTAAAGATTTGATTGTTTCTTTGTTTTTTTGTTCGTTTGTATTGAATAGGCTCCGAAACTACTGGACCGATTTTAAAAATTATTTCACCAATCTAGAGCCATATTATCAGGGAGTGACATAGGCTATATTATTTTTAATTTAGGCTTTTTTGACGGGATAGACAGTACGCGGGCGAAGCCGCTGACGGGCAGGTAGTAAGTAGTTAAGCCAGTGCTGGTCTTCTCATTGTTTTCTTATTACGCGAACACTGCACATCGAAATTAAACAACTTTACGGATTCTACTCGCGGAATTTATATTTACATTTTCTAACCCGACGTTTCGACTCATTTACAGCAGCCGTGATCACGGGATGATTCAACGTCGGGTTATAAAAATCTATATATAATATATAAACGAAAGTCGTGTTAGTTACACCACTTATAACTCAAGAACGAGTGGACCGATTTTTATGATTTTTTGTCTGCATCGGGAATAGGATAATGAGTACAGGAAATAGGCTAGTTTTTGTAATCATACTTAAATACATACATACGATCACGCCTTTTTCCCAACGGGGTAGGCAGAGACCACATCCTCCCACTTGCTACGGTCCTGACACACCTCTTGCGCTTCTTCCACTCTCATTGATCCGGATGGATGAAAGGCAATTAACGAAACAAATTTACAAGGCGAGGGTGGATGGAGCTGTTGAAGGGGAAGGCCTAGACGGACGTACTTATGACAAGTCCAAGACGTGCTCAGGGAAGGTCAGGAGTACCCATAATCGACGAGCATGTATGAAAGGATTAATGAGAGTGGAAGAAGCACAAGAGGTGTGTCAGGACCGTAGCAAGTGGAAAGATGTGGTCTCTGCCTACCCCGTTGGGAAAAAGGCGTGATGGTATGTATGTATGTATGTAAAAATAAAAATTCACTTAAACAAGGTACTTGTTTGAAGAAAAGTATAACACCTAAAAAAAAATTATCAGTAATTGATTTGTTAGTCTTCGATGTCCATCTTGCGTAGCGTAGACTGACACGATTCTGCGCTTACACGTTCAATGATCGTGATCACGCGATTGCGATCAAGATTTCAAAATTTTGTGATCTGAAGTCGCGATCTGTCAATCTACAGAGGTTTCCAAACTTTTTTTCGTATAGACCACTTTCAAGATTTAGCTGGTTCCGGTGGAGCCCCCGTAGCTACACAACTCTACCATATTTCCAAAACTCGATAAAAAATAAAGCCAACATAGACCCCCGTTCGAGTTTCCCTTGGACACCTTGAGGTTCACCTGGACCACTTTGGGAATCAATGATCTACACCTCCGTCAATCTGGATCGCGATCACTGATCACGATCAAAATTGACTGTGTAAGGGCTGCCAATGATGAACGGATGATCTTTGACGACCGACTTGGTGTAATGGTTAAGGTTAAGAAGAAAAGAAGTTGGCTACTACACCAGAGGTCGCGGGTTCGATCCCCGCACAGTACAAACATTTGTGTGCATGAACATGTCTGTTTGTACTGGTCTGGGTGTCTCCTATGTATAATAAGTATGTATTTACAAAAGAAAATGTATTTAAGTATGTTTATCCGTTGTCTAGTATCCCATAACACAAGCTTTAATTAGCTTACTTTGGGGCTAGATGGCGCTGTGTGGAATAATGTCCAGGGATATTTGTCCAGGGATATCTAAAATGTTTTTAATTTTGTTTCAGCTGGTGGACCGGATAGTGGGCGACAACGGACGCAACATGGTATGATAGTGCGTGCCACACAGACAGACAGTTTTATTGTTAGTAATAGTGCAGTGTGAATATGAACTGTGAAGGCGGGCGCGGCCGGGCGGGCTGACTTGGTGATTGTTTCGTGTGGTTGACCGCTAGGTGGCAGTTTTTGGGACATATTTATATGTATATTAAAAAAACACTTTTTCATATGAGCGATTCTGAACAGTCTGTATGTGCTATGACGTAACTACTGAACGGATTTGAATGAAGCTTTGTACACACTTACCTTGAAAGGTGTATTTAAATATGTGGTACTTTAAATTAATATAGAGGGTGACTTCAAGATCTAAGTACAAAGTTGCTAAAAGCTACTATTTTTTTAAATTCCTAATGTCCCACTGCTGCAAGGATGTATAATGACCTACTCTGACCATATATGACCGGTCATTTATTGTTCATCCAGTCAAAACTCAAGCATTACTTTCTCTTTGTTAATTTTAACTATAGCCACTAACTTAAATGTTAATGTCCACGTTAAAATTGATCAACAGTGGTAGTTTTTGGGAAATTCGATCAGATGCTAGATTAAATTTGTCTGTATTAGACAATAATTGACCGGTCTCAAATGTTTTATATAGCCCAAACTTGTAATTCGCTATTTGACTGTTTCTCGAAAAGTGGCTTGATGTTCGTTAAAGATGTTTCCCCCCACAAAAGATTTTTCCAAAACAAATTGTAGTTTGGGAGAGAATTACAGTTTTGTTGGCGCGGAATGAATTTCTCGCGAAAACGCTAGGTCACGTGACTTACGTTGCCACTGTTAAAAAACGTTCCTTTCCACGAGTACAAATTTATTACTTTCATTGAATTGAATTATAAATTAATAAAATGAGTTTTTAGATTTTATAATTTTCAATATTTAAACTTGTAAACAAAGAGAATGCAATAATAGATCTCGTAAACTAAACAAAGCCTTATCGAAGTCGCGACGTATGTCACAGTTGTGACGTCACGGCATGGCCGTCAGTGTTCCGTGTGTTGCCCGCGCATTTAAAAATGGAGATTTGTTTTATTTATATAAAATATAATAAACGTTTTTACTTCAAAATATGCCCATTATAGTATTGTTTGCCTATGAGTTACACTATGCAATACTTTTCATCTTCTTTTTTATTAACAGTCAAATAGCTAATTGTAATCGTTTCTAAAAATATCAATTCCCGGCTGCGTCCGCT
Organism: Udea olivalis; assembly: GCA_947369235.1. Lineage (NCBI taxonomy): Eukaryota > Metazoa > Arthropoda > Insecta > Lepidoptera > Crambidae > Udea > Udea olivalis. The sequence goes on along the minus strand of OX376368.1, from coordinate 8,714,071 downwards.
ATTCCGTTCGAATTAATGTATGCTATGGGTACGCTAGCTTACATCCGTGGCTTCGCTTACGTTTTAACCCTCTATCGGGCTATGTATATGCAGTATTCTTCCCTTAAAATTCTTCTAAAGGTGCTTCACTTGGAGCATTTTCATAGATAGATAGATAGATTATTTATTTCTTATTACAAAAATACATATTGAATGACATTTGTTCATGGTCAATTAAAGGATTTTTACAATCAGATCGTCAAAGATAATAAAATAGAATGAAATATAACAAAATATGGAAAAATAACACAATAATTCAAATTAACACTACAATACAAAAAGTCCCAAAAAAAATGTCAAGGCAATCACAAAGTAGAATATAAAATAAGATGTTGTCAATATCAAGTCAAAAGGATAATAAACAATGTCAAATAAAGTGACATGACGAACAGTCGCCTCGAACATTTCAGATTCGATTTGGAGCATTACTTCATTAGAACATTATCAGGCTTTTCTCTCACCAACGCGTGATGCTCGAATCTGTAACATTACAGTTTGCGCACTGTAATGCTTACTCCTCCCTCACTGATGCAATGCTAGACTCTGTAACGTTACAGGCGAATGCTGCAAGTGAGGTAGCCTTAATAATGTAAAATGAGTTGCCTTATAAAGGGTTAATTTGCACACTATTAGTTGAAATGGGGATCTATTTAGTCGAAAAGCGTATATTTTTAGGAGATGTTGTGATTTCGTCTCTGGTTTGGGCATGAATAAACATACTATACCGGGTAATTATTTATACCGGAAGAAAAAGCAATGGCAAACTCAGTAGGTGATGTAGGATCTATCAGGTAATGAACTAACTTCTGTTAAAGCATTTGCTTACAAAAAAACCCGAAAATCTGTCTGGTTTTTTATGGAACCTCAAATTATTAGATAGTTAATAAAATAAAATTTTCGCATTTTTCTAATCACCCGGTATAATGCCCTACTGTTGTGCAAAGGCCATGTTCAGGTTTTTAGCGTAAATAATCATGAAAATCTAAACTGCCCTTTATAATTTATACTGTCCAACTGCTAGACAAATGTGTGCGTGATTGATAGTATATTTTATATCGAGGGACTAAACGAAGCCATATTATACCAGAGAGTCAATGAAACCGAGGGTATATTAAGTTGGCGTTCAGTCTCGAGGTTCAAACTATACTTTTCACTTTGAGTGCGAGAAAAATAGTAAATTTAGTACAAAAACATTTAAAACCAAACAAATTTACACTTGACAAAAGTTCTGAAATTTTCGCGGTCAGTTTTTTCTTCTGAACTGAACCAGTCACAGATTAACAATTTAAAACACATGGCGCCACCTTCTTTGCGGACAAACCATGGAACTAAAACTCTCGACATTTTCGCAACGAAAATGGTTCACACTCCAAATAGTATATTTTTACTGGCTGTTTAAGTTTCTCTGGAAGGAAATTAAAAAGGTAATTACTTTTTTCGTAAGGCTATATTGGCGTACTTTTAGAGCATGAGAAGTGAAAAATAATGTTATTATGACTACATCCGGCGGACTGCTTGCATCGCTTGCCGAATATGGGTTGATAAACATTAAAATCAGTAACACACATAAACCTTTTTTGTGCCATTGTTTTCTTATATTCACGCCTACACTACCCACACTTTGAAATAAAACAACTATGGATATAACTCGCGGAATTTATATTTTTACACTGTCTTACACGATGTTTCTACTTCTTCACAGCAGTCGTAATAACGGGATGACTCAAATGTTATTTGTCAAGAAAGTAATTGTTTTCGCAGCAACCGTCGCTCAACTACCGTCATTTTCACTGTCATTCCCGGGAATGTTCCTATCACGTAGTAAGACCTAGCCGTATCTTGAAGTCTTGCAGTATTGTGCTGCCCTCTAGGCAATATGACCAAAATCTCACCAGTAGGACTATTCTGTACAATTCGAACCTAAAATCACTCAAGTGACGAAACAAACTTTTATTCATGTGCACACAATGACTATAAACTTAATGTCAAAATCGCATTGAACGTAGTTCATTTTATGAACACATTCGTCAGTAAGGCGCCTGTCGACATTCAGTTGTACAGAATAAGAATTTTGAATCTCACAGCAAATTCACTGGGCGATTTTCGAAGTGAGATTTTCAAAATAGCGCTACAGTGTACAAAAGTCGAATGCATTTTGTATGACAATACTTAACTTTGATTTCACGTACTTAGTAAGTTATCTCACTGTCTGACTATTAGGTATAGTTCGCTACAAACTAACAGATCGCTCCGAAGTTGCAGTGAATGACTTGACCATCGCGTTTTTCTAGCAAAAAAACGCCAATTTGTATGGCCCTGCCCCTGAGTCAGTGCCGTCTAGCTGCCTTAATGTTGCTCGAATTTGCCGCTAAATTTATTTATTTATCTATTTCAAAACCTTACAATATTCTTACAGGACTACCCAATACAATAGTGAAGCCAAACGAAAAAATAATTACATTGAAAAAATAATAATAATACTTAAATAACAAATCCTTAATTAAAATAAATAATAACAGTAATTCACAAATTTAATTTAGTTAATTAATTTTCATAACACAAAACAAAAAGAATCGCTTTTGTGTATTCAGTCAAGGAGCAGCGGAATATGTCATATGTTGACATATAACATATTCCACTGCGACTTTGTTGAGGCTTCGCAATGCTCTATCAATGGCGCCTGTTTAAAACATTAGTTCGCGAGCGTGGACAGGCGAATAGGGGGGGGGGGGGCAGTCGCCACATGGCGCTGACCTTCACCCTCTATAATAATTCCATATTCATTGACATTTACGTGCTCGCAAAACGCGATGTTCAAGGCATTCAGTTTTCTCACTGCAATTCGCACTCGGCACTCTGAAGTGGTTTCGCACATGCGCAAAACCTATTTTTCGTAGGAAAAATAGGAATGCGCGACTCGGGACAACTTCAGAGTGGACTAGAAGTCAGAAGCAAACTAATACCCAATTTGCCCATCATCATTCGCAGAGAAGACTTCCACTGCTGAACATAGATTTCCATACATTACTCTATTTGCTGTGAGAGGGATTGGTCCGACAGACTAACCTATACTTAGAAGTAGGTTTATCACATCGATTGCTGGGCGAATAACAACCTTAAGGAATGCGAGATACGAAATATACGAGAAAGCGCGGAAAGAAAATGGTTTGAGTGCGTAATACTCGTAGTGTACAAGGCCAAGTTTCTCAAGTTAGTATGATTATAATAAATCATTGTTTTACAGACAACTTGGACGCGAAATTAGACTTATTCCTTGAAAAGCGTGGTAGTTATAATTTTTTTTTTTATATATTGCCCGTCAAGATGACCTCACTCCACCTGATGGAAAGCGGTCGTGAGGTCCAGATATGAGGTTGACAAGCCCAGTCATTCAACGAATCACTGGGCTGGCCATCCTCACCTTGAAGGCCTGCAGAAATGCCTTTTCACGCCCCGCTTGAAGAACCCGGGACTATACGAGGAAGGAAACACATGTGCTGGAAGAGCGTTCCACGTCTAGATGGTACGACTAAGAAACGAGTCACCGAACCTTTTAGTTCGGGCCAACAAATGTTGAATTGTGTGTGGGTGACGCCGTAGTCCACGGCGTCACCCACACACAATCCATGGTCTCGAAGTAGGGATTAATATCCCTGTGTTACGAGGTACCACACTAGGAAATAAGCCAGGGGCGTCTCCCAGCACACCCAGACCTGAGGCAATTCAGAAAAGAGCGTTTCCTGACTTGACCCGACCGGGAATCGAACCCGGGACACTACGGAAATCGAGGCGAGAAACCGTGCTACAGCGCACTACGCCAATCGTGTCGTTAAAATTAAATGACATTCCTTCGAAAATTGCAACCGTGAGAAGCCGGAGCAGTTAGTCTATTTTACGAATGCCGTTTTACTATGCTTGGAGTAGTGACATGAACTGACATACCAGTATGACGTATGCTAGTGTGCGTACTCTCAGCAGTGTGTATGTACACGTCACTCACAACTACAAGCACAGTAAAAAGGACTTCGTGAGATTGAACTTCTATAGCTAGTATAAATTATGTTTTGAAATTAAAAGTGGATAGTGCCTAGGAATTAAAGTAATTATTTCATAATTATTTATTATCCTTAAGATATATTCATCACTCACCTAAATATCTATTTATAAACCAATTATAGCCACGGATGTAAGCTACTAACCATTCTAAATTTGATATAAATATGTTTTAGAATATAGCAAACTGATGATCCAGACAGATGTTAATTCAAATAGATCACACGAGTATTAAAAAGGAGTGCACTGCACCTCTTTAGCCGCTACCTATGGGTCATTCATTAATTACGCAAGGGTTTGGAAAAAGCTCTACACTCGCCTACTTCGGGTCAAACCCATTATTCAAGTCGATATTTTAAAGGTATTAGAAATCGCGGGTCAAGTGGTTTGGCGCAAATCATATTCCATTTGCGTCTGGAGGGTAAATAACGTATAATTACGTCAAACTGGGAGTTTTAGTATAACTGATCATTTTCTAACAAGATTTCATTATTTTGTAAAAAGAAATATAATCTACGTTTAAACAGTACTACCCTATGTAAGGGTGCGTACAATTTTCAAACTAGGAGAAGTTTATACAGGCATAGTAAAAGGAGAGAGAAGTAAGCCAACTCGGGCACTGAACGAGTGATAATAGCCTAAACAGGTAGGGCTGTCGCTTTTAGTTTAATCAACCGTCAAAAAACACTAGGCCTATTTGTGTGCAAAGCATTGGGATCTTACAAAGTTTCTTGATGTATTTTTTGTGTATAGACCAGGAGCTGACTACAAATTTTTATAATGTAATTTTATCAGTGATTTTAAGAATTACGGTCTAAATGGGATTAATTAAAAAGGAACTTCACGGATCACGTATTTATTCAAATAAAAAACAATCAACGAAATCTAGAGACGAACTAAAATAACATTAAATTAAGAATCTATAGTTTATCCATCTCCTGCGTCATGAAGAAATAACAATAGAAAAAAGACCTATTACGCAGCGACCAATTAAGCGGAGTGCGTTAGGTAGGTACTCACCGTTCTTGATCGGTAGGTAATCTGAAGAAAGACAATTCTGCATTTGATGAACTGTTGTTAGGGCATCCATTAACACTGCAATATACACATCCTGGTTGTAGCCGTTTTTGACCTTTAATATTGGACGTACGTATACGCAAACTAAAAAAATATTGTGACAGCAGAGCGGCGTTACATCAGAGCACGCGGCTTATGTGACCTACGCACGGCGCAACCACGACTGAGTTACTGCTCTTGACCCTATATTTTGTCACTGTGTGCGTGCGACGCGCGTAGGTACGTGCATTGTACGGGCGCGCTCGCATACAAACCTCGCTCGGAACGTATGTACGAAGACAACTTACTTCTCTCTCCTTTTACTACGACATAGGGGAGGGAGGCGGGGGAGGGTAAAAAATTGCCAAAATCATCCTTACGTAATAAATGAATAGCCCCTTACATGTAGTTCAGGCTCATCCTTTATCGCAAGATATTTCATAATCAAGCAGTATGCCTAGTGCGACTTGCACAAAGAGATTCGATGACTTCACCATCACGTTTTGCGAGCAGTTAAACGATAATTTGTATGGCATCCAGTCAGCGTCACCTAGCGGCAAAAACATTTTGTTGCCCGCGGCGATGGGCTGTGGTAATCGCTGACCCTCAGCCGGCTCTCATGCTTGATTGCCTTCGACGTAGTATAACAAAACACTTACTATGAATTTTCAAAAGTCAAAGTCAGTTTCTTTTGCTATTTCTATAAACATAATTATATGAATTAAATGTAAATATTATTTTCTTAAGACCGTACTGATTTTGTACATACATAGATATTATTGGTATATTTGTAATTATATTTAGTTAAATTTCTTCCACCTGTTGAAATATTTTTCCATTTTTATTATGTATGAGTAATGTACCTACCTATGTGTAATAAAATGGCCATTTTTGAATCTTAATTATGTTTTATTAAAATTGCGCTAGAACTTATTTAGTTTAATTTATAAAATGAATGATGCTAATTGCTATTGTGACAGCAGGGGCCTTAATTCAATCTTTTATAACTTGTCAAGTTCATTTCCTAAAGCTACCCGAAAGGCCGGTATTCACTTTGCTTAGTATTTAGGTGCTCAGTGTTAGTAGAAAACACGTGTGGACACCGATAGATTAGTGCAAGTGATTAGCAACCTGTGTAGTAAAGTGATTAGAAGCGTCTTCTATTTTCTTGCTAGTGGCTTCGTCCCGCGCGCCTCCCATTACCCTCACTCGCCGCGTGCCTGCCACTAAACACGTCTGGACAGCAGGTGTTACTGTTTAGTGTTTAGCGTTTTTCAAAACCCGCAAGAAATAGAGAAGTAGACGGAGGATTTACCTACCATAAAAATGTGTGCAGGAGTATGTAAAATATTAATGTCTTTTAAATTGTAAAGACCTTAGGTACAAAATTAAAGGTGTCCGAGATAAACTAGACACAGCAACTAAACACATCCACTGAACAGAATTGGACACTACTTGCACTACCCACCTGCACTAATCAATCGCTCCTACTAGTCCCCTGCACTCGCACTAAGCAAAGTGAATTCCGGCCTTAAGTTTAGGGAATGATGAAGTAGGGAATGAACTTTACAAGTTGTAAGGAATTATAATTAGGCCCCTTGAACAGCTGCCAGCTTCAGAGGGTCCGCGAGTGAGACGGCAAATGAAACTGCTGATGGTTTCAAAAGGGTCTTTATTCGGGTGTATATGCTAAGCAACAATACCTTTTTTTTTGACAAGGACGCCGCTGCTAGGCCTCGATGGCCTTAGCAGCTTCACCGGTCTGAAGTGAGCGCAAAAGGCTATCAACCTTAAAGCAATAAAACCAAAGTTAAAATGTCTTATGTCATTTTGGGAACACAATTATAGCGCGCTTTAATGGACAGGCTACGCCATCTCTTGATAACAAATCCAACTATGTGTATGACGCTGCACTGAAAGGTACAAGTTCTATTCTAACATTATAATATCATCGAAACTACAAACATTAAGAGCTCGTTCTAAATCGCTTTTCACTGAGTGATTTTCACCCTCGTCGAATAGAGAGAGACAAAACGAGCAAAACCTTCGCCTGACAGCTGTCAGGTGAATTTCATCGGGCTCCAGGCTCCGATAGAATTCGCAGTTGTCAGAACGACACCCTAACCCGTTCCGAAACAACTAGGAAACTGTCAGGTGTTAGCTCGGTCATCCTCGTTTTCACTCGGGGTCAATTCGGAACGGGTTCGAGTCATTTTCACTCCATAGAGTGTAATTTCCACTCGATTTGGAACGCAGCCTAAAATTACTTACGAGTATATACTAAATATCACGAACACCCCTGCTGTTATGATAACATCATTAATTTAGGGAGAATTATGGGATTGTAAAGGCCCCAGGTCGTGAATTTGACGGTGACCGGTTTACACCGGTAGAGTAGTATAATAGTAGCTAAGGCTCAGGCTGTAATCAGTTACAACCTTTTCAGAGAGGTTCCGTACCGTGACCTCTTTGCTGTCGCGGACCCTTTTAACAATAACAGGCATCCTATAGACCTATAAGTGAAATTGTAGAAAAAGATAGTCAGATTTGGATAATGTAACGATCGAATTAGGAAAAACTAAAAAATAAATAAATAAATAAATAAATATCCCTGGACATTATTCCACACAGCGCCATCTAGCCCCAAAGTAAGCTAATTAAAGCTTGTGTTAAGGGATACTAGACAACGGATAAACATACTTAAATACATTTTCTTTTGTAAATACATACTTATTATACATAGGAGACACCCAGACCAGTACAAACAGACATGTTCATGCACACAAATGTTTGTACTGTGCGGGGATCGAACCCGCGACCTCTGGTGTAGTAGCCAACTTCTTAACCATTACACCAAGTCGGTCGTCGAAAAAGAATGTAACTACAACACTCTAACATAATAATATGATTTTAAAAAGTCTTGCGTAATTGTAAAGCCCAAACTAGGTATGTTGTACTTTCGAAAATAATATATACTTATGTATGTCAAAGAGTTTCACTTCATTCAATGAACCGTTACCTTGGCGGAATTGTGAATTTCATACTTAGGTATAAATACCTTTTAATTTTAAAAACCCCCGACACAAAAAATAAACTCCAAAAACTAACAAATAATATTTTAAATTCACATGTATAAGGTAAGTTCAAATATTTTTATTTTCCAAGCGTCGCGTCGCGTCGGGGGACCGCTCAAGTTTATGAAGTATTTTTCCAACAACAGCTTCTTAATTATTACGAATTACATGTAGTGTACCTACAAGCGATCTTAAGTTTCATGCATAGTCTTCTTCGTAATGCCGCGTGCTGCGAGCTCGGTGTGCGGTATGCGGCGCGGGGGTGGGCGCTACCAAGTGCGGCGACCCGAACGGGCAGACACGTGAGGGCAGATTGCGTTGACGGTTGTGCCGATTTTGCGAATTTTTCGGAGTAAATTCTTTTCTTGCAATCTGCGACTACACCTGTTTTTCTGACTTAGCGGTCCCCCGACGCGACGCGACGCTTGGAAAATAAAAATATTTGAACTTACCTTATACATGTGAATTTAAAATATTATTTGTTAGTTTTTGGAGTTTATTTTTTGTGTCGGGGGTTTTTAAAATTTTTAATTTTACTTTTATTTTGTCATTTTTAAAGTAGGTAAAATATTAGGAAGGTATTTAAAGTCATTAAATAGTTGAGTTTGAAGTAACACAGTAGCAAATTTCAAATCATTAGGACATATGAAAGGTAGTCAGATCCCCTATCAAAGACCTGATGATCTTCAAACGGCTGATCAGGTCATGGTTACCTTACCATATACTTTCAATATCATTGAAGTAACACTGTACCAAATTTCGAATTGATCGGGCATAAGGAAGTTAGTCATATCCCCTCATCAACTAGAAAAGACCTGATGGTCTTCAAACGGCTGAACAGAATTTCATGAAACATGGCTAAGAACACTCGGGATAAAATTATCTATGATACAAAAAAAACTAAACTAAAATCGGATCATCCGCTTGGGAGCTACGATACCACAGACAGATACACAGATACACAGACACGTTAAACTTATAACACCCCTCTTTTTGCGTTGGGGGTTAAAAACGCATCCGAACATAATATACAGGCTGTCCCTGGAAGTTAAGATCAAATCGAAATAGCGCGTAGCTGGGGTCATTTCTGACCTTTTCAACCCTATCAATATTGGTCCGATTTCTAACCGTTAAAAAGTTATGATAAATTTTAGTTTTTTTCAGAAAATCGCCTATGTCCATACTAAAATAATTATTATGCCTTAGTAGATCTGCTCAGATTAACTAACTTTAGTGCAAAAGATGGGAAAAGGCGTGATTGTATGTATCCGTGGCCGAGTACGGTTACAGAGCTCGGCCTTAAAACCGGAGGTATCGGGTTCAAATGTAAGTGCGAGTTACAGTGAGCAAACGCGATGGTGAAATCATTCGCATGACTTCACCATCGCGTTTGCGAGAAAAAAAACGTGAATTTGTATGGTATCGAGTCAACGCCATCTAGCGGCCTTAATGTTGTCCGATTTTGCCGCCAGATGGCGCTGACTCAATTCTATACTTATTTACATTTCATCATCATCATCATCCGTGCGGTCTATCCCGGTTGTGTGGGGTCCCAGGGTCCGCTTTTCTTATTTTCTTGGCCCACTTCGCGCGGTCTCGTGCATCCTCAGTGGTGAGTCTGTTGGCAAGAATGTCACCCCTAACGACGTCGAGCCACCGCTTCTTGGGTCGACCTCTTCTACCGGTACCTGGCGGGGGCGGCATGGCCAGACCTTTGTTGCTCACGTGTTTTCGATATTTTCGGGATATAGCCCGGGTTGGTCATCCACCCGCATTTGGCATGCATGGTGATTAAGACAGACAAAACGAGCAAACCCTTCGCCTGACAGCTGTCAGGTGAATTTCATCGGGCTCCAGGCTCCGATAGAATTCGCAGTTGTCAGTGATGAACGTCACCCGAACCCGTTCCGAAACAACTAGGAAACTGTCAGGTGACATCTCAGTCATCCTCGTTTTCACTCGGGGTCAATTCGGAACGGGTTCGAGTGATTTTCACTCCTCAGAGTGTAATTTCCACTCGATTTGGAACGCAGTCTATTTACATTTACGTGCTCGTAAAACGCGATGGTGAAGTCATTCACTTCTCTCAATGCAACTCGCACTCCACACACCGGCAGTTTGTTTTTGAAATTTTCGAGATGTAGCCCGTGTTGGTCATCCACCCGCATTTGGTAAGCATGGTGATTAAGCCATACCCATACCCATCAATTGTAGCGAAGACTTGATTGCAATACTGGAGGCCTTTGCCCAGCAGTGTGACAGTAGATGCGCTAAGTATTGCCTTTTTAAATTAGCAACAAACAGAAGACATTTTTATCTGTTTTGGAGGTAGATAAAGCAACAATAAAAGAAAACAAAAAAAAACTGTTTTGTCTAACCACACATTGTAATGCAAATGATAACAAGGCAAGCACGCACACACGATCTCACACACTTACACACACACACACACGCACACAGTACTCACACACCCACGCTCGCACATTCAAGTGATCTATTTTCTTATTAATTTTTTATATTTAATGTGTAACTTTAGCCGTACGATTGAAAAGACTAGTTTGCCACAACACGGCATCCTAGGGTGGAAACTAGTGACCCATTGTATCATATTTTATGCAAAAATGCCATTAAAAATGTTATTTATTCATTTATTATTTAAACTATACACCCTCTTTTATCAGTACAGATATTTTTGGAAGTGTTCTTAGTACCTTATGTTATGCTATGCTATCGGTTTGCTTACGTTTGCCTGAATTCTAAATTGTTTGCCATTCATGAGAAATAACATTTTCATTTGCCATTACTAACATCATCATCATCATCCGTGCGGTCTATTCTGGTTGGGAACCCATACTAGTGTGTGAGGTCCCAGGGTCCGCCTTTCTTATTTTCTTGGCCCACTTCGCGCGGTCTTGTGCATCCTCAGTGGTGAGTTTGTTGGCACGCATGTCACCCTTAACGACGTCGAGCCACCGCTTCTTGGGTCGACCTCTTCTACCGGTACCTGGCGGGGGCGGCATGGCCAGACATTTGTTGCCCACATAGTTTGCCGATGTAACAATTTACAGCTATTTTTTTAGGAATAATATATGAGTGGTCATAAAAATAATCAAATAACATTATGTATTCTGCAATGGACAATATTTTTTGCTACACATTTCATTTTGAGAAGGGCCATTTACCATACTAATTGATGAAAAAATTATTCAAATGATATATATTCATGAGATTATTTTTTTCGAACCTGCGCCGCATCAAAACAACAAACAAACTCTCCCTTACACATAGGTACATTGAAAACAAGTTACACTGTACGTTAAATGCGTGACTTAGCTGTTTTGTTAAAACAAAATCAGCCTTGTACATGGGAGGAGGCTCGACAAAAATTACCCACTGTTAATCGGAGGAGCAAAATCGTTGCAAGTTTGTGACGTACCGATGTTAGTTTGAGGTGGTTATGTAAGTACATAAATATTAATTATACTGCCACCACCACCTCAAACTAAGGTAGGTAGGTAGGTTTTTAGCTTTTTGGTTATGGTTTATATGTGGGTCCTTATTGCTTATGGTGCAGGATGGTAAAGGGATTGATAATGACAAAAAAAAACTTATTACTGAAGTCGATTTTCTTTTCAGGATGACAAATTGGTATAAGGCAGGTGAAATCTGGCTACTCAAGACAAACATTCCTCCGATGCAATTATAAGATGATTAAAAGATTATTATTTATTCGCAAAACCTGTTTTTTTGCATCTTTTCGTTTCTTTAACAAATGGACATTTGACATCAAGAAAAAATCCTTTTTACTCAAATTGTTGATCGTTTTTAGCATTGAGTGAGAAAAGGTGTTAAAATGGGAAACCGCGTGGTGGACTGTTGCGTTGCAACTTGCACCCAAAGTGCGGGTGGGATCGTTGTGGTCTGATATACCAACGGCCCCCAAAATAGTGGTCCGTTCTATCTCTGTCACCCAACATGGTGCAGGCACAAAATATGAGTTTACAGGAGGACCACTCGCGCCTTTTTACTAAACTTGATGCCCAGGGTTACGTTGCTACTATTCGATCTGAATTTTTAAAATGAAGAAGGTTATCTAAAAGTTTCCGGAATGAATAATAAAAAAATACTATTAATGGTCAAAAATGAATTTATTGTTTCTCAAAAATTCTCCCTTTGCGTCAATGCACTTTTTCATACGATTGAACCAATTTTTCAAAACATTTGTGCCACTCCTCCGTGGTGACGTCAGATACGTGTTTTTCATACTCTTCGACAGCCTCTTCTGGTGATGAAAACCGTTGATCGCGTAGTTGGTTCTTGATTTTTGGGAACAGAAAAAAATCACACGGTGCTAGGTCAGGACTGTATGCTGGATGATTCATAAGTTGTACGTTTTTCGCCTTCAAAAACTCTTTTGTCTATCTGGCCGTGTGGGAACTTGCATTGCCGTGGTGCAAGATGATACGGCGTTTACCGTTATTTTCACGGAGTTTGCCAATAATTTCCGGTAAACAAATGGTCGTGTACCAGTCACTATTCACGGTACGACGATTTTCTAAAGCAACACTAGCCACGTGTCCAGTTTTATTAAAAAAAGAAGCATCATCCGCTTCGAGGCACTTTTCACGCGCGCCACTTTTGTTGGTTTCGGCTCATCTCTATAGACCCATACGCTCGATTGCTGCTTCGTTTTGGGATCATAGCTGTAAATCCATGTTTCGTCACCTGTTACTATGTCCCACACCAAATTTGGAGCCCCTTCGTTGTATCTGGCAAGCAAAGCATGGCACCGAGTGATGCGGTTCGTTTTTTGAGCATCGGTCAAATTGTGTGGGATCCATCGAGAACACAGCTTTCTCACACCCAAATGTTCGTGTAGGATTGACTGTATTTGACTCATGCCTACGTCCAAAGATGTCCGGATCTCATGGTAGGTCACATGTCTGTCTGTTTCAATCATACGGCGCACAGGATCGATGTTCTTGTTATTCACAGCGGTGCACAGGCGATCCTCACGAATTTCATCATGGAGATTGACACGACCGCGTTTGAATTCTGCAAACCAGCTATAAATGGTCGTCTTGCATGGTGCTTCTTCGCCAAAAGCAGATTGAAGCCGAACGAGTCTCTACTGAGCTGTCAAATTACACTTAAAATCGTAAAAAATCATGCAACGAATAATTTCCCGAGTTAAATCCATTTTTTTGTAATCACGCAATTTTTAAAATGACGCCACAATGTGAAAACAATTGACAATCAGATGAAACAAATTGTATTCCACGGCTAAAGAGTTCCATTTTTAAATGTAGTAATACATTTTTAAATATTGTTTATGTAAGTGGCCAATTCCGGAAACTTTTAGTGTGACAAAATTCATCGTGTGAATTTTTTTTCCAAGTTCGACAAAAACACTCGCGACAGTGCAACTCGCCGCGAGACCGATTCTCACCGGGATCGCCTATAAACTCACTTTGTCTGTGTGCGGTATCAAAATGGCGGTTTGTTCTAGCGGTCCGGGCCGCCGCGCCGCCTGTGGTTCCGAGTTCAATTTGTGGCGCCCAACGCGTTGAGTTGACGTCTTTAATCTGTGGTTACTAATAGTTTAGTTTTCTATGGCTTAGATATTCGACGCAGCGAATTGTTTCCTCTTTAAGTGGTTATGTGTTTTATTGATGGTGGATCTATAAAGTTTTATTCCTGAGGGCTCTGATATTTTTATCTTTGGCATTGTACGAGGCAGTGGATTGTTTTATGTCTGGCGCTTAAGTTATTAAGTTTAGCTAAACTTTTCATAATACTATGGAGACAGGGCTTTTATTTTATTTTTTATTATTTAATAGTACACAACCTAATGGGGAGATCTATTCTAGGTACAAGTTTATTTAAGATATTTTATTCCGATTGTTTTTTTCTAAAAAAAATCTGGCACCCAACGTGGTGCAGTTTAACTTTCATGGCGCCCAACGTGGTGTAATGTCTTTCTTCGATAGTCAATGTGGTTGAGTTTTTCATTTACAGAACCCATCATGGTAGGATGTTCGTTATTTGGCACCTGACAACAAGCTCTAACTGGCCTGTTGGTGCAATAATAGCGATCATGCATTTAGCGTGATGAGTTACCTAATGGTTGTGTATTCATCCCGACCAATTTAATTAAATTCAAATCATGAAGTGTTTTATCTGAGACTGCGCGTGCATGTAGTACTATATCTTGACAATTTACGTGAAAGACAGTTTCCTTTCTGTTCCTTCGTGCTTAAAAAGGCACGCTAAACAGTTGATTCTGTCTTACGAGTACGTCGCTAGTATTTGAGTCTAGTCGGAACCTAACCTTCATCTGCCAAGGACACCTGGCTGTCTCCTATGGGATACACCTCTGGGCACTGAATCCGCGCGTTAGACTGTAGCTCTAACAGAGGCGTTCACATCAACCTTCACATAGGGGCACCTTATGCTGCTGAAGTAAGCCCCATTATGCAATGGTTTTGCAAAGATTGGTTGATTGAAGTGAACGCGTCTACCTGAAGAATGTATAGGCCTGTGTTTATTAGTTGTGGTTTTACAACAAATCCAAGAAGTGCTCGGAAAAGGTCAGGTCAGGAGTACCCATAATGGACGAGCATGTATGAAAGGATTAATGAGAGTGGAAGAAGCGCAGGAGGTGTGTCAGGACCGTAGCAAGTGGAAAGATGTGGTCTCTGCCTACCCCTTTGGGAAAAAGGCGTGATGGTAGGTATGTATGTATGTATTACAATACAAGTTTAGTTGAATTATATATTGTTGTTTCAGATTGTTCTATCCAAAGCATTCGACGCGGTATTATCTTTACGGCAATTTATGACGTATTAAGCAAAATGGCAACTTTAGAAATTTTGATGCTACTTATGAAACCTCCGTGGCCGAGTGGTTTCAGGGATCGGCCCGGAGGTCACGGGTTCATTTCCTGGTCGGGGAAAGTGTGTTTTGAAAGAATGAAAGAAAATATTTATTAATTTAATTTTGAGATTTTTCGGAACATACCTAACCCATATTTGTGATCACCAACCCGCATTTGGCAAGCGTGGTGATTAAGCCAATACCCATCCATTGTAGCGATGACTTGATTTCAATGATGGAGGCCTTTGCCCAAAAATGGGAATTATGCTAATTACTTTTTACTTTACTACATAAAACAAAATATTATTACAGTTTTAACATTGCTGTTACTTAATTGCATGAATAAAAGGTGGCAACGTTTTGGCATCAAGCGAGTTCATTCATTCAATAAAATGCAGTACATTGCCAAGAATTGCTCTAATGGGCTTACCAGTGACATAAAAGATGGATACATCGCCCAAGCTGTCAGAACTCATATTTCAACCCGTCCGTTTGTGTAGGTACGGCTTTATTAACAAACTGTTATGCATTGATCGCCTTAAAATTAGATTGGCTGTTAGCCTAAACCCATGTTTAATAGTACAGGTGTAAGCATGTTATAAATGGGACTTAAGCCGATAAAAAATCGTATTCTAGGTGCAGCATCGTTCACAAGCATTACTTAATATTCAGTATAGGTGTTTTTTTAACAACTTATGGAAAAATGGAGAGCGTCGTGGCCAAGTGGTTAAGCACTCCTACTCGGATCACGGATCGTGTGGTCCCGAGTTCATATCTGATCAGCTCAGAACTAAAATCTCTGTGTTCATTGTTAAATTTCCGACTAACTCTCCGGTGATGGAAAACATCGATAAAAAACCAAATCAACACTGATAGCGGCGGAAGGTTCACCACCTACCACGTTGGGCTCTAATACCATTGGTGGAAAGTGGGCTTCTGAGTGATCCGATCACCATGAGGGCGACAGTCACTTATTGTCTCTGATTACCCCGTTTGGGATAAATTCGTGATGGTATGTTATAGAAAATGTACACGGTATATGCAACTTATAATTGCCATAGAACTTAAAAAGTTCAATGAGCATATTCATTGATCATCTGTAATCAGAGCTGTGGACAACATTTTTTCATATACAAGATCGGTGTTAATGTTGTTCACTCTCTCCTTTACCATCCCCTCTTTGTTATTTCTCACACGGAAAAGAAGGCTTCTGATGAACTTACTTAGTTCTCTTCCACAGATTCCCAGTGTCCTCTGAAAACTGCCACCTTAATCAGTAGATACTTAAGTTTACCATGGTTTTGAACCAATGACAGCCGCTAGCGTCGCGTAAACGGTTACATTACAGCGCCCCTAGTGATTAAAAATGGAAACAAAAATGGTATACAAAGGACAGTGCCCAAGTTGGCCTATGAACCAGCAAACATTTGAAATTTGTCATATTTATGGCCATGATTTAAGACATAATTATCACTTATTAGATTGTCACGGACACTGATTTTTGATATTAAAAATTAAAAATACTGTAAACTATTTATCGTACGGAAATATTTTTTTAATACCATTTATACTACGTTCGTCTGTGCCCTCTGTTGTTTAGCCATCGCAACAATATTTTAATTTACTTTGTATTGACAAAAGAAACCTTGTATGTGCAACAAAATGTAGTTGTGAACTTACTGAAGGCTCTTAAAAATGAGTAATAATACATTACTGTCAATGCAATAGATGTTTAATCAACTTTTTTATTTAAATCAGATTATACATTGGCTTGAATCAGCTTTGTACATACGAAGCCAAAAACAAAAGAAGTTAATGACGTTTGGTTGACTTGACACTTCAACGCAAAAAAAAAATACCGGCCGGCATCTGTCTTGTATTTTTCGCTTTCAATTTGCAATGCTGTGTTATTGTTTTTATATTAATAATTTTATTCTTACGACTCGGCTTAAAAAACGGACGGTGATGGCTCTCTGTACAGAGAGAGGATTTAACCGTTTAAAGACTTTGGATCCTGCACATAGCTAACTCAGCGATAATTACGAATTTACGATCATCGCAATGGAATCAACATTTTGTGTGAATTGTGGCTCAGCTAGTGGTTCCATGGTACCGGCAGAAGTGGCAGATCAACAAAATATGTGCTTGAAGAACATTAGTCCCACACACGTGAATAAAACTTCGCATTATATTATTAAATATAACCTCAAAATTTTTAAGTTTTTTGATATTTAACGGGTTCTCAGAAGTGTCCGTCCATAAGCTACGTTTTGACACTAAAGTGTATGTATTTATGAACCCTAAGAGGTATTTTTCATCACTGTTGGTTCTTAGGCGGCAATGTATGGGCGAATGTACACTATCATTTCTGATGTCAACTATCGTACTTTACGTGACAGAAGCTCATGGTAGACATACCTACTGATCGTCCTTGCTAGTAGACGTCACCAGCTTCGTTGTCGCCGGCGTTTGCTATTCAAAAGCATGAAAATCTTTTCCGCTGCGATTTTAACTGACCTACCCACCCACTCGGATACTCCAGAGATTAGTTCTTCTAGGGAATCAAATCTACTCATTTGTTCACATAGTAAATCATCCAGTCGAGCTTCTAACGTATCTCTCCATCCTTAAACGTCAACGTATTGTCTTTGTTTTTTAGTTATGTGAAACGAGTCAGTGAAATAATCATATTCTAAATCGGGACAGTATTTTTTAATATTATTAATCTTTGCGGTTGACTTTGCTGGATATGTAAGGCACTATTGAGGAAAGATGACATGGAAAAGCAATCAGCATCCTTAAATAGAGAAAACCAAACCTTCCAACCCAGCTTTAAAAGTAACATTTCCAACTCCCCTCCAAAACAAAAGCATAAATTATACTTTTTAGAGACACTAAACGTCCAATCAGTGGAACGAAACGAATTTGACGTCTAAACATCGATAAAATGTAGATGGCACCTCAGTCCCTAGCCGCTCCTCAGTGTGCGCTCGGGCCCGGGCATGGTTAGCTGTGTCCGCTGCATATCGACCGGGCCTCACCTATCCAAAGCTTAAAAAACACGCGCGTTCCAAATACAACCTTATTTAACATCGATCATGAATAAAAAACTTAAAACAACAACAAAATGTCTCCATAAACGCGTAAAAAAGTGGTAAAAATTCACAAATCTAGCGTAATCTTTGCAAGGATCTGTGGACGGAGAGGTGCGCGAAAAGGATAGGCTGGATGTAGATAAAATTTAATTATGACCATCCTTGGTGTGTGAGTGTGGTTTTGCAAAAAAAAGTGTTTTCCTTTTTTTATTGGCATCGCTTTTTGGGGAGGGAATAATGAAATTGAGCTCCTGTATTTTCTGATACAAGTACGTACTATTTTAGCTGTCAGTAATATCTGTTTTTATCAGTGTGCATTTTTGTCTGTCTGCATAATGTCTTGACTTGTACTTTAATTAATTCCTGACTGATTTTCCTGCGTTGTTATTTGTTAACAACGCAGGAAAATTTTGCGTTTTGTTATTATTCTGCCTACGCAACCAGTATTTTTTATTTTTTTTAATGCATAATTAAGTAATGAATATGCTTTTGTATAGAAAATTTATTTGTAAAGAGTGCTTTCATCTCTTAACTGTTTTTTTTTATGTTGGCAATAAAGTGACTGTTATGATTCCACATGGGTTAATTGCATGTTCATAAAATAACGTACTAACAATCTGTAATGTAAAATGTTGCTCGTTAGCAGCATGATATGCTAATATGTTGTTTAACAAACACTTTTGACTAGCTAATTTGTGTTTGTTTTTAAAAATGCATTTCTTGTTGCTTTCCTTATGTATTGCTTGTGCTTGTTTGGTAATAAAAAAATTGATGCGTTTTATTTTTTATTAACAGAATTATCATTAGACCTCATTGACGTTGAATATTGGCTCTATTATTATTGACGACATGATTGGCGTAGTGTGCTGTAGCACGGTCTCTCGCCTTGGCTTGCGTAGTGTCCCAGGTTCGATTCCCAGTCGGGTCAATTCAGGAAACGGTTTTTCTAAATTGGCTCGGTCTGGGTGTGCTGGGTGACGCCCCTGCCTTATTTCTCTGTCCTCACTTACACAAGGATATTGATCCTTTCTTCGAGACCGGTGCATAATTATTTATTTATTATTAGGCTAAACTTGTTCGGGGACTGTTTACACGGAGGGTGACAAGTCACTATTTCAAACCAAAAAACCATTACATCATCAGCATAAGGTGCCTCCTTGTAAAGGTTGACGTGTGTACCATATTTTAACTATTTTTTTTTGTTATTTGGTAAGAATTATATCAGCTAAACAGTATTGGGTAAAGTTCATGAACTTGTAACAAAGTAAAAATTTAGTACTTATTATAGCTACTAACAAATGGTAAAATCTAGGAAAACTAGAACATTGGAAACTAGATGTTGCCTGCTGCGACTTTGTCTGTAGACTTTTAAAACTACTCATCATGTATATGAAGTAAAGTACTCTATATTTTAAACTGAGTTTTATAGTATTTAAGTTTGTAAAGTTCCAATAAACCCATTCAGTAGTTTTCACGTGATGCTGGAACATTAGCAGATCGACACAAAATTACAGGCAGACACAAAAATGTTTTTACGTATGCAGTCGGTCATATCAACAGCTTCATCGCTTTTCCAAAAAAAATGTGTAAAGTGGAGTTTACATCGGTTACTGTATCAATATTGTGTTTAAATAGTTATACATTTATAATAACATAAACTCAAACTCTAATAGACTGTATCAGTACTTTCAAACATACATACAATCACGACTATATCCCAAGGCAAAGGCAAGCGACTGTTGCCGTATGGTGAACGGAACACTGACTCCGAACCCCTCTTTTCACCAATGGTATTAGAACCCAAAGTGGTAGGTGGTGAGCCTTCCGCCGTCATTCGAGTTGATTTGGTTTTTTGTCGATATTATACATCACTGGAGTTGGAAATAATGAAATACAAAGATAGCTCTGGCGTCCGTCAAAATAAGGCCTAAATTCAAAATAAAACAGCCCAAGTCACTCCCTGATAATATAGCTTTATATTGGTGAAAGAATGATTAAAATCGGTCCAATAGTTTCGGCACAGATTACTTAATAGTTACTAACGTAACAAATAAATCACATCAATAGAAAAGTTACAATTATTTTAATCCTAAATGCGGCTGTCACGTGTCAGGCATATATTGCCAGGGCTACCTCTTTCGATATAGATGTCAGTAGTCAGTACCAACAGTACGTCATTGCAGCAGTTGAACGGCAAGATTCGCATTCAATACAAATGCTCTACGCGGCTGTTGACAATCAACTGCCAAATGGGAATTCTAGTTCCCGGCAGCTGTAGGTAATTATCACGCGGAAGTTCGTGAAGTGACAGGGGCCTGGTTTCGGAGCCTATTCAATACAAACAAACGAATATTATCAGATATTGAAATTATGTTACCGACAAACAGTAGACGTTCCACAGACATACGTACTATGCGTGTCAAAAAGGAGTGCGGTGTTCCTTTTTTGACGCCTGCGTTATTACTAAAACGACGTAACAAAAAGTGGGACACTTGGTTTTCAAACTAATGGAGTGCCTACTCAAAATGAAATTTGTGTTTATTTTAGGAATGTCAAAAAATGGCGCCCAAATGGTGTATTCAACACCATTTGGGCGCCATTTTTTGACATTGGTGGACACTATTCAAAACCATTTGAGCGCCAAAAGGAAAAAAATACTGCTCTTAAACTTATGAAGTTATAGAGCTCTAACAATACTTCGGTGAGTGAATATTTTAGTAACAGGTTCCACCCAGAATAGTCGATTTAGATTATTATTTATTACATTTCCCGCTTTTTGAAAACTAGAAACAACGTGACACTTGCGGGCTTGCTTTTCCTTCGAAACTTTTTGATAATTAATAACTTTAAGGCGTCCTGTCCGATTCGAACTCCGTGCTGCCCTATGGGGCTTCGGTAGATCGGCACGTGTTCCTTGAGTGTGTTTTGAGCAGAGACCATTATTATATATATACAGCGTTAGCCTTAGAATAATGAAATAACGTTTAGAAAGCGATTATAAATACCTTATAGTAGGTATAGAACATGTTAAATTACGAAAATTGTGAATACATGTGTAACGAACTGGGTCTTAAACAACATCATCGAGTTCTAATAATTATTCAATATTATGGTAAAATGCATACGCTTCCAAACACGACCTTATACGTGGGTATAAAACGCTCGTCTGAAACCGCCCTTACGGACAACCGCACCTCAATAACATTGCATTGGAAGTATTGTGTTGTTTGGTCTGCTGATAGCCTCAATCCTTCTTGCTGACTAGCCGGAAGCTACCTTTAGCCTAAACGGGTAGGCCACGCGTGGGTAAATACCTCAAGTATCTACCTCAAGAGTTGTACATGTTCATAGGCTGGCAACCGCTTACCATTGCAGCCCAATTGTTTGCTTGCCTCCGACGTTTTTTAGAAAAAAGCCGTAGTTATGGCTTTTTAAGGTTCCGTACCTCGAAAGGAAAAAACGGAACCCTTATAGGATCACTTTGTTGTCCGTCCGTCCGTCTTTCTGTCTGTCAAGACCCCTTTTCTCAGGAAGGCGTGGAGGTATCAAGCTGGAATTTATATCAAATACTCAGGTCTACTGTCTTTTGGAGCTGTGAAAAAATAAAACTTTTAAGCCAACGCAATCAAAAGATACAGCCGTTAATGCGCAAATTTCCGCAAATTTTCGACACTCTCAAGGGAATCAAAACCTACAGGGTACTTCCCGTGAACTCAGAATCTTGAAATTTAGTACGAAGCAACGTCTTATAGCACAGATAAAGGAAAAATTGCGAAAACCTTAAATTTTTAGTTACATCAGATAATAAAAATATTTTTAATAAATAAACCTACAGGTTTGTACGGAACCCTCGGTGCGCGAGTCCGACTCGCACTTGGCCGGTTTTTTTTATGTTTAATTTTAGTTCCTTTTTAGTTAAATTTTAAAAGGACACGATTGGCCTAGGGTGCTGTCTGCTGTAGCACGGGTTTTCGCCCTGACTTGCGTGTAGTTCCGGGTTCGATACCCGGCCAATTTAGGAAATGAATTTTTATAAATTAGCTCGGGACTGATGTGCTGGGTGACGCTCCTGGTTATTCATCCTTACTGCGAGACCATGACAATTGGTGTGTTGCATTGCATGGCGCATATTTATATTGATTATTATTTACCAAGTGTACTCATAAGCAATGTTTCAAAGACTGCATCACCGGTCTGTGCATCTGACTGTTATTTTGCCTTGTTGTTTTTGTTTATTCTATTTATTTCTCAATAAATAAATAAATATCTGGGACAATTCACACCAAGATCATCTGACCCCAAACTAAGCAGAGCTTGTATTATGGGAGTCAGAGACTGATAAATATACTTAAATATTTCTAAATACATACTTAAATAGATAATAACACCCAGACACACAACAAATACAAATGTTCGTCATACAAATATTTGTCATGGGTGGGGATCGAACCCACGACCTCCGGCGCTAAAGGCAGGATCGCTGCCATTGCGCTAACAGGCCAGTCAAAGTCAATCGCAAGATGCTGATGGTGCATGGACTCCAGGAGGCTGAAAATGAAGATACCATTGGAGTGGTGATTTCAGCAGTAGCCAAATATCTTAAGGTGCCGCTTTCAAGAAACTCCATAAGTAACTGCTATCGCTTTGGCACAGTACAACCAGATAAACCTCGACCTATCATTGTGCAGTTCTACCAAATTGAAATTCGAGCAGAAATTTGGTATGGGAAGTCTGCCTTCAAAGGCTCCGGGATCTGTGTCTCGGAGTACCTGACCAAACAGCAGCATAACATCTTCAAGGAGGCCCGAAACCGTCTTGGCATCTATAATTGTTGGACGAAGAATAGCGAAACTATTGCCATTGCGAAAGACGGTAGAAAATATGGCGTTGCAACACTGGCCGATCTCGACGCCATCTGTGCGTAATTTTTTTTATAATATATTTGCTCGTAGAGGGTCTCTTATTTCACCAATTTCATTATCGTTAATGTAATGTAAAACGCACGAGTTTTTTTGTAAATTTCAAGCGCACTGTTTATCAAAAGATGCTCTATCTAAAACGAACGGTACTTTTTTAAATCTTAGCAAAGAGTTTTTTATGTCAGAAAGGAGGTCAACATTAAATGAATAAAATTAACTTTGGGGGATAAAATATAGTAAATAAACATTCAATTCTTTAGTTTAATTAATTTTGACCATAAATTACAACCATTTATCTGTAACAAAACGTTACTTTATTAATAATACTGGCTGTTTTTTATGCCTTTGCCTTAAAAAAAGTGCTGATGCGCGCGCATCGATTTGTGAACAAGTAAATTTTTTTATGATTACTTTACCAATTGATTAGAGATTTATTCGTTTAAGAAAGCCCGAGTTTTATTTATTCTCTCGCAAATATGTTATAAAACGTCGTATGACATACGTGCGCTTTGATAATTACAGCCTCTGCTTTCTTGTAGCCCTCGCGTGCGGCTCGGGCTAGCAATGTCGCCTCGGCTGTAATTTTCAACTTACCGCACTTATATCATCATGTACCTACTAATAAATGACGTAATGTAATACTAGTGCTGCGAAATTCGCCTTCGATGCGTTTTTTTTATCTGATGTTCTTCCAGTGTAGCATTGAACAGTTGAAACTTTAGGGCTAGCACGAACCTAAGCAGCAACGTAATCGGAAAGTTGACGTTATAATAACCAACCAAATTAAGTGGACAAGTTAAATAGTCATCTTAATTTATTTGACATGTCAACATAATTTATCAGTTTTACGAAAGCGATACGATAACATAGCTGTCAAATGGTTCGTGCTTGCCCCTCTGTATTTGTCGATTAATTTTGGATTATCAAGTTGATTAGACATTTTCTTTTTTAATAATATTGTGGTTCTTCCCCCATTTTGATCCATGCCCTCTAGCCTGTCTAAACTCTCGATACATCAAGTAATTTGGACTACTTGTAATTTATTTGGACATTTCAAAATTCATTCACATATTTTTTCAGTAAGTACTTAGTCCATTTTTTCTTTCTTCTTTTATTATTCGTAGGTAGACTGTACTAGTAATGTCTTAACTTCAAGTTTGTTTTAGTACATTTAAGTTAGTTTTTGTACTCGATTAGTGAATAAATAAATGTTTAATTCTTTTTAATTATAATTGTTTTGTTGGTTTTCTAAAAAAAAATTTTACAATGAAAGCCATTTATTAATCCTAAAAAAGAAATGTATCACATTTTTATAATCCTCTGTTTTAAAAGTCTAAATATCATAAAAATTAGACTTGTAGTAGTACTATTCATGATTGTATGTAAGTTATCAGAACTAAATAAAATAAATGATTATTAAGTATATTGTGTATATTTTTATGGACAAACACTTTCGGACGTGAAAAGAATGTAATTTTTGTGTGATTGCTCGTATTTTTAAAGCATCAAGGATTTCTAAATCTTCTTACACCAAGTTCTTAAACTAACAAAATCAAAATATCCATTTGTGAAGTAGTAACGGAAAGCAAAAAAAACATAGGTACATACATACTATCACGACTGCCTATATCCCAAACCAAGCTTACCTTTGCCGTCATGGTGAACGGAACACTTAAAAATTTTAACAAAAAAAAAACCAACTTCAAAAAAAACCATTCCAAAACAAAGCACTAAAAAGTAAAGAAATAATTGCGTATTCTTCTAAAACTTATACGATAATATGATGTAGGTACAATTATTGTTATTTTTGTAGTCGGTGTCAGCTAAGGAAACACTACAATATACCTAGCAATATACCTATTTCTTACATATCACGTTTACGTATATGTATGTAGGTAGTTACAAACCTACATTGGCTGATAACGACTGCAACAATAACAATAATTGTACCTACATCATATTATCGTATAAGTTTTAGAAGAATACGCAATTATTTCTTTACTTTTTAGTGCTTTGTTTTGGAATAGTTTTTTTTTAAGTTGGTTTTTTATTTGTTAAAATTTTTGTTTATTTCTTGATTTTCAGTGAATAGTTCTTATTTATTTAATACATCGAAAAAGTATTGTCCAATTGCTACTAAGAATTGAAGAGTTCCGTTACTTTGTCATGGATCCCATAATCAGAACCCAACCACTTATCAAACTACCCTTGAAGTATTTCCTTTCCAATAAAAAAAGAAGAATCGAAATCGTTGGCGTGATAATGAGTTATTCGTCCATTTGTCGCGCATATTATGGTTTAACTAGATTTAAGACTTATATGGATTTCCCATGGATGCCACAGTCAGAACTGGACCAAATTAAAATGGGACCGCACGGGCAGCATCAGCTTTCAAATAAAAAAAGAATTATCAAAATCGGTTGGCGTAATATTGAGTTACCCGTCCATTTGTCGCGCATTTTGTCTATCTAGATTTAAGACTTATATGGATTTCCCATGGATGCCACTGTCAGAACTGGACCAAATTAAAATGGGACCACACGGGCACCATGAGCTTTCAAATAATTAAAGAATTATCAAAATCGGTTGGCGTAATATTGAGTTATTCGTCCATTTGTCGTCCATTTGTCGCGCATTTTGTCTATCTAGATTTAAGACTTATATGGTTTTCTCATAGATGCCACTGTCAGAACTAGACTAAATTAAAATGGGATCATTCGGGAAGCACCAGCTTTCAAATAAAAAAATAATGATCAAAATCGGTTCACCCAGTCGAAAGTTATGAGGTAACAATCATAAAAAAAAACATACAGTCGAATTGAGAACCTCCTCCTTTTTTTGAAGTCGGTTGAAAAGTAAATTTAACCATTGGTATTAGAACCCAACGTGACAGGTGGTGCGTCTTTTGCCGTTATAGGGTTGCTTGGTTAGGGTGTCGCAAAGGGGGTGCAGGGACTCAGAAAAATTTACTCAGCCGTGAAAAGACATCAATTCGGTTAGGTTAGAACTGCGACCAAAAAACGCACGAGCCAAGCGAGCGAAGCGAGCGTGCCGCATCAGTGGCCGGCGAGTGCCAGAAAAGGAGATTTAAAAAAAGTCACTAGTGCACCCCGGACCGGTTGCTTCGGTGGTTTTTGAGTGCTTTCCACCACCGGAAAGTCACTCTCACTCGAAAAAAATAAAGAAGTATTGCACAGGTTATACTTACAATGAAAATGAATTACCTACAAAAGTAATAAAACAGGTTGATATGCACGATCAACTTTCATAACATCACGACGCAGGCGTTGATAGGTACTAACGCCGGTGGAGTATAGTATGATAAAACCCCAGGACCTGGACCTCTGTCAATCTACGTTTTTTGTAAAAATAAGTTACCTAACCTTACTTGTTTCCGTAAATCCCCAAAGACGGATAAACATAACGTCATAACTCTATCCCAAAATGTCGCTGGGGAGCCCGACACAGTTTCGCAAAGGGAACTACTTACAGCTGACATGGATGGAAAGTATGTACATAGAATAATTACGCATAAAAGGCGAGTCAGGGCACCCGTTTTGATGCCACAAATATCTAGATGTCACGGCTAAATCTGAACTTACCGATGGCAATTTCTCGATGTAAGAGCTTCTTCAAAATATTTAAGGCCTATTCAAACCTGTGCGATATTCACTGCCGCGGTGAGTAGAGGTACATACCGCGCGGATTTCGCCAGTGTTCACCAGTTGACGTGGCTTAACTGGTAAGTCAATTAAGGCCAATAAAAGCAAAACTTCTTCATCGCTATCCAATCCATAACTAAAACCAGATGCTCTACAACGTGACTGACGTGTATATTCTTTGGCAACAAATGATTTACTGGCGAAATCTTACCTTCCTGAGGGAAACGCTAATACCGCGCGGTATTCTACCCACAAGGATAGCGAATTCGGCTATGGTGTGAACAGTATCTAATATTACCGCATACCCACCGGGTTTTCTCTGCCGCAGATGGTAGCGCCAATACCGCTTAGGTCTGAACAGGCCTTAATTTGTTCAGTGAATGGTTGTAACAACCAGAGAAGCACAAATAGTATTCTACATGTTATATACTAAAAATTGTGTTTACATAAACAATTTTATTACAGTTTTATTTACATTGCTATACATTAGATGCGCTAAATTGGAATCCCAGAAAACTATTCTTGGGTCAATCGTCGCCGTTAACTCATGGGTTGATGGAGGAAATAGCGTGATCTATTAAGATTCATGTCTGTTGGAACAACGAAAGCGACATAGGGGACAGAATGTCAAGAAATCCCAAAGGGCGAAGTTTGAAGTGCAAGACAAAGTTGAACGAGCGATAGTTGCTAACATTTGATAGGATGTCGTCTCTGAGGTGTCTTTATATATACGTAGCAGAGGACTTTACACCAGATCAAGCTACTATGTGTTTAAAACCTTCAAATGAAAGTATGTGAATGCAAATAGTATATTTTTTATATCGAGGGACTAAACGAAGTCATAATGCACAAGAGGTGGTTTGACTCCCGAGCGTGCGATGGAGTCTATGAAATGAAATCGAGGGTATATTAAGTTGGCGTTTAGTCGCGAGGTTCAAACTGTACTTTTCACTTTGAGTGCGAGAAAAATAGTCAATTTATTACAAAAACATTTAACAAATATTACTTTATAAATAAAAATCACAAAAGATTTAAAACACATAGCGCCACCTTCTTTGCGGACAAACCATGGAACTAAAACTCTCAACATTTTCGCAATGAAGACTGTCCACACTCCACAGATAATAGTATATTTTTACTGGCTGATTGAGTTTGTCTATGTCACGTAAAGGAAATTAATAAACTAATTACTTTTCACTCCCTAGCGGCTAAGTGGTCACTTTAGTCCCGCTTCGTACCTATTGGCGTTCTTTTAGAGCATGAGAAATGAAAATGACGTTTAAAGGAATATTGGGGACTTAGAGAGCGTCGTGGCCTAGGGGTTCAGCACCCCAACTCAGATACTGGATCGTGTTGTCCCGAGTTCGAATCTGGCCAGAACCACAATCATCTTTGTGTTCAATGTTTTTCCGACTAACTCTTCGGTGATGGGAAACATTATTATAAAACCATCTGCTCTTAGTGCGGCGGCGCGCGAAGCGGCAACGTCGCACTAGATCGCGCGTAATTACCATGGACTTTTCAAATTTGCAACAAATACAAGAGAACAAAAGAAAATTCCTTTCATAATAAAAACAAGGGTGTCGGCGGTTTTGCGCTTTTTTCATTAACACTTTGTATAGGTAGGTACTTCATTGTGTGATTTTTTTGTAAGTTCTAAAGATGTTCTTCATTATTTATTTACTAAACCAATGTGATTAAAAATTACCGAAAATAACCCAGTTGTTTTAACCTAAGTATCTCTTTTTCCCGAAAACTGGGTGATTATGTGATGAACCTACTGTTTTTTTGATACATTTGAAGGGAACACTATGCTGAATTTTTCAACTAATATTGAATTTATAGCCTCGTTTCAAATATCACCAACGAATTAAGATACAATACAGTTAAGGTGGAAAGTATAAGTTGACGACACGATTGGCATAGTGCCCTGTAACGGTTTCTCGCCTTAACTTACGTAGTGTCCCTGGTTCCATTTACGGTTGAGTCAATTCAAGAAACGTTATCTTCTAAATAGGCTCGAGTTTGGCATAGATAAAATTAAATATTTATTTATTTATTTGACATTGCACATGAACACATAACAGAGTATACTTAGTCGTAACTTATAGCGATACATGTACCCTGAAAGGGTGTAGCAATCGTATGTTATACAAAGCTATCGTATGCTGTAACATAGGGAATATTGTTTAGTATGAAATATTGGAATCAACAAAATAAAAAATCCTAACGTAGGTACTTAAAAAACTATTTACTGTTGACGACACGGTTGGCGTAGTGCGCTGTAGCACGGTTTCTCGCCTCGATTTCCGTAGTGTCCCGGGTTCGATTCCCGGTCGGGTCAATTTAGGAAACGATCTTTTATGAATTGACTCGGGTCTGGGTGTGCTGGGAGACGCCCCTAGCTTATTTCCTTGTGTGGTACCTCGTAACACAGGGATATTAATCCCTACTTCGAGACCATTACAAGAGGTGTGTTGTCTGGCGCATATTTATTTATAACAAATTAAAATTATTTTTCCATTCAAATCTTAAGTTATACTTTTTCTATTACTACTGTGTTATCTACATATCACAATATGTACAATAACAGTGTTTTAACACCAACTGTACTCTTCCTAATGATAATACAAGTTATTTACATTTTATCTTCTGTATAAATTATTTAACTGAGTAATAACATTTTTGGATTAAGTGCGCTTTTAATTTATTTTTAAAGATTTTTTCTGAGGGTTTATTCGTTAGGGATTTTATTGTAAACTAAAATTGATCTGTAATATTCTTTGAGTTTGGGTAGGCTGGGAGACCGTCCTAGCTTAATCCCTGGTTTGGTACCTCGTGACACAGGGATTTATCCCCACTTCGAGACCATGACAAGTGGTTAGTTGTCTGGCGCATATATATTTATTTAAAAGACTGCGCCCAGAGATCATGCGTAATTGTCAATATCTTTTTGCAATTAAAGTAAAGTACTTAAAGTAAAAAAATCATTTATTCATTCAAGCTTGTACAAAGCACATGACATGTCAAAAAATAAAAGTTATATAGAAATAATAAAATTAAACGTAAATAAAATAGTACAATATTAGTACATATCGTGAATATACATAATCTGAATCTACCACCGGTTCGGACGTTGCTTCTTATCGAGAAGACTCCGGCAAGAAACTCGATAGTTACTCTTTTGAACTTTGTTTTACAACAAATAAATTCAGAGTACAGTCAATGAGAGTAGAAAAAAGAATACAATATTGAGCAGAGGAGCAGATTATTCCCACTATGACCACAAACTCTTGTCGTTCAAGTAATCCTCTACATTAAAATAACCTTGTTTCATTAACTTTGCTTTATTTGCAGACTTAAACTTGTGAAGAGGTAGATCAACAAGCCCAGAATGCCAATGTAGGAATAGTTTTTTCTATCATGGGGGCTCAATGGTGAAATGAGAGAAACCGCCTAAGGGTGTCTTCAATTCGAGCTCTACTTTCAAATCAATTTAATTTAAAGAGTTAAACATGTTAAGCATTTAATAAATCCATTAACAAAAAAAAACCTTACTTGAAAAGGTATCTTCTTTTTAAATATGATAAAACTGATTAAGTGCCCACTTGGATAAATAAGTGTTGATTTTATTTCTGCAATTATTGCTAAAGGAAAATTATTTTTAGTTTGTTCTAAAATGTAAGCTGTATTTTACTGAAAATTTAATTTGCCAAATCCGGCCGCAATCCTGAGAAGAGTCCAAAAATCCTGAAATCTCAGGACAAATCCTGAGATATGGTAACCCTAATCGCAAGTAAATCGCGGTTTTAAAGCGATGATTGTTATTTGCCGGCAAATACTGGATCAGCATTGGTTGATAAGCCAAATGCGAGTGACTCGAAATCGGGTTGCGTTGCAGTAATAAGTGGGCGGGAGTATCCCACTGCGTCTGTCTATAGATGGATTATCTTATCTGGGATTGTCTGTCCAACTATATCCATTGCGACTAATCGCAATAGTAGGACTGCTTAGTTACTGGCTATGTTCTAGTTGATAAAATCACTTTCTATCAAAGGGACATTCACTGACTCTAATTAAATCCATAATGCGACTTTTGTATCTAACTTTTTTTATTAAATTAAACTAGTTTAACTTTATTAATTATCCTATTAATTATTCATTTTATCTAATGTTTTTTGAATTTCTTAGTCAACTGCTAGTACCTCATGAACAGATTAGGTGAGATAATGCAGTATAGCTTGCCTAACCCGAAATGACGCGCCCCGCTATTTTTTTATGGCGTCCATATTTTTTTTATATGAAGCCAATACTCAGCCATTGTAGCGATGATTTGATTTCAATGATGGAGACCTTTGCCCAGCAGTGGGACAGGTTAGAGGCTAATCGTCGTACCATCCAGACGTGGAATGCTCTTCCAGCGCATGTGTTTCCTTCCTCTTATAGTCCCGGGTTCTTCAAGCGGGGCGTGAAAAGGCATTTCTGCAGGCCTTCAAGGTGAGGATGGCCAGCCCAGTAATTCGTTTGCGTGACTGGGCTTGTCAGCTTCATATCTGGACCTCACGACCCCTTTCCATCAGGTGGAGTGAGGTCATCTTGTCGGGCATTATAATAATAAAAATACCTAACTACTTGACTTTTCTTTACTGTATGTGTGCGAATGCGGTGGAGGGGCGTGTTATTTTAGATTAGACAGCTCTACTTAAGTCTTTTGTCACATTTTGGGATTATTTCGTTATTGGATAAAGTGGGACATAACAGAAAAAACTCTTGTCCCACAAAATCAAATCGTGTATATCCTTCCACTTAAAAATCTGTGTTCCCTAAATTGCAGCAAATACCTAATTATTCATTTATTAAATGACCTAAACGGCTGCAATCCTGTCATCTGTTTCATCTGGCACGGCGCCAGACTATATTGAAGCGTTGTAGATTAACTGAATGTTGAATGAGCGAGTTTGGAAGGTGTAATATCCTGTTTTTAAACTTATTTATTATTTACATTCGCGAAGTCTCACTAATAGAGCCAAACTTTTGATGTTTATTTGTAAAAGCTATTAAAGTAAAGTAAAGTAAAAAATCATTTATTCATTTAAGCTTGTACAAAGCACTTATGACATGTCAAAAAAAGTATATAGAAATAATAATAATAAACGTAAATAAAATAGTACAATAAACACATCGTGAATATACATAATGTGAATCTACCACCGGTTCGGACGTTGCTTCTTATCGAGAAGACTCCGGCAAGAAACTCGATAGTTACTCTTTTCAACTTTGTTTGTTTTACAAAAAATAAATTCAGAGTACAGTCAATGCGAGTAGAAAAAAGAACACAATATTGAGCAGAGGAGCAGATTATTCCTACTATGACCACAAACTTTTGTCGTTAAAGTAATCCTCTACATTATAATAACCTTGTTTCATTAACTTTGCTTTAATTGCAGACTTAAACTTGTGAAGAGGTAGATCAACAAGACTTTGAGGTATTTTGTTAAAGTATTTTACAGATTGACCCACAAATGAGTTTCCCACCTTGTGTAGCCTAAGACTGGGAGTTTTCAATTTGTTTTTATTTCTGGTATTATGTTTATGAGTGTCACTGTTTTTTTTGAACAGATGCAAGTTTTTGCGCACAAACATTATGTTATCTAAAATATACTGAGCATGCACAGTTAAAATATCGATCTTCTTAAATACTTCCCTAAGCGAGTCGCGTGGTCTAAGTTTGTAAATGGAGCGGATGGCTCTTTTTTGAAGTACAAAAATGGTGTTCAAGTCTGCAGCTGAACCCCACAACAGTAGACCATACGACATAACACTATGAAAGTAGCTAAAATATACTAGTCTTGCTGTTTCAATATCAGTCAAGAGTCTTATTTTTCTAACAGCACAAGCAGCGGAACTGAGTCTCCCTGCCAGGGCCGTTATATGCGGACCCCATTGTAACTTAGAATCTAAAGTTATTCCTAAAAATACAGTAGAATTTGTTAATTCTAATGGCTCGTCATTCATAGTTACAATAGTATCAACCTGTCTCACATTGGGCATAGAGAATTTGATGCACTTTGTTTTTTTTGCATTAAGTAATAAATTATTACTTGTGAACCAACATAGTACTTTTGAGAGAGTATTATTTACATCGTCAAATGCTTGCTTACCTCTGTCGACTTTAAAAATCAACGAGGTATCGTCAGCGAATAATACTATCTCACAAATATCTTTGACATAGGTAGGAAGATCATTTATATAAATAAGAAAAAGCAAAGGTCCTAATATAGATCCCTGGGGCACTCCCATACGTATGGTGGCACCGGAAGATGCAGTTCCGTTGATACTAACTTTTTGAGTTCTATCTGTAAGATAGGATTGTATTAATTGAGATGAGATACCTGAAACACCGTAATGTCTTAGCTTAATCAGAAATATTTCATGATCCACGCAATCAAATGCTTTTGAAAGATCACAAAATATTCCTACTGCATCTTGCTTGTTTTCCCAAGCATCAAATATGTGTTTGATAAGTGCTACACCTGCATCAGTTGTGCTCTTGTGTTTAGTAAAACCAAATTGTTTCTCATGTAGTGAGTTATTTAAATCAAAGTGTGAAAGCAGCTGGATATTTCGAGACCAACCCCCCTATTCATAAAAGATAAAACAGTCTTATAAGACGGTTTTCACTATGGTGAAGTTGTCTTGAAGCATTGTTTAATTTTATGAATAAGGGGGTAAGGCGATAAGTGATAAGTCTGTGCTTAGCTAAGAAAAGACTATAGATCTCGGCATAAGAGCGGTTTCATTCGTAGCGGTTTTTTTCGCGCGTACCTATACCATAGATAAATAAACCATATTCTTTGCAATACGGTCGCTTAGGCTAATGCCCGGGCTACACGAGGCTAGTTTTTCAGCTAGTGTTAGTAAGCTAGCAGCCAGGACAGTTTTTAATAGGATGGAGTTCTATTTTCAGGCTAGTAGCGTAAAAAAAACTAGCTTGCTATCCTAGCCTGAAAAACTAGCCTCGTGTAGCCCGGGCAATACGCGCTTACACACGCGCGCTAAATTTCTTTTACAGC
Source organism: Udea olivalis (assembly GCA_947369235.1). Lineage (NCBI taxonomy): Eukaryota > Metazoa > Arthropoda > Insecta > Lepidoptera > Crambidae > Udea > Udea olivalis. Next base: position 8,680,224 of record OX376368.1, on the reverse strand, counting down.
TAGCTCGCTTACGTTCTATAATGGACACGTGTGAAACGTGTCTAAGTTGCCAAATGCAAATTTGCTTTCAAATGCATTCGTTTATCGGGACGTCCAAAAAATGGTTCCAACGCGTCTATTACCTCGCCCGAGCTTTTGGCTAGTGGCCAAGCTTGTTCGAGCTTTATTACCCTAAAACAATGGTTAAACTTCAGAATTATAACACAAAGAAATCAAGTCCAGGCATGATGGTAAAGCCATAAATATTTAGCCGTCGCAGCTCATATGGACATACATACATACATACCATCACCCCTTTTTCCCAACGCGGTAGGCAGAGACCACATCTTTCCCCTTGCTATGGTCCTGACACACCTCTTGCGCTTCTTCCACTCTCATTAATCCTTTTATACATGCTCGTCGATTATGGGTACTCCTGACCTGTACCATATGGACTTAATGGCTCACTTTCTAGGAGTGTGCCATGTATTTATTATTTCCTGTCAAAATATAGCCGAAATGAAAAATAACATAGCTTATGTCACTCCCTTATTGTAGCTTTATATTGGTGAAATAATTTTTAAAATCGGTCCAGTAGTTTCGCAGCATATTCAATACAAACAAACAAAAAAACAAACAATTCTTTTTATAATATAGTTCAAAGACTAGCTGCCCCGTCAGACTTCTTTCTGTCAGAAGTTTGACAGCTGGGAACTGGAAACTTTGTATGGGAAAGAAACGTGTTGTTGGAATTTTTTTTTGTTGTTCAAAAATTTAGCCCAATTGGTCGAGCCGTTCTCCAGTTTGTGCTCAGCAACACATTTAGCAAATCATTTTTAATAGATTTGTAAACACTGCCAGGCACTACCACATCAAACATTAATAAAGTGAAGCATTAGAAAATTTAGCGACAGGCATTTAAATTTTTCTTAGCAATTACTAAATATTTATTATAAAAAAAAGTTCAACGCTGCGCTGATAATTTCCATTAAGTATAAGAAAGCATAGTTAGGTGTTAAAAATAGTTAACAAATCATTATTATTCTAGTATCATATTATATTCAGAAAAACACGTAAAACCTATCAACTGTGTTCAAGATTAAGAAGAACGGAACGCAACACGCGAGTCTCTGTATTGAAAATACGGTTCGTTTCGCGCCATGAAGTTATTGCATTTTCCCGCCCTTTATGTTATACTTTTTTTATACTGTCATTTAAATTTTCTTCTATTCTTTACATTCACAAAGCTGATTTTTATTTTGAAAACCTGATTGGATCCTGCACAAACTGCAATCTTTATAATTATTCACTCTAAAGATACCCATTTCATCCATCGGTTGTTGTCATTGTGTTTCGATCGTCCCGAATTCCCGATACTAATAATATGACGATCAGTAAACAATGCTACACTAAATATTTATCGTTATCCAGACAGTTATGAACTGTTACAGGCCTGGAATGGTGCCAACTGTGGGACTGTGTAGGGCCAACAGCAATTATCTGCCCAAATGATTGCGCTCTAATTTCAGAAGTAGCAAAAATTGGTATCTCGGTGTCAACGTCTGACTGATTGGCAGTCGGCTTGCTTACTAAAAGAGCTGTCAATTTGTTAGTTGCGGGAAATCTCAGTCAAGATAAGACTGATGTGACATTTTGTGAATCTATGGATACTCTTTTTTTCTTATCGCTCTTGCACAGCCTAACTTTGTTCTGTCTTAATCTCTTTGCTTGCCGAAGGTTGTCTGCAGGATCTTCTACAGATTCACTCGCTATGCATAAGCTATCGCTATGATAAGACCGCCTAAATGTTCTTTGAAGTGTCTTCTTTATTTTATTACTTGTATTTATTTGTGCGATATTTATTTTATCTTATTCTGAAACAGAAACCGATTTAAAACTGTGTTATTTATATTTTTCACTTCCCATGCTTTAAAAGTACGCCAATATAGTCCTACGAAGCGGGACTAAAGTGACCACTTTAGGCCCTAGGGAGTAAAAAGTAATTAGTTTTTTAATTTCCTTCATGTGACGCAGACAAACTCAAACAGCCAGTAAAAATATACTATTATCTGTGGAGTGTGGACCATTTTAATTACGAAAATGTTGAGAGTTTTAGTTCCATGGTTCCGCAAAGAAGGTGGCGCCATGTGTTTTAAATTGTTAAACTGTGACTGGTTCACTTCGGAAAAAAAAACTGCCCGCGAAAATTTCAGAACTTTTGTCGAGTGTAAATTTGTTCGGTTTTAAATGTTTTTGTACTAAATTGACACCAACCTCGAGACTAAACGCCAACTTAATATACCCTCTGTTTCATTGACTCCCTCGCACGCTCGGGAGTCAAACCACCTCTGGTATATTATGGCTTCGTTTAGTCCCTCGATATAAAAAATACTATTATGTTTTTTAGAACACTCCTTTATAACAATTAATGTTTACTTTTTTATTACCAGGCTCTAGACATCTAATGGCGGTTGTCCAAAAATTTGTGAATTAGCCTGCAGATTTTCTAACTACACACATCAAAAGTGTCTAGGGATCAAGCATTTTTATGCGGATTTCTTGAGATTGAGATGTGGCTTTGTAATAAATTTATGATTTTATAAATTTATATGGATCCTTTTTGGTGCATTTCATAATTTGAAACAGGAACTGTCAATCAAATTCGAGTAAAAGATGAAAATCAGCTGTCAATATTTCCCCTATAAAAACATACAACGCATTACGAGACATTATTAGTGCTACTGTTTCCCTACTACTGATTAAAACCAACGTTATTATGGAGCGGCGACGTCATTTAAGCAGGGAAGAAATGCTCAGAGCCGTGGGAATGATAGAAGCTGGTTCCCGGCAACGTACTGTGGCTTTAGCTCTGAATACAAGTCAGAGTGTTATCAGTCGACTTTGGACACGTTACCGAAGCACTGGTACCGTGGCTGAGCGCCATGGAGGACGGTCTTAAATCTCTCGTAAATGCAAGTGATATGCATGTGCTCCCTCTTAACGCTACTCACTTCTTCCCAAACTCCGCTCCATCTCTTTTAGACCTTATCTTGGTCTCCTCAACTATCCACGCCGCTAAGCACGGTCAGTGTTCTGCTGATGCCTTCTCGTTTCATGACCTTGTTTATTTGTCTTATAAAGTCCGTCCCCCCAAATCCAAGGCGAAAATACTATTTCAGCGCAATTTTGGTGGCATGAGCACTGAGAATTTGCGGCAGGATGCAATAAACATCGATTGGTCGGTAATACACAATACCACTGGCATTGATGAGAAGGTCAACATATTCAACTCCCTTCTTAAACAGCTTTTCGATAAGCATGCTCCTATTCGACCGGTTAAGATGAAACATTTTCCTGCTCCCTGGCTATCTGATGACCTCAGAGCTTTGAGAAACAAGAAAAATGCTGCAAAATCAAAGTTCAAGATGGAGCCATCGGACAAAAACCGCGAAAAATACAAAATGATAAGAAACCGCTGCAATAGGCTGTGTAGAGACGCTCAACGGCGCCATATTCACGAATCTGTTGAGAACGGTAACCCTACAAAAGTATGGAAATTCTTGAGATCGCTAGGAGTTGGAAGATTACGTAGTGAATCCACCCCCCAAGATATTAATATTGACCTCTTAAATTCCCACTTCTGCTCATCAACCTTCATTGATGATACTAGAAAGCGTGACACTTTAAATAAACTGTCTTGTCTTCCAACTCCTGATTTTTCTCTTTTTGTCTTCAGTCAAGTTACTGACTGTGATGTTTTGAAGAACGTTAAGGCTATTGCATCTGATGCCGTCGGTAACGATAGTGTTAGTCGTAAGATGATTGTACCCCTCCTCGATGTCCTAAATCCTATTATTACCCACATCCTGAACTACTCTCTCCTTTCGAGCACCTTCCCACTTATATGGAAAGATGCACAGGTAATTCCTCTCCCAAAAAAGTCCAACCCTGAATCATTCTCCGATTACCGCCCTATTTCCATTTTGCCGTTTCTGTCCAAAGTCTTGGAGCGTGTTGTACATGATCAGCTTAGTCACTTCCTTTCCAAATACAACCTTTTAAATCCCTTCCAATCTGGATTCCGTCCCGGTCATAGTACAACTACAGCCTTAGTAAAGATTACTGACGACATTCGGCGTGGCATGGACTGCCGGAGCCTGACTGTGTTGACGTTGCTTGACTTCAGTAACGCTTATAATACGGTTGACTTCGACATCCTTCTTGGCATTTTGCGTTCTCTTAACATATCTCCGGCGGTGCTTGACTGGTTTCATAGTTACTTGCATGGGCGCCGGCAACGCATTCGTGCTGAAGACTCGTTTTCTGCATGGCGCGATATTTCTGCTGGCGTACCGCAAGGTGGTGTCCTGTCTCCTCTTCTTTTTTCTGTTTTCATAAATTCTATTACTCATAATCTCTCTTCTTCTCACCACCTTTATGCAGATGATCTCCAAATATATTCGCAGGGTAGCCTTGAAAACCTTCATGGGGTAGTCGGAACTATTAATGCTGATCTGGCACGTATTCTGGACTGGAGCATGGCCTTCGGTCTTAAGGTGAACCCGAACAAAACACAAGTTATTGTCATTGGCAGCTCGTGGTTGATATCAAGGATCGAATGGGAGTCGATGCCGCCTATTGTATTTGATGGGATCCAGATCTCCTATAGCAGCATAGTGAAAAACTTAGGTGTCTTTCTTGACAGTTCGTTGAGCTGGGAGAAACAGATTGGTGAGGTGAGCAGGAGAATGTTCGCATCAGCAAGTTCTCTCAGTAGACTCCGCCACTTCTTACCTATACCCACCAAAATTGCACTTGTGCAGGCCTTGCTGCTGCCAATTCTTGACTATGCCGATTGTGCCTATTTAGACATCACTGAAAATTTTCTGAATAAACTCGAGCGCCTTCAAAACTTCTGCATACGCATTATCTTCGGGTTACGTAAATTTGATCACGTTTCTCAATTCCGCGCTCAGTTAAACTGGCTAACCATACGACATCGCCGTGATCTTCATATTTTGGCCCTATTGTATACTACTTTGTTTAATCCCCGTTCGCCTCCTTACCTTAAGACGCTGTTTCAATTCATGCAGCCTACCAAAAGTGAAGGCATGCGGTCTTGCCGGAAACTCCACCTGACAGTCCCTCCGCACTCTTCTAGCTATTATTCTCAATCCTTTGTTGTTCGCTCAATTCGTCTGTGGAATTCCTTGCCTTTAACCATTCGTCAATCTCAATCCTTACCTATTTTCAAATCTCAGGTAAAGTCGTACTTCCTCTCTCTCTGACTTCGTGTTTTTTTTTTTTTCTTTGTTTACGTTCCTTTTACATATGTTTCTCTCCTAATTTAGTTCGTTACACAAGTAAACTGGTGCTAGGTGATCTAAACAATATATGTGTGTATACATAGATGTATTTATTTATTTATTTTTATATTAGCTTATTATTCAAATGTAATTACTATTTTTTTTTTTTCCATAGCTTTTGCGCAGCCTAACTCGTCCTCTGTTTTAAATCTCTCTGCCGAAGGTTGTCTGGAAGAGATCGCTCTGTAGCGATAAGACCGCCTAAATTGTACTAAATATTTACTTTTTTGTTTTTACGTGCTGTAAGTATTTGTTTGTGCAATAAAGATTATTTATTATTATTATTATTATTATTATCGCTGCACCACACGGAGACAGGACCGATACATTCAAATCACAACTCGAAGAGCTCCAACAATAACCGCCATGATGTTAGCCGTGAGGCGTGAGCCGTCACTCTTCAGGGAACTTAATTGGCGACCAAACAGTCAGAAACCGCTTGCATGAAGTGAACCTTCATTCCCGAAGACCGCTAAGGGTACCACCTATAGCAATGCACAATCGTAGGATTCGATATCAATGGGCTCTTGAACACAGAAATTGGGCAGAAGAACAATGGCGTTTCGTGTGCTTTTCTGATGAGTCTCGTTTTTGTATGAGACCGGATACGAGACGTATACGACACTGGAGAACCCCTGGACGCCAACAGCGATTAAAATCCTGCCAGGAAGTCCATCCTTATAGTGGTGGAACCATCATGGTATGGGCGGGTATTTGGATCGGCGGAAGAACTGAGTTGATTTGGATCAGAGGCAACCTCAACACTCAAATTTATGCTGAGACGATTGTATCAGACGTCATCGTTCCTCTACAAGTGCAAATCGGTCCCTTATTTCAGTTAATGCATGATAATGCACGACCGCACACCGCAAGAGTTGTAAGACAGACTCTCGCCGCAGCTAACATCAATGTCCTGCCCTGGCCTGCTCAGTCGCCAGACTTGAACACGATTGAGCATGCATGGGATATGCTACAGAGAAGAGCTCTGCCGAATATGGAGGGTATCCAGTCGCAAGAAGACCTTTTTTTGTTGTTGCAACGAACATGGGCGGCCATACCACAGCGTGATTTGGATGAACTCATTTTGAGTATGTCAAACCGATGTTCTTGTGTTGTTAGTGTTCGCGGTAGAAACACGGATTATTAATTGTTTAAGTTACCCAATACAATTTTAAAGAAAACTGTTATTTCAGTCTTTTTTTCGAACTTTAATGTTAGTGGTTCAAATGTCAAAAATCCCTTTATTAGGAAAATGGCAAATTTCTTTATTCATGCAAAGGTGACTTGGTTTATCGTTACTGTAGACAAACGAAAACACTTTATTTGATGAATCCTTAAAGAAAATTTTAATTAATATCAATCAGGAGAAAAGTTATTGCAAAAATATATGTTGATCCCTAGACACTTTTGATGGGTGTAGCAACGCAAACCGTAGTCGCTCGCGTTTTGACAGCTTGTAATGACGATGAAGTATTCAAACTCAAACTCAATTATCTTTATTCAAATATACTTTCACAGTAAGTATTTTCAAATCGTCAAATTTGAAGCAAGATATACTAAATAATAGACATAAATACTATATTAATGTAGATGTATAAATACGCAGTATACAGACATAATTACACAGTAGGTATTCGACATCAAATAGCAATAAACGCTGTCAAAATCGCGATTCGATCGATTTCTTGAGTCTTGCGATCGAAGTTATTGAATAGCGCAGCCGGATAGCGGCGGAAGTGAAGTAAAGTAAAAAAAACATTTGTTCATTAAAGCACTTCCCTATGACATGTCAAGAAAAGTTTAAAGATATAATAATAATAAACGTAAACAAAATAATGCAATAATAGTACATATCATAAACATATTATTGCGAATCTACCACCGGTTCGGAATACTCCGGCAATAAACTTGTTTTGTTTTAAAACAAATCAATTCAGAGTACAGTCAAAGCGAAAGAAAAAAATGCATATTATGCAGAGCAGCAGATTATTCCTACTTTGACCACAAATTCTTGTCCTTCAAGTAATCCTCTACATTATAATAAATAACCTTGTTTTATTAACATTGCTTTAATTGCGGACTTAAACTTGTGAAGAGGTTGGTCGAAGGCTCACCAAAGTTACCATCTACCACGTTGGGTTCTAATAGGCTTGGTGAAAAGTCTGCTTCTGAGTGTTCCGTTCACAAGAATGGCAACAGTCAATTTGCCTCTGACTTCTCCAGGTGGCAAGCACGGAAAGTTCAACACACCTATTTGGTCATACAGCCACTGCGTCATCCCATAAAACACCTCAGGGGTCGTATTACCATCTCCTATAGCTTGTGAAGTTAATTTCCATTTTTTTATTTAAAATGAGTTTGCGTTTGGCCTCAGTCTCGCCTGGTGGTAAGCGAGACGAAGCCGATGGTGGTACACGCTTACCCAGAAAATGCCTATTCACTTTGGCCTTGAAGATACTAAGGTTGTAAGTATCCGGGAACACAGACGCAGGGAGAGCGTTCCACTCACTAGCGGTGCGGACCAGAAAAGACGCAGCAAACCGTTGGGTACGGATTGTTGGAAATTCAACCAAAGCTGGAAGTTGGAAGCCCTCCCGGCGTCTAGAAGTCCGGTAGTAGAAAGTAGATTTTGGTATCAGGTTGTGTAGTAGCGAGCGATTTTCTAGTAAGGTCTTTTTTTTCAGCCAGTCAGCGATAAATAAGTATTAATAATAATGCATCCTTTAAGCCAGATTTTTACTGAAGACACTGCTCGCTTACCCTTAGTTATGACGCTTAGTTACTAGCTATAAATAGTGGCTATCTCCTATAGCCAGCCAAGTTAATTACCTACCTAAACTGACGGTAGCGAGCAATTTCGTCAGCCTAAAAACTGCATTAGTGACAGGTAGCTGCTCAGTGGCTGGAATTGAAAGTTCATATTACGAAATTGCTTGCTACGCTCTGTATAGAAAATTGACTTAGCTGGCTATAAGAGATTGTAATAGGCCCCAGCTCTTAAAACCATGAAAATAACGTTCAGACGTAATCCAGAATCATTGTACCTAACGAAACTCAATTGTAACTGAGAATTACATTGTACTAGTGGAACGCTGCCGGTTTACGGCCATTTTATGGCCCCACGTAGCCCCTGCGCGTTTTATGGACACACAGCGGCACATTTACAGTTAAATTGCAGACTGGGATAACGTACTGACTTTCTTTCATAACTAGAGATAGTCACGGTAGATACATTTGTTTTAAATGAAACATCTTATTTCAACTTTGTTTATTATTGGACAGAAGGGCATTTTGAAAAATAGAGGTTTAACTAACAGAAAATGACGTTGAAATATATTATTGTGAAAAGGTTTAAGAAGACTCGAGCTCTTTTGTAGACTCGAACTTTTTTGAAGCCTCGAGGCGTGGCTCAGGGAGCTCGCGTCTCGGCTGGGCTCGGGCCTACGAGTCTACCGAGCTCACTGAGTCCGCCCAAACCGCCTCGAAGCTTCAAAAGTAGAACTCGACGCCTCGAGGTTTGTACATCACTACACACAAAACATGGCACGGCACACGCGTGACTTACCGTCTGTCTCTTTCTGACCTGTGTGAGTGAAAAGAGTAGTGAATTACGTCAAGCACACATTTTGCTGTCCCGTTGACAGCGCGCAGATGCTATAATCCAATAATTTAGACAAAAGTAATAAAGGTTATTTTTAGGGTACACTTTGTGGTAAAATTACAATAAACATTCTTTTAAGATTTATGCCGAATTTATTAAAATCTACTGAAATAGCAGCTGTCACACTTACTTGTTCTTATTTAAAGTAAAGTAACTTCAGAATTTATGAGACTTTTGCTTAATTAAATTATTTTGTCTTGCATCTAATTAAACTCCATTCATTATAGCATTAGACAGAAATAAAAAAGGTTCTTTTTAGGGTACACTTTGTGGTAAAAGTACAATAAACATCATTGCTTTTGAGATTTATGCCGAATTTATTAAAATCCATATAAATAGCAGCTGTCACACTTAATTGTTCTCATTTAAAGTAAAGGAACTTCAGAATTTATGAGGCTTTTGCTTAAAATAATTATTTTGTCTTGCATCAAACTATATTGTCGATGTAAAAACCTAAAACAGGCAGGGGTTTTAATTTTTACTGTCACCATAACTCAACCAAATCTAAAATGTTACATAATCCCTTGATAAGTTGTGGCGGAAGGGGTTTTCAATTTTGCCAGGTTATACTCAGGTATGTTATCGTCATGGCAACGTCAAATGCAAATTGTCATTCATTTTAGCCCCCCTGCTTCTTATTTCTAATGTTATAATGTTGTTATATGCGACGACCGACTTGGTGTAATGGTTATGAAGTTGGCTACTACACCAGAGGTCGCGGGTTCGATCCCCGCACAGTACAAACATTTGTGTGCATGAACATGTCTGTTTGTACTGGTCTGGGTGTCTCCTATGTATAATAAGTATGTATTTACAAAAGAAAATGTATTTAAGTATGTTTATCCGTTGTCTAGTATCCCATAACACAAGCTTTAATTAGCTTACTTTGGGGCTAGATGGCGCTGTGTGGAATAATGTCCAGGGATATTTATTTATTTATTATAATAAATGAAGTATACATATATTGTCAATGCAAAAACCTAAAAGAAGCAGGGGTTTTTATCCGAAAACATTTTACTGTCACTATAACTTCACCAAATCGAAAATGTTACATAATACCTTCATACGTTGTGTCAGAGGTAGTTTTAAATTTTGCCATATTATATATACTTAGGTGTGCCATCGTCATGGCAACGTCAAATGCAAATTGTCATTTATTTCATTCATAACACCCCTACTTCTTATTACTAATGTTATAATATAGGTGTTTAATATATGTTAAAGTATAGGTGTATGTTAATTAACTTGACTGGATCTAAGCAATTTTAATAAGTTCCCTAGGGCCTAATTATTATTACGAGTGTACCGTCACGTGAATTGATAAGTATACAGTAATCGTTTTTTAAAATTATGTCAACACTATAAATTTCCGAATTATGTAATTTGCCATTGCCTCAAAATTAGGCATACATTTTAATCACTTGTTGACGGAACAAAATCAAAAAAAAGTGTACGCTTTTGAAAGTGTTTTTGAAATTCATGCATTTATGCTAAAATTCAACAAATAACACCCAAAAACTAATGTTCACATATTAATGAGATAGACTGTGTATACAATTCTCAGAAATATGCTTGGTTACATATATATTACGTGAAAAGAGTACACTTATTTTTGATTCTGTCCTGTTATCAATGAAGTCCCTGAAATTGTGATGACATAGCAAACTATGTACATAATTTTGAAATGAAGTGCATCTACGTCTTCGGAAATTTATAGTGTTGACGAAATTTTGAAAACCTATCAGTGCACGTGACTGTACACAAACTATCAAATTATCGTGAATTTGTACTTCTAATTAAGGTGGTGAACGAAAAACTTCAAAAGGGATGTTTTCGAAAGTGTTTCCTGGAGATGATACTGCATTATGTGATAAGTTGCAATTTATATAATTATCACGATTCCGGCTCGTCCTAGTGTGGTAAGCAGCATTGTATATTGTTCATTCCCAAATTAAACTTGTAAAATATTTTTCTATACTACCAAGTGAAAATATAGAGCAAAGATTTCCTTGCTTGTTTTGTTTGTCTTGAATAGGCTCCGAAAGTACTGGCCCGATTTTAAATTTCGAAGCTACATTATTATCGAGCGACTTAAGCAATTGTTTTAGGCCACTTATATTTTAACGTGAGTAATAGAAAGTCAATGCAGGCGAAGCCGCTGACGGATATCTAAGAAGTACCTAGAATAAAAGATTATTCATTTTAATAAAATACTGGATTCGATATCATGCGAAAGATCTCTTTGTGACGTCACATTGCGGATTGTTGCAGAACATGCAAAAGCCGTCACGGTATGTCGACGTGATTAAATATTAATCCGTATCAGTATCGATTGGTGACGATTAACACACTAAGTATAAGTAGCTTTTACAGTTGACGACAGATATAATAACATAGTAGGGCCCTTATCGACGAGAACTCGCATGTATTTCGTTTTTTTTATAGGATAAGTAAGGTTCGAGCACAAATGACGAATGCGGCGCAGCGCCGCGCGGCGGTCCGGACAGATAGACCGCTTAGAACAATCCGCCATTTTGATCACGCACACAAACAAAGTGAGTTTACGATACCGGCATAGTAAAAGGAGAATCGGTCTCGGAGTCGCAATGTCGCGAGTGTTTCTGTTTCTGTCAAACTTAGTTTACCTACTAGGGCCCGTTCCAAATCGCTTTTTGCAGAATGATTTTCACCCTCGTCGATTAAAGAGAGTCAAAACGAGCAAAACTTGCGTCTGACAGCTTTCAGGTGAATTTCATCAGGCTCCAGACACCGGTAGAATTCGCACTTGTCAGAGTGAGGAACGTCACCCGAACCCGTTCCGAAACAACTGGGAAACTGTCAGGTGACAGCTCGGTCATCCTCGATTTCACTCGGGGTCAATTTGGAACGGGTTCGTGTGATTTCCACTCCTTAGATTGTAATTTCTATTCGATTTGGAACGCAGCCCAATTCCACCGGTGCCTGGAGCCCGATGAGATTCACCTGACAGCTGTCAGACAAAGGTTTTGTTCGTTTTGTCGCTTTCCATTCGACGAGGGTGATAATCACTCTACGAAATGCGATTTATTTATTTATCAAAAAAACAACATTGTCTTCCGTAAATGCTTCTCGCCAAACTGCAGGAGTAGTTTGTTGGCAAGTTAACACATTTTTTTTTTCAAGTAAATAAATGCTTTTTCTTATGCAAATTATACATTAAATTTTTCTAGAAGTATAGCTCTAAGTTTCTTTTTTGACATGACATGATTGATGCTGTGCATCAATTTGAAGGAAGCTCAGTTTTGACTGCCGTTTATCTTGCCTGACTTCAAATACTTATCGTCTCATTTACAATAACCTAATGAGTTATTTACTTTAGCTAATGCACTGATTAAGTAATTTTCGGCAAAACTGCTATCGTCTGGATTAGCACTGCCAACCCGTCTATCTAAATGCGTGGAGACACTGACTGGCATATCAACTGGCAAAGCAACTAAAACTAGGAACGTGAAATATCGCAAGGCATTTTTTTATTTAACGTCAGGGCATTTCGCATGCGGCGCGGCGGCTCGGACAGATAGTCCGCTTAGAACAAACCGCCATTTTGATCACGCACACAGACACAGTGAGTTTACAGGCGATAACGGTGAGGATCGGTCACGCGGCGAGTCGCGAGTGTTTTGGTTTTTGTCAAACTTGGTGCAATTTTTCACACGATGAATTTTGTTTTTGGCGGGTTCTGTCAAGTTGGTATAACCTGCCTACTTCATTTTAAAAACGGTAAAGCACCTTTAGTCTATGTCCCACATCACGGAAGTACGCGTCCACTGCTGAACATAGGCCTTCTTTAGAGAGCGCCACAACACACGGCTTTGCACATACAGCTGCTTCCAGCCACCTTGACCTACTATACGGCCGTTTGGTTGGCGCTATATGGATCGTATTCATATTATTGTATGTCTTTAATATCATTAGATAGCCAAAGTCAAAATTGGTTTTGTTTTTTTAAGTCGCTGACATCAGTGACACTCGGTCACCGCCATGATGCTTGGGAAATAATACCATGCTGAAAAGTTTGTGTGGAACTTGGTGCAATTTTTCGCATGATGATTTTTGTTTTTGGCGGGTTCTGTCAATTTGCTATAACCCACCTACTTCATTTTAAAATGTAGAGCTTTAACCCTAGGCGGTCAGGCAAGTTTAGGTAATTATACAGGAAAAACGCGGGAGCGGTCCTTCTGTAAACTCTTTATTTTGTGGTTAGAGCAAACACATACATCTGAAAGTCACAGTTACCGCAGCCTTTATACATGTGCACCACTAAGTTACCCGCGCGTAACCCCCCCGAACTCACGAAGCGGTTTTCTTAACCCGCGCCCGCTGCGAGTGGATGGAGTTTTTGAACCAAACTCACGAGACCGGAGTTTTGTGTGGTGCCGCAGCCGCCGCGTTTGCGTATCACGCCCGCAAACTTGGCGGGCGACTATCGTGAGGTCGACCCCACATTAGCATTCTTTGAGCGTCAGCGTCGTGCGGGCGACCCCCCGCACTAGGGTTTTTGAGCGCCAGGAGGACGCAACGCCCAAAAACGCTAGTCAAAGAACGCTTGTGTGGGGTCTCTCGACGGGCGGTTGGAAGACACCCGATCGACCGCAGTTTGCGCGGGAATCGCGCATGCCGCGTGAATTCAAACGTGTCGTAAAATCTACTTGAATTTTTTATGTGTTTTTCTGCATAACTAACTCTCCGGTGATGAAAAATTTCGACCAAAAATAAATGAACCCGTATAACGTGATAAAATAATTTATGAAAATATACAGGGCTACTTTATAAACACTATTCAAATTGGAATATGAGGATCTACGGAGAAAATGGCAAAATACGTATTTTTCTGTTTGACAACCTTCAGTACTAAAATGTTGAGTTATTCATGTTATTATAACTACTCAAATACACATATAAAAAAATCACTAGTTTCGTTGATACTGTGCGACGTGAGTGGCGGCGGGCTCGCATAGCCTCTCAGTTCCCCGCCCGCGCTTTATTCAGAAGTTGAAATATAAGTAATTTTGAATAAGTAACCACGCCGTACGAATAATCTTGAAAAACCTACCTTTTTTTTATAAAAGTTGTCTTCGATTGATGCCTAATGTCTGGGAAAATTTTAAATGGTGTTTATAAAGTAACCCTGTATATTGTGCAGTCACGGTGCGCCATATGCAATCGGGTAAATTGTATTTGAATGCAAAACGAAGCTGTCGTGTCGTGCAAATAGCCGAGTATTATTTCGAATGGAAATTCCGACGTATGGGATAAGAGGAAGCGGTTTTATTCGTATCTGACAAGAGCATTCTGAAAAAATTATGTTATTGAAACGGCAGAGCACCCATAATCTATGTTACGAAACTACCATCATATGCCCGTATTTTTAAACAAAATCTGAGTGACGTTTTTGTATGAACTGCGCCGTTTTGAAATCTCTACTCAAGTACAGATCAGTGCTTGAGTACGATTCTAGAATACGGGCCTCAGACTTACCCCACCTTACCCTATGTGGATCATTCATTCATCTTCAGCCTGTACGCCTCTACTGCTGAACATAGGCCTTCTTTAAACCACACACGGTCCTCCTTATTCTCATTCAGACGCTTCTTGCCACGTGCTTCATCGTCGTCGGTCCACCTTGCGCGTGGTCGCCCTACTGGCCGTTTGGGCCGCGCTAATGGTTGGTATTCATATTAATTAATATCCTACTAGCTTTCCGCCTGCGGCTTCGCCTGCATGAACTTCATTCCCGTAACATGTATACATAAAATCTTTGCAAATTGTAGCCTATGTGTTATTCTGATGTATAAGCTGTATTACTGTAAAGTTTTATGTAAATCCGTTCAGTGGTTTTTGCGTGAAAGAGTAACAAATATACACACACACATGCATACATCTTCACTTTCGCATTTATAATATTATTAAGATATTATCATTGTTAGTAATGATAATATAGCACATACATTATTATGAAGATAACTTCTCATGTCTCAAAATACAAGATACAATCCAAATTAATTCTTAAATATAGAAATATACACACAGGCACACACACACAGACCCACAACTACACACACCACTCACACATGCATACACACACAGGCTAGCACATATACACACACTCACAAAGACACACACATTTGCTCTCACAAACCGAGATATAGATATAACAATATTTTAAAAGTGTAAAAGTTTCTTGTCTTTATAATGCATGCCGTGGCAACTTGTAATAGAAACAACACTATAGGCAGGAATATTGTTTACAAGAGTGTACTATTATTTTACTTGGTGTATGTTTTGTAAGTTGTCCTAAATAAATAAATAAAACTAAAATAAATGTCAAAATGACATAAGAGAAGATGCAGAATAGTTATAAAGATGAATTATGTTGTGCAGAACTATTATTATTGTCAGAATGACTAAAGTTCTTTCTCATCTTTGAACTTACGCTTGTTCAAATGTAACTGCCTAATTGAATTTATCGCTGAAGTTTCATGAATCGTAGCCGCCCAAACCAAAACATGGCATCCAAAATGTGGGTTACCGAGTTTCCGTTAGCCCGCGCTTTCGCTGATAGCGAGTGTTAACGACTGAGTGGAGATTAGCTTTGTTTGTTTAGATATCTGCCTCAAAATACCAAGGGTTAATTCCTTGCGATTTTATGATGAGTTGATATTGTAATTTTGTTATGACAGCGCTACGGTAAATCACGCATCGTCATTGGCTGACGAGCGGTCAAGTAGCGACTGACTATCAATCGAGTCGCATTGCGAGTTAGACCACCACGAAGTTTTTTAAGTTTTTAAGAGAAAGAGGCTATGACGAAAAGTTCTGTCTATCCTTAAATTTATTAAACATAATTCATAATTCATTTATTCGATGCTTCATGTGGTAAGTTACAGGTCTTAAATAAAAATATAGTACATACACATGAACCCTGCTAGGGCACTGAAAGATATTTTTGGAATAATTAGGTAAGTTATTTACAAACTTATGTTTTCATGCATATTTTAACATTTATGATTCTTAATTCTTTATTGCTAATGTGATTTAACAAGCTCTTAAAACAAAAAAAAAATACAACACATGCCCCTGTGACCCTGTATGACATAACATAACATAACATACCATCACGACTTTATCCCAAACGGGGTAGTCAGAGGCAAGTGACTGTTGCCGTCATGGTGAAAACTTATTAAATTTGATGCCATAGACATTGAGGACCTTTGCGCCATCAATCATTTATTCATCTGTTTTAAGTATGAGCATCGGCCTTTTGTTACAAAAATAAATTTCGCCTTATAAGCTAAACCGCTGGGTGTTTCAAAATTACTTAAATGATATTTATCGTATTGGTCGAATGTCGTTCTGAATCAGAGCGTTTTGTTTGGCGACCATTTTTCTCCCATGTTTTTATCATTCGCTTATATTTGTTTTGCCAAGATTTACGTATAAATGTGCCACGTAAACACGTATATACCAACACGAGCGAACAACACGTCAAGCCGTTCGTCCGGAGCGTCGGCGCCGATATTTATGGCAAAACTTTCACCGCTTAAGGAAGTCGCGGATCATTGACTTAAACATAAATATATGTACTTTTTTGTTTTTATACAAACATAGCGATGTTAAAATTTTCACATATGTACTTTCTTTATGGAGTGGAGGTAACATGTTGATAGAGCTCGAGGTTTAATTTTTTTTTTATTTAGACTATATTTTGACGGGAAATACAGTCTCCGCGGGCGTATCCACTACCGGACAGCTATTAGTTAATAAAATACCCTTAGGATTAATTATGACCATCGCGTAGGTTGCTTACTTCCCTCCCCCCCCCAACACAATATAATCTGACTGTTACAGGGTCAGCTTAACCTTAGAGGTCTTTAAATATTTCCGAACACTGTAAAGGTTGCATTCTTGCCACCCATCCTTGTGGAGGCCTCTTACCACGGTCACGCACCATTTTTGTGACCACTGCAAAAGTTGCTTAACCAGCTGCTGTCACCTATCATATTCACAAAAATTGAGTAAGTTTTTAAAAAAAAATCAAACATGTCCTCAAAAGATCTAGGTCGACTGAACCATGTTTACAAAAGCTAACGTTCACTATTCTAAGCCACGCAACTTAAGAAACCAAAATAAACTAGTACTACCTGACACAAAATTGAACATAGTCCGAAATGGTGCGTATTATATGGCCATCAAAGTCTATAATCGGCTGCCTTCCTTTTTGAAGGATATTGAGAAAGACTCTGTTTTCTGTAGAAGCCTTAAAGAGCTATTGCTGTCCAAATGTATTTACAGTATGCAGGAGTACTTCGAACTGAAAATGTAATTTTAAACCGAAAACTTCATATTTGTCACGATGTTTGTACCTAATACAACAAAATATATTATATAATAAGATGTTTTATA
Organism: Udea olivalis; assembly: GCA_947369235.1. NCBI lineage: Eukaryota > Metazoa > Arthropoda > Insecta > Lepidoptera > Crambidae > Udea > Udea olivalis. Next base: position 8,662,776 of record OX376368.1, on the reverse strand, counting down.
AAAGGATGTTATTAATACTAGTTATATAATAAGATGTTAAGTATTGATAACTTTATTTGTTGAGAGAGAAGGTGCTCAACGGCATTTTTGCAGTGCCCCTACGGGGTTCATGTTTTAGTACTGGTGTTCTACATTTAAGATCTTGTAAACCTACATGGAGCAATAAATGATATGACTATGACTATGACTATGACTAACCTGTAACCCTGCGGCCCTGTATACTTATTCTGTCAGCCGAAAACCTATCTAGCCGATACACCGTAAAGAAATAAAAAATTCCGCAGTTTTACCTCATAAAACAAACCACACATCTTTATTCCCAAAAACTGCAGAGCAATCAAAGAAGCTGCCAAAACACAGACAATAAAAATAAAACTTCGCCAAAATTCGCGCGTAAAACAATCGCAAAATGGCGGCAATTCAATTACCTTTCAAATTTCCCGCGCAATCAGAAAACTTATATGGCAGCCGTTCAGCTTTTGCTTTCTGTCATTCGAGCATGCTCTTTTAACTTGATTGGTGCTATTGGGGTTAATTTCGCTACTCATTTGAATATACGGTGGGTTTACTAAGATTGGGAAAATCGTGATTTTGACACCAATTTTTGTTCTTTGACGTCACGTACAGCATCGTCATTGGCTGTCGAGCTCAACAGGCAATCGAGTCGTATTGTGAGTTAACCAATCAGTGTAACCAACACTACCATACCATGAGTGACAGTCGCTAGCGTTTGCGTTGACTTTTTTGTATGGGAGTTCAGCACAGCGCCTCCAGTGATAAGAAATGAAACTGAAATGGTATACAAAGTTCTTAACCCTGCTATCGCCGTTTACGTCGGACACTCATGTATAGTAGACCTTCTGGATTGGTATTTAGGGGGTTTATTTCGCAAGTTATTTCATTAAACGTACTGAAATCCCATACAAAAATGTCAACGAAATTTACGCGGACGCTTGCGGCTGTCATTGGTGTAAACTCATAGTAGACATACGTCATCATCATCATCCGTGCGGTCAATCCCGCTTTTGAACCCACACTGGTGTGTGGGGTCCTAGGGTCCGCCTTTCTTATTTTCTTGGCCCACTTCGCGCGGTTTTGTGCATCCTCAGTGGTGAGTTTGTTGGCACGCATGTCACCCTTAACGACGTCGAGCCACCGCTTCTTGGGTCGACCTCTTCTACCGGTACCTGGCGGGGGCGGCATGGCCAGACATTTGTTGCCCACGTAGTTTGCCGATATCCGTGAGACATGACCACACCAACGAAGGCGGCAATCTTGTAGCTTGTCTGCGGTGTCACGAACACGAAGGCTGCCGCGGATGTGGGTGTTACGCACGCGATATTTGCGTGAGACTCCACACCGCATCCACCGCAGTATCTTCATTTCCGTGACGCGCAGCTCCTGCTCGTGTCGCTCTAGTTTTTGTTTCACTGCCATATAAAAGGACAGGCCTAATGATGGTTTAATAGACCTGCCCCTTCAGCTTGTTCGGCATTTTGGGGTCACAAATGACACCAGTCACCTCACGCCATTTGGCCCAAGCCGCGGAAATTCGGGCTCTGACGTCGCGGTCGATGTCCCTGGACGCACTTAACACAGATCCCCAAGTATTTGACACGGTCCGTGCGCTCGACCACGTCAACGCCTATGCAGACGGACTGGGTATCTGTGGTGTTGCAGGCCATGTACTCCGTCTTCGCCACATTAAGTTTCAGACCGTCGTTTTCAAGGGAATTTTTCCACTTATTCACCCGTTGTACCAGCGGTCCCCTGACCGAATCTGCTAGCGCTTTATCATCAGCATACATAAGCAACCAGGGTGGTTGCTCATGGTGGTCTAGGATGCTGTTTGACAGAACGTCTAATATTACGCTAAACAGAAACGGGCTAAGCACGGAGCCTTGGCGTACTCCAACGGTGATAGGGAAGGGAAGCGTGTCACCAACCGCAGTCCTAACTATGGAACTGGAATCGTGGTACATGTCCCGGGTAATGTCAATGAAGACTTCGGGAACGGCCCTGGGCCGCAGCGCCCAGCCGATCATCTCACGTGGGACACAGTCGAAGGCCTTCTGCATGTCTAAGAAAAGGAGATGCAGAGGTGTATTTTTCAGTCTGTATACCTCCATGAGCGTTCTCAAGGCAAATACGGGGTCCATGGTCCCGCAACCCGGTCGAAACCCATACTGACACGCCGAGATTGTACACTCCTGTCAGATCCTAGAGTCTACAATGCGCTCGAGGAGCTTCATGGTGTGGGACATCACCTTAATGCCGCGATAATTGCTGCACTCCTGCACCGGACCCTTGCCCTTGAAGACTGGCGTGATAATTCTCAGTCACCATTGGTCAGGCATCTTCCCGGTGAGGAGAATGCGGTTGAAAAGGGGGTAAGTATGCCCACACACATGAGAGCCCATCGATTTCCACGCTTCGATAGGGACTCCATCGGGTCCCACAGCTTTCCGGATAATCAAACAAATTGAAAACTCCCAGTCTTAAGCTACACAAGGTGGGAAACTCATTTGTGGGTCAATCTGTAAAATACTTTAACAAAATACCTCAAAGTCTTGTTGATCTACCTCTTCACAAGTTTAAGTCTGCAATTAAAGCAAAGTTAATGAAACAAGGTTATTATAATGTAGAGGATTACTTGAACGACAAAAGTTTGTGGTCATAGTAGGAATAATCTGCTCCTCTGCTCAATATTGTGTTCTTTTTTCTACTCGCATTGACTGTACTCTGAATTTATTTTTTGTTAAACAAACAAAGTTGAAAAGAGTAACTATCGAGTTTCTTGCCGGAGTCTTCTCGATAAGAAGCAACGTCCGAACCGGTGGTAGATTCACATTATGTATATTCACGATGTGTACTAATATTGTACTATTTTATTTACGTTTATGATTATTATTTCTATATACTTTTTTTGACATGTCATAAGTGCTTTGTACAAGCTTAAATGAATAAATGATTTTTTACTTACTTACTTACTTAAATCAAACTTAGCAAAATTAAACTTTATTGAAATAAAATGTTATACTACACAACAACTTGTCGGATTATACAACAGAACAACGCAACCTTTTTTCCGTGTTCTGTGGATTAAACTCGTTTTTGTATAGAAGTTTGGTACAGCGCCTCTCGTGAACGTGAATGGAACTAAAAATGGCTTACACGTTGCCGTAGTTTAATATTAAAGTTAACGTAAGGCAACCTCGTGGTAGATGTATAAACTTGGAAGAAGTTACTCAACCCAGAAATTTTAAAAAAATCCCAAAAAAAAATCATAACTCGAAAACTAAAATCGGGTAACCAACATGGGGTATATTTTGGGAAACCCTCTATATTTTTTGAGCTACGGAACCGCAAAAAATCCATAATCAGCATTCAGCTATCCCGAAGCATTAACAACTGGTCCATAACATCTGGAAGCAGGCTCTTTAAATGCTATAAAAGTGTTATTGCTCTGCCATAGATTTATGACTTTCTGGGAATAAACAATATGATTTATATGAAAACTTGTTTATTAATAAATCAGTTCGTTGCTATCTTTGGATTATCTGTGGCACTGAGTGTGATGAATTATCAATTTGTTCTTCTAACAAAGAGGATGTAACGTTGTTCTTCGAATAAAGAGTGAACTGAGTGAACGTCAGTTTACTTCGTCTTTTAAAAAATACGATTTTAGATACATTTTTTTGCGCGAAAGTCCCAACCGGAACTGTTATAAAAACTGAAGAATGCCAACATGTTTCAATAAAAGAATTGCCCTGATACAAGATAAAACGCGCACCGACAGTCGGTTATTTCGATCGTCCACTATTTTTATTCAGTCATGAATACGATCCACATCCAAGGTCGGATCTCGAGTAGTTTTGCGCGGTATTGTAAAATTAGGTACTGCAGGTGCTGGTACTACCAACATTATCTTTTTATATGACTACTGCTGGTTGCCAGCGATTCCTCTGGGCTCTGTCCATAAATTGAGCTTACGGTCTGATACAAATAGGTAGGAACCTTACGGACAACCAAAGCTAAATAACACTGCTATAATAAGAGTTGCCTTTGAAATAATGGTGGTGAAGGAAAAGGCTGCTATACCCTGGACTGCTTTTCGGAGCAATTAAAAAAAATTAAAATTAAAATTAAAATCATTTATTTTCAGATAACTAGATCCAGGGTTGTTAGTAAAACACGTTAAAAATACGTTAGTAAAAAAAAAAAAAACCAACGACTAGGAAAACAAAGCTCACTACGTTTTCTATTTTTTTTTTTTTAATATTGCCCGTCAAGACGACCTCACTCCACCTGATGGAAAGCGGTCGTGAGGTCCAGATATGAGGTTGACAAGCCCAGTCATTCAAACAAATCACTGGGCTGGCCATCCCCACCTTGAAGGCCTGCAGAAATGCCTTTTCACGCCCCGCTTGAAGAACCCGGGACTATAAGAGGAAGGAACTCACTCACTCACTCACTCACTCAGACTAGAAACAAAGCTTCAGTTTGCGAGGTTTTTTTACCTAAAACTATGATGGAAGAATGGATTTTTACATTAACATACGATCACGACTTTTATTCCAAACGGGGTAGTCAGAGGCGAGTGACTGTTGCCGTCATGGTCAACGAAACTCTGAAGCCCACTTTCCACCAATGGTATTAGAACCCAACGTGGTAGGTGGTGAGCCTTCCGCCGTTATCGGAGTTGATTTGGTTTTTTATCAATGTTTTCCATCACCGGAGAGTTAGTCGGAAATTAAACAATGAACGGGAACTGATTGTAAGAACCAGGCTTTCCTCCACCTGCCTGAAAAGGGTGTTAGACTTTTTAGAGCATATTGCGAGAAAAGATAGCCATAACCTAGAGCAACTGATGGTCCCAGGCAAGGTTGGTGGCAAACACTCGACAGGCCGTAGTCCAATGAGGCACAAAATAGAGAGTTTACCTACTGAAGAACAGCTCGCGCCTTTGTCTTAAACTCGCGTGACCGCCCAGGGTTACTACTATATTCGTTCTAATTTTTTAAAATGAAGAAGGTAGGTTATACCTACTTGATGGAAGCGGACAAAAACAAAATTCATCATGTGAAAAATTGCAAAAAGTTTGACAAAAACACTCTTTACAGTGCGACTGGCTGACTTTCTGATGCTTACCGGCAAAGAGCTCACTGGTATCGCTTGTAAACACACTGTATCTGTGTGCGTGATCAAAATGGCGGGCTTGTTTTAAGCGGACTATTTGTCAGCGGTCCGATCATATTCGGTCACCGCTGGACACGAGACTACGATACGCTTCACAATGAAAAAGATAGGCACAGATGCCGAACCATCGTCAAGCACTAGCTGACACAACGGGGGATCACGACCCTCAGTAATGAGGAGGGGGGAGGAGAAATAAGAGTTGTAAGTCTACTGACGAGTAGTAACTAGCGAACAGGCTGCATAATGTCGATGACTGGCCTTGTTGGCGCAATGGCAGCGATCCTGCCTTTAGTGCTGGAGGTCGTGGGTTCGATCCCCACCCATGACAAATATTTGTGTGACGAACATTTGTATTTCTTGTGTGTCTGGGTGTTATTATCTATTTAAGTATGTATTTAGAAATATTTAAGTATGTTTATCAGTCTCTGACGCCCATATTACAAGCTCTGCTTAGTTTGGGGTCAGATGATCTTGGTGTGCATTGTCCCAGGTATTTATTTATTTATTTATTATAATCCAAAGCGCCCGGTGTTTCAGGAACCTAGATAAGGCTCTTTAGCCTCTTTAAAAAGCTTTGAATTGGTTTTCCCCGCAATCGCGTTCATGACCGCTGATTCCAGATAACTCTCTCAGTGGAACTAAGGCTGCAGTGAGACAATGCTATAGAACTATAGCAGTTTTGAATAGAGCTATTGTAGTATTGTAGAGCCTGTGAACAGCCTCTGTAATTCCAGTTGTGTTTTTAAGGCTCCCTTTTTTTTATCACATTTTGGGTTAATTTATGTCGAATATTCGATACGGTTACTTACTTACGGAGTTTCCTATTAACATCCCTATATTGTACTTTAGTTTAGAGAACTTTTAGAAATTTCAAGTGGTATTCTAACTCTGGTGATATAAGGCAGATGTTTCCAATAGACAGACGAATAACAAACATACCAATTAAGAAAGGTATTTCAAAATAAATTCAGGTGTCTTCAATTACTGACCGGAGAAGGGATTTCCTATTTGTACTTGTCAGACGAAATCTTGAGTAGGTAATCAAGAGGAGGTGAAAATCATTACGTAGGTAGGCTTACCTTAATTTTTAAAGCGTAGCTATGGTGACAGGGAATATAATATAATATACTATTCTCATAATTTCAAAATAGTTCGACGTTATTTGCAACAAATTCACATCAAGATCCAAATCAAGTCGAAGTCCCTAAATTGATCTAAACGAGATTTTGGTATTCAATATTTTTTTAAAGAAAAAACTATTGTAGTCCGGGAAACTAAAAAACTGATATTTAATAGGAAGCTAAGTAACAATTGCTAACTTTAATTGCAAAAAAGCGCATTTAAGTTTCTTTTTGGTAAAAAAACGAATAGGTACTTACTTAATGTGGCCTTTTAAGTGAAGAACTGTATTTAGATGTTACAAATGTGTTAAAGCGGTTTTTTTCTGGTTTTTAAGACTCACCTGTTTATATAACGTGACTGAACCATATAAAATCATACAACCTTCATCAGTAATGCATTGATGTAATCTATGGAATAGACTATTTAGATTCTTATCATGATTAATTATTACCACCCTCTACGGTATTAATATTTTGGCTTAGTTGAGAAACTTAAATTACTTTTGTAAACTTTAGTAATATGAAAATCAACTGTGATGTTTAACACTCATATTACTTGCTTGAAAAAATAATTACCTATTTGTGTGTTCTATATAAGGTGGGTTTAGATCTAACGAACAAAATCGTCTGGTCTAAATGTCAAAACTACAGGATTTAATGAAACTTTGGCTATCAAAGGTAAATTAAAATAGTGAGTCCTTTAGATTCATTTCAGGTTGAAAAGTCTAAAGATATGTACACTACTTAGCCTATTTATTCTAGAAAAAATTGCCAGGTCCGTTATTGGCCTTGATAGCTCAGTTGAAAGAGCAGCCACCAAAGTTGTGGAAAGGCGCGAGTCCGAGTTTCGCTCGAGACCTAGGATCAGGTCGATTTTTTCTAGTTTCTATCTTTCGATGGAAAATAGTGTATTGTTTTATAGTATCTATAAATGCTGAAAATTAAAATTTTCGTTGAGATGTTTCGAAAAATATAAGCGGGGGCAACAGCCAGTTCTGTAATAAAACTCCAACCCCCAACTTACAGACCTCTTTATTAAAAGGGTAAGCATTTACGAGGGACCGCGGGGAACCCGATATTGAAGCAGATATTTTTACGTCCGATAAAAATATCACATTGCGAAACATAGTATTGGGTATTTATGTAAATGGTGATAGGATTTCGGGAAATACAGCCGCTGCTTTTATTAATATTAAGTAGGATCAGACGCGGTTAAAGTGAACGTATTTCGTAAAATATTTAGGCTTCGCAATATATAATATTTCGGACACGCTAAACGTTTTTGAACGGTTGAATTTATATTGCAACGCACTGTGTGTAATTACCCTGTAAAGGTGCCACGAAGTGCTGGAACAATCTATCGCCACCGATCAAAGGTCAAAATATTGCTTCTTTTAAACATCATCTAAAGACATTTCTGATCTTGGAGCTAAAGTCTAACTCCTAAGCAGTTGTACGCTAATAAATTTCAACTAAAATTGATTATTTTTTATTATTGCTCTCACCCACATAATAACGCATGCAATTGTTCACAGGCACTTCCTCTCAAACACACAACCAGACACACACATGAGACACACACCCAAACAAACTCTCAAACACACACCGAGACACACACCCAAACAAACTCTCAAACACACAACCAGACACACACCGAGACACACACCCAAACAAACTCTCAAACACACAACCAGACACACACCCAAACAAACTCTCAAACACACAACCAGACACACACCGAGACATACACCCAAACAAACAAACAACTCACAAAAAACACCCAAATCACACTTATTTTATACTCACGCTAATTATTAGCGTGAGTATAAAATATATAATATGTATCATGTAAGTAGGCCGGGACATCTTCTCATCACATGCATGGTGGTTACCACAGAAAACCAGCGTCATGGCTCTGCTGTCAGGACATACAGCTGAGTGGTAACCATTTTGGTACTATGTCACACATTAATATAATTGTATTTGTCGTTTTCCACCAATTCGCTATTTTGTTTTTTTTAGAATTAGAATTAGAATTAGAATTAGAATATTTATTTGCAGAAATATGGTGGATTACATGATGTTCTTAAAGATAGTTGTACACACATTTTATCTATTTATGGAGACGTGCAAACATAAAAATTATAAAAGATTAAACAATTAATAATTTCATTTTAAAAAATAACACAAAAAAACAAAATTAAATAACACATAAATAAATTGATTCATCATTAGTAATACAAATTAACAGATAACTATTTATTTTTCTGTGTGATGTTTACCAAATAAATTTTTATTCTTTCTTTCTTCTAGCTATTAAATTTTTCTGTGTGATGTTTACCAAATAAATTTTTATTCTTTCTTTCTTCTTTATTTTCTTTCATTTAGATCAAACGAACAAAGAGCTAAAGCAAGAATGTTCTTTCGTGATATTCAAGTGTCAATTAGAATGAGCTTTTTATTTAGGTACACCAAAATAATTCTAACGAAAATATACGATGAAACAAGAACGAGCATTCTAGCTCGTACTCTCGAGTCTCCGCGAACATATATAGACAGAACAACGAAAGAATGCTCTGTCTCTGTTTACACAAAGAGAGTTTGATAAAGTGAGTATAGAAGGAGCATTCGCTCGTTTGGACTAAATCCTCCTTTTGAAGTGTTTTTTAGTTACGTAGTGACCAGCCCCCCGATTCAGAACGAAGTTATCGACCGATTCGGTAAATTTGTTTAAATTATAGTAAATGATCCTTCGGTAGCAATCAATGTTTTGATATGTTAAACCCAAATGCCCTAAATTTTCATTAACCAAATCACATAAAATCTACCCTACTTAAAAAAAATATTAAAAATAAAAGAAAATAACCGAATCGGTCGATAACTTTGTTCTGAATCGGGGGGCAGTAGTGACTACGCAATTATGAACAGTGTACTATTCTGTGAAGTATGTTAACACTTTTGCTGTGCTAATTTATTTATTTACAAGGCACCACTACTGAGTACAGTCCCAAACATTGCTTAGCTTACTTATGATTATTTAAACAGACGTTCACTTCAAAATTGTATTCCGCGAAATGTTGCGCACAACGTTTACTCTTCAAACTTAATAGAGAAAATAAAAATACACAAATGCATAGCCACAGCATCGGCATGTAGAATGCTTTAGAATGCAAGACAATTAGGAATGACGTGAAATAGTTTAGACAGAAGTTGTAGCTTTATCAGTGAAGAAAAATACTTAAATAAACTGATGAATACTAAGGTCGTGGCGAAACATATGAACAAGAAGCGGAAACATATTACAGAAGTGTTTTTAACCGTGAATCAAAGACTCAAAGAGTATTATTAAAACATCGTAAAGCTGTTAAAAACGCGATTAAGCGAACGGAAATAGTTTTTAGCCAGTGAGCTGTGTTCAATGTTCGTTGATGAAAATTACACTACTTGATAATAAGTTTTTTTTATCTAACGCTGATTGGTAGGTAGAGTTTGTCAAACCAGGAATGACGCGCTCCACTTCCTTTTTATTGCGCCCAATTTCAAAATGGTTATGAGGCCAATATCTACTAGAGATGTCACGAATATTCGGCAACTATTCGACCACTTATTTTGATATTCGGTATTCGGCCGAATAATAACGTACTATTCGGCCGAATACCGAATACCTAATCATGAAAAAAGGACACGTCATATTACTCAAGATTATATATATTTATCTCCAAATTACAATACTTTAGTAAGTAAAATTGATCAATGGTAAGTTGTGATTGATAAAAATAATCTTTTTATTATTTGTTGTCGTTAGCTACAACGATTACGCTTTTCGTCGTAAATGATACCAGCTTCAGAAAATAACCTCTCACTATACACGCTACTCCCAGGAGAAGAAAGAGGCAGGTTGCGACTTGTCTTATTCTTGTTTACCTACGCGCTCGAATAGCAAGTATTTTGTGCCCAATATTCGGTATTCGGTATTCGGCCAAATCACTATTCGTGGCAACTTTAATCCATTGTACCCATTCATGACTTGATTCCAATGATGGAGGCCTTTGACCCAGTGGGACAGTAAACAGGCTAATTACTTTATGTGTGCGTGAATGCGGTGAAGGAGCGCGTCATTTCGTATCAGACATGCTCTACTACATACAGACTTTGCTGAGTTTGACGTCAGGTGTAAAAGTATTCATAATTTGTTTATGTCAACATAATTTTGGAACTATCCCGGATCTATAGGCTCGTAGGCAGCCTTGCGCAGCTTATATGTATAGAAAAATATATATTGTATGGTAGAGGCATCGATGTGTAATAAATTTAAGAGGTGGTGACAGTGATTATTAAATAACTAGATTTGATGAGATTTCTTCAATTTGACAACGACATTTTGCAATCACAAAGATTTGAAAATAACTTTTCACAACCCAAAAAGGAGACTACTATATAAAATTAATAAATAGTTAAACATTCATATGCTCTTTGGGACGTAGGTTCGAAGTTTTGTAATCTGTACCGAACTTGGGTAAGAAGATATCGTGAGAATACGACAGCAGGTTAAAGGGTCTCAAGTGGTGGCCAGTAACTTCCTATATCTTGAGAGGATCGTTTTACTCGCTATAAATGGTTGTGTACCGATAGCTGGATGGCTTTTAAGCAGCTGCCGTTAAAAATATTTGCTACAAAATAACAAAACGATCGATACTAAACTGTGAAGTGAAAATAATAGGGGAGACGCCCCTGGCTTGATTCCTGACCATGACAATCGGTCGAATCGGAGAATGCGCATATTTATTTAAAGTGCAATAGTTTAACGTGTCAAATGTAAAGTGTAAACAAGGATTTTTCAGTGTAGACCAACCTTAAAAAGCAAAAATATCGTCATGGCACGATGCCAGCATAGACAAAAATCATGAACTTCAATTAAATTAGTTTTGCCCGTTTGTCACGTCGCCGGAATATTTATAGCCGAAAATAATGTTATTAAAAAGCTAGTTTATAGAACCACTAACGTTTAATGTTTTTTTGTTACAGATCCTGGACTGAAGCCATCCGTTCAAGTAATAAATACTTGCAAACCCTCCAAAATCCATGTCCGAGGCTGAGAAGGAATTAAATCTACAACTGTCAATTTATTCAAATAACACTGGCTGGTAAACAAATGAAAAAATGAAGTGGCATAAATAGTGCGACGAAAAAAATACTAGGGTCGCGCTGACTGTTATTTTTGTAACAATGTGCTAGTGGATATAAAGTGACTGTGCCAAAAGATGGCGACGCCTCCAGACTCTCCCGTGGAGGAGCACGCGTATGAGTTGGAGCCTACTCGGACACCAAAGCCCATTCCAGTCGCGTTGGAAGAACTCTGCCGGCAGACAAAGTTCACGAAGCAAGAGATCAGAGTTATGTACAGAGGATTTAAAACGGTGAGTTAATTGCTTTTTTCAGTCGTCTGTTTAAAAATTATTTGAACGCTTTCTAATGTAAAGAACGTTTGATATAAATTACACCATGAAGGAAAATTATGCTAAGAAATCCAAAAAGATCACAACGTGATATAATGTTGTCTTACTATTACAACTTTTGTGTAGTAGTAAACAACATTTGCGAATCACAGGTCCCATAGCTAACCACATGATAGCCCACCGTTGTGCAGTGACTACCTTAATCACCAGGAAGAACACAAAACTCCACTGGGCTAACAGTAGTGGCCACAGGATTGCTCAAACATTTTGTTTTTCAGACTAGGCAGCCATTTGATCGCAATCGCACCTGATGGTATGTGATAATGCGATCTATGATGGAACATGTCTGCCTAGTAAATGCCTATTCACTCTTGTTTTGAAGAGACCCAGATTGCATTGGTTCGGAAACACATCGCAATCGCACTGGGAAGGAGTCCGCAAAACAGTTTTGTGCGAATGGCTGGAATATCCACAACGTGCGCTTGGAAGGCTGATGTGCGTCTTGTGAAAAGGAGCCGGCGGAACAAACTCATGCAGTTCAGTATGGTATCGGCGCAATATGAGCATTCGAGTGGCTGCGTCCGATCCTCGGGCTACTTATGTCTGCGATCAGTGGCCCGCACACTGGGTCACAGTCCAGCGGTGCGTGCTTCCCAGGTTCAGTCAGTCGGTTTCTGGTGGCTTGACCATAGCTACTAGCTGTCGCGTTTGATGGCCGCGTCTATTGACCCTTTTTTGTGTCAGGAAAGGCATTTAGGCATTCCCTGGGCCCTGGGTTCGGGCTCCTGGCATATGTGGTGTCTTCAACTCCCCTAACCGCAGGGAACGTGTCTAGTGACCCATTGCAGTGTACAATAGCAAAGACAGTGTTGTCATTTCGTAAAAGGTAACTAAATTCTGGGCAGAGAAATAATAATGATAAATATGCTTGTCGGAGTGAAGCCATCTATCGGCAATGCAGAGAACACCAAGCGATGCTATCTAGTAGCGTGTCAGCGTAATACAACTATGTCGATTGTTTTCCAATTTAAAATAAAGAAACGTCAGGTAGTTGCCTGGGTTAAATCAGAGATGGCGTTACTTATTTGACAACTTGACATTGACAGTTGTCTAGGTGATATTGACAGTTGTCTAGAATGACAGATCGGCCATGGATATTAAATTCGGGACGGTCGAACTGAGCGGTAGGGACGTAACGCCATCGCTGCGATCACCACGTTTTTTTGCTGTTAAGTTTCAATCCATTTAAATTAGAGTGATCACGTGTTATTTTCTTTTGAAACTAATGTAATTAATTAAAACCTAATCATTGACTATCGTGTTATTATTTTATCGCCCGTTATACTACCGTAAAAATGCCACAGCATCTATCTTGGTAAACCATTTCACATAATATCACTTAATCCTTAATAAATGGCTGCCAACAGCGAATATCCAATAAGGAAACTGTTTGGCACAGCATACTAATAAATTGTACAAACTGAGACCTAGCAGTACGATTATACGACCAACAATTTCTTACAGCACTTTTGGAATTATCATAGTCTTGCGTCAACGTTACATCAATTTTGGGTGTTGGATGACATTAATACATTTCAGTTAGAAATACACTATAGTATTTAAAAGTATAGCAATTCAGTACCTACGATCCGTTATTCCCATCAAGGTATGGAATGAAGAGAATCATATTGGGTTTATTTAGTTTAAACCTGCTAGTGCGGACCAAGTTTATTTAAAGTGAATAAGTTTTCACAAGCCCAAAACTATGTCAATATCTAAGCCCAGTATATGGGTTCACAAAAAATACCGTGATATAATGTGTGTAAAGTACGATTACATATTATGTGGTGTGATCAGACTAACTCTCCGGTGACGGAAAACATCGATAACAAACCAAATCAACCCTGATAACGGCGGAAGGCTCACCACCTACCACGTTGGGTTCTAACACCATTGGTGAAAAGTGGGCTTCTGAGTGTTTCGTTCACCATGACGGCACACTCACTTGCCTCTGACTACCCCGTTTGGGATAAAGTCGTGATGGTATGTGGTGTGATTCCTTAGGTATGTGTGGAATTGTGAATGTAGTTGAATCGCGTATTTATCGTGGTAGAGTGAAGTGGGAAAGTGTTAAGTAGTCTATCTTGACAATGTCAAGACAACATCAAAACTTTAGACACACGAGTTTTAGGGACATTGTTAAACTACCTCGTTTGCTCCTAATATCAGAAAACAAAAATCCTGTCAACACTTTAAAGACAGGTCACGTTCTGGATCGGTGTTAAAAATGGCACATAGCTAGCGCGTGACTGCGATAAACTGCACCGTAACACTGCCAATATTTGAGGCAATTTGTTCTTGCCAGTACCTGCCTCGATGTTATTCGATAAAGGCTGGCTGGATAGAATTTGTGATTGCAGTCTCGCTATAGGATGCAAAGCGCCATTTTGATTTATCTGGCCGGTAATTTTGGAACGTGAAGTTTTTTAACAGTTTTAAACAGTTTCTGCGAAATGTGCTCGCCGTGCGTGCATCCCTATTACCGAGACACTAACAAATTATACCATTGCAATAAATGTGGTAAGAAGCTATAAACATTGAGTGACTTTAGTCAGCTTAAGCCTGAAGTTCCCTATTAAGTCTGTGAGCCTGAGTAAATCAACTTTGACCGAGTTCAAATCTCTTCGGTTCATTTAAGAAAAGGAGAGGCATAACATTTGAACATTTTTTGCGGTTGACTGGTAGAAAATGCATCTAAGCACTAAATACGCCAATTGTACTTTATTTGTTTATGCATTATAGAATACATTAAGAAATAAAAAGCGTTTTGAGGAATGCAAAATCCGAATTTAAAATCAAAGTCACTTTTCAGTGAAAAGTTTTCACTGTCCAATGTCAAAAGCAAGAGAAGCACATAATACCGCGCCTGCCGAGTTTACTGAATGGCCATGACATGTAACATGAAATGAAAGGCGTAGCTTGGTAACAGATAACGCAAGAATATCACAGAAACAGAGTGAAATAAGTTCACAGCGCTGTTTTTTTGCAGAAATTCGGTTTAAAGAAATGCATTAAGGAATTTATTCTTCAATTTTAGAACTACAATTATTCCAAAAATATCATTGACTAGATAAGATGTCTCTCCAATTACTTTATATTTTCAATGCACTATTTACATTCTAGTTACTTTTCACTAAAATAAGTATTTCTTAAAAAAGTCTTCGAATTTTTATGGTAGGAAATTCGTTCGTCTATTTCTACACTAAGTAATATTTTAAAGAGTTTTCTCTTTTTAATGGATAAACTTAAAAACTACTGAACCGATTACAAAAATTATTTCACCACTATATAGTTACATTATTAGCGAGTACCATGAGCTAGTTATATTTTGACAAGTGAAGTACGCGGGCGAGGATAAAAGGTTCTAAAGAGGATAAGTGCAGTGTTAATTAAATAAAATAAATAAATGAAAACGTTCGTTGCCCTTCGACTTCATAAAATATGACTTATTTGTAGTCATCGCAGGTACAATCGGCTAGATTATAATCTGTATTGACTATACCTACTCTATAATTCAAAGTTTTGTAAACAAACGGGGTTTAAAGAGTCGTTGTCATTCTTGTCGAAGTCCTTGCAGTATAATAAATCTATGAACAGATGGTAAACTCACAAATCTATTTAAGTATTAATACAAGTATTGTTTTTGAAAATTAACGTCATAGCATTTTAACTTACATAAATATCGATTACTTTACCTACCGACTTTCTCCACCCGTACATTTTTACTGCGTAAAGGTTAAAAAGGACAAAGCATGTTCCATTTCCACCATCGAAGCAGACTGACATACGACGCGACGGAAACACGACAAACGCTGAAAGGCAGCTTCCGGCCTGTGCCGCGACTGCAAGTAGCAGTGGTATCAAGTTACAGGCTTTAGCGAACAGAGGAGTATTTTCTTAGCCTCTCTAAAAAAATTGGAATTACGATATTTGACACATACTCGTACTTATGTCAATTATGAAACTTTTTATTATCACCGGTTAAACGAAAAAGTATCTACTATTTCGTATAAACATTCACTGTGTTACACTTACATTTTTGCTAAACAACCGAACGAATAATTTGCTACTAAAATTCGTTAATAGTTATTATATAAAAACTGGTGACCCGCTTAACAAACAAATGTTTTGATGTTTGTCCTCGGTGGGAATCGCACCAACGACCTTCGGCGCTTAGGGCAGGATCCGCCAAGGTTGACATTTTTAAACGGGCAGGAAAATAATAATGAAAAACCGTTTCTATTGGTTTTTTTATTAAGTCGTATACTACTGCTCTGTCTCTAGCCACCATGGCTTTGTGAGGGTCACAAGTAGGATTGCCAATCGTCCCGTTTCTGAGACCCATAATGAGGCGTCCCGATCATAGTGTGTGCTAAACATCCCGCTTTTCGGAATAAGAATTTTTCGGTTTCATTTCTACCAATGCTATGAGAAGGTTTTCCGATGATATTTTTATTTTATTTATTTATTAGGACAACCAATAAAACAAACACCATTATCAGAATAGTTTTATAACACACACGGACTAAATGCTAAATGTCGTCTTAATTAAAGGCTGCCACGACATGCAATGTGGACTAAACACTTACTAACTAGTTATTTATAATAGGCTTTAATAACTACTTACAATACTAATAAAAATTTGAAAAAGTAAAACTAATTGCCTTAAAAAATTTAAGACAATTACAGTTAACATTATAGTGAAGGCTGGCCAAACAGGTCAAACAGGGACAGCCGTAAAATACTGAAGTACTTTGCGCCGGAATTTCTGCGGCTTATCCGCAAAGATGTCTATATCACATTGTTTGGAAATACTATTATATTGCCTCTGTACTCTTGCCACGGTAGCGTAATGGCCCAGATTGGTCTTGCTGGACTTTATGGAGAAGAGTCCATACCTGCTAACGCGAGCCAGCTTAAGTGGAACCTTCAGATTTATTGAACCAAGAAGAAAAGGACAATCGACGCCACCATTGACAATCTTATGCAAGAACATGAGATCCAGCAGAATCCTTCGCTCCCGTAAACTATTTAAACTAAAATACGCCAGTCGGTCTTCGTACGTAGGAAGTTCCCTTGCTTTGTGGGTAACGTACGAAAGATGCCACAAGAAACGCTTCTGGATTCGTTCTATATGTTTGGTATGAACGTCATAATGCGGCGTCCAGACCTGACTGCAGTACTCCAGATTAGAGCGAACTAAGGACCTATAAAGCAAAATCCTTGTCGACGGCTTCTTAAACTCTTTACGCAACAAAAACCCCAACATCCTAAAGCTCCTCGCAACAGTCTGGTCGATATGTTGATGGAATCGTAACTTCCTGTCCAGAGTTACCCCCAGGTCACGAATAGTCTCCACCTCTTCCAAAAGATGACCATCAATTTTATATGACGCCGGTGGGACATTTGCGCATCTTGAAAATCTAATGAGTTTACATTTGTCAAGGTTCAAAAACAGCTGATTTTTGATGATAAAGAATCGATAAAACGATGAAACTGACTGACTTATTGTGTGGTATAATGATGTACTGATGACCACTTTGACTTCTCAGAGAGCAATTAATTAGCTTCCATACGAATATTTGCGTTAGAAAGGGAATTCACCTATTATGAATTTATATAAATAAAAGAAATTAAAAATACCGTCAATCGTTGAACAACTGATCTTAGCAGCAAGAGACCGAAGAGCTGGCTCTTTCCTCGCTCAACGGCTAAGCATAGCCGTTCAGCGTGGAAATGCTGCCTCTATCCTTGCTGCCATGCCACACTCACAGGATTTGTTCAACGATTGACGGTATTTTTAATTTCTTTTATTTATATAAATAGATATATATTTTGTTTTTTAGTTAGATTAATTTTAGGTTAAGATTTGTATATTGTATTAATAAGTGCCAAAAGCAAATTAAATTAATTAATTATGAAATACCTAGTTGAATTAAACACAAAATAAATATGGAAAAATTACGAATTATCAGAATGTTGCAAAATAGTGCTTGTCCAGAAATTAGATATGAGCAAGCTCTATGAGGGGTGTGATATTGTAGTAAACAATTATACTGGCTGGAGTAGGGAACGTCAGGCATTACTCGTGACGTAGCCGGACGGTGCGGACGTTGCTTGCTTCGAGCACTGAACTAGAAACTGTGTAGTTTTACTTCTTGTGTTTCCTTCTCCCCAAAGTACACGGAGGACACCACAAAGAGTTTATTACTGTGAAAAAACTCTAAAGAAAGTTATTGAGATCAAGTCAATGATGATGATGAAAAAGCGTCAGTCTATGAAATATGGCACACAGTACTGTCGGCATCAAACACGTGTAACTTGCTGAAAATATTTCAATTCAATGCAAAGAGAGGGTCTTCTCACTTTGTAAAAATGTCTGGACCGACGACGCGCGAAATCGTCTTCATGATGGTAGGTACGTGGGTGTTGTGAAGTCTGAGCTACAAGTTTGTTATTTTTTTAAAAACTGCCAAATACTCATTTGAAAAGTAGCTACCTAATTTATAGTTTTCACAATAAAGTGTAATTATCACTATAAGTCTATAACCGTTTTTTTCAGTAAAACATGTTTTCTTTTAATCTAACATGGTGTTTTATTTACGTATCACCCTGAATTGCTAAAAAAGTTTACGTTTTTTGTATAAGAGACCTAACTAGTTGGATCCCGCTTTTTAAACTCTTGTCCCGTGTTTTCAATGATTATTTCCCGCAAATTCGTATTTTGAAGTTGGCAAGCCTAGAAGTTACAAGACAAATTGGTGATTGCACAAAGTAAAGTAAAGTAAAAAATTACAAGTCAAACAAATGATTACTAACAAATTAAACGTAAATAAAATAATACCATGATACTAAATGACTCAAAAAAAAATATGACTACCACCGGTTTGGAGGTTGTTTCCGATACAAAATAACCCCATCAAGAAACTCGATGGTTACACTTTTCAATCTTATTTTTAGAAAAATTGAATTGATAGAGTAGTCAGAGAATCAAGATGCTCCAATCATTTAATTAATGTTCGTAAGAGCCTTAGACAAAATAAAGAGTTTTTAGTGCCGTGCTGGTGGCGGCACTTCAAAAGAATACTTTCCACAGCCCCATCTCCTTCCCGTGGGTGTCGTATGAGGCGACTAAGGGAGCCCTGCAGCCCTGCTCTTCAAAAGGGAGACATATTATGTCGGCCGGTTGATGTTACCACCATGCAGTTGCGTAAAACCCGCCAAGTGACTCTGACCTATCTCGGTCAGGTCGCGTTCCGGGATCAGCACCGCACTAACCGGTGCCAGGGCAGGCCTTCAATATGAGTATGGCCAGCTCAGTAATTGCTTTGCATTACTGTGCTTAATTGTCATCCTCACTATCTGGACGTCATGACTGCTTTCCATCAGGTGGAGTGAGGTCGTCTTGACGGCCACTAAAACAAAAGAAGAGTTTACAGAAGAACAAAGCAACTTTTTCCTGAACTTGCGTGAACCGCCTAGGGTTATTACTATATATACTACTTGACGGAACCAAGGGTGAAGCTGCTAAGGCCGTCGAGGCAAAGCAGCGGCGTCCTTACAAAAAAAAAACCAAGTCCGACAAAATAAAAACATCCGCGACAGTGCGACTGGGTCTGTTAGCGTGATCAAAATGGCGGGTTTGCTCTAAGCGGGCCTGCGTTTCATCCCATACTTCTTATGCCGTAATGTTGGCACCCCTGACTGTCTAGGCATAGGAAGTAGAATGAAACGCACTCTATCTGTAAGAGGCACCGCGCCGCATGCGTAATTTGTTCTAAGGCCTAACAACTAGGCTTTGGGCGTTACTGGACGAATGTTTCTAGATGAATGAGAAAAAACACGTCCAGGCTAGAGATACAAAACTTCTAAGCAAGGCCGTCTCTTACCTATTTGAGGCCCTGGGCAAATTAGGATTATTACTATTATTTCTACAAATTATTACAACACCACAGACTTGTGGCTCCATTTTGAACACGTAAAAAATCATTATTATAATAAACAAACAATAATTTTTATTCATAGTTTTTTTTAATTTAATTTCTTGACGGCTCCATTCTTCAAAAATAAGTTTACCCCAAAAATAGCAACAATCGCTAAGAAGCAGCAAATATTTTTTTATTATGTATTTTATTAAGTATATTATTTGAAGGAATAAACATTTGTGGGTAGTTTTGGTATTTTTTTACTATGTTTACAATTAAGCATTTCATTTTCTAATGATTTATAGCAACTACTTAAATAATAGTGTAGTTTTAAACTTAGTTCAAAAATAAGTAGGTTCGTCAGATATGTTAAAAAAAACTGTAAACTGTGTGTGTTAGGGAAGTTTGACATTTTTTTTTTTTAATGAAAAAGTTTTAATGAAGCCATTTTGTTTTTAAATTCAAATCTATTATTAATTTGAGTATTTCGCAATAAATAATCATAACACAAAATTTTTAGTGACGGTCTTTTTCGTCAAATTATAGCCTAAATAAAAAAAAAATAGTCCATGTCACTCCCTGATAATGTAGCTTTATATTGGTGAAAGAATTTTCAAAATTGGTCTAGTAGTTTAAGAGCCTCAATACAAACAAACAAACAAAAAAACAAACAAATATTTCCTCTTTATAATTAAGTATTAGTGTAGATTAAATAAAAAAAACACAATCAATAAATCTGTCAGGAAAATGGTCGTACTCGTAATGACGGTAGGTACTGAGTAACAGTGCAATGAATTCCTCTAATCAAAACTGTTTTGATTCAGTTCTCAAGTCTTCTCGGTTCAATATTTTTTTTTGGAGAAATTTTGGCAGCATTTTTTTTGTGTACTTAGTTTAAACATGAGTTTCAGGGTGGGGCCTCCTAGGATCGCGGGGACCCGGGCACGTGTCCATTGTGCCCAATGGGAATGAGGGGCCTGCTTCTAAGTGCCTACCTAGTTTGTGTCTAATACTTTTTGATTTAAAAGTTACATATTTGACTTTACCCGGTGATTATCAAAAGACTTCTAAAAACGAAATGGCAT
Source organism: Udea olivalis (assembly GCA_947369235.1). Taxonomy (NCBI): domain Eukaryota; kingdom Metazoa; phylum Arthropoda; class Insecta; order Lepidoptera; family Crambidae; genus Udea; species Udea olivalis. The sequence continues at coordinate 8,641,930 of OX376368.1, read as the reverse complement.
GTTCGGTTCGGCACAAATTAGACATGCGCGGCGCTCTGACAGATAGTCCGCTTAGAACAACACGCCATTTTGGACACACGCACACAGAGACGTGAGTTTACAGGCGAAGTCAGTGAGTTTCAGTGTCGCGGTCAGTCGCACTGTCAAAAACATTGATATATTATTTGGACGTCGTCAGATACTTACATTATAGTTCAATGGTCAAAAATGGTTTCGCGCAGATATTTCTGTTACAGTGTATTTGGCTGTATGAACACCACACGATTTTGTGATTATACGTTTTTTAAGTTACCAAACGATGTTGTAAGGTAAGTAAAACTCAGATAACGTTTGCAAGTTAGTAGTACTATGTACGAGTATTAAAAGTATATAGTTAGGTAAACCTTTATATTTCGTAACACATTCAAATCCAGTACAAATGGGCTTTTACTTTTTCCGTAACTAATCTTATCATGCATTGGTAAAACACCAGTATTTTTGGTATAATCTTTTATTGGCTAGCGCGGCTGCTGCATGTGCGCCGCGCGCCGCGCCGCCGACAGGTGACCGCCGAAGGCTAGGCTGGCTGTAAATAACACCACGAGCCACCATGGTGTTATTTACAGCCTACTAGGTAGGTAGGTATATATTTCACTTGATATATTTTATTTTTGGCGGTATCTGTCAAATCGCGCATATCTGGCGAAAGTAGCGAGTAGCAAACCTAGGCGATCAGGCAAGTTGATAGAAAAAGGCGAGAGCGGTCCTTCTGTAAACTCTTTATTTTGTGACAGAATCTTAAGTAACCATTTGGCCACAAATTAGGCATGCGCGGCGCTCTGACAGATAGCCCGCTTATAACTACATGCCATTTTTGACACACGCACACAGAGACGTGAGTTTGCGGGCGAAGTCAGTCAGTTTCAGTCACGCGGAGAGTCGCAGTGTCAAAAACATTGAGATATTATTTGTACGTCAGATTTATAGTTTAATGGTCAAAAATGGCTTCGCGAAAATATTATTTGTGTTGCAGTGCATTTTGCTGTATGAACACTCTCAATAATCCTTTCATACATGCTCGTCGATCATGGGTACTCCTGACTATAATGTTAATTATTCTTCACTAATATATTTTTATTTAAGTATTTGATTATCTCTTTATTGCACATTAAAATATGCGAATAAAATTTTCTTTGTTTATCTATCTAAATTAACTAAGATTCACTAACGATTATAAACTACCCCATCCCTATTGAAAGCTGTCAAAATCATCATCCAAAATTGGACAAACTTTAAGTGAAATATAATTTCTTTAAATAACTTTCAACTCAAGGTCATCATACAAATCAGTCGAAAAGTCAGTGTTTTTGTAAAAAAAACCTTAAATTCTTCACTAACATTGATACTACATCACTTACTGAGTATCTCATATAGTTTTTGTAAGTCTTTTGATAATCACCCGGTATAATCATGTCGTGACTTGCACCACACGTTAGCGTTCTCACGAGCTTGTATTGAATGTTCGTTAGCGTCAGAAACTCCACTCGAGCTCACAAAGAGCGGCCCAAAAGGCTAAACTACGAACCTAGACAAACTGCGTCTGTTTTTAACGTTCAACTTTAAATTGGTTGGCTAACGTTTGAAATGAATTTAACTTGTGGTTTAGACATTTTGCATACATACCTACCATCACGACTATCACCTTAACAGGGTAACTAGTCAGAGGCAAGTGACTGTTGCCGTCGTGGTGAACCCAACGTGGTAGGCGGTGAGCCTTCCGCCGTTTTAAGGGTTGTTTCGGTTATTTTATCAATGTTTTCCGACACCGAAGACTTAATCGGAAATTTAACAATGAACACAAATATGTTCTGACTTTATTTGAACTCGGGACTACACGATCCACGTTTCGAGTTGGGGTGCGTAACCCAACCCATGACGCATTCTTTCTGTTGACATTTTGGCCTTGTAAAACTTGACCACGACCGAAGTAGGTTATTACTCGATCGAAGCAACGTGACCCCCTATTTCATTGTATTGAGTAATCACGTCATCAAGCTGTAGGTATAAGGTTTATATGAAATCAAAATCAATAAACTTAAGTCAAGTAGACCATAATTACACAGACCATTTTTTCGAATCGTCAAAAACATTTTAAAATATGGACATAATATTAATACGTTCTTTATAGTTACTAAATATAATATTTACATACATTTAACATGACTCTACAACTGGCGTCGGAACACTGATTCCGACGCTGGTGATTTCTCAGTAGTTACTCTTTTAAAAAAAGAGGTGGTTTACAATCCAAGTTAGTCACTTACAGTTTTTGCTTTTGTTACCAGAGTCATACAGTTTGAACATAAATATAGTTTTAATTATGGTACCCATATTATAGTCAACCTGAGTAGACCTTCCCGAAAGTAGCACCTGTTCACATGTTAACGTATAATCCAGCCATCGTTCCTCTCAACCATATTTTAGGGAATGAAACGACCCGTCACACAACGCCACCACCCCAGAAACATTTTAGTGAGCACGACTCAAATCACATCACAAGGAGTGAAATTATATTTTATTATATCTACAAGGGACTTATTATTAACTTAACAAACTAATAAAATGTCTAATTTAAAAAATCCGAACAAAAAAGTAAGGTTGTCTTTATCGGTTTCTGGCGACGCTTTAATTGAGCAATTAAGTCTAAATGCAAATACCCAATTACCCATCATTACTGATAATTGAATACTACTGTTCGGGTCGGGTCATGTTCTACAGTACCTAGCTAATTTTATTGTTGTGATCAGCTAGGTGTGTGATAGTCGCTATTGTCTTGCAAACTAAACCAATCCCTTAACTTTTCAGAATTGATTTAAAAAAGATGATAAAACTGGCTGCCTACTATAATCTCGTTTACCATAATCAATAATCATTTATTTGCATAGAAAAGGTACAATAGTTACAGGTCTTAAAGTAAAGAAAAATACGGTGCTTATGACTATTCTGCGTAATACTAACAGCATGCAAAATGTGAGTTAAGAAACTCACTATCACTAAAAATGCAACAATCCACCAGCCGCTCGCGCAGGCAGGCATCATTACGTTCATGGGTCCCATCTTGTACTTGTTTGGAATTTTGTTGTAGACCTTAATAGCTACTTTTTTGGTACAATGAGGTCTTAGGACAGAAGTCTACAGCAAGCCTGTCCGGAAATCTGCTATTCCTGGGGTATACATCCCTTGCAGTCTTGTACAAATACTGGTGTTGCTTGACGAATTTAAAATAGACCAACAATTGTTTTTTCAACTTATCGAAAAAGGCCTCATAATGTAACAACAATCTGGCAATCTAGGTATATTCTAGCAGAATGTCATTCAAATAATGCACGCTCCAGTTTATACACACATCAAAAGTGTCTAGGGATCAAGCATTTTTATGCGGATTTCTTGAGATTGAGATGTGGCTTTGTAATAAATTTATGATTTTATAAATTTATATGGATCCTTTTTGGTGCATTCCATAATTTGAAACAGGAACTGTCAATCAAATTCGAGTAAAAGATGAAAATCAGCTGTCAATATTTTCCCTATAAAAACATACAACGCATTGAAGACATTATTAGTGCTACTGTTTCCCTACTACTGATTAAAACCAACGTTATTATGGAGCGGCGACGTCATTTAAGCAGGGAAGAAATGCTCAGAGCCGTGGGAATGATAGAAGCTGGTTCCCGGCAACGTACTGTGGCTTTAGCTCTGAATACAAGTCAGAGTGTTATCAGTCGACTTTGGACACGTTACCGAAGCACTGGTACCGTGGCTGAGCGCCATGGAGGACGGTATCGCTGCACCACACGGAGACAAGACCGATAAATTCAAATCACAACTCGAAGAGCTCCAACAATAACCGCCATGACGTTAGCCGTGAGGCTTCATCACTCTTCAGGGAACTTAATTAGCGACCAAACAGTCAGAAACCGCTTGCATGAAGTGAACCTTCATTCCCGAAGACCGCTAAGGGTACCACCTATAGCAATGCACAATCGTAGGATTCGATATCAATGGGCTCTTGAACACAGAAATTGGGCAGAAGAACAATGGCGTTTCGTGTGCTTTTCTGATGAGTCTCGTTTTGGTATGAGACCGGATACAAGACGTATACGACACTGGAGAACCCCTGGACGCCAACAGCGATTAAAATCCTGCCAGGAAGTCCATCCTTATAGTGGTGGAACCATCATGGTATGGGCGGGTATTTGGATCGGCGGAAGAACTGAGTTGATTTGGATCAGAGGCAACCTCAACGCTCAAATTTATGCTGAGACGATTGTATCAGACGTCATCGTTCCTCTACAAGTGCAAATCGGTCCCTTATTTCAGTTAATGCATGATAATGCACGACCGCACACCGCAAGAGTTGTAAGACAGACTCTCGCCGCAGCTAACATCAATGTCCTGCCCTGGCCTGCTCAGTCGCCAGACTTGAACCCGATTGAGCATGCATGGGATATGCTACAGAGAAGAGCTCTGTCGAATATGGAGGGTATCCAGTCGCAAGAAGACCTTTTCTGTTGTTGCAACGAACATGGGCGGCCATTCCACAGCGTGATTTGGATGAACTCATTTTGAGTATGCCAAACCGATGTTCTTGTGTTGTTAGTGTTCGCGGTAGAAACACGGATTATTAATTGTTTAAGTTACCCAATAAAATTTTAAAGAAAACTGTTATTTCAGTCTTTTTTTCGAACTTTAATGTTAGTGGTTCAAATGTCAAAAATCCCTTTATTAGGAAAATGGCAAATTTCTTTATTAATGCAAAGGTGACTTGGTTTATCGTTACTGTAGACAAACGAAAACACTTTATTTGATGAATCCTTAAAGAAAATTTTAATTAATATCAATCAGGAGAAAAGTTATTGCATAAATATATGTTGATCCCTAGACACTTTTGATGTGTGTATTTGCGAATAAAATGCAAGGAAGTTGCATCTATCTTATTTACTGTCAAGTCTAAATATCTCGAAGAAACATTCCCGCCGAAAATAGATAACACATTGCATAATCTGTGCTCCCAAATTCAACATGGCCGACACACTAATGTCAACGCGACGAGAAAGCGCGCGAAATACTCCACTATTTTCGTCCGGTCGTCGACATTACCTACTGACCTTTTGCCGAAACATCAAACTCTATATTGGTCGTTTTCCCGCTTTAGGGAAACGTATAGCGCCGTCTCTTTCTCATTCATTAGCTGAGTAGTACGCGGAGCTAAAGCATGATGACGTCACTGTTTCAGGCTTTAGTCATGAGAGGGTAGTTCCGACATTGGAGGGTTTGGAAAGGGTCATAAAATTAATAACGCTGTAGTTGTTAAGGAGAGTTTTCGAGGTCAACGGTCATTATGATAAACTACCTTTAAACAATGGGGCTACCTATTTGATTTGCTAACTTTTGCTCTACAAGCTTATAAACTGTGTGCTGCATCAAAAATACATTTAAGTAGGTACATATTTTCAAAATCTAGGCAAGTACTTTGTTCAATAACTTGGCTTCTGGTATTATCGTGAATTTAAACGTTTCATTCGCTGTGTTATGGTAGAAGCTACGCTTCTTTAACTTTAGACAGCTGACAGGATGTCCACCGCGCACATATTCTACTTACTAACTTTCCGGGCACGGCTTCGCCCGCGTGAATTTATCGTTATATATTATGGCTAAATTAAATAAAATCTTCATAAATTGTAGCCCATGTGTAATTATTCTTATGTCTAAGCTGTAATTACTGTGAAGGTTTATCTAAATCTATTCAGTAGTTTTTGCGTGAAAGAGTAACAAACATACATACATTCTCACAAACTTTAGATAAGATAAGATAAGATAAATAAACTTTATTGCACAAACAAATACAACAGATAAATGAAGAAAGAAACACAATAACGTACAATTCAGGCGGTCTCAACGAGACCGCCTGAATTGTACGTTAGATGTTGAACGAGAAGATGTTTAGTTAATGAGTAAGACTGTGCAATAGTGAAAAGATAAATATTCTAAAAATTTATTAATATACAAATAACATACCTACAATTTATTATCCTGAAGAAGGATTACCTAGCACCAGTTTCCATAAGTAACAAGCTACGGATGAGACAAAAAAAAAATGGATAGAAAAAGAGAACAACGTTAACATAAAGTTTGACGACACGAATGGCGTAGTGCGCTGTAGCACGGTTTCTCGCCTTTAATTCCGTAGTGGCCCGGGTTCGATCCCCGGGCAGGTCAATCCAGGAAATGATCTTTTCTAAATTGGCCTGGGTCTGGGTGTGCTGGGAGTCGCCCCTGGCTCAATTCCTTGTCTGGTACCTCGTAACACAGGGATATTTATCCCTACTTCGAGACCATGACAAGAGGTGTGTGGTCTGGCGCATGTTTTATTTATAAAGTCAGAGAGAAAGGAAGTACGATTTAACCTGGGACTGGGAAAAAAAAGAAGACCTGGAACTTAAAAATAGGTAGGGATTGAGATTGACGAATGGGTAAGGGCAAGGAACTCCACAGACGAATGGAGTGGACAACAAAGGATAGGGAATAATAGCTAGAGGAATGCGGTGGGACCTCCAGATGAAGTTTCCGACAAGACCGCATGCCTTCACTTTTGGTAGATTGCATAAATTGAAACAGTCCCTTGAGGTAAGGAGGCGAACGGGGATTAAATAATCGAAGGAATCGCGGCGAAGGCGTATTGTTAGCCAGTTTAACTGAGCACGGCATTGAGACACATGATCAAATTTACGTAGCCCGATGATGATGCGTATGCAGAAGTTTTGAAGGCGCTCGAGTTTATTCAGGAAATTGCAGTAATATCTAAATAGGCACAGTCGGCATAGTCGAGAATTGGCAGTAGTAAGGCCTGCACAAGAGCAATTTCGGTGGGTTTAGGTAAGAAGTGACGGAGTCTACTGAGAGAACTTGCTGATGCGAACATTTTCCTGCTCACCTCACCAATCTGTTTTCCCAGGTCAATAAACTGTCAAGTTAAACACCCAGGTTTTTTACAACATTACTGTAGGAGATCTGAACTCCGTCAGTCTTAATGTGTATGAGTTTCTTTTTTCAATTACCATAAAATTTCGCCTAGATAAATCACTTCATTCTAACTACAAAAGTAGCTTGATTATACCAGAACTGGAACCGGAAGAATGTGAAGTCATATTGGATTGGAAATTGACATACTCACATGACTATATTATGTGTTACTTGACAATGTAATAATCTCATTACTTGCATTACTTATACCGGGTGTCTGCGTTTAGTAGGTTGAATATTCAATATTTCTAATCAAATTCCGACAGTTTGCGTAAGTGTATCGCCTTGGTTCGCCTTACCTCACTAAACCAACGAATTACATCTATGTTTTACTAAAACCATTAGTAAAAAAAATAACATCATCATTCACAACCCTATAAGACATCATCTGCTGAGCATCCCCCAGTAATGTTATCTTTGATATGCAATAAAGAACATTGACTTGTCTTATCTTCTCTTATTTCCAAAGCGACCGGTTTTTCTATATTGCTCGTCAAGATGACCTCACTCCACCTGATGGAAAGCGATCGTGAGGTTCAGATATGAGGCTAATGACCAATGTAATGTAAAGGAATCACTGAGCTGACCATCTTCGTCTTGAAGACCTGCAGAAATGCCTTTTCACGCCCCGCTTGAAGACCCCGGCACTATAAGAGGAAGGAAACACATGTGTTAGAAGAGCGTTCCACGTCTGAATGGTACGAAAGAGAAACGAGTCACTGAACCTTTTAGTTCGGGTCAACTTGCTGGCTTGTGTGTGTAGCAGGCTGCATTTACCGAAATCCTACCTTTACCAGATCGTCCGTCCACTTTATGAAGGAATATGGCCAGCAGTTCTTCGCACTATATGCCCTGCCCGCTGCAACTTCAAATTACTTACTTCGCGAAGAAAGAAACTAGAAAAAATCGACCTGATCCTAGGGCTCAAGTGGGACGCAAACCGAGTCTTCCTTAATCCGGGCGGCTGCCACTGAACTATCGAGGCCATTAACAGACCTGGAGATTTGTGTAGTGTATTCGTTGTTTCATCAATTTTAAAGGCAATTATTGGAAATTACTTCTCAAATCAAGATCAACTGACTCCAAAACTCAGCAGAAGTTTTTGTATATATTGGAAAAAAAAATAAGCATACACCTCAACTATTTGCGCCACAGCACCCAAAAAAGTAACACAACCGAGAAATTTTCAAAAATTCGTAATAAAATCATAACTCGAAAACTACCGAAAATCGCGGAACATACATGGGGTCCAATCGATAGGTATTGGGGTCCCCAGACCACAGACCTTCGCTGGTACGGATTACCCGGGACACCCTGTATATTAATTTGAGCAATTTAGGAAACCCAAGTTTCTTTCTTAAACTATTTGCTGGGTGTGCTGGGAGACGCCCCTGGCTGATTTCCTTGTGTGGTACCTCGTAACACAGGGATATTAATCCCTACTTCGAGACCATTACAAGAGGTGTGTTGTCTGGCGCATATTTATTATTTTATTATTTATTATTTTATTTTAATAGTTTAAGGAACTATCGGCTGGAGACAGTTAGCTTTATCACCCTGTATAGATACTGAGTCCTACTACGGATTCATAATCCCCAGCCAAGCTGAGATTACACAAGCTTAGTACAGGTATTATATTGTTAATATAGATAATGAAATTAAGATACTTTGTAATGGGATAGACTGATTTGTAGACGCGAAGATCATGTACACATACATTACCATCACGACTATATACCAATCGGGGTACTCAGAGGCAACTTGAGGCGAGTGACTGTTGCCGTCATGGTGAACGGATCAGAAGCCCACTTTTCGCCAATGGTATTAGAACCCAACGTGGTAGGCGATGAGCCTTCCGCTGATGTCCGGGTTGATTTCATTTTTATCTATGTTTTCCATCACCGGAGTGTCAGTCGAAAACTTAACTATTAACACAAAGATACTCAATTCTTTATTGCATTTCACAGTGTAGTAGAAGATCTTAAAATATATTTAAATAGTGCGTAGTAGAGGAAAACCATTGTTCATAGAAAATTAAATTAAAATGCAACAAAATAATTTTAAATTATATCTAATTATTATTTAGAAACTCGTCTAAATGTTAAGATTTAGGTACTTGTATAGATTATTATTTAAGTTTAAAGAATATGTATATTATATATTTACATCAATAGTTTGGTTTTTAGTATTACTATTCAGTCTTCAATTTATTTTGAATGTTTTTTGTATTAGTATATTTTTGAGGTCAATAAAAAAGTTCTCATTGTTATTTATGTTTCTTAAGGAATCTGGTAATTTATTATAGATTTTTATAGACATTACTAATGGGCTGGAAGAGTGGTGTTTCATTCTAGAGGTCGGTAGTGCTAGTTTATTTCTGTTAGATGTTAGATGGTTCTGGCCAGATTCGAACTTGGGACCACACGATCCACGATCCGAGTTGGGGTGCTTGACTAGGCCGCGACGCTCTCCACAACAACATCATAAACTAACATTAACACTCATTCTACATTATGATTCTCTTAATAACATTTCTGTAAGTTATGGTTCAAAAACAATATAAACGTGTTGGCTTAGCTGTAAGTTTATAATAATAAATAAATAAATATCTGGGACAATTCACACCAAGATCATCTGACCCTAAACTAAGCAGAGCTTGTATTATGGGTGTCAGAGACTGATAAACATACTTAAATATTTTTAAATAGATAATAACACCCAGACACACCACAAACACAAATGTTCGTCACATAAATGTTTGTCATGGGTGGGGATCGAACCCAGGACCTCCAGTGTCAAAGGCAGGATCGCTGCCATTGCGCCAACAGGCCAGTCGATAATGTAAATGAATAAATAGTTAAATACGTTATAGTTTCAAAAGAATAAATAAAATAAATAAATAAATATCCCTGGACATTATTCCACACAGCGCCATCTAGCCCCAAAGTAAGCTAATTAAAGCTTGCGTTATGGGATACTAGACAACGGATAAACATACTTAAATACATTTTCTTTTGTAAATACATACTTATTATACATAGGAGACACCCAGACCAGTACAAACAGACATGTTCATGCACACAAATGTTTGTACTGTGCGGGGATCGAACCCGCGACCTCTGGTGTAGTAGCCAACTTCTTAACCATTACACCAAGTCGGTCAAAGAATGAAAAACAACAAAGACATGTACAAGAATGACCGTGAGACAGATTTTATCCTAAAGTTTTTTAAAAATGATAATTTAAACTAACTTTACTAAAGACTCAAACCTGCAGCCATTGTGACTGGCTTACTGATTAATCGAATTCAACATTGCGAACGCTTTATAACCAATTGAATGTGTATTCCATGTACACACAGTCCACACTTATTCGGATCAAGCTTTACCTAACCCCATATTTAGCTATAAGTTTGTAAGGGTTGACCCGCCGTCCATCGTATAATGCCTAAAAATATTGCAACTATAATTCGAGTAAGAACATTAGCGTTCTCACACACGAACGGCATCTGCCGTCGACTTAAACCGTCGAGACGTCGACGGCAAATGTCGACATGGCTAAGCTTTTCTGAAACGTAGTGATACATATTATCAAACGACAGAAAAGAGATAAATTTATCAACATGTTATACCAACCTGCGTGTTACAAATACATATATAAAAAGAATATATGCAATATGTGCATTTCTATATACAACAGCTTGCCAAAAGAATTGAAAATATTAAAATCTAATGTATTTAAGAAGAAAAAATGTACAGTGTTAAGTAATATATAGAGTTTTGTTGAAAATTATGTCAACAAGCTAGTTTATTAAACATTTACACGTCTGCATGCAGACCGAATACAATGGACTATTTATGCTATATTTTAAGATCTTTTAGATATGTATTCTCGTAATAAATATTTTGACTTTTGACTTTTTTGACTCGACGGCATTCGTAGACGGCAGACTTTGTACAGGAGCCAGGTGTAAATTAATTTCGGTAAAAAAAACACACTTGTTGCTTTTACTCTGTCGTCGTCGTCCAAATAATAAGAACCGATGGTTCGTTAGTTCTAAATAAAGAACGAGACTCTATCCATTATTACCAAAAAAAAGCAAAACTTATTGCTTTCGAATGTTACGCTAATCATATTAAGTTCGAGTTCCAAATTATTCACCTACCATCATCGACAGCACTAATAAGCAGTTCAGAATCAATTTCTTCGGCTAAGCTCATTTACTACTAAAAATGACAGACGCGACACGTCACAAATTCACTTTGCGAGCGTCGACCTCTGCCGTCGGCAGTCGACGGTTAAATGATTTTTAGGTTGTCATGTACCAAAGTGACACACCCTAACTAAACTAATTATACCGGGAACTTAACAAAATATAAGTATCTCATTACAGATTTTCACGCGAAACGACAGTAACTAAGTACTTAGGTGAATATAAAGTGGTGATTTATCAAAACGTAGTCTAGACATTGTTGACATAGGGTTGGGCTTAGGACAATTGCGGCTATCACAAAAATCTGACGCATTTTTCACAAATTTTGACGCACGAATGAATGACGCTCTCAAGTCAACACTCTTGTAGGTACATTAGGACAAAATCTGTGGTGAAAGACGTGACTGAAAATGCGTTTAATGTTTGTGATTCAAACACTTAACTTTGCCAACTACCGATTTCAAATCGTCAACTACTTAGTTACTAATCACAGCAGACTAAAGTCAAACTCAAATAACTTTATTCCAATAGACTGTATCAGTACTTTCAAATCGTCAAATTTACAGCAAAATATACTTAATAATAGACATAAATAATAATATGCATATATAAATACACAGTATACAGATATAATGCGACTCTACCACCGCGTCGGAGTTGTTTCTTGCTGAGAAGACCCGGCGAGAAACTCAGCAGTTACTCTTTTAAACTTGTTTTGGGTTTACAACAGGCGTTAGTAAAGTACAAGCAGTGTCATTTTGATACAAAAAGTAGATAAAGTTAGTAAACGTTTTGAATAATACCACGAACAACGTAATTGCCTCTGAGTTTTATCTTAAACTAGGTTTCCGTCAGCGGCTTCGCCCGCGTATACTGTCTTTACCGTCAAAATATAGCCTAAATTGAAAAAAATTAGCCTATGTCACTCCCTGTTAATGAAGCTTTAAATAGGTGAAAGAATTTTTCAAATTGGTCCAGTAGATTTGGAGCTTATAATCAATATAACAAATCTTTCCTCTTTTTAACATTATATAACTAGACTTTATTCCGTGATATACGAGTAAGTATATTCAAAAACATGCAGTTAATAGGTACTTGTCAAAACATCTAAAGGCTTAACTTACAAAAAATATCTAATGTCAAAACAAGAGTGGATAGGCATAATGAATGTCACAACATAACCTACAGTATCTTTTAAAAAGTACAGAAATTTTTCGAAATGAAACATTTCTCCTTCATTGACAGTTTTAGTTACTAAATAGTTAATTATTTTTGAACTTTTTTGGACAGCCCTGTACCAAGAGGCCATGAACGAAAAACTAGCGTGTTACTCGGAAATATTTGGGTAAAATCACGCAAATTAGCGTGACGATGGAGCAACACTGTTTTAGTTCGAAGTAAATCTGTGTTTTTGTACAACATAGGCACTTTAACGAATCCTACTAATATTATAAATGCGAATGTTTATGAGGATGTGTGTATGTATGTTTGTTAGTCTCTCACGCAAAAACTACGGGACGGATTTGGAAGAAACTTTACAGTAATACAGCTCATACATCAGAATAACGCATGGGTTACACAATGTTACCGTATGTCAAGATTAGTAAATGTTCATCAAATTGTCATACCCAATCACAGAAATGAACTATTCAGCCCCCCGATTCAGAACGAAGTTATCGACCGATTCGGTAAATTTGTTTTAATTATAGTAAATGATCCGCTTATCGGTAGCTATTAATATTTTTATATGTTAAAGCCAAAGTCCTTGAGTTTTCATAATCTTAATTACTTATAAACCACCGTACTTAAAAAAATAATTAAAAATAAGACAAAATAACCGAATCGGTCGATAACTTCGTTCTGAATCGGGGGGCAGGAGTGATATAGGCTATATATTATTGAGATTGCACAAGAAATTCAGTGCTTACTATAACTACTATTATTTTTGTATATGTAAATCAAGTCGGAGAAAAGCGGGTGAGACATGTTATCGGGAACCAGCTGTCAAACATTTGACAGAACGAAGGTTGTTGGGGCAGCTCGTATTTTATAAGATTAACAAAATGGTCAGTTAACATATTTGAAAAAATGGAAGTTAACATTTTGATGAACATCATCTAAATGTGTGTTATAGATACTTAATTAGGTGTTAGTTCCTTTATTTGGCCAAAGTTGAAGTAAATGAGTACATTTTAGTATTAAATAGGGTAACAACATTTGGTGAACATTTACCAATTTTGGGTTACAAATATATATTTTTTTGGATGTCACTTTTAATCAAATTTTAACAGATAAACATAAAGCCGTTAATTAATACAATACCTACAACCAATCTCTAGTAGGTACTTACATTTAAGACGTGGCTCTGTCTTTAAACTGCTTATTAACAGAGTTGTTTAAGCTTAGGTGTCAGTCAATTACCTACGTGCTAGTCGGTAAAGTGCTAGTGTTAACGACTTTCAAAATTAATAACAGCGTTTTAATACATAGTTACTGGGTGATTATCAAAAAACGTTATATCGTGAGTAGGGCTTCCAAATACCGGATATTTTCAATACCGGTATCAATACCGGATTTTTTTTCTAATCCGGTATTAATACCGGTATTACGGTATTGAGGTGAAAATTTATAATTATTATTGTTTTATATTAATTAAATTTATTTTATGCGTTTATAATTTCTACAAAAATAAGCAACTTCCTATAAAAATCGTCTTATTTTTAGTAACTAGGTAAATCTCAAAATTAAAACTATGTTACCTTTTCAAAATTATCACTGGACTATTAGTTTTTTTTCAATGTGCAAGCTCCTTTTAAGAAACTGACACCGGAATTATTCAATAGTGATAAGGGTAAACCAGGGTTTTATCAAGAGTGCCAAGTAACTACTTTTTTTCGGTATTGTTCTGTAACTATCGCACAACATCTGATATTAACATCTGCTGTTAGGCTATAATATCATAATGGCATACCCCTTACGGTAACAAACTCAATTTATTTTGCCTTAGACTACTAAAATTTTATACTAAAACTGAGAAAATTACCGTAAGTATCATGAAGGTATATGAAAAATTTGACATGTTATGTTGTGTTATTGTAAACGACACTTAAAAACGCGTGTGATTTTACCAGTGCAAACAAATAGTATTTAGAACCGTATTCCTTTAATATATTTTTTGTTCATACTGATGTACTTAAGGAAAAGCAATTACTGATAGCTTTGTTTCATTCTGCTGCACAAGGTATACCTTACAGCTGAATTAATAACAGTACCCTCAAATTTTCAATGAAAAATTTAAAACTAAAGTAGTATTTTTAATTATCAAAATGTTTACTACTGACCGAAACGGGTAGGTACCCGTTATATTACAATAATTTCAGCAATCTGTGTGTGCTCGCTATGCTAAATTGCTGTTTTGTAAAAATGTTGAATGTTTTTCTCAGGAAGTGAATTAGTGTAGGTCTTTATGAGAAATAAAGTTCTTAAACCAGAAACACTATCAAAAATCGTAGTATTTAAATTTTTTCCTTACTCATTGTTCAGACAAAAAAACTACTTTTGAAAGTTTATGTCAAATTGTCAGCCTTACGCCTCAAAATAAATCATTCGTTTCAAACCTTCATACATCAATTAGGGTTTATAATTATGATTATGATTATGGCCTATTAATTAAAAGGACAAATGCTACAAACAACGCATCTGTACTAATATCATAAAGAGGAAAGATTTGATCGTTTGTTTGTAACGAAAAGGCTCTAAAACTACTATTTTAAAAATTAATTCACCGATATAAAGCAACATTATCAACCAGTGACATAGGCATTTTTTTTATTAAGGCTATATTTTGACGGGAGAAACAGCCGACTGGCAATGCCGCTGATGAACAGCTGGTTTTAAAATAAAGTTAGATACAATTTTGTCGAGTTTTAGTCGAATGTAAGGGTCGAAGGAACGCAATAACTGTGACTTTATTTATTTATTTTAGTAGAAAAGGTATACACGTCCGTTAAACAACTGTCATTGGGAAAAATAGTGCAGATTTGCCAAAAATAAGGGACATTTTGCAGTTTATTTGTGACAATTCCAAGCATCACTACTTACGGTATTGAAACCGGTATTAGATTTCAATACCGGTATTGAGAAAAGGCCAAAAAATCGCCCAATACCGGTATTGAGCAATACCGGGATCCCGGTATTGGAAGCCCTAATCGTGAGAAAGTGACACGCGCCGCTGCCGCGCCATCGTTTAGGCATAGATAAGTTTAGGTATGACACTAGCGGCCTCTAGAAACTTCGTTCTGTCAAAAGTTATTGCTACTTGCTTGGCAACTGTGAACATTTAGTATGGAAAATGTTTTTTCTTTTATTTTTTTTCGTCAATTTCCCCATGTTTTTAATACTTATTATATGCTATTCCCGATGTAGACAAATCCAAAAACACAAAATTCATAAAAAGCGGTCCATTCGTTCTTGAGTTATAAATGGTGTAACTAACTAACACGACTTTCTTTTATACAAAACCTGAAAATAGTTTGTTCAGAATCGAGAGTAGAATCGATTCCCCTAATAAAAAACAGGGGTCAAATTTTGACCAAAAAAATATTTTAATTACGCCGTGTTTGGTCATTACTTAACTCTTTTATTGCGGCAGCACGCGAAGCGGTGACGTCGCACTCGATCGCGCGTTATTACCATAGACTTTTTAATTTGCAGACAAACACAAGAAAACAAAAAAAGCGAATATTTTCTTAAATGATCCGTGGAAATTAAATTCAATATTTACTTAATTCTTTTATAATAAAAACAAGTTGGGGTGTCTGAGGTTTTGCGCTTTTTCATTAACACCTTGTATAGGTATATAAATTATCAGCAGCGCGACTGACCGCGCTGCTATAGTCGCCTAAATGTGAAAGCTGAAACTTAAACTTACAGAGTCTTAATAACATACATTTATTGTTTAATGGTGTATGTTAAACATCAGTGGAAACTTAACTTATTTTGGGGTTTTTTAATTTTTAGTTATCATAGGCCTGATTTTTTAATTCTTAATTTATTCCTTAAATAGATAACTGGAGTTATAAAATTAACTGGCTGTTTAACAAGCGAATAGATATTCTCAATTTTTCAATCGTCTTTTATCCAAAGAATAGCTATCTATCGTTTGTCTATGTAGGTACTTATATCGCTAACTTCTCAATGGTTATCCACAAGCGAGATGCACTTATACAATAATTGCAATGTTAGAATGAAACAAGACAAAAGTTGATGTTTGACAAATTGACACTGACGTAGAAAAACAACCTCAGCTTTTTTGTTGTCTAAAGTTGTGGTAAAAAGTTTGTGATTAAAAACCCAAACAATCTCAAATTACACACCACATAACCTCAAAATGTAAAAGAAAACGCATAGATAAATCTTATCCAGCTCCCCAAGAAGCAGATTACTTTATTCCTTAGTAAGCGGCTTTATTCAACAGATAACATCTATCTGACCATTGAAAAATTAATAATCTTGTTAACCTCCGAATAAACTTAATTCTACAGATAAAATTGCTTGTTTCCTAGATAAATAAATAGAATTAAGAAATAATTTAAGTGTTTAGCTCTAAGGCCACCGTGAAGCTCTTCTCACTAGCTTGAACACACTTGACATGTATCTATTATTTGCAGCCTGTATACTGCTGGGCTACGTGTCTATTTTGTTGGCATCCGCAGAGTACCAGTGGCCGTGACGAGCTATCTCGTTACGGCTTATATACTAAGCGGAGATCATTTTGGTCCCTTTGTCTATTAGGTTAAGATTCAGAGTGTATTTTTGTTTTGCTGTCGAATGTATGTTTTTTTTTGTTTCTTGTATATTATTGGTACCGAATAAACTTTTTTCTATAATTCTATTTCTATTTCTATTATTTTTATTTTCAGGAATGCCCGGAAGGCGTAGTGCAAGAGGAATCGTTCAAAGACATATACGCCAAGTTTTTTCCACATGGCAGTAAGTATATTTCACAAATTATCATACTTATCAGGATCATGAACATAAATCGAATTTCGAAAGGACATCGCTCGTTCCCCATACATTGAATGCCCAGGAACGCACAGTGTTGCGGACCCCGACGTGATATCACGTCGGGGTCCACCACTGTTGCAGTGCTGTCGAGGAGACGCAATAAGACACAGTTGGACCTTAAGAATTACTATATAACCACAGACGGAATGGCAGTGAATTGAGACAACAGTTGGTAATAGTCTGGTTTATTATAATTCTACTAAAGCTTATATAGGAACTCATACACGTACACTGTGTGTGCCTAATCTTACTACGTGACCATCCGGCACACACAGCATTGAGAAAATACTAGTTGTGTTCGGTATCATTCACGAATTCTCATCAGGCATTTGCTGAAACACGGACAACTTGAGGAACCGTGGCCTACTACAGAATGTATTAGATTTTGAGGTTATACTTAATCGTAAACGATGTACACTTTTTGTTAAGTTCAGATAGATATTTAAATTGTTTACCTCTATGTAAGAACTTAAGTGATATGAATTTAATGAACATAAAATACATTTATTTATTACAACTATTTCTGCAGGCCTTCAAGGTGAGGATGGCCAGCCCAGTGATTCGTTTAAATGACTGGGCTTGTCAACCTCATATCTGGACCTCACGACCGCTTTCCATCAGGTGGAGTGAGGTCATCTTGACGGGCAATATAAAAAAAAAAACTTCAAATCTAATAATCATTAAAGCTCATATTCATTTTGTTATTAAAGTGTTGGCAGATGGCACCAATTGCTTGCTACGCTTACGTTTTCAGACTGGCACTTATGGCAAAGAACCTGGCCATATAATGACGTAGACAGCCACTCACGCGCTACATTCTTCTTATCGTGTCGAGTGGCAACACTAAACTACGTGCGACCAGAATTCCGCCACTTGCACG
Organism: Udea olivalis; assembly: GCA_947369235.1. NCBI lineage: Eukaryota > Metazoa > Arthropoda > Insecta > Lepidoptera > Crambidae > Udea > Udea olivalis. The sequence continues at coordinate 8,623,709 of OX376368.1, read as the reverse complement.
GCATTGTTGCTGGCACTCATGAGGTCCTCATATGTGCAACTAGCCGGGCATACAGGGCACAGTAGAAGGTGACTCATGTGTTGTGGGGAAAAGCCACACTAGCATGCGTTGTTAGCGCTATCGTTGAAGCCCCATCTACACAGGCTGTCCTTGCAGCGGCCGATCTGGGTCCGCAGTCTGTTTAAGGATTTCCAGGTCGACCATGGCAGCTTATTAAAAGCGCCCAAAAGACCTAACCCGCGTTCCCGGGCATATTTCCGCGTGTTCGCTCGGAACGAGCATATACGCGCGTATAAAACCATAGTATAGGATAGACTAGAGCTTTTACAGAGCATTACATTGTAAAGTAACGGTTTTACGAATGGTACAAAATAGGCAAATGTCTAGTTTCAAACCGATTACAGTGGAGTGGCATGTTTTTATACGTTCATATTTAAAATTTGTATTTGTGCGTGAATGCCTTGGAGAGGCCCTTCATATCAGCTTCGACAAGCTCTACATAGCACGGAGCTCGTTATCAGAAAAAGACAAGGTATGATTGCGTGTATGTCTGAGAAGAAAGGGTTCCGTTAAACCTAGTCCTAATGAAATGAAATGAAATAAAATGAAATGAAATAAAATGAAATGAAATGAAATAAAATGAAATTTATTGTGAATATAAATTTGGATACACAGCATTTAGCATTTACAGACATTGTTCTTAAAATAAATTGTAACTTTTCCTGTCCACAGACTCGGCTCTATACGCTCACTACGTGTTCAAAGCTTTCGACGTCAACTGCAGTGGCGCCATCAGCTTCCGGGTGAGTTAAGAATGTTAAGATGGAACTATTTATTTTGCCGTAAACGTCGCATTTTTTAAGGTTTTTGTGATTATTTAGCTGAATTTAAATTGAGTATAAATCATCTCTCTATTATTGAATGTAATAATAATAATAATAATAATTTATAATAATAATTTATTTATTGCAGTAAATGTGGTACATATAGGTATTACATTACATTGGTTTCTCACATTTAACCAACAACAATTGGCATGCAATACTTGAGAGACAGGCACTTAAAATCGAACATGAAATTAAATAAAGAGATTAGGATTAAATTGTTTCAATTAATTACATAATTATTAAATTTAAATTTTACTATCAATAAATTCATTAACACTATAATAACATTTTTTAGTCAACAGCTTGAATAAGGCACATTTAAATTGTTTAGAAGACAAGGCTTTTATAGCCTCCGGCAACTTATTATATAACTTAATACACATGTTATATGAGTTTTTTTGCCAAACTGTCGTCGAACCAGATGGCACCACCAAACGATTCGGATTCCGGGTCAAGAATTTACAGACATCACGTTTCTTACTAAAAAGCTCTATATTATTTTTGGTGAAAACACATATCTCGAAAATATACATGGATGGCAAAGTTAACAAATTTATTTTTTTAAATAGTGGTCGGCAGGAATCCATGGGCCCAGCTCCACACATGGCCCTGAGACACTTTTTTTGAATTATAAATGCACGCCCAACATCCACCGAATTTCCCCACAGAACAAGGCCATATCTCAAGGCAGAGCATACGTAACCATGGTACGCAGTAAGCGCAGTCTTTTGATTACTGAGCCTCGTGAGTCTGTACAAAGCATAAGTAAATCTATTAAGCCTTTCACACACACTGGAAACATGTTCCTTCCACGTTAGATTTGTGTCTAAGTCGATTCCAAGAAACTTTGCACTAGCGCACTCCGCAATGGGGTCATCGTTATGCCTTATGTATACCCTTTCTAGACTACCGTTTTTATTACAAAATTGAAGAAATTTTGTTTTAGCTAGATTTAATGATAAATTATTATACTTCAGCCAATTCACTACATTGTTAATTGTATTGTTAATTTCATATTCATAATCAATATTTGGAATTTTATTAATAATTATTGAAATATCGTCAGCAAATAATGTGCATCGATATCCTGTTACAGAGGGAAGATCATTAACATATAATATAAACAACAACGGTCCAAGAATGCTACCCTGTGGTACACCATAGTGATTCTTCGAGTACTTAGATCCATAAGTAGAAAGATGCTGAGATTTATCAATTTTTTCTAGTTCTACTCTCTGCACTCTATCACACAGATACGATGCAATCCAATCGAGTGCATGCCCACGTACTCCGTATTTCTCTAATTTCTCGACTAGAGTCTTGTGACAAACGTGGTCAAAAGCCCTACTGAGGTCAAACAAAACCATGGAGACTGGAATACGCTTACCTACCTTTTAATTTCATAATAATAACTTTAACAGTGTCCAGTAAATTTTTGAGTGTCTTATCAATTTAAAAAAAAAACGTTTTTTATTTCATTTAGCATATAATTGGCGACTACCTAATTTCAGACAATTCAATGTGTATTTAAATAGTACTATGCACATAATAATAGAGCAAAAACTTAAGTTTTATTTCAATTCAATGAAATAATTACGAAAATCTTACAAAAAAGCAACGTTTTCGACAGCAAACGCTCTTATCCGGTGGGACCCCGCTGTCAGATTTGACAGCGAATTTGGATTCGATTGATTATGGCGGACTTTGAAAAGCCAAAATAAAATGCTACCATGCCACAAAAAAAACGGAATAGACAGATTAAATACGGCTTCTAATGTATTTGTCTATGGAATGGAAGGCAATATTCACATCTTTCCCTTAGACACGGTTCAAACTCCCGCGGCGCAGTGCGGGCCAGCCCGCATGTTTCAGCCTCGCATACCTGTCACGTGGGCCGGCCCGCACCTATCACCCACTTCATCTGTGTGCGTGATCAAAATGGCGGTTTGTTCGAAGCGGACTATCTGTTCGGGCCGCCGCGCCGCATGCGTATTTTGTGCCACCTTACTACAATCGCTCATATTCAGTCAAGTTAATTCCCTAAACTGAGTGTAGCGAGTAATTTCGTCAGTAAATAACTACAAGATGCGTTTGTGCCAGGTAACCACTAACTGGCTGGAAATTTAGTATCTTAGGGAGATACTTAGGTACTAGACTAGACTAGGTAAATACCTCAGTGTCTCAAGACAAAAGTCTTTGACCAGTGTGTGTTGCCAGTAATGACCTATGGGAGTGAGACGTGGTCCCTTACTATGGGTCTCATAAGAAGGCTCAAGATCACCCAGCGAGCAATGGAGAGAGCGATGCTTGGTATTTCCCTGCTCGATCGAATCAGAAATGATGAGATCCGCAGGAGAACAAAAACAACCGACATCGCTCGAAGGATTGCATCGCTGAAGTGGCAGTGGGCGGGACACATAGCGCGGAGAACCGATGGCCGTTGGGGCGGAAAGGTTCTCGAATGGCGACCGCGTACCGGACGACGTTCCGTGGGCAGGCCCTCTACAAGGTGGACCGACGATCTGGTCAAGGTCGCGGGAAGCCGCTGGATGCGGACAGCGCAGGACCGATCGTTGTGGAGATCCTTGGGGGAGGCCTATGCCCGGCAGTGGGCGTCGTTCGGCTGAAATGATGATGATGATAGACTAGACTACACCCAAATACTCACACCTCTTTACGCGTATGCGCCATAAGCCATTACAAACTAGTACCTGTTACCATACGAAAGTTCAATCAAGAAACTTAGAATAATAACGTTTATAAGGATAGTCTTCATAAAACCGCGGCCGCCCCGTCAGAAATTAAGCACTAATCCGATCCACACATGCGTGACTATTACTAGCTTACGTGCGGCGCGCTTTGACATTGAACATTGCGGAGCTGTAATGAACTGCAAAGCGGTCTGTTTGAAGCCATTTATGGCTCTAATTAAGGTGCTTCAAAATGGGCGCGCAAACTTGGTTTTCCCACGTACGTTTATGACGCGTCTTTGCTGAGAATCGATGTGTACCTACACCTAAATGTTTGACTAACATGAACATGTTTTTTCTCTATGTAGTTCAAATAGTTATTTAAGTACCAGGTACCAAAGCTCTCAAGAAAGTAGCTTTATATTATCGAACTGAAAAAAATGTTCAAGGACCCAGAATCTATTTATTCGTATATTGGTTCGTTTCAAGTTTCTGGTGCATTGTTTCAATTAAAGATTACATAATTGTAAAATATATAAAACAAGCTAATCAGAGTAGCCGTAAGGAATGATCAAACTAATTCATAAAGTACTTTAAACAGCCTTTTAAGAACGTCTTTTGTGAAAAAGCAATAACGGTGGCGCAATTGGAAAACACCACCTTGTTATGACATGCTTTGAAAGATGCCAAGGTATCTTTTCCTGCTACGCCTTGTTGCGTGCTTTCGAATGGTATATGTATTTTAGGATGCGTTAAATAAGGGACAATCCCTTAGTAGTTGATCTCAATCCCTTAGTAGTTGAGGCGGCAAGATATTTGCCTGACACAAATAGTGTCTCAGGGGGACGGCGTCGTCCGCGGGACGTTTTATACGACCCGGGCGACCCTATTACCCTGGCCATCGCCAATCACCATAGACTGTTCACACACTTACAACCGAGCCACCGTCCGCGCGGGCCCGCGTCGCGTCTTCCTTTGAGTTCCTTTTCTAGATACCGGCACGTGCCGGGTAGATTCTCTTCCCAAAATGTCAGATTAGCCTCAAGTAACGCTCTGAGTCGAGGTTCTACCCCACAAGGGGGCCCTTAGAGTGCTACTTTAAATATTAGGGTTGAGAGCCTTCTGCGCTCACCCTACAGACCGGTGAAGCTGCTAAGGCCGTCGAGGCCAAGCAGCGTCCTTACAAAAAATAATATGGTATTGGAATAAGGCCCCAGAAGATAGGTTAGTTATTGTTTATCTCTTGAGACTTAGTCCTTAGCGCTAACAACATTTGCGAGTAAAAACCCTGAGAATCGGTGCCGCGGCCAGTCGCACTGTCACGAATGTTTTTGTTTTTGTCGAGCTTGGTGGAATTTTTCACATGATGTGTTTTGCTTTTGGCGGGTTTTTCCGTCAAATCGGGCTACTCCATTTTGAAAAATTCATTGCGAAAATAGTAGCAAGCAACTTATTCGGTCAGGCAAGTTTAGGTAACTTTACTGGAAAAGGGCGAGAGTGCTCTCAGTAAACTCTTCATTTTGTGGCTCAGTTGATCTCTCTTCGATATTCCGAAAAGGAAATAGGGTCCTCGTGCTAAAAAGTTTTTCCGTGCACTAGCCACAAAACTTAGGGCCACCGGCTAGGGCAGAAGAGCTGGCTCCTTCCTCGCTCAAAGGCTCAGTATAGCCATTCAGCAAGGAAGCGCAGCCAGCGTTCTGGGATCCTAGCCCCACGGCCCATACCTTTTTTTAATTTTTCATTTTTTTTCGTTCACTTATTGTAGTTATTTCAAGTCTTTGTGTTTATGTAAGATGTAAATAGTTTGAACTTTTTTGTTAAACTGTAAATATATTTTCCATTATGAAGTACCATGTAAAAAAAAGGAAAGAAGTACGGAAATTCCGTTATACGTGACAGATCTAACTGTCTAAGAGGGGATTTCCCGAGTCAGTCAATCGGTGAAGCATTGTCCCATAAAAGTTATTTCTACTAGATATTGGCAAGCTATCACAAAACTGACTTATTCCTCCATCAAAACAATTCAAATACAGCCTTATATACGTCCCGCTGCTGGGCACAGGCCTCACCTCAACTATGAGGTGGTACGAGCCATACTCCAACACGCGGGCGCAGTGCGGATTGTTGGAGAGGTGAATGTAAGGCCAGTGATAAACCTTACCGTCAGATGTTATCAAGCCGCCTTTGTAGGCCTCTGATTAGGCTTTACGACTGATATCTTGCGACGTCAGCCGGGACCAACTGTTTAACGTGCCTTTTGAAGCACGGAGATGCCCGAAAACACATCACTTAATTTCGGTTGGGGTGGTCACCCATCCTTAACCCGACCTCACTGGTGTTGCTTGACATCGGATCGTTGCCGATCCGCTGCCGTCACTTAGCCACGAGCACCTCATACTTTATTATAAACTAGTTTGGCGTAACTTCAAGAAACTTTTTCGAAAAATTCCCAAGCCAACCTTATCTGTGGCTTGCAGTAACTTGAAGTTAGTTGGATTCGGACCAGAAATATTGTACCCAAGTACGTGATATGTCCTCATTTATTACGTTTAAATAGCGATAACAACTTAAGTGGTAAGGTAATGGCATCGCTCCAACTGGGAAAAGTGTATTATGTCCTACAATCCATAATATTATGCGAACTTTCGCAAAAAGGTAGTTAGTTCGGTACTACCTTTAGGTTTCTAGTTAGGTACTTACCTAACTAGTTAAAAAAATTAACTTTGCTTTTGATTCTCACATAGATACATACATACATACCATCACGCCTTTTTCCCTACGGGGTAGGCAGAGACTACATCTTTCCACTTGCTACGGTCCTGACACACCTCTTGCGCTTCTTCCACTCTCATTAATCCTTTCATTAGTGCTTGTCGATTATGGGTACTCCTGACCTGACCTTTTCTGAGCACGTCTTGGACTTGTCCTTAGTACGTCCGTCTAGGCCTTCCCCTTTCAACAGCTCCATCCACCCTCGCCTTGTAGATTTGTTTCGTTAATCGCCTTTCATCCATCCTTTCCATATGCCCAAACCATCTTAGCATTCCCATCTCATTTTCTGTGACAACATCCTCTTTCACACCACAAAGCTCTCTTATTATGCTATTCCTTACTTTATCACTCAATGTCACTCCTGCCAAACTTCGCAATGCTCTCATTTCCACTGCATTTATCCTACTTTCATCCTTCTTTTGCCATACCCAATTCTCACTTCCGTACATAAGCGTCTTCACTAACACCCCCTATGAATGATTTGATTCTTAGATTTCAGATTTCAGATTCATTTATTCGCTCGAAAAGTGGTACAATAGTTGGTATAAATAGCAAAGTCCGCACAATTCACCAAAACAGGCATGCACATGTTACATATAAAATTCATAAGTTCTTATAAAATACAATACATATTATCTTGTGTGTTATTGTAATCATATTAATTGGTAAATAAATTACAAAATATGTCATTTCATTCTAATCAAATTCAACATACAGTGACACACAAAACGAATTTACTTAAACACATACAATAAACATTCTAAATTTCCATTACACTTTATTAAATCAAATCAAATCAAATAATATTTATTATTTATTAAAATACAGTGGTGGTGGTTTTAAGCGTCTATTTTGTCAAGCGCGGGGCATGTGAATGTCAGATAATAATAATAATAAATAATAATAATAAATATCCCTGGACATTATTCCACACAGCGCCATCTAGCCCCAAAGTAAGCTAATTAAAGCTTGTGTTATGGGATACTAGACAACGGATAAACATACTTAAATACATTTTCTTTTGTAAATACATACTTATTATACATAGGAGACACCCAGACCTGTACAAACAGACATGTTCATGCACACAAATGTTTGTACTGTGCGGGGATCGAACCCGCGATGAAACAATGCAAAATTATTAGGGAACTTTTGTGTTACAATTAATTATGTTATGTCAATTTTAGAAGCTAAATATTCCTTGATAGAGTAAAAGCATTTCATTAATAACCATTTACGCAATTTTATTTTGAACGTGGATAATCCAAGCTCTCTTATCTTGGGTGGTAGCTTATTATACATTATGATACAATTTGGATAGCAGTTTCTTTTGTAATATTGTGTGTGCATACTAGGCAATATCAGTCTACCTTGGTGTCTCACTAGTTTACAGTTATTTGTATTTTTAGCTTGGAATATGTTTGGGTGTGTTTTAACGAAGATACAACATTCTAAAATATACATAGAGGGGAGAGTAAGCAAATTCAATTGAGGAAATAACTGCCTACATGATGTCATTGGCGGAACATCGCAGATAGCTCGGATGCATTGCTTTTGCGATATAAAAGCTCTGTTTATATCAGTGGAGTTTCCCCATATTATTATACCGTACCTAAGATTAGATGCGACATATCCGTGATAGGCCATTAATGCTGCCTTTTGATTCACTTGGGTAGTCAACCGCCATAATGCATATGCAAACCTATTTATTTTATTGCATATTTCCATGAGCATTGATTGTCGATTTCTATTCCTAAAAAAGTTACTGACTTTGAGTCTAATATAGGCTCATTATTTATGAAAACATTTATTGTATTTGATTTATGTTACCTAGTTGTACCTAATTATAACAACAAGAAAAAAGGATACTTAAATTAACTAACACAAACTAAAGTCCATACACTAACTAAAATAAAATTAAATACAAAACAAAAGAGAAAATGTGAACATACAAAGAAACAAAATGCACACTTCTCCCATAATTACAATTTACAATATACCTAATCCTTGAATCAGAAAGAGATAGTAGGCAGGATGTCACTGTTGCGCATGTGCCATGTTTGAGCCACAAATTTTGCAATAGCCGGACACATAGTCCGCTTAAAACAAACTGCCATTTGGATCACGCACACAGACAAAGTGTGTTTACACTATCGTCGAAACCGGTTAAATACGGCTGGCTGTCGCAAGTGTTTTGGTTTTTGTCGAACTTGGTGTAATTAGCACGATGAATTTTGTTTTTGGCCAATTCTGTCAAGTATATAACCTGCTAATTCCCTCAATAAAAAAATTCAAAGCCAATATAGTAGTAACCATAGGCGGTCAGGCTAGTTTAGGAAAAAGCCGCGAGTGGTTTAAGGACTGTAAACTCTTTATTTTGTGTTGAGCTTTTCAGTTGTATGACGTCCTATATCCAGTGCATGGAAAATCATTGTTTTCTACAAACTTTTAATTAAACTGCTTCCGCCGGAAGTCGCAACGTTACGTCTGAAGTTGAACTGTTTCAGCAAACCGAGGAAATTGAATAATTGAACGAACGGTAATTCAAATAAAATGTACATAGCTTTGAAATTGAAATGTCGTCGTACTGTTTTTTTGGCGCGCAAACAATAAAACATTTTTTTTCTAGCAACAGAAAAAAAGCCGTTAAGGTTTGAAATATGAAACAAGTAATATTAACAATATAGTTAACTATTTATTTAACTTAACCTAAAAAAAATGCGTAAAATGAAAAAAATATGTGTTTTATGACCTTCTCGTGTTATGTATTACAATAGTTATTAATAATAAACAAATTTCGGCCATATTAAGAGATATTAAGTTAACTAGGGCAAGTTATGATTCAGGCAATTACACGTTCGTTGTGAGATTTAAGATTAGGGCTGAAAATTGTATAAGACAAAAACCCAGGCTACGCACTCATCAAATAGGTTTCTATGCAAAATATAACTGCCTAGAATTGTAACGAAGGCGATTCATATCAAAAGTGAACATTTCCCGATGTAGTTCTGCAATATCCAATTTAGAACTCTCCCGGAAACAGTTTAAACTCCAACTTTTACGCTTTGAAGTTCGCTGCCGGTACCTGTATAGTGTGGGGAAAAGAACTTATCGATAAAGTTTCAACACATGACTATATCCCAAAAACACCCTGTTTGGGATATAGTCAGATGTTGAAACTTTATCAGAAGTTTGTCAGAAGAAGTTGACTATTGCAGATGGTGAACGTAACACTGAGCAGCCCACTCCTTACCAAGTTTATTAGAACCAAACGTCATAACGTGAGCGCTCTGTGTTCTTTTGAAATTGAAATAATTGATTTTTAAACCGAAACGTGTAAGGTGGTGAGTTCCGCCGTCATCTGGGAAGCTTTGGTTTTCTGATGAAGATAGTCCTGGCTAGATTTGAGTGCTTAACCCTAGGCAGGCCCCAAAGGTCTTACTATAAACTTCACTAGCTTATCATTAAGGGAGGGGAAAACAGACTCGAAATGTGCAGCTTTAAATAATTCAAGAGATGATTGCTCTAAGCTTAAAGATGCAAACAAGGTTGAAGATGCTGCCAGAGTCAAAGAAGATAGTGAAACTGACAATGAATCAGATTAATAAGTAGATTAAATAAAGGTTTAGTGTAAATATGCACCCTCCAACCGAGCAGCTACATTTTATGTAATTTGGATAATCTTTACTAATATCATATAGAGAAAAGATTTGATTGTTTGTGACACCCAAGAGAATTAAGGGCAGTTAGGTCGAACTATCACCGATTTGAAGTACACGAATAACTGCTTTCGCGTCAGTGTGACGTCGTACTTCCTCGAAGTACCAGCATGATAACACGAGGCCGCCTTATAGATGAACACAGCTCCACTGCTTGCTCTCCCATTTCAGTCGTCTCTTTATATAACAGTCATAATATGGACTATGTGTGCGGAGTGCCGCGCCACATATTATGTAATTTGTGGCTTGAGGCTAAATAACATGATGATAGATAGATAGTTAATTAAGCTTTATTGCACAAAATATTAAACAACAAAAGTGACATTACATTAAACAAACAATTAGATGGTAAAGATTAATAAATCAATGACAATCCAACAAAGTCACTACATCCCTGGACCCAAGTACCAAAACCCATCGCCACCTAGGGATTTCAAAATATACCCATTTGTTTCTGCTGTTCAATTCGATATCGATAAACAACTAACACATAGCAGCCACAACACTATAGAACTGTTCCCCTCTTTTATATACGTCCATTCGTGAAACATTTGAAGGGGTAATACTAAGTTTTAATTGGCCGTGTGGAATGGAAACATGAAATCTGTTTAAGTAGATAGGTACAGTCAACAGCAGAAGTAGGCGATAAGTTAACTTGCCAAAATTGATGATTTTACAAAATCTATAAAGTTTCTTAAACTACGAATATAAATGAGACAATTCATTCAATTAAATAAAGTAAAAGTAAAGTAAAAAATATCTTTTCTTAAACATGCTCGGAAATATTGTCATTACTTTTGAATAAAGAACACGCGAAGTATCATATTTACGTAGACTGAAAACCCAAAATCACTTCCCGGCGCGTTCTTTGAATTTCGAACGAAGAGAGCGCCGGCAATGTTGTATGAAACGGTGTGCTGTTTGAATTTAGAACTCTTTCATCTATCGTACACATTGCGTTCTCGTGGCTGTAGCCACAGATGCGTTTACCTTTCGGCACAAATTGTAAAATAAAAAAAAACAAATTGGCGGTAAAGCGGAGTTGTTATTTTGATAATGATATTAATTAAATTTATTATGAAAAAGGCCCTTTTTATTTCCTTGCATTTTTTTAAGAAAAGCACTATATATGCCTCGGCCGAAATGGCAATTGCCTGTCTCGTATCATTGAAGTCCTCGCCTGCGGCTCGGCCTTCAAACTCATACTCGACCTGCAATTGCCTTTTTCGCTGCCTTTGCAATAATGTACTATTATTCATATAGACTTACAAAAAGTACTTATGACAAGTCACATAAAAAAAAAATGTAGCAAAAATATAATGAATAAATATAATAGATATAATTTTGCTGCTTGTGATAATTTTGTTACGTTTTTTTCATTCATTAAAATAAATTGGAAGGTTGTTCAATCATCAGTTACTTTTCTGTTGCCTGTACCTAAGCAAAACAAGCAATATGATGGTAGTTGTTTGTTACTGTAACAAATAAGTATTTCCAGCATGCGTGTTACGTTACATATTGTTCTCTATCTGCCTTTTTCGGGTGATTTTCAAAAGGCAAAAACGGTATGGCTTCCTCAGTAAGTGATGTAGTATCTATGTAAGTTAAAATTGTTTTTTTCCAAGGTCACCAAACAAAATTAGCCATCATGAGGGCGGTTACACACTGTTAAAAAAAAGGATTCACGACTATATTGCAACAAAATTGTTATTTAAAGTCGCCGCGGCGTTACAAACTACTTCTATAGGTTAGCCGCCGCGCCGTAAAGTCGACCCTCCTGGTCCACGGAACGCTGGGCGGGGGGTGCGCATGGGTACACAGTCATACACGGCATTACGTCGCGGCGAGATATCTCGACACCATAAATATATACCGTGTTGTTATTTAGGAAATTTATAACTTCAGATGTGTTAGTATTCGTTTTAGTATTATAAATAAAAGTAAACTAATTATTTATCAGATGTGGGAACAAATACGGCCGCTTATACTTTACTTTTTAATCGTTGTCATGGACACGCCAGTAGCCTCTGAAATTGTCTTACCTATTTACATTTATGTCTTCACCTGGAAAAATCATAAATACATTAACTAACGACATACTCGTAGCAATAACAATGTAAAAAAAATCATAACACATCGAAAATACTATGAAAACTTTATTAACACAATGCAGAAAACGAAATGAATGCACACCTGAAGAAGACGCTTGTTCGAATTATTTTTTAAAATAAATCGCCACATTCACAAGCATAATCTTTGCTTGACTTCTTATCTTTTTATTACGTAGACTAGGTAATTCCATGTTTGTATTAATCTCATGTGTAGCAGGCACAAGGCTGCAACCGTGCAAGCTTTGACCACAAAATAAAGAGTTTTACAGAAGGACCGCTCTCGCCTTTTTCTATCAACTTGCCTGATCGCCTAGGGTTGCTACTCGCTACTATAATCGCCAGATGAGCGCGATTTGACAGATACCGCGTAAAATAAAATACATCAAGTGAAAAATTGCACCTAGTTCGACAAAAACAAAAATATACAAAAGGGGTCCAGTTAGATTAAAAGGAGTTGAGATGGGTGAATACGTATAAAAGTATTATATTATAAGAATTCATTTACCGGGGTCCAGGTGCAACCTGCTAGCCTAATGGCTTGATCATACAGTCCTAACTACCTACCTACCCAGTAGGCTGTAGATAACACCATGAGCCACCGCTTCGGCGGTCACCTGTCGGCGGCGCGGCGCGGATGCAGCAGCCGCGCGTGACAATAAAATAATATACCAAAAATACTGGTGTTTTACCAATGCATGATAAGATAAGTTACGGAAAAAGTAAAATCCCATTTGTACTGAATTTGAATGTGTCACGAAATATATTGGTTTACCTACCTATATACTTATGATACTCGTACATAGTACTACTAACTTGCAAACGTTATCTGAGATTTACTAATTTTTCAACATCATTTGGTAACTTAAAAAACGTATAATCACAATTTCGTGTGGTGTTCATACAGCCAAATACACTGCGCGAAACCATTTTTGACCATTGAATTAAAATGTAAGTATCTAACGACGTACAGATAATATCTCAATGTTTTTGACACTGACCGCGACGCTGAAACTCCCTGACTTCGCCTGTAAACTCACGTCTCTGTGTGCGTGTGTCAAAAATGGCTTGTTGTTCTAAGCAGGCTATCTGTCAGAGCGCCGCGCATGTCTAATTTGTGCTTTGACGTTGAACGTCCATTACTGTCGGTAGAGGTCAACAGGAGGAGGTCAACAGGTGACTGATTGGATTCAAGTCATTGATTGGCCGAAAGCATCCCTCTCCCGCGTCCCGCGCAATATCGGTAGGGTCGACCTTATAGCGGTCAAGCTATAATTGCTTACGAACGAATAATAAATCATTTGGTCCGAGATAAGTGTTTTTTTCTGTTCCAGGAACTTCTAGTCACTCTGTCGACACTGCTCCGTGGTTCTGTCTACGAGCGCCTTCGTTGGGCCTTTCGTCTTTACGACGTGGATGGAGACGGGGCCATCACTAAACAGGTTTGTAATGATTTTTATCTCTTTTACAGACAACCATACACGTCAATTTTGTCGGGTACTCGCCGTCTGGCTGTTTACCATGGGAATAACTCGTATACTACGGGTACAACTGTACGTGTATACGCAACGATAGTCGACCGGCTATCGTTGCGACTAGGTTCTTTACAGATATGAAGACAACCTTATTACGCTTAATTTGTTTCGCTACCTGCCAGTAGATTTAACTAGATTGCGGTAGCAGACAAATTAATAACGACGCTTGAGGTAGAAATACTTTTATAGTTAAAACATTATTTCATGCATCGTAACATAAAGAAGTTAACTAGGTACGAGAACAATATTCCAAAAATAAGATATAAAATCTATTTATTTACTAGGCCCGATTTTTCGATTCTTAGTTTATTCCCTAGATAGCTAACTGAAGTATAAAATTGAGTAGCTGTTTATCCAGCGATTAGATATTTTAAATTTTTCAATCGTCTTTTATGCAAAGATTAGCTATATATCGTTTGTCGATGTACTTATATCGCTAACTTCACACTGATTATCCACAAACGAGATGCACATATACAATCATTGCAATGTTAGAATGAAACAAGACAAAAATCCAAATCCGCAGGACTTCATAAGGATAGAGCGAGGTATTTTCCAGGGCGATAGTTTGAGTCCTTTGTGGTTTTGTTTAGCTTTGAATCCTCTTAGTACCTTACTAAAGGATTCAAAGCTAGGCTATCGGCTTCGCAGGGGGGGTGAGTTCATCTCTCATTTGTTGTACATGGATGACCTGAAGCTGTTTGCGCCAAGACCCCAGGTATTGATGGAACTGTTAAAAATCACTGAGATTTTTAGCAATGCCATCAAGATGGAGTTTGGTGTAGACAAGTGTGCGGTCATGCATGTACAAGAAGGGAGGGTTGTAGATTCACCGAATTTACAGCTCTCTGAGATGATGACACTCAGATCCCTCTCTGAAGCTGAAACCTACAAATATCTTGGTATGTCAGAGTCATTGGGTATATCAGTAGGAGACGTCAAGCAATCGGTGAAGGAACGCTTCTTTAGTCGCCTTACAAAGGTACTTAAGAGTTCTTTGTCAGGTGGCAATAAGGTGCGCGCCTTCAACGGTTGGGTGATGCCCTTATTGATATACTCCTTTGGCATACTGAGATGGACTCAAACTGAGCTGGGTGCTCTGGATACACGAGTCCGAAAACTGCTCACAACGCATCGCATGCTACATCCACGCTCGTCTGTTATGAGATTGTATATCCCACGGAAGGTGGGGGGTCGTGGCTTCTTAAATGCCAAGGACCTTCACAACCGTGAGGTGTGCAATCTCAGGAGGTTTTTCCTCAACAACGAGTGTGGGATTCATCGCGACGTTGTGGCAGTTGACAAGGGGCTCACGCCGCTCTCCTTGGCAAACGAGAACTGGCGTCAACTACCGATGCTAACCACCGACGACCGCAAGGAAATATGGAAGAGCAAGGAGCTGCATGGTAGGTTCTATCGGGCCTTGACAGGGCCCGATGTGGACATCTCCGCATCGGTGAACTGGCTACGCTTCGGGGACCTCTTTGGGGAAACCGAGGGTTTTGTCTGTGCAATTGCTGATGAAGTTATCAAGGTGAATAACTACCGGAAATACATCATGAAGGACGGTACGGTTGACATTTGTCGGGCATGCCGCCGTCCTGGCGAGTCTATTCGCCACGTTATTTCCGGTTGTTCTCACCTTGCTAACGGAGAGTACTTGCACAGACACAACCTAGTAGCCAGGATCATCCACCAGCAACTTGCTCTTCGATATGGCCTTGTCGAGTCGGAGGTACCGTACCATAAGTACGCACCGGTACCAGTTCTCGAAAATAGTCGTGCATTGCTCTATTGGGATCGCTCTATCATCACGGACAGGACTATTGTAGCCAATAAGCCTGATATCGTGCTGGTAGACCGATCCCAACGCCAGGCAGTGCTCGTCGATATCACCATTCCACATGACGATAACCTCGTAAAAGCTGAGAAGGACAAACTCAGCAAGTACCTTGACTTGGCTCACGAGGTGACCGCCATGTGGAATGTTGATTCGACGATTATTGTCCCGATAGTCGTGTCGGCAAACGGCTTAATAGCGAAGAGCCTCGACCAACACCTCGAGAGGCTCTCGCTCAGCGGTTGGATCAAGGGTCAGATGCAGAAGGCGGTACTCCTGGACACGGCTCGCATTGTCAGGAGGTTCCTCTCTCTGCAGCCCTAACCACCGGTAGTCTGGGCCTTACCTGCCCTGCTGCCGGCGGCACCCTAGGTTAAGGTTTTTATAGTATTTTTATAAATCATTGTTTTATAACTTTAATTTAGGCTTAGGTTTTATAATTGTGATTATGTATTTTGTTTTTATAATTATAATTCTTAAGTTGTTTTATTGTTGTAAATCTTTGTTTTCATAGGAATACTGTACAAATTTTATACCTAAGTTTTAAGCTAAATAAAGAGAATAATAATAATATTCATTTATTTCAGACCTCTGTCCATATGTTATTAGTAACAATTTTAATCTTAAGAGGTAGTGTTAGTAAGATACAATTTAATAATTACAACAGCCTAGTGTGAAGCTGCACCCAACGGCACATTAGTGGGGTGTCCCACCTATCTGCAAACACATTTAGCATCCCGCTGGCAGCGCCACGGAGACGGAGTAGCATGGAGGCGCATCGCTTTCGCATGATAGCATAGAAGTCATCCGTGTGCGCCTCCACAAACATACCTGAGGCACTACATCGCCACGGCCGCCCCAACAAAACCCTAAATGCGTTATTATATTGGACTCGCAGATCGCCATATGCCCGCCGCGTATAGTTAGCCCACAGGCTGCAAGTGTAAAAAGTTTGACAGTATGCTTTAAAAAGCGTAATTTTGACTGGTTCTGTACACTTTGCAAACCTTCGAGCCAACATGTTGCTGCGAACAGCCAGCGATCTGCGTTCCCTCTCGATGTCATAATTATCTTTAAGATCATCGGTGACCCAGTGGCCCAGATATTTAAATTTATGTACCCTGCGCAGAGGCGTACCACAGAGTGAAACGTTCGGTATGTCAAGATAGGTCTTAGTACCCGACTTAAAAACCATAAGCTCACTCTTCTCTGCATTATACCTAAGCCCATGTGACATTGCGTATGATTCACATAACTCTAAGAGCTTCCTAAGACCACCAAGCGATGGGCTCAGCAGCACCATGTCATCGGCATAGCTGATGTTATTCATACAAACACCATCAACATGACATCCAACATTGGTGCCGCTGAGCTCACCGATCAGACGGTTCATATACAAATTAAATAGTTGGGGTGAGCTCAACCCCCCCTGCCTCACCCCGCACTCCAACCTATACACGTCTGAGGATGATCCCGCCCATCTCACGCTGTTCTCTTGATTACCATACCAATACCTCAAAATTGAAATAGTTTCTGGAGGTAACGTAGTATCCGTACGAAGCTTTTGCCAGAGTACATCATACGATACCAGGTCGGTCGTGATAAACAACCTCAGCTTTTTTTGTTGTTTAAAGTTGTGGTAAAAGTTTGTGATTATACACACATCAAAAGTGTCTAGGGATCAACATATATTTTTGCAATAACTTTTCTCCTGATTGATATTAATTAAAATTTTCTTTAAGGATTCATCAAATAAAGTGTTTTCGTTTGTCTACAGTAACGATACACAAAGTCACCTTTGCATGAAAAAAGAAATTTGCCATTTTCCTATTAAAGGGATTTTTGACATTTGAACCACTAACATTAAAGTTCGAAAAAAAGACTGAAATAACAGTTTTCTTTAAAATTTTATTGGGTAACTTAAACAATTAATAATCCGTGTTTCTACCGCGAACACTAACAACACAAGAACATCGGTTTGGCATACTCAAAATGAGTTCATCCAAATCACGCTGTGGAATGGCCGCCCATGTTCGTTGCAACAACAAAAAAAGGTCTTCTTGCGACTGGATACCCTCCATATTCGGCAGAGCTCTTCTCTGTAGCATATCCCATGCATGCTCAATCGGGTTCAAGTCTGGCGACTGAGCAGGCCAGGGCAGGACATTGATGTTAGCTGCGGCGAGAGTCTGTCTTACAACTCTTGCGGTGTGCGGTCGTGCATTATAAACACTAAAATCCCATAATTCAGTTCAGAAATGTCCCCAATCAATTGCAAAACAATTTAACGATTATTTTGCATCAGTAGGCGCACAACACAACGCATCCACTAGTCAACCTATGGGCCAGCCCACTATAGAGCCATCCCTGAACTCCATTTTCATACAACCAGTTACTGAACATGAAATCTGTTTGGTTTTGCGCAATTTGCCCAGTAAGTATAGCACTGGCTTAGATGATATTCCACCCTTACTTCTCAAAACGTGTTGTAATGAACTAACACCAGTACTAACCCAAATAATTAACCAGTCCTTAGAAGAATGCACTTTCCCAGATAGACTTAAAATAGCCAAAATCAAACCAGTGCTCAAAAAAGGAAAAAAATCAGAAGATTTAAGCCAATATAGACCTATAGCTTTACTATCGTCCATCTCAAAAATATTTGAAAAACCAATGTCAAATCGTATTTACAATTTTTTAGAAAAGTTCAAATTAATTGACAAGAATCAATATGGATTCCGAGAAAATCATTCCACAACACTGGCAGTTTATCATTACATCCAACAAATACTAACCTTCATCAGGGACAAAAATTATGCAGTCGGGCTGCTGCTTGATATGAAAAAAGCTTATGATAGTGTACTACATGATATTCTTCTCTCTAAGCTGTCAGGAATGGGTATACGTGGACCCGCATATAGATGGTTAAAATCTTACCTCATGAACAGAAAACAATATGTACAGATTGAACACTATGACGAAAGTACTGGCGAGCTATCATCCATACAATCTGAAATACTTACAACTAATTGTTCCATTCCTCAGGGAAGTGTGCTAGGGTGCATCCTATTCCTTATATACATTAATGATCTTCCTAAAATTACAAAAACCAATAGCATCTTATTCGCAGACGACGTATCTTTATTATTTGAATGTCCTAACAATAGAAACAATAACTTTGAAATGAATACGATTCTTCATTCTATAAAAAAATGGCTTAGCGAACACAATTTGCAAATTAATATGGAAAAAACAAAATTAATTCAATTGAGACCACATCAAAAGCGACCAATAGACCTAACTGTTATCAAGAAAGAACTGAATATCAAAGAAGTTACCGAATTCAATTTACTTGGCATAACCATTGACTCACATATAAATTGGAAAAAACATATCTCTAATATCAAAACAAAATTGTCCCAGTTCATATACGCATTTAACCTTTTAAAAAGAAATACCCATACACAGTGTGCTCTGACAGCGTATTATGCGTACGCGTACTCGTGGCTCCGCTACGGCATCCTTCTTTGGGGTGATAGCACAGATGCGCATGACCTTTTCATCATGCAAAAGAAGTGTATTCGTGTGATAGCTAACATTGACCAAATGGATAGTTGCAGACCCTATTTTATTAAAGAAAAAATACTAACTCTAACATCGATGTACATATTAGAAATAGCCATCTTTGTACGTAAACATCCCACATACTTTGAGTTTACCAAAAACATTAGACGCAAAAACCAATTAGCACTACCCGAACCCAAATTAGAAATTTATAGGCAAGGCCCATATTACAGATCAATTTTAGTTTACAATAAAATCCCTAACTCACTAAAGAATGAACCCTCAGAAAAAATCTTTAAAAATAAATTAAAAGCGCACTTAATCCAAAAATGTTATTACTCAGTTAAAGAATTTATGACAGAAGATAAAATGTAAATAACTTGTATTATCATTAGGAAGAGTAGAGTTGGTGTTTAAACGCTGTTATTGTACTTATTGTGATATGTAGATAATACAGTAGTAATAGAAAAAGTATACCTTAAGATTTGAATGGAAAAATAATTTTAATTTGTTATAGTTTTTTAAGTACGTTAGGATTTTTTATTTTGTTGATTCTAATATTTCATACTAAACAATAATCCCTATGTTACAGCATACGATAGCTTTGTATAACATACGATTGCTACACCCTTTCAGGGTACATGTATCGCTATAAGTTACGACTAAGTCTACTCTGTTATGTGTTCATGTGCAATGTCAAATAAATAAATAAATAAATAAAATAAATAAAAAATAATTCTTATCATGCATTAACTGAAATAAGGGACCGATTTGCACTTGTAGAGGAACGATGACGTCTGATACAATCGTCTCAGCATAAATTTGAGCGTTGAGGTTGCCTCTGATCCAAATCAACTCAGTTCTTCCGCCGATCCAAATACCCGCCCATACCATGATGGTTCCACCACTATAAGGATGGACTTCCTGGCAGGATTTTAATCGCTGTTGGCGTCCAGGGGTTCTCCAGTGTCGTATACGTCTTGTATCCGGTCTCATACCAAAACGAGACTCATCAGAAAAGCACACGAAACGCCATTGTTCTTCTGCCCAATTTCTGTGTTCAAGAGCCCATTGATATCGAATCCTACGATTGTGCATTGCTATAGGTGGTACCCTTAGCGGTCTTCGGGAATGAAGGTTCACTTCATGCAAGCGGTTTCTGACTGTTTGGTCGCTAATTAAGTTCCCTGAAGAGTGATGAAGCCTCACGGCTAACATCATGGCGGTTATTGTTGGAGCTCTTCGAGTTGTGATTTGAATGTATCGGTCTTGTCTCCGTGTGGTGCAGCGATACCGTCCTCCATGGCGCTCGGCCACGGTACCAGTGCTTCGGTAACGTGTCCAAAGTCGACTGATAACACTCTGACTTGTATTCAGAGCTAAAGCCACAGTACGTTGCCGGGAACCAGCTTCTATCATTCCCACGGCTCTGAGCATTTCTTCCCTGCTTAAATGACGTCGCCGCTCCATAATAACGTTGGTTTTAATCAGTAGTAGGGAAACAGTAGCACTAATAATGTCTTCAATGCGTTGTATGTTTTTATAGGGAAAATATTGACAGCTGATTTTCATCTTTTACTCGAATTTGATTGACAGTTCCTGTTTCAAATTATCAAATGCACCAAAAAGGATCCATATAAATTTATAAAATCATAAATTTATTACAAAGCCACATCTCAATCTCAAGAAATCCGAATAAAAATGCTTGATCCCTAGACACTTTTGATGTGTGTAATAACACTCCAAAACCACATAACCTCAAATGTCAAAGAAAACGCATGGATAAATCTTATCCAGCCCCTCAAGAAGCACATAACTTTATTCCTCAGTTAGCGGCTTTATTCAACAGATAACATATATCTGACCATTAAAAAATTAAAAATCTTGTTAAACTTCGAATAAACTTTATTCTACAGATAAATTTTATTATCTGAGGATTGAAAAATCGGCCCTACTGAAATTTATAGACACGAGAAGAACATAATATTATTAGAGAGCGTCGTAGCCTAGTGGTTAGGACCCCAACTCTGATCGTCGATAGTGTGGTCCCGAGTTCAAATTTAGGCAGAACGAATCGTTGTATTCATAGTTGAATTTCCGAATAACTCTCCGGTGATCTCGAAAAAAAAAACAAATCAACCCGTATTTAACGGAAGGCTCACCAGTTACCACGTTGGGTTCTAATACTATCCTCCACCTGAAAAATGTGCTTCTGAGTTCCGTTCACCATGACGGCAACAGTCACTTGCCTTTTACAACCCCGTTTGGGATATAGCTGTGATGGTATGTTATGTTATGTCATGTTATGAAACATTTGTTTACACTGTTCAGGAGCTGGCAGAGGTGGTTTTAGCCGTCCACGAGCTGCTAGGAAGACGAGCGCCGCCAGGGTCACCGGCTTCAAGACTGGACGATGCTAAGGCTAGCGAACAGGTTTGTACAGAATTTAGGCCCTTTAGTTATAGCGAATGATTATCAAAAGACTTACAAAAACGATGGCTACTGCTCCTTACCTAGACCAACAACAAGCCACAAACAACAAGCCTTAAACAATTTCTATCTTAGTCTTAACTTCAATGTTCCTTTGCAGGTCGACCGCGTATTCACAAAGCTTGACCTGAACCAGGACGGCGTGATCACCATCGAGGAGTTTCTGGAGTCGTGCCTGAAGGATGACGTCATCACACGCTCGCTGCAGATGTTCGATACAGTACTATGACGTCAGACTGACGCAGCGCGCGAGCAGACAGTCACCAGGTGAGGGTTTTTTGAAGAAAGAGATAACTTGGCCTTAGTATAAGATGGGTGCCCAATACCATGAGTCGCCTTATCGCGTAGTCGCCACTGCACGGAGGCTCAGTGCCAGTGGGAGGTGAAACCAAACAATGGTGAGCCATTTTTTTTTATATTGATCGTCAAGATGACCTCACTCCACCTGATGGAAAGCGGTCGTGAGGTCCAGATATAAGGCTGACAAGCACACGAATGCAAAGGAATCACTGAGCTGGCCATCCTTTTCTTGTAGCCTGCAGAAATGCCTTTTTACGCCCCGCTTAAAGAACCCGGGACTATAAGAGGAAGGAAACACATGTGCTGGAAGAGCGTTCCACGTCTGGATGGTACGACAAAGAAACGAGTCACCAAACCTTTTAGTTCGGGCCAACAAATGCTGAATTGTGGATGTGTGTGGATGGATGACGCCGTAGTCCAGCACGTGCTAGGTGCACGTGCCGTAGCACAGCATAAGCTAGAATAATTCGTTAGAGCATTTTCCATAGAGAACACTTAGCCTGGCAATGTCTCTACGTAATTTGGAGAGGCTCAAGGGTTATAGTTGCCTCTGGGTTTTCTAACAATACGGATAGCACGCCGCTGCAACCTGTCGAGAGCTTCGAGAAGATACTTGGTTGGCAAAACCGTCCCAGAGATGAGAACAGTACACACGAGCGAACTTGTGTCTCACACAAAAGACAGAGCTGCCCTGGCGTGAAGAATCATTCTCTCTGTTCAGGATTCCCAGTTTACGGGATGCGGTTCTAATAATGCTCTCAATGTAGTCCTGTTGGTTTAGTTTGCTACGAACATCCATGCCAAGGATGTTTAGGCTATCCTTACAAGGTAGCGGGGTGCTCTGAAGAGTGGGATGGAAAAGGAACGGTGACGCCTTGGCTGTGCACACACCTGCGTTTTCTTGACGTTAAACTCTACAAGATTGCATGCACCCCATAATGAAATGCGGTCCAACACTCCGTCAAGCTCAACAACAAGACTTCGCCTCTTCTCCTCGATGTCAGTCTGCTTTGCCCCAGGGCGCTCTAAATAACGGGCGTGGACCGTGCTATCATCCGCATATCAATGAATATTACCAAGTAATAACATGTCATTGATATGCAGGAGAAATAACGTCAGCGACAAGACGGAGCCCTGCGGCACTCCGGCATTAATCTGGAGAAAGATTTTCGACCATCGCAATTATTGCAAAGGTCACGAATTCTACGTCCCTGCAGAAATCCAGCGATCCAGTCGCAGAAGTGAGGTGGCAGACCATATGCTGGAAGCTTGGAAAGAAGAGTACGATGTGGACGTATATGGATACGGACGAAAGCTTTGGTAATGACAAGGCTGACAGCCAGATTCCCCAAGCTTGTCCATTGCCTCCCCCTAGATGTGTGTTCCGTGCGCTAGAAGATCACCCGTAGACCGTTTTGATCAAATACCGTACCGACGAGAGAGTGATCGTCTAGGTAGCGGATGAGCTGCATGTTTATGATCCAAACACAAACTAAAATATCTTTATTTAAATAGACTTAATCAGTACTTTTAAATAGTCAAAAAATATACTATATAGTAGACATAAATACTATAATAATATGAATATACATATAAATAAACAGTATACAAACATAATGCCACTCTACCACTGCGTCGGAGTAATTGATTCTTACTGAGAAGACCCGGCGTCTTCTCAGTAAGAATCCATTACTCAGTTACTCTTTTAAAACTTTGTTGTGGTTTTACAAGTTAGTAGAGTTAGTAGAGTACAATTTGTTTGTTGATAAAAAAACTAACAAGTACAGCTAAGCTAAGCTACATAATATAAAACAATAGGCTGTACACACTTTAGCTAAAACTGATGTAACGGCTATTGGACGGTCATTGGCAGGGTCAGACCGGTTTGAAAGGGTTGAACATTTGTCTCCTTCCAAGACAACAGCACAAGACCCAAATTGTAGGAGAGGCGATACAGGCGAGTGAACACTGGAGGCAACTCCGCTAAACATTTTTTCAACACCACAGCTGGAATTCCATCAGGACCACTGGCTTTCTTCCTGACATCGAGTGACTGCAGTTCGGCACGCACATCACACTGCCTGATACGAATATCAGGCATTGTGGAGCCGCCATGTGGGGTTTCATGCGGCACAGCACTGCAGTCATCGATGCAAGAGTTTGCGGCAAAGATGTTAGCCAGTAAATCGGCTTTCTCTTGCGGCTGATGAACCAACGATCCATCAGAAAATCTCAGCGGGGGCAGCGAAGGCACGCAGAAGTTAGATTGCACGTGTTTAGCCAGTCGCCAGTAGGAGCGGCTACCCGTAGGGTGCGCTATGAGTTCATGGCCAACACGCGCAATTCGCTGGGTTCCGTGCTCTAATGTAAGCCCTCTTGGCAGCCTTGTAGCTCTATTGTAGGCTGTTTTTAGGGAGCGGACCATTGTTAAACGCAGTCGGGTAAAAAAAGGCTTGAGGGTGCGTAAGATAAGTTTTTGCCCAACGGCCATTAGTTCCTCGCGTTGTATGCTTTGCACACTAATTCTTCAATTACGTGTTGGAATACGGCATTGACTTTGGGCCGCGGACACGAAGTCAGCGATTACAGGGCGGAAGCGGCAGCGGCGCGTTAACACTCGCTGGGCTATCACTAATTCGATCGCAAGGAAATCGCCAATTTGACAGCGATTATCGCTATTTGACGTCGAATATGGCATCGCCATTGGCTGAATAGCTGTCGAAACGCGACCGATAGCAATCAATTCGCGTTGCTAGTTAGAGAATAAAGGGGTTGATCTACATAAGCGCCCGCGCCGCTCGCCCGCACTGCTGCCTTCAAACCCAGTCCCTAAATTCAATGGAATGAAACATGCCGCTCCCGCGCGAATCTGCCGCTCCCGCCATCAAAACACTGACTTCGTGTCTGGCCTAATTATTCTATGGATTTTCTCATTACCGATTACCTCTGATTTCTAAACTAACTACTGACTACTGATACCTACTCGTAGCCTTAGCTTATTATGTTTTTTTTGTTATTCCCAGGACCGAAGCAAAGCGTGAGATCCCATTCCGCGCCATCCGCTACAACTGCCACTGCACGCGCACGCCGAACGGCGGCATCCTATCCAATATGGCCGCCGCGTGGCGTTCCCGCGCGCGCCAATACGCGCGCTACGCAGTCGCCTTCGACAACTTCTATCGTGGCATCGTCAAACCGAACATCCGGAGCGTTTTGTTTTTCCATTTCTAGACTTTGTTAGCATCGACTTTTGTTCGGAATTTAATCTTTAATCGGATGAAATTATGCGAGCGCGTCTTTTTTTGTATTAGCTAAAATGAATACAATTAAATTTAATATCTAAAGTACGCAATAATAAGGTAATTTGTTTAACTTTTGAGTACCTACGAATATCGTTACGTTGCGCCGAGTATTCGGTTTCTTTTACAGAAATTAGTCAATGAAAACCTCCAAAAAAAATTGTTTTGATAACTTCATCCGATTAAGATCTTAAATAGAACGGTCTTTGTAAGAGTTTCGCAATATACCACTGGACAGGCCGTCTTGTAACCATTAGGTAGCATATAGGTACGTAATGCTAAAAAAAGCTATGTTGAAATGGTAAAATTTTGAGATTCTCCTTCAAGCAACTTCAACTAAATAGTGTGTACGTACGTGCAATAATTTTCATTTCATTTCAATGACCAACCAAGTATTCTTCAGAAAATGGATCTATTGAAGAAATGGAGGAAGAATAAATAATGATGATGATAAGAATCCATGCGTTGATTTAATTAACTAGGTACTTCTTTCTCAACAATTTTTTTCTATCAAGCCGTGAATACGGCTGTTGTGTGGAATTCGGCGTTCAACACATCGACGTCGGTTTATTGACAATATTGACATTAAGCAGTCAACATTGCACCCAAAAGTTTAATTGTCCAAACTACATAACAGTTCATTATTGCAATAAGTAAACCGGTAACCATGAAAACCTACATATTTTCTGGTCAAAAATGTTTTGCCTTGGCCCAAAATTTAAGAACTAATTCTCTTGAACACTTAGCTAAGTAAAGGTCTTAAACTGTTGAGGTCTGTTCTAAACTCTTTATATGCAAAATCAAACAAGGAATTGCCTATCCAGTGGTATGGTAATAAGCAAAGTGGTTCGTTCGGAACTTAGGCTATTTCGGTCAGTGTTAATATAAAATTTTATTTGCTAAGATTATGTTATCTAAGGAAAGTGTCATCGCAAATCTGATATAAAATTATGTCAGAAATGGATGTGTCTCAAGCCTCCTCCACACGTCGACAGATGCGTCCGCGGACGTTGGCAGATACATCAGCAGATGGATCTCCACGAGCCGTCCACACGTCCGTTGGCCGATCAGTCTGTGTTAACTCTCGACAGACGGAACATGTACGCAACATTAAAAAAATGGATGTTGAGACTGTAGCTGCTGCAGCTATTTATTTGTTTATTACCTACTTTTAACTACTGCTTGAGTGAGCATCATAGTAAAATTATTTAAAAAACATGGGGAAGAAGAAGGTGGTGGATGCAGGCTATACATGGAAAAACACAACAAAGTGAGTAGAATAGAGACTAAAGAAAATAAATTTAAATGTTTCGTCAGTTCTCATAGTCATTTTAGCGAACGAGATTAACAACAACGAAAAAAACCGCAAAAAGCACGCACGCAATCCCATTTGCAACTCCGTACTGACTGATGCGTTCGCAGACGTCTGGACAGTCACCGGGCATCTCGCGGGAAACCCTTTGATGTGTGCCAAAAAACCGACAGCAAACGGATTGGCGGCAGACGCGTCTGCCGACGTTAAATACCTCCCACAGACGCGCAAAACCCGTCTACACGTGGGCGGACGCATTTGCAGATAACATAGGCAGACGCATCTGTCGAGGTGTGGAGCCAGCTTATCATGATGTTAGGTATTTCCCTTAGCCTCAAGTCCACCAGTAAATTAGTGATGATTTCAATGTTATCCTTTTAATGCCTTAAAACCTTAAACTTTTTATCACAGCTCAGCAACAAAACGCATTCCTTTTTTTTTAAAGGGATATTTTCAGCTCTATCAACAGATTATCGCTAAAAAAAATATCAGGGGCCTTATAACAATATTTTTCGTAAAATCCTGCAGCTCACCTTGGGGTTTTAACATGAGTTCTTATTTTTTGAATTACGAGGTGCCGTTAAAAGGCGGACTCTAAGCTCACTCTTGTTTGAAATTGATTCAAAAATGAATGATTCGAAATATAACGAAGTTGCTCGCCATGCTCAGTTTATGGAATGAACTTGACCAGATTTATGGCAAACCTCCTTCTAAGGGGTTGCAACAATCTCGCAGTGCCTCAGTGAGTTGAAACCTTTGTGGTAGGTACTTGAACGTATTTTTTACTTACCGATTGAGTAATAAATACGATAATTTAAAACAGCGCTATTTCCAAAAACACTAACCAAATCTAAAAAACACCAAAATCGAATTAATGGATTACCCGTTTAGAGATTTTTAAATATTACTAGTTGTTTGTAGTCAGCAGTGGAATGCAGAACAGCAGAAGTGACTTGATTTATTTTTCATTTATTACAAAAAATTTGGTCACAATTAATATTTTGTGACAAAATTACTAATCGAATAAAGGGTAAGTTAATTTGCATTTTATTTGTTTGGATAGTGATATTTGTTCGGACAATAATTATTTCGTAACATAGAAAACAATCCCTATTTTATCTGTTTTAAAACGATTAAAAAAATTAAAAATTACCCGTATTTTTTAGTTCAATTTTAACTTTCTTCAGTTCATTAATTAGGTTTCCAAGTTTAAAATAACCTATAAATACTTATTTATGTATTCATGGTAAAATAATCAAGCCTGAAACTGAATCCAACCACTTCTATACTTATTCGAGATTTAAAAATCTGAAGATGCTGTAGCATGATTTTCCCGCATCCGACAAAACACCACCACAGATAACTAAATATTGTAAAAGTATGCATTGAATATGATATTAATGTTACCTTTGCTTGAATGTTTTTCTTCTTCACATGAGTAAGCAAATAGCAAATACTTTGACTTTTAGTTTTATGTCAATGCTCGAAAATCCTGACACTAATAAAACACTAATAACTAAAAAACATTTATTTCACGGTAAGCGGAGTAACCCTACTCTAATAACTTTAGTAAAAATTAAAAAAGACTTGTTATTGAATAACAGTTACTGTCTGTTCATTTTTTTATTTAGGGCAATAAACTGATAGTTACAAGAAAAATAACCTCACTATATTAACTTCAATAAAGGTATAATTATTTGGAAGGTTTGACACTAGCGTGAACAGTTCATGTTTCAGTCAAAAACATTAGAAGTTGAATAATCCTTACATGTTTTTCATAAAATGTTTTTCATTAGGTTAGTACTTCACTTCAACTAAGTTTCTGGACTTTATTTGAAAATTTCAATTGATGAATCACAAGTCTACAGTATTATCCTCTATTTCTAGTAACAGTAGATACCTAATCCCTAGTTAATGTTAGTAATGAACATTTAGAAACGCATTTTAATGACTACATAGCATTTTCATCGACATCTTTATATTTGTAAAATGGTGAACAATATTAATATGAATCAAATATCACAAATATAAAGAATTTTAACAAAGATGTAGTTTATTTTAAGAAAGTTTTTTTTCTGAAATAATATTAGTTTTACCTTTTGAAAGCAGGAGAGTTTTTAAATAATTCAAATTACGGGTGAATATTTATACGCTTGAAAAAATTTTATGTCAAAAAACAAGGTGTCTGAAGGCTTTGTATGAAAACTTCAAAGTGAAAATTAGTTAAAAATCTAACTTTCACTTAGATAGTGTCTACATCACCTACCAAATATTATTTTCCTAATCGTATAAATAATGACCCGGTATATTAATGGAAACAGACTAAATATCTAATCGGGCGTGAAAAGTATGACGATTATCGGACACATTTTCCGTTTAATATTTTCAAAACCAGGCCACATTTCTTCGAAAAAATATTTTAATATGAAACAACAGGGTAAAATACCGCTACTTTGAAATTACAGCAAAGTATATTATTTTAAAAACAGTGTTTTAAAACCTTTTGGATGTGCTTACCATGATGATGATATTTTTCTATCAAGAAATTTAATTTTCTGTAATGTTTTGGCTTTTTTGTCGTATTTTATGATGTTTTATATGAACCTACACCTGGCTTCACACGCGTGTGGCTTATATCTTGTAATATTATATATATTCTTAATACATACACACTATAGCTTAAGTTTTTTAATAATATATAACTTAAAGCGGGTACTTATTAATTCAAATAAATGCATTGGTGTCATTTTGTTTATGTAACTTATTTATAAAATGGCACGATATGTAAGAACTGCTACATGGCAGATCCATTTCACTATGTGTACTCATGTAGCATGCAAATACTGTTACATGCATAATTTTTTATACATTTCTGAGTTTATGTCTAATGATCGAGTTGCGCAAGAGTTTATGCAAGTAACTGTAATAAGCCTAAGTACGAGTAAATGTATTTGAAACCTGTTGGAACAATATGTACTGAAATTATATTTATTTTTCACAGATCATTTCATAATTTATTAACACTTTTAGAATTAAAAACATGAATTTTTGATTTATCTATTAGTTTTTATAGTGTTTCAGCAAAAATTGTTTTGCATAATATGGCAAAATAGGTGCCCTAGCTGAAGGCCTGATTTTGAGTACATTGTGGCTACACATAAAATGAAAAATCCCTAACCTAGAATATATGAAATCCTATACCCAATCACGTACGTATTTACCCGTCCTGTACCCGCCGTGTACCCGTCAGACCATACTAGTCGTTTCGCCACACACGCACATTTTCGCAGGCGGGAAAATTCGTACGTGTGTGTCTAAATTACTAGTATGATCTCTAAGCTATCGGGTTCGTATTTGTCGGATTTAATGCGTACCTAACATAGGTGGTTTGCGTACCCATAGTGTGGTAGGCTAGTTATTGTTTTTAAATATCCATAGAAAATATACTTTAGGTTCTATACATTTATGGTTGGGTTACTAAGCGATGGGGCCTATACTATAGGTATTACTCTAGTATAAATTGTGTGTTATTTATTATTACTAATTGTTTTTATTAGATGTTATCAACAGCTCAACTTGAAGCAATTTTTACCATATCACTACCATTTATTCTGTTTGCTTCAATTAGGAAATTTGTAAACTACGAGTAAGAGAATGGTTTTCCTTGAATAAGGCACTCTTTTTATTTATTTATATAAACGTGCAAATATAATAAAATTGTAAGATCACTAGATAGCTATTACATATTTTTCTGCTTCTGTTTAGAGAATAGACCGATTATTATTAAGTAAGCTATCTCCACAGCTAACGAAGTCCCAAAAGTAACTAGTTTAGTTTTTTTTTAATTATATCATTATTTTAAAACTATATTTTTTGTAAGTAAGTTCCACGCTAAATCGTGGCAGTAGAAGCGGCATTTGGCCGCTAAGTAAAATCCTTAATTTGCGCTAGCGAGTAGTAATTTTTTTTGAAAATTTCTTTCATTATAATATGTACTAGCCTATAGTGAGAACAAAAACTTTAAATTAGCTTATGGATGGGTACCGCTGAAAACAATAGATGTTATAATAACGTAAATCGGTAATAATCGGAATTGCTTGAAAAGAGGAATTAAATAGAGGAATACGTGATTTGATAACTAGTGAAACTATTGCATAAATAATTAGTAGTAGCAGATTATCCATGGGCTTGCAAAAAGTGTATTTTATCCAATCCTCAACGCTTAACTCTGACAACAGTTCTAGGTCTAAACCCCTTAGGAGTTCCGCCTAATAGAAATTCATTTATATTCAGCATATAAGAGATAATAACCTGTTAAAAACATTTAAGACTAACACTCTATTACTCGAAAGCTATTGTCGTACTGAATAAATAAAAAGTTACTCTAAATCAGAGGCTCCCAAACTTTTTTTCGCATAGACCACTTTCAAAATTTTGCTGGTTCCAGTGGACCCACTGCAACTACACATTCCTACCATATTACCAAAACTCGACAAAAAAATAACGCTAACCAAGACCCCCGTCGAGTCTCCCTTAGACCCCTTGGGGTCCACCTAGACCACTTTGGGAACCAATGCTCTAAACTAAATGATAAAAAGTAACCCTATGGGGTTGAAAAGACCCCGTACCGCAATTTTAAAAGTTTCCTGTAGAGGTGCAATGGACCTCTGACTGATACTTTTAAATACTGTATAGATAGTAAGCGTTGAGGCTAGTTGACACTTACATTGAAAGCCCTTTTGAAAGACTTACCTTAAAATATACATTTAATTAGTTAATACATACCGGGTGATTATCAAAGGCTTACAAAAACGATATGGCATACCCAGTGTAAGTGATGTAGTAACTATACAACTAAATGTTATTTGAAAAGCGCAAACCTCAGACAACACAACTTATTTTATTTTAAAAGAATTATGTAAATTATTTAATTGAATATTCGTGGATAACTTACAAAGATATTCGCTTTTTTATTTTCTTGTATTTGTTGCAAAATTAAAAAGTCTATCGTAATTAAGCGCGATCTAGTGCGACGTTGTCGCTTCGCGTGCCGCCGCAATAATAGAGTTAAGAATGATTAGACACGGCGTAATCAAAATATTTTTTTGGTTGTCGATTGAAAAAAAAATGTTTATCCATATCATTTTTGTGAGTCTTTGGTTAATCACCAGGTATAATTGCTTTGAAGCAAAACTAGAGCTCAGGCCAAAAAGTTTTTTAGTCTGAGCAAAAGATAGAGTTATTTAGTATCTTATGAATTATAGGTTTAAATCGGACTAGGTAAAAACGCATTGTGACTGAATCGGAAAATCTAGGAGAGTTGATACTGTAGCTTCGACTTTATTCATTTGTCTAAAACTTATGTAAAAAAATGCAGTGCTTATTACTATCTAAGATGAATTATGTAATATTTCATTTGAAAATAACTTTTAACATATACTTTTACAATATTTCATTTAAAAAAAACTTGAAACTTAAACTGATTTGTTGTTTATATTATTCAACCACTATTTTGTTTAATATAATATGATTGAATATTTAAAGGTTAATGACATTTTATGATTTTGTAGAGCCTACCAATAGCCATGACAATATCCGATGATTTAGAATTGACATTATAATGCGGTGAATGAATTTTAAAAATTACTACTTTAATTTACGTATTTTTCACATCATCAACGAGTATAACCTATTTACGACTGAATTTTGACGTTTTTATGTATTTATGTACTTTTCGGCGACGATCTGATGCGTCCTAGAAGCTAAACCCGAATTCTGATTTTGTAATGAGATTGATTATGTATCGCGGTAAGATTGCTGCGATACTGTCAAGTTCTTGTCTGTCAATCTGTCAATAACAATCACTAACTGTGGCAGAGTCAAGATGACTCAGAATGGCGTGACTTTTAGGGTGTTTTTAAATCGTGCGGATTTCATCACCGCCCGCATGCGTGACACACGCAAATGTCCTATTCATCCAAGTATTTATTGTTAAACGGTTGCGTGCATATTCCACGCATCTCGTGCGGGGGGGAGGGCAATCCCGCGTGCGTGATAAAACACGCACGTTATTAAAAACACCCTTATCAAGAATTTTGTTTTGAAGCGTATATTGGTTATCATCTCAGTCCAACACAAAAAGATCAAAATAAAGATGGTCATTAAAATCGAATTAAAAACCTTTTTAGAAAATCAAAATGGTTTGACTAGACAGTATCGCCGCAATACTCTAAATTTTATCAATTTAGCCCTAATATGGCGATGTGTGAGGCGTGTAATGTAATGTAATAGGTATATGTATAGGTATTGTAAATAGTTAATTTGTCGCTGTCTCAAGACGTCCACGTTAAATCTGATAGTAAATCAGTTCTTCATGTTACTTGTGTGTTTTATTGAAAGACCTCCTTTATTCCCTGATACCCGGGTTCGATCCCCGCACAGTACAAACATTTGTGTGCATGAACATGTCTGTTTTTACTGGTCTGGGTGTCTCCTATGTATAATAAGTATGTATTTACAAAAGAAAATGTATTTAAGTATGTTTATCCGTTGTCTAGTATCCCATAACACAAGCTTCAATTAGCTTACTTTGGGGCTAGATGGCGCTGTGTGGAATAATGTCCAGGGATATTTATTTATTTATTTATTTATTTATACCTAAAAGTTGTTGTTCAAAACTCTTATCGTATACGCCGTTATTCGTTATAGGCAGACAGGCACCATTCCCCACCACGCCTGGTGGCAGGCAGTGGGTGGGTGGGAAGCCCACCGCACTGCAACGCCTGAGCCCTCTTAGCTTCCCGGTGGTTCCACCTGCCACCAGAACTAAGCCCCCCCCCCCATCCATATATTTTTGCCAGTCCTTCTTTAAAAATGATCACAATTAAGGTTCTGCCCCCCGATTCAGAACGAAGTTATCGACCGATTCGGTAAATTTGTTTTAATTATAGTAAATGATCCGCTTAACGGTAGCTATCATTATTTTTATATGATAAAGCCAAAGGCCTTAAGTTTTCATAAACTGAATACCATAAAATCTACCCTTCTTACAAATGAATTAAAAATAAAAGAAAATAACCGAATCGGTCGATAAATTTGTTCCGAATCGTTTAAACTAACCGCCGAGAAAATGAAGTTACATAAAACTTAAAGTATTTTAACATAGTCAGTCGCACTGTCAAAAACATTGAGATATTATTTACGTCGTCAGATACTTTATTTGTACGTCGTCAGATACTTACATTATTGTTCAATGGTCAAAAATGGTTTCGCGCAGATATTTGGCTGTATGAACACCACACAAAATTGTGATTATACGTTTTTTAAGTTACCAAATGATGCTGAAAAATTAGTATAACTCGGATAACTTTTGCAAGTTAGTAGTACTATGTACGAGTATTATAAGTATATGGGTAGGTAAACCATTTTGTTTCGTAACACATTCAAATCCAGTACAAATGGGCTTTTACTTTTTCCGTAACTTATCTTATCACGCATTGGAAAAACACCAGTATTTTTGGTATATTATTTTATTGGTACGCGCAGCTGCTGCATCCGCGCCGCGCCGCCGACAGGTGACCGCCGCCGAAGCGGTGGCTCATGGTGTTATCTACAGCCTACTAGGTTGGTAGGTAGGTAGGACTGTATGATCAAGCCATTAGGCTAGCAGGTTGCACAATGACCCCGGTAAATGACTTTTTATAATACTCGTAGTCTCGTATAATACTTTTATACGTATTCACCCATCTCAACTCCTTTTAATCTAACTGGGAGCTTTTTGTATATTTTTGTTTTTGTCGAAATAGGTGCAATTTTTCACTTGATGTATTTTATTTTACGCGGTATCTGTCAAATCGCGCTTATCTGGCGAATATGGTAGCGAGTAGCAACCCTAGGCGATCAGGAAAGTTGATAGAAAAAGGCGAGAGCGCGCGAGCGGTCCTTCTGTAAACTCTTTATTTTGTGCCGCGTCCCTTTATCAAACCTAAGTGCTGCCACCAGTCTTCTTTTCTAAAAAGGTGGAGAGTTGACCCTCTCTAACGTTGAAACGAAACGCAACTTTGACAAACAGCTGTTCCGTCAAGTGAACGAAAGTCATTGTTTCACCTGTCAAAAAGTTTTTGGTTTGATTTTTGAGCCTTTCATTTATTCCTCTAAATAGTAAATAATGTCTAAAACAGCGCAAGTAGTTGACGGAGAAGCCTCTGAGTCTGATTCTGAACTAGAAATTGGCAAATCCCCGGTAAGTGCACCCTGCATTTTGGCATAGAATAACATTTGAATGTTTACCAACTTTTATGAAAATAATAAATAAATAGATGTATATCGTTCTGAGACAGCTTTCACAAAGATCATAATGACCCCAAACGATTTTATTATGGGTGTCAGAGACTAATGACTATAGTTATTTCCAAATAAATACTTTAAATTGATAAAAACTCCGACACTACACTACACAAATGTTGGTCCTGGATGGGGACCAGATGCGCAGGGGAGTCTGTTATGCGCCAGACAACACACCACTTAAACATGGTCTCAAAGTAGGGATTAATATCCCTGTATTACGAGGTACCAGACCAGGTTGACAAGGAATTAAGCTAGTGGCATCTCCCAGCACACCACCCGAGTCAATTCAGAAAAAATCTTTTGACCATGACCCGACTGAGAATCGAACTCGGGACAGTAAATAATTAGAGGCAAGAAACCATGCTACAGCAGACCACACCAACCATGTTGTCGCTATGATGATACTTAGACTGTGTTCCAAAACGAGTAAAATATTACAAAGCGGAGTGAAAATCACTGAAACCTGTTCCAAATTGAACCCGAGTGAAATTAAGGCCAACCGAGCAGTCACGTGACAGTTTACTAGTTGTTTCGGAAAGGGTTCAGGTGACATTTATCACTCTGACAAGTGTGAATTCTACCAGTTCCTGTAGCCTGATGAAATTCACCTGACAGCTGTCAGACAAAGGTTTTGCTTGTTTTGTCTCTCTCTAATCGACGAGGGTGAAAATCACTCTGCGAAGAGTGATTTGGAACGGGCCCTTATACTTAGTTATACTAATGATATATTGGAGATTTATTTTTATGAAGTCAAGCTGTCACTTATCTGCATCATTCTTACAGGATTCAGTACTGTCTCCAACCTCAGAAACTTTTGTCATAGCAGGGGAAGCACCCGAATCTGATGATGGTAAGTAAAATTTTTCATATACAGTGAAATCTCTATAAAGAAAGAAAGAAAGTACATGTTTGTAAAGTGGATTATTATAATACAGTGCACCCTTTATTACGAATCTCAAAGGACCAAGCTTTTTTTTTGTTAAGGAATGAATAAACAACTTAGACTATTTAGTTAATATGAATTACAATAATGATCTGTATGTTTCAGGGATATAATCATTATTGTAATTTATGGGGAGGGGTTTTTTGTGAAACCTTACAAATTAGCAATTAAGAGTTTACTTACAGTGAATGATATAGTGGACAGGTAATATATAAATAGGCAATGTTTGGGACATATCACACCAAATGATGATCTATTCAAATATGAATGAATAAATAAATCTGGGACAAATTTATACCAAGATCATCTGACCCCAAACTAAGCAGAGCTTGAACTGTGGATGTCAGAGACTGATAAACATACTTAGTGTGCAGAACAGCCTACGTAGGCTAGACAATGACAATACGTAATAACAACAAGATTACGAGTTAAATGTTGTGTTGATTATCGTGTAGTATTGTATTCTGCGCAAATAGTAGATGTTTATGTGCCTAGAGTTTGGGCTAGATTCATTGTGTTAGTTAACTTATGTATTACGGAGAATCCTAGTTAAGAATCAGCCGTTTATGTTTGTATAGTTCATGTTGTGTTTATAGTCTATTTACCTACGTAAGTTCATACCTTGAGTATTTGTTTGTTATGTATAGTGTTAACCTTTGTAAAACCCAAGTGATTTTTATTCTATTGTGTTATGTTTGTTGATATGATTAGTTTCTATTTACATTGTTGTGAGTTTCCCTAATAAAACATGAATAATAGTGTTTCATTGCGAGTTAGGTAGAAATAAGTAAATAGGAATAAGTTGTACATAGTAGAATAGTAAATAGGTTTAAGTTTTAACAATAAATATATAACTTTCTGCTAATATTGCCAGTATAGGGGGGAAGATAGGTTGTCTCGCTCGCACACTTTTTGCGCATCGTGATAGGCGGACGTGATACGATTTGCGCGCGGCATTAGTCTACTGATTGCGAGTGAGATATTGAATATAAATATAGGGCCATAACTGAGGCCATTACAACAACCCTTAGTAGTTAGGCGGCAAGATATTTGCCAGACACAAATAGTGTCTCAGGGGGACGGCGTCGTCCGCGGGACGTTTTATACGACCCGGACGACTCTATTACCCTGGCCATCGCCAATCACCATAGACTGACCGCGCATTCCATACACATACAACCGAGCTTCCGTCCGCGCCGGCGCGGGCCCGCGTCGCGTTTTCCTTTGAATTCCTTTTCTAGACACGGCACGTGCCGGGTAGATTCTCTCCCCAAAATTTCAGATTATCCTCAAGTAACGCACTGAGTCGAGGTTCTACCCCATAAGGGGGCCCTTAGAGTGCTTACTTTAAATATTAGGGTTGAGAGCCTTCTGCGCTCACCCTACAGACCGGTGAAGCTGCTAAGGCCGTCGAGGCCAAGCAGCAGCGTCCTTACAAAAAAAAAACAGAGGCCATTATGTTTCAAAGTAGTACGCGACCGCGCAGCCTTCGTGCTGGGTCGCCTCTACTTTCTTATAAACAGTAAACTGTCCCTTAGACATAAGGTGAGACTTTACTTGGCTTGCATCAGACCCATTATGACATACGCAAGCCCTGTGTTTGCACAATCCGCTAAAACTCATATCCATAGGTTACAAGTGATTCAGAATATGTTCATGCGTAAAGCGACGGGAGCCCCGTGGTATTTACGTAATGTAAATCTTCATATTGATTTAGGACTGCCGACTATTTTGCAGTACCTTTAGCAATTGTCAACCCAATTTTTTGTATCTGCTCAGACCCACCCTAATCCCTTGGTAGTTGAGGCGGCAAGATATTTGCCAGACACAAATAGTGTCTCATGAGGACGGCGTCGTCCACGGGACGTTTTATACGACCCGGACGTCCCTATTACCCTGGCCATCGCCAATCACCATAGACTGACCGCGCATTCCACACCCACACAACTGAGCTTCCGTACGCGCCGGCGCGGGCCCGCGTCGCGTCTCCCTTTGAATTCCTTTTCTAGATACCGGCACGTGCCGGGTAGATTCTCTCCCTAAAATGTCAGATCATCCTCAAGTAACGCTCTGAGTCGAGTTTCTACCCCACAAGGGGGCCCTTAGAGTGCTACTTTAAATATTAGGGTTGAGAGCCTTCTGCGCTCACTCTACAGACCGGTGAAGCTGCTAAGGCCATTGAGGCCAAGCAGCGGCGTCCTTACAAAAAAAACAAGAGGCTATCATGCATTCATCTGGAAGACTCCGAGCAGTAAGCAAGGAAACCTGAAGAAGGCA
The DNA here is from genome assembly GCA_947369235.1 of Udea olivalis. Taxonomy (NCBI): domain Eukaryota; kingdom Metazoa; phylum Arthropoda; class Insecta; order Lepidoptera; family Crambidae; genus Udea; species Udea olivalis. Next base: position 8,585,627 of record OX376368.1, on the reverse strand, counting down.
GCAAGAACCTGAAGGAGTCGGCAAGAAGTCAAGATTAGCTGGCGAAGAAGTGGAAGCCTGGATCGGCGTGTAACACATCGTTTAACTGGCAGTATTGGCAGCGGGTTCGCATTTATATAAACCCGTTGTCTATTATTTCCCAACCACGTAATCCGCCCGAGTCAGTCGCCGGCCCCCGAACGTACCCATCGCACTGTTCGTTGTTTCTATACGAGGAGTGAGTCTTTCGACAGTGTGGTGCGGTACACTTACTTAGATATTTCTAAATACATCTTACTATTCTACCAAATAATTAATTAATTAATCTTACTTATTAATATTATAAATGCGAAAGTTTGTGAGGATGTAATATGTATGTTTGTTGCTCTTTCACGCAAAAACTACATAACGGATTTGGATGAAACTTTACAGTAATACAGCTTATACATCATAATAACACATGAGCTACAATTTGTATAGATTTTATGTAATTTGGCGGGTGAAGCCGCGGGCGGAATGCTAGTACATAAATGATGACACCCAGACACACAACAAACACAAATGTTTGTCATTGGTGGGGATCGAACCCACGACCTTCAGCGCTGAAGGCAGGATCACCACCATTGCCGCTTAAAAAAGGTTCAGACATCAATCTAAGAATAGTCTATCTATAATATGGAATTCATTAATTAAATGTTATTAATTATTGAGGACACTTACAAATAATGCCACTCATATAAAAATATAAATGTTACAATTTTAATACTCATTATTATTGAGGACACTTACAAATAATGCCACTCATACAAAAATATAAATATTACAATTTTAATACTCATTATTATTGAGGACACTTACAAATAATGCCACTCATACAAAAATATAAATATTACAATTTTAATACTCATTATGTGTCTTCTAAAACACAGTGTTGGCTGTGAAGAAAGCAGTCCTGACATTTGTCATAAATAATGAAAACTTACCAAATTTTTCGTTGTTTTTACTTTGTGGCTTGACACCTGAGGGCCGAGTGCGTAACTTACTCGACTTTGCAACCTGTCAAGGCTGTCAAATTCAATAGCGTTTTGATATTTGTCGGTTAAACGTCAAATTTTTTCAATAAATTTAAAAGTGTATAAAAACATGAAAATACAGTGTTATCTTGGAATTTGGAAATAGCTAAGCAAGATTTGTGTTACCCCTGATGGGGAACGTGTGAAATTGGACCGAATTGTTCGGATTCCCTTGCATCTTCGGAGGATGAAAACTTTTCTTATTTTTCATTTATAGCTATTTCCACCGAATACGAATCGATTCAACATTGGTGAGTCTTATAATTTATTACCAATTTATCTCTTTCGCATAGGCAACAATGCTTGAACAGACATTATCTTGACTTAGTAGGTACCTAGTCAAACAGAGTGTTAGCGTACCTACCTATCCAATTTCGAGTGTAACAAAGGCTTTATTAAGCTGTGTCTGTAATTGGGCTTAGCGTCAACTATGACGGAAATAAAATTACACATCCTGTGAATCCAAACGATATAATTTACAATAGTTTGACTCTCAGCTACAAAAAGGCTTTTGATACAAGTTCCAATGCAATATTGAATGGTTAGCTCACAAGCTTTAAAAGGTCAGTGTGACTTTTATTAAAATGATTGCGCTAAGGAGAAGCCACTCTTACCACCAATGCAGCGGATGCAAGGTTGTGCGCACAATTGAATATGACTTACATCATATAGCCTTTTCTGAGACCCATATGGTCTGGCCTGCCTTATAGTTTATCATAAGCCATATAGAACAGAAACATCTCATTCAACAACAATGGCGAGATGTTTTGAAGATGTTTTCTGCCAACCCAGCAGAGTGACTTAAATGTGATCAATTTGGCCCTTTCTTTTTTGTCCAGATTCTGCTTTCCCTAAAGATGAATTATAAGGGGGCAGTAGTATGTACAGTCAGTACTCTCTGATAAAATATCAATGTACCGCTGAGCTTAGAATATGTTTTATTCATAAAGCTTTGTCACTTGTTTTTTAAAACTCTATGGTATGCAAGAGTGGTTGTTGGATGTGGTTAAATATTGCTAAATGATTTTAATAGAGAGAACCTTCAACTAATTTAAAATTAATGGTTTAACTGCATAGCAGACATAATAAAATTTATTACCCGTTCTCCATTGTTATTTTTTTTTATTTATTTATTTATTATTTATTTATTTATTTATTATCAGTGTAACATGCTGACTTACAGTTGCCCAAAATGTCACAGGTATTTTAATGTCACAGGTAAAGACTTAAGTACTTATCTAATACTTACCAGGAGTAACGTAGGTGCTAAATAATATGCAATTTATTTGTACTTTATTATTATTACAAGTTTTAATAGTATTACAATGCATTTATCAAAATTGGCTCCAAAGACGCCTTTTGATCTCAATAACCATGTTAAAAATTCTCAGAATGAACTATAGTGGATGTCTCAAGGACAATGTTTCAAATCAGTACTATTTAAAATGTGTTGTAATTGTAGAGTTCCATTTAATTCTCCCCCATTGCAGTTTCCTTACAAAAATCTTAAATAAGATGTTTTTGGTAACCAAAAAACAAGATTGAATTGAGGCCAATGATTCTATGATAATTCAACTTAAAGACTGCGGAAGTCAAGTCAAGTCTAGATGCACATGTGTGGCAATAAAACACTTTCATCTAGTTTTTCATTCAGATCTAGTGAACTTTTGCACAACCAGGACTGCTGTGTGAAAATCAACCTCCAAATACCTTTTCTGAACTACCATTAGCAGAGCCTCGCTGATGGTTGATTTACAACTATTGTTATCATCTGGCATCTCTTCAACACTACAGATTTTCTCAGCAGTGTTAAATTAGGTTGCGGAAACCCTCTATGCCACAGGTGTTGAATGACAGGGTATTGAAAATACAAGCGCCTAGTCCATTGTGACAGGTCAATTCTAGTCACTCAGATTGCGGAAATACTGAGATGCTAGAGACTTGTGGAAAGCATAATAATTATCCAAAGTCTATTTTATGGCTCACACAGGAGCAGGTATACACTAGAATACTCTCAGAAACACAGACCAGTATGAAAACATTAATAATAATATAAAAAAAAAAATGAAGCAAATAAAGGAATTTCAAAGCCTATTTGCCTTTTGAGTCTTGCAACATTGACCGTTCCCGGAGGACATTTTCAAAGTTGCAAAATGCGATTGTTTCTGAGAGGATTTTAGGGAGGACATCTCAGAGAGTGAAAAGAGTCCTGTCTAACACTGTTCACCACTGAATTTGTGGCTAAGTGCAGTATACTCCGCTGAGCGCAGTGCGCTACAAAGAAGTCAGACACTTCCTTACCACCAACGCAGCGGATGCAGAGTGGGGAGCTTGATTGAACGACATGTGCTTATAAGCTTAAGACATTAGGTTCAACTCACATTTAATATGGCACTCCTATGTCAAGGAGTTGTATGCAGTGTATGGTACGATCCTATACCAACACAATGCATTAAAGATAGCCCACATTCTGGAACAACTGAACCGAAAAACTGGTAGTATGCCATGCCATTAAGACATAAACAGTGGAGGCGCTCAGATCTCTGGCACTCCTAAATTTGGCCACCAAACTTCTGAATCAAAATTGTTGACCACCTGTCCAAGGTGGGGTGGCTCGCGACTGGCGTCTATTGCCCCTGGCCGCGGAGGCCATATTCAATATATGGGGATCCAGAAAATTATTTGTTTTAAATGCCACAGCAGCTGTTCCAGGCGATGTCGCTTTAGACACAACTGATGAGTACCTAATTTTATTATGCGACGCCTTTTGTCGTCCCTGAGACTATCTACTGATATGAGGGCTTTCAAATCCTAACCTGATACTGCTAGTTTTAGCACACTTTACTAATGTAAAGTGCATAATACATGATGTAATAAAAGAGTCAGTCATCATAGTGGTTCCCCAGTGGCCCTTCTTTTTCTTCTGGCTTCCCCGAACCAGATACCTATAAGACCCATCACCTAGAAAGGATCTGCGGAAGACCTTGGTAGATTGAACAGTTCCAAGGCCCTTCCCATGTGAACAAATGGTCCTCCTGCTATGGAAGATCGGGCGTGTATAGAGCGAATCTCCCACATAGTTTCTGTGAGAAAACTCCATCTTCATAATGGGCCCCCATATAGGTACTATGATTATCTATAACAATTTATTGTTGCAGCTGTCACAATATTATAATAAACCTACTGACAGGCAATAAAAAGGTAGCTATATTCTTGGGAATACTATTTTTTGAGGATAAAATAGCCTCAGTGAACTAAAGGCCTATGTGTATGGTGTAACTACTAGTTGTGTGCCACATCAGTAGTTGAAACAATTTTTTCTTGCCAAGCGAGATATTTAAAAAACTCTGGTTTTAATATTCAACTAACATTTTGAATGAGTCTTGAAGGACTATTCAGATTCTCTGTCTTGCTTTATGGGCGTAGAATGCATGACTGCTATATTGGACTCATACAAGACATGCTTATTTGAAAATCAGTTGAAGTCTAGTCTAGAATAGACTCCAGTGCTACAAGGCCATCTGGATGGACCGTAATTATGCATACCTGTCAAATATAGGTAGTAAAGGGTGAATTTGTGCCTCTGGGAAGATAAAATCTCAGAATTAAATTTATCGGTGCATGCATTCTAATAATCCTTCCTAAAACTTTGTCCATAATTATGTGACATAGTTGACATCAGGTCCATAACTCAAGAAAAACTGCAAAATGCACTGCTCTCTAAAGTGATGAAAATGTTTAATAAAATCAACCCTGCATTTTGCAAATTAGGCACAGCCATTTTTTAAGATTGATTTATTCTACTCACAGAGGTTTCATTGGTCTGCAGTAGCAGCCCTTTGGACTTGAAAGGAAGACCATGGATTATTATCCTTGAGTAAACTAAGGGTTTTTGGTAACATTACTGCCTGAAAAATAGAAGTGCACTTCTCAAAGCAATTATTGTGTTGATTAATATGTGACATTTTTTGGAGTACTTACCTAGTCAGATTATTTGAGAATGTTTAAATCTGCTCAATTTTCTTTTAAAACTTAAAAAGAAGATCAACTTTATTTGGTTATTTATGCTTAAATCTATCTAATTTTTTTTTCCAAAACTGAATTAGAAGATTAACTTTATTTTGTTATTTAATTTGTGAGAAATTCATATTACAATTATCTCTGAGTACCTACTTACCTAGATTGTTTGGTAAGTTAGATTAATTGATATAGATCAACTTAACTGGAAGGAAAGGATGCATGACTATCTCTACACACATAAGGTTTCTAAGTTTGGTTAGAAATTGTTTTGTCGATATTTTTCTAATGGATAATAGCCTCAAGATCAAGAAAGCCGACCCCGCGTAACGGGGTAAGGCGAGGGCAAAGAAGAAGATATTTTCTAATAGATCCAAAAATAGAGAGAATCGTTTTAAATAATAAAATATTTTTATTTTTAATCATATTTTTGTAGTCAACAATATTTATTTTTTATTCAACAATAGCGTTTTGCTTGACACCAGCAGATAACAAACAGGTCTTCACAGCCAACACTGTTTTAGAAGACACATAATATAACTGTTTTGCATTACAACAAAACAACTATTATGTGTTGGAGAAAACACAGTGTTGAGGCAAGGCCTTGCTGGTGAGAAGACTATTGAATTTGACAGCCTTGACAGGTTGCAAAGTCGAGTAAGTTACGCACTCGGCCCTCAGGTGTCAAGCCACAAAGTAAAAACAACGAAAAATTTGGTAAGTTTTCATTATTTATGACAAATGTCAGGACTGCTTTCTTCACAGCCAACACTGTGTTTTCTCCAACACATAATAGTTGTTTTGTTGTAATGCAAAACAGTTATATTATTATTGAGGACACTTACAAATAATGCTGCCACTCATACAAAAATATAAATATAACAATTTTAATACTCATTATTTTCTTTAATAAATAATTATTTAATTATCCACTCTCTCTCTATCTTTAATTCACTAAAATGTGGTGTAAAAAATAAGATGTTTTAATTTTAAATTATAACATACTTATCATGTTTTTTTTTAAATAACTTTGTTTTGCTAGTCACACTTACCACATAATGTTTTACTAATAAATAATTTGGGTTGTGTATGCGTTATGCGACATTGCATTATTATCAAGATAATTTTCAAGTTAGGTATTCGTCAATGATAATGGATTACTTCGAACCTTTATTACATAGCATACCATCACAACTTTATCCCAAACGGGTAGTCAGAGGCAAGTGACTGTTGCCGTCATGGGGAACGGAACACTCGTGAGCCCACTTTTCAGCAATGGTGTTGGTGAGAAGTGGGCGTGGTAGGTGGTGAGCCTTCCGTGGTTGATTTGGTTTTTTTTATCGATGTTTTCCATCACCGGAAAAATATAACAATAATCACAAAGATTTTGGTTTTGGCCAGATTTGAACTCGGGACCTCACGATCCGCGATCCGGTTGGGGTGCTTAACCACAAGGCCACGACGCTTTCCGATGCGATGTAGTTTATTTGACGACACGATTGGAGTAGTGCGCTGTAGCACGGTTTCTCGCCTCGATTTCCGTAGTGTCCCGGGTTCGATTCCCGGTCGGGTCAATTCAGGAAACGATCTTTTCTGAATTTTCTCAGGTCTGGGTGTGCTGGGAGATGCCCCTGGCTTATTTCCTTGGTAACTCGTAACACAGGGATATTAATCCCTACTTCAAGACCATTACAAGAGGTGTGTTGTCTGGCGCATATTTATATTTATTTATTTAAAAATGTATACCCGTATTCGTGAGAGAAGACAGCCATTAGGCTACCATATAAATTGTTTCTTATGTTTTTTACTGCTTCTAATGTCAGCAATCCAATAATTGAATAACTCTTTTCAGAATCGAAGATACCTCGCCCACAGACGCCAAATGAGTCAGATATGCCTTTGAACTTGGCAATGACGCCGCCCTGCCCCAGTAGGATGTATGGCTCCTTGCTGCATCGGAAGTTGTGTATGTAGTCTTTTTACGGTTTTTTTTTAACTAAAATAATCGTTTTGAGTGTCAGTCTTAGAATAATAACATATAGAAGGATAGCCTTCATACAACCGCCCCGTCAAAAATGAAGCACTAATCCGATCCACACATGCGTGACTATTGCTTGCTTACGTGCGGCGCGCTTTGACATTGAACATTGCGGAGCTGTAATGAACACTGCAAAGCGATTAAAATGGGCGCGCGGGCTTGGTTTCTTTATGTAATTATTAGGTGTCAGTATAGATTGCAACTACTTAGAGATCTTCTTCATAACTATATCCAAAATAGGCAAGTCAGAAGCAAATTGTATTTTATTACGAGTATTGTGGTGAGCATAAGACCTAGAACACTTCACTTGGAAATCAGACAGATATTAGCGCCGGAGGTCGTGGGTTCGATCCCCACCCATGACAGATATTTGTGTGACGAACATGTGTATTTGTTGTGTGTCTGGGTGTTATTATCTATTTAAGTATGTATTTAGAAATATTTAAGTATGTTTATCAGTCTCTGACGCCCATAATACAAGCTCTGCTTAGTTTGGGGTCAGATGATCTTGGTGTGAATTGTCCCAGATATTTATTTTATTTATTTATTTAAAAATATGGATTTTCCCTATACTCGTGAGTAAGAGTTTGTCATCATCACCTACACTGAGTATGTCGTAATATCATTTTCTTTTAACCTGTTGCTCAATGCTCTTTAATGTCCTCGTTCGTCGTAATTAGTCCCATTCGTTACCAAGGATCTAGGTTGAATTTTCCTCTTTAGAATTTTATTTTAAGATTACAGACACATAAAGCCAAATATTAGTTTGACAACATCTTCCCTTTTTTAACAAAAAATATTATTTATCACTACCTTTAGTATACAGGCAAAATAATTACCTACTTTAAACTTAGACCTATTATTAAGAGCGTTTGCTGGGGTTAGATCGTAAACATCGCATTTTTTGAAGATTTTCGTGATAATTTATTTATTTATTCTTTATTGCAAACTTATAAGAATAGGTACAATTGGCGGACTTAATGCCTAGAGGCATTCTCTACCAGTCAACCGCAAGGTTTAACAGAGAACATATGAATTACATGCTGTGCTGTGCAACGTATGGAATTTGGTGCAAGAAAATACAAACAACAAATTTGTTACTTAACTAAAACTTCAATACCTACTAATACTCAAACTAACAAATACCTAATACAATTTGTAAACTTAAATAAATCATATACAGATCATAATATACTACATAAATCCATATAAATTATATATACTCGTACTTATCATGCCAACAAACATACTTATTTATATACATTTAAAATGAATATACTAATATAACATAATATTGAATTAAATTGCCATAAAGAGAGTTAAACATGCCTGAATCTGAACTCAATGTAATGGTTGACTGAAACATCAGCGGCTCACTTAAAATGCTCACGCAACGACTTCTTCAGAGCAACATTATATAGCTAAATTCAAATTTAAGTATGAATTATCTCTCTATTATTGTTTGCACCTTTTAATTTTGTAATTATAACTTTAACTGTGTACAGTGATTTTTTACGTTTCTTAACAATTATTAAAAAAACTGTTTTTTATTTAATTTAGCAAATAATTGGCGACTACCTAATTTTGGACGATTCAATGTGTTTTTATATAGTATTATGCAAACAATATTAGAGCAAAAATTTCAGTTTCATTTCAATTCAATTCAGGAAATTATCTTTTCCGAATTGACTAGGGTCTGGGTGTGCTGGTAGACGCCCCTGGCTTAATTCCCTGTCCGGTACCTCGTAACACAAGGATATTTATCCTCACTTCGAGACCATGACAAGTGGTGTGTTGTCTGGCTTATATTTATTTATTTATTTATTCAATAAAATAATCACGTAAATCTTACAAAAATGCATCGTTTTCGATCCAGCAAACGCTTTTAACAGTCACAACTTATTTTTTATACAGGGGAATGCAACGTATCATTACGAGCCACAATCGAAGGTCTGGTCAGGAACACCACGGACATATCTGTGGAAAAGCTGACGAGGGCTGACAAAATGCTACTAAATGTTCAGGTATGAAGTTGATTTTAAATGCGAAAATCCTCTTTTCTGACATTTGAGGCTATACTTAGAATAATTACGCATAGGCGAGTCGGGGCACCCGTTTAGATGCCAAAAATATCAGGACGTCACGTCTGGATCTGAACTTACCGATGTTAATTTCCCGAGGTAAGAGCTTCTTCAAAATGTTGATTTGTGCAGTGAATGGTTGCAACAACATAACAGAGAAGCACAAGTAGTATTCATACATGTTATATACCTACTGAAAATTGTGATTGAATGTGTAACGAACTGTTATTTGGACAGTTGTTTTTGGCATCACAAATGGCGCGCTTTTTTGTATGGAACTATGCTTCTAGGTGTAATTATTCTAAGAGGCCATATTACAATCAGTTATATCCGTAAATTCCCTAATCTGAGGGTAGATGACCATTTCGTCAGTAAATATCCAGCCTAGAAGATGTGTTAATGCTAGGTAACCGCTAACTGTCTGGAATCAAAGATCTAATTCCAAAATTGCTCAGCTTAGGGTATGAACTTGGCAAGTTGCAAACTCAAACTCAAATAACTTTATTCAAATAGACTGTATCAGTACTTTCAAATCGTCAAATTTACAGCAAAATATACTAAATAATAGACATAAATACCATAATAATATGGATATGTAAATAAACAGTATACAGACATAATGCGACTCTACCACCGTTGTAAGTGTCTAACCACACTGTGCCGAAAATACGCGACGGAAGTTCGGCATGATTACGCCTGCAATGCTATTTGAAATTACTGATAACACATTAAGCCGACATTACGTTGCGTTATAGCGTGCAGCCTAATTTCGGTCGGGTGTAAGTTCAGCGGCAACTTATTTTGTAAAGCACACAATTATAGACTCTGAATACACACACATGGTTGAGCAACTGAATTTCTGCCGCTTAAATTCGGCACTTATGGTGTGTCATCAACCGAATACGTCGGAACGCAAAATCAGCCAACTTCGGTCGCGTACCTTCGGCATAGTGTGTTTAGACACTAAGGGATTGTATGGCCCCTGGACTATTGGGTGTGTTCAGTGTTATCTTGCGCATATTTATTTATTTTATTTATTTCAGGAAAGTATGAGAGCAACAAACGCCAACTTGACCCTAGCGAGAGCGAGGTTGAAGCAAATGCACGCGGAATTAGATAAAGCCAACTGCAAAGATGCTTTACCCACTGTCAAGATAACTACATAACAATAGAATAATCTATACTATTTATTTTCAATATAATATATTTTAAAGCAAAAAGATTTGGTGTATGTTTTTTTGTCTGTAACGGAGCGATGGATTAGTATAGGTGTGTAATGCAAGTAGTGTCCAATTCTGTTTAGTGGATGTGTTTAGTTAATCTCGGATACCTTTAATTTTGTACCTCAGGTCTTTACAATTTAAAAGACATTCGTTTTCACATACCTACTCCTGCACACATTTTTATAGTAAATCTTCCGTCTACTTTACCATTTTATGCAAGCAAAACGCTAAACACTAAACACTAACACATGCTGTCCAGACGTGTTTAGTGGCAGGCACGCGGCGAGTGAGGGGAATGGGAGGCGCGCGGGACGAGGCCACTCGCAAAAAAGTTGAACACGATTCTAATCGCTTCACTACGCGGGTCACTAATCACTTGCACTAATCTATCGGTGTCCACACGTGTTTTCTACTAACACTCAGCACCTGCACTAATCACTGCATGTTCTATAAGCCGACAATTAAATTTGGAAAAGACGTTGAGTGCAAAACGTCTTATAACTGATTGAATAATTTTGAGAGTCTTTCTAATAGAAACTGAAACGCCTAACAATATAGGTATCACCTAAATGCTTTCACGTCGTTTGTAGGCGAGGCCCCCTTGAATATTCATTTTATTGTTTTTAGTATTTTTGGTTATAGCGGCAACAGAAATAAATCTTCTGTGAAAATTTCAACTGTCTAGCTATCACAAATGTTATGAGGTTTCTTCTAATTCCCGTCACTCGACGGTATTTATGAGATAAAAATAAAATGGTAAGGAATACGATATATTGCTTCAAGCTTGAGCACCTTTTTTATTTAAAATGGGATCGCGGTCGACTAACGGAAATAAGGTACTTACGGTCGTAGTTCGACAGCAGAACAGGTGTACACAGAACCGTTTCGGTGGCCCGCCTCGGCACTAGTGACGATAGATGACGATGCGATACAGATAGAAATTGCTTACTCTGCTAGTTAGATATTCGCTACTTTTTGACTAGTGACGGAAATTACGTACAATGAGAGGACAAACATTTTTTAGTTCTATCTAAGAAAATACACTTTTTAACCAGATTATTTTTGTGCATAATAAAATGTAATAATTAAGTTCCAAATTGTATAGACTGAAATTCACCAATCGTAGCTTCCTTTGAAACCATTGTAGGTATAAAGTTTGATTCCGGGTTCTGGACAGCAAACGGTAAATAAGAGAACTTAGAAAAAATAATTTGACTGTTTTTTTAACAAAATAAGTGTATTTAATTACAATTCTTCAAAGACAATTGCTGGACTTATTCCCAAATGAAGCCAGCTCCAAAATATTACAAACTGGTCAGATATTTGTATGGACGCTCAAGGCCTGCTGAAAATGACCGAAATACTGCCGAACCGACTATGCCAGCCCGCTTATGTGTGTAGCTACCCTTACCCCTAGCACTATTTATCAGCGTGCGGGACGAAATAATCCACTACATATAGCTTTAGTCTCGCGACCGTCGTAACGCACAACACTGCGGTGACGGGTACATATCGTGTGGAACAGAGACAATTCTAGACGTTTTTCATACGATTATGTGTCCGGCACCGGCCAGCGTTGTCCGCTAAGATCAAGAGACCAAAGCTTAAGGCTGCCTTTCTAATGTTTGAGCGAAGTTTTGCCAATTTTTTATCGAATAAGATTGCGGAAATGTCTGTCTGTGTCTTGTTGGACTCCAATTCTCCTTTGCTCCGCTCTTTTAGTCTTTTTTTTCAGTAGCATAGCGATATAAAAATGCCTCTTAATAAGGACATCAAACGTACCTACAAAAGATTATTTACTTAACTTGATGTCTTGAGGTGCCCCAACACAATTGAAAATTCGAAAAGTACATCGCGATATTAAACTTATACGAGCGATTGAACATAAATACAAGAACCCGACAACAACCGTTAGGCAGTAGCCCACCAGACACAACACCCGTCTGGTCGGAGGATCCTCCCTTTTTAATGGTAGATGAGGAACTTTACACCCTGTTCCTCACGTCCCCAAACACCAGTTTGGATGATCACGTCAGGGTCACCAGACCCTGACGTGATCATCCATGTCCTCAATGATAATATAAGTAGCCAAATTTTTAAGCATTTTAAAACATTCATTAAAAAGGCGAACGGAAATTAGACCCGTGGAACGGAAATTAGGTACTTACGGTCGTATTTCGATTATTATCAGATGGTCCTGCAGTCAAATTGTTGTGCAGTTTTGCGGGACATAATTAAGATCCAAAGTCTATGTCTCTATTAAACTTTAAAAAAAATGTGTTTTTACAATGAATGGAAATTTCTGTGAAGTTTATGATGTTGGGGGCACCTCTAAATATATCATGCGGCAACTTATATTTTGCGTGTATATTTATGAGCGATAAGAGCAACTATTTGAAGGTAAATATTCCAAAACGATTATAAAATAAAATTTTAATCGCTACATCCTAATGGACAAGTGGCCTTAACCTGGCTAGAGAGCTAGTGAACCTATGTTAACTAACATAGAGCATCGTTAATTATGCAAATTAGCTTCCAATAGACTCAAATGCGGACTTGTCCTATATATGGTACAAATAAAATCCATCAAATAAAACGTCAAAATATATCTAAATTTTATTAAAAATGGTAAAAAAGTTGTCCCAACACTTTCTAAGCGGTGTACCCATTAGTGTCGAACCCCCATCGTGACATTTGTTCGTCGACCCACTGGCGGAACATCGGCACGCTTGCGTATACTGCTGGTACGTCTTTGCCGCCGCAGCCGATGCCCCACGCCACTAGGCCGGTCAGCTTGTACCGGTCGTCTCCTATAGGGCACGCTAGGGGGGCGCCACCGTCGCCCTGGAAAACAATAATGATAAGCCTAAGACATGGTTACACAGTTTAAATTCTAATGATACAGAATTATAGCTGCAATATATAACTTAGAGACTGAATTGGAGTGTTGTATACAGATATGAGTTCACACACAAATACAATTGATCGTTTTATATTAATGTTTGCTTCATTTATTTAGTTACTGTTATGATATGAACATAATAAAACTATTTTCTTTTATAATGTAAAGGAAGAGCGAAGCCTCCAACTACAAGCATCTTCCAAGCTGAAATGGAGACTCCTAGGCATGCAATGTATTGAAAAATTTATTACGAAATAAACTTATTTTATTTATTTTTTGAGCCTTAAAATTATCTGGTGTGATACGGAAACGAATTAAGGCCAATTTTTTTAGCTTGACTGGCCTGTTGGTGCAAAGGCAGCGATCCTGCCTTTAGCCCCGGAGGTTATAGGTTCGATCCCCACCCATGACAAACATTCATGTGATGAACATTTGTATTTGTTGTGTGCTGGGTGTCATTATTATTATCTATTTAAGTATGTATTTATCTATTTAAGTATGTTCTCAGACAACAATGATAGTCCATACAAAATGTTAGAAACAAACAACTTATAAAACAGAGCCAGTACTTGATAGTACATATACAGCAAAGAGTCATCTTGTTTTTTATTAAGCCTATCTACTTCATTGACGAATTCATCAACATATTAAATATTTCTATATCTATAACAAATAGGTAACTTGAAAACTCGATTCAAGCATTTGTGAGTAGGAGTTAGGTGCTAACACCCATTTTACCTATACTTTGCCACATTGCATGCCGTGGAAGCCAAAAAGACATTCCTTGTGTGTTATACAACTTTTCAGTTATTGATGTTTGCTTCGTTGGTTGTCCTAATGAATGAAATATACTTACTGTGCAAGTATCTTTCCCCTCCTCACCCCCCGCGCAGACAAAGCTCTTGTGAAGCCGGAACTTCTGTCCGAGGCGCGTCCTCTTAAGCAAGTCATTGCAGCGCTGATGCGGGACCATGTCGATCTCTAGCTTCTTGAGAATCACTGCGTAGCGGCCGGCTTTGCCTGTAAAAAATAGAGAGGAATATTTTACGGTCAGTCCCACGACATGGTATTATTTGTATAATTTCCGTCACGATGTATATTTCTCAATATATTGTTTAAACCGACAATTAAATTTGTTAAAGATGTTAAACTATAGAAAGTAATGTATTTGTTAAATTATGCACTTCAAGGTACTGTCTGGTTTAGGAGTTATAAAGTTATAAGTTTTGGGCGTGATGGAAATTAGATTGACGGTGAAGGAAATTAGAAAATTGCACTTTAAAAATATATTTTCTTAATAATTTATCGCGATAAAATTAAGCAAATCTAGTTTTAACTTACCGAAGGAGTCCTTGCCCCAGCCGTTGGCGACGCAGCCCTTGTACCGGTCGAAGTCTTCGTCCTGGTTCGGTAGGCAGATGACGTTGACGTGCGGGCCCAGTTTGACGGGATTGTCTAGTCTGAGCAGCGCTACGTCGTTGAATAAGTTGGAGCGGGTGAAATCTGTGAGAAAAAAATATATATACAAGATGTCCCAAAAATTAGTGATAAGTGGAAGCCCAGTGGTAGAGCTTGGGCTACCCGAATCACACCTATGTATGTTCCGCGATTTTTTTTCACAAATTATCGAAAATTACTCGGTTCTGTCACTTTTTTGGTTACTGTGGCTCGAATAGCTGAGGTACATACTTATTTTATAAACTGAATAATATGCCTAAATGATTTAGAAGCATTTACATATTTTGTAGGACTGAAGATACTGTATTTTCCCGAGTTTTGAACGCCATTTAAAAACTTTATCCTCTAAACCTTTTTTAAAAACTTTTATCAGCTATTCATCACATAATATTTAATGATTTTCACATGATGCACCTAAAGTATCAAGTGCATCATACTTAAATTTACATTCAAAGTGTTAGAAGTGTAAAATTCACGATCTTATGGTAGCAAATAAAACAAAATTAAAAGTAAACCACATGATTTTTTTTAACAAAATAAACATCGCAAAAAGTATTTAAAAAAAGTTAAGTTTTTGAAAAAGGTTTAGAGGAAAATCTTTATTTTTTTTAATGGCGTGCAAATCTCAGGGAAAATAAAGTATTTTCCACATTTTTAGTTTTTTTTTTTCATATTTATTTCTTAATTATTATTCAGTGCTATAATACAAATTCTTCTAAATCAATTAGGCCTAGTATTCAGCTAACAATGTAAAAAAATAAGTCACGTACCTCAACTATACGAACCACCGTAATATAAAAGTGGTACAACCCAGAAAGTTTCGAAAATTCGATAAATAATAAAATAAGAAATCGGACCAATATTCAATGGTTAATAAGGTCAGAAATGTCCCCCGCTATGCGCTATTTCGATTTGCTCTTTACTTCTAGGGACACCCTGTATAGTACAAGCTCTGCTTAGTTTGGGGTCAAATGATTTTGGTTAATTAATTAAATAAAAATATTAAAAAGCGGAGAGATTTGCTTGTTGTTTGTATATAAATAGGCTCCGAAACTACTGGACCGATTTTGAAAATTCTTTCACTAAAATAAAGATTCAGTGATACTGAATCTTTATTTTTTAATAAAGATTCAGTGATACTGAATCTTTATTTTTTTAATACGAGTGACAGGCATTTTTTAATTTAGGCTATTTTTGACGGGAGAAATACTTAGTCTATGCGAGCGATGCCGCTGACGGACAGCTATAGTTTGTCCAATTTAAGATGATAATTTTGACAGTTTACTCCTATGAAATATTGCATTTGTTTCGGCAAAGTGTACTAACTACAGATAATATCGTACTTTATTGACGGGTACCGCCCACTTAGTGAAGTGCCTTGCAAACAAATGGCGATAGAAAACATAAAATCGGTTGTGTAATAAAATAATCTAACTTTTCAATTTAAGATTAAGGGCGGCCATATACAGTTCAATAAAAATAAAAATAAAAACTTAAAATTAAATAATAAAACTAAGAACTACTTAGAAAATTTTGCCCCTGCGGTAAGGTGCCCAAGATGCTGGCAGCATTCCCCCGTTGGATGGCTAGGCTCACACGTTGCGTGAGAAATGTACCAGTTCTTGGGTTACCAGTGAAAGTATTCAGTCTACTAGATAGTATTTTAATGAGATTTTGTGCACTTGGACCCCACGGACCGAGGATTTCGACTCCGAAAGGCACAAAAGTGTACCCTGATCCTATGTTTAGGTACTTTTGTGCCTTTTTATGTTCAGCCGCTTCAGCCGCCGCGCCTGCCTGTTTACTTGTTCCAGAAACATGGGAAGGGGCCAGCGTGTCGACGCAGGTCGCATCCCACACCAGCGGTCTGCCCATGCTCCAAGGACCGAGTGTCATCCCGTCCGGTCTCGTGCCGTCGTCACGTACGATTCCTTGCGGCTCTAACATAGCCGGTACGTTAACGGAGGCGAGGGCTCGACGAATGACATCGTTCAAGGCGGCGTGGCGGGACAAGCGGCCTGCACTCCTAGTACATGATAGGCCGTCATGTCCTAGTGAGTCAACCTCAGTACCACAGGGGCAGGTGTGTGATACGCACAGCTCGACCCCGAGGCGCAAACCCACTGCCACGCGCAGTGTATTAGGGTCGAGGCAATTTCCCGTATTTTACTGGGGTACACATTTAGCCAGTGGCCGGACGCCTGAGCTGCACAAAAGCAAACCTCTGTGTGCAGCACTGCAGATAATTTCATCCCAACTTCATTGCAATTGGGGCACGAGGGAATTTGGTTAGGCCAGGCCATTTGCCAAGCTTCTTAGCGTTGCCTAGTTCGTAAATTTCTGACGCCGGAACGGAGCGGGAAATATTTTTTATGCTACACCTGCTCGGAAAGTACCTTGATACTTTATCAAATTTACGGTAGAAAGTACGTCATTGCATATCGAACAAATGTGCAGGGAGAAAACGCATCTGAGCGGGAGAGAAAAGTGTATGAAAATCCATTTCTTACGTGGTTTTTCTTTTTTAATTTTGGGTAAGACTATGCGCCGGTAACCTAAATATCAAAAGCCAAAAAGTTTCTACAGTGAGTTTTTATTTCCAAGTTCGCAAAATGACACTGGCCACTAGCTGTGTGTCGGATGGTGTCGGGCTGGCGGTGCGACCCTGCGGCGGCAGGATAAACAATTTGAAAAAAGAACATGTGAAAATTGCAGACGCCATTGGCGCCATTTTCAATTTTTGGACCTCTATATCTTATGGGGAGAGAGGCTTGTGTCCAGGACGATTCACTTAATTTAATATTGAGGACAGTCTCTAAAGAATTTCTGATAAGCTTGTCTATTGAGCAAAGAAGATTTTGATTAGTCCAAACAGGAGTTGATCGGAGGAGATAAGTGATTAAGTATTGTTAGTTATTTGCAATTATCTAATATTACAATTATTTTTAAGAAACATTGATTGAATATAATAAAGTTTTTGAACGGGTGTGCACCATAATATAAGTAATAAATAAATTCAAATCCTAATACCTACCTTTTTGAATTAACTAATATATTTTTATTTATTTAATTATCTCTTTATTGCACATTTAAATATTTGAATAACATTTTGTTTGTTTATCTATTTAAACTAACGATTCCAAGTTCTATGAAAATATAATGAATCGATAATCGAATAGATTCATTAACGATTTTAAACTACCCCATCCCGATTGAAAGCTGTCAAAATTATCATCCTAAATTGGACAAACTTTAAGTGGTTATTAATTAAAAAAAACAATTTTCTATAACATTTATAACGAGATGTAAAAAAGAAAACTTAATTTATGCTCTTATTTATTTATGACACGATTAGCGTAGTGAGCACGGTTCCTCGCCTTAAATAACGTAGTGTCCCGGGAACGATTCCCGGTCGAATCAATTCAGGAAACGATCTTTTCGTCTGGGTGTGCTGGCAGACGCCCCTGTTTTCATTCCCTGTCTGGTACCTCGTAACACAGGGATATTTATCCCTACTTCGAGACCATGACAACTGTTGTGTTGTCTGGCGCATATAGGCCAACTTCACTTTGAGGGTCGAGCAGTTGGAGTCCCGCCATAATATGAATTTTAATTCATTTGTGGTGAGGGTGCCGACCGAACATATTTCGAAATTCATGAAAGAGGAGTTTTGGCCGAAAGGTGTCGTTTACCGGCGGTTCCGACGTCGGTTATCGGACACGTTGCTGCGTCACTCGTCCCCGATGATCAGTACGTGCAAATAACTTACTGTGTACCTAATAAGTATAAAGGGTGTAAAAAGACCCTTAACGAAGCCAACACCTACGTATTCTGCACATCATCAGGACCATTTTTTCCTTCAAAACCATACCTGGGAACTCAATAGTTACCAAGTTATTGAAGGTCAAAGTCAAAAAAAATCTCAAGATTATGATGAAAACCAGCTCGAATCATTATTACTTACTTTTTTTCATAAGTAACATTATCAAAATTTCAAGTATTTCCTAACAAAAAATTGCTTCAAAGCGTTCAACTCGCAATGTACATCGCGCGCACCCCTCGACTATGCGTCACAGCCGCGCACACGCACACAAGCGCAGGAGCGGTCTGTTGCACGCGTTACATTGCGTAGTCCGTTTTTAGGCTTAAAATTGACACCTAAAAAAATTTCGTTTCCCATCAACAATTTATTTTTTCTGTGACTTGATTTAATCGTCTGGGTGCGTAGACGCCGGCTTCGTTAAGGGACATTTTACACCCTATGTTAGTTTTTAAGGTTCTTTTTAAGGGCCGATTATGTTTAGTTAAGATCTATAAATGTAATTTCTTGACTGAAATTTATTTGTTTATTTCTTTACCTTGGTGAATGTGTACTTCTCGTACTAATTCTTCTTGGTGCTTTAGCCTTTCACGAGTCGTCTGCGTGTCCCACTCTCCTACTCTAGCCTTCAGGCCTCCTGCAGCGAACCTGATATATTTTAAATAAATAAACAAAGGAATAATGTATCTAAGTATTGTTTTCTTATTAGTAAAGCGTCGTGGCCTAGGGGTTGAGCACCCCAACAAAAAGAACTAAATTCAATTCAATAATCAGGAAAAATATTATATCTGTGCAGTGTAAATTATAGGTTCAAAATATGGAGCTTAACAACGAATTCTAAATAATACAGTAAGAGACAATAATAAATAAATAAATAAATAAATATGCGCAAGACAACACACCTCTTGTCATAGTCTCGAAGTAGGGATAAATATCCCTGTGTTACGAGGTACCAGACAAGGAATTAAGCCAGGGGCGTCTCCCAGCACACCCAGACCTAGGCCAATTTAGAAAAGATCATTTCCTGAATTGACCAGACCGGGGATCGAACCCGGGACACTACGGAATTAAAGGCGAGAAACCGTGCTCCAGCGCACTACGCCAATCGTGTCGTCAAAATGTAACTGTTATCTTCGCCGGGTGGTGTGCATCAGAATGGCGGTAGTATACCCACAAAAAGTCTAAATAAAAATGTAAAACCAAGCAGTATGACCTTTGACCCCTGTCATCATGAGATTATAGAATATAGAAAAATATAAATAAATATGTATTTCATTAAGTATATAGTATTTTTAGTTGTTTGTGTATTTTTATCTATGCCTAAATATAGAGACGACCGACTTGGTGTAATGGTTAAGAAGTTGGCTACTACACCAGAGGTCGCGGGTTCGATCCCCGCACAGTACAAACATTTGTGTGCATGAACATGTCTGTTTGTACTGGTCTGGGTGTCTCCTATGTATAATAAGTATGTATTTACAAAAAAAAATGTATTTAAGTATGTTTATCCGTTGTCTAGTATCCCATAACACAAGCTTTAATTAGCTTACTTTGGGGCTAGATGGCGCTGTGTGGGATAATGTCCAGGGATTTATATAGTATTAAAGTGTATTAAGCCATAACTATATTATGATCTTTTATTATTAATATTTTAACTAATGTGACTACACGATTTGCAGCCTGTTTACTGCTGGGCTACGCGTCTATTTTGTTGGCATCCGCAAGATTCTGGTGGCCGTGACGAGCTATCTCGTAACGGCTTATATACTTACTGAGCGGAGACCATTTTGGTACCTTTGTCTATTAAGTTAAGGTTCAGAGTGTGTTTTTGTTTTGCTGTCGAATGAATGTTTTTTTTTGTTTCTTGTACGTGTTAATAAAAAAGCGCAAAACCTCAGACACCCCAACTTATTTCAATTATAAAAGAATTAAGTAAATTATTGAATTTAATTTTCGCGGATCATTTACGGAGATATTAGCTTTTTTTGTTTTCTTGTGTTTGTCTGCAAATTAAAAAGTCTGTGGTAAATAGCGATCTAGTGCGATGTCACCGCCACGCGAAGAGTTCAGTAATGAATAACACGGCGTAATTAAAATATTTTTTTGGTCAAAATTTGACCCCTGTTTTTTATTAGTGGAATCGATTTTACTCTCGATTCTGAACAAACTATTTTTTTGCGCTTTTCATTAACACGCTGTGTATTTTTGGTAGCGAATAAACTTTTTTCTATTCTATTCTATTCTAATTTAATGATATTTTTTCCTACGACTCAAATGATTACCCGGTATAATTTTATTTCCAAAAAATACAACCAGGCAGTTAAGCAAACGTACAATTGAGCCTTATCTCTAAAAATGCGTGTAAATGTGCCACTTACGGCACATCTGCTATTTTGTGTCATATACGGCACATTTGCCATTTGGTTTCATGAAACTTACTTTTCAACGACATGCGCCCCCGTCATGACCACTTGGGGGTGTATGAGCACGCCAACCCCTGCGTATGAATTGTTTTCTTCCATCAACGCCACCACCCATGGAAACTCGCCGAATTGTGCTTCTCGACCCTTTAAAATATACAAAAAATTTGGGTGTATACAGGGTTACTTTATGAACACCGTCCAAATTGAAAATGAGGATCTATGGAGAAAGTGACAAAATACGTATTTTTCTGTTTGATAACCTTCAGTTCTAAAATTTTGAGTTATTAAAACTACTAAAAGGTAAAAAATAATCACTAGTTTCGTTGACACTGCGCGACGTGAATGGCGGTAGCCTCGCAGCCCCGCAACTGCCTCTCAACTCCCCGCCCGCGCTTTATTCAGAAGTTGAAATTTAATTTTGACTAAGTAACCACGCCGCACGAATAAGCCGGTCGAAAGAAATATTGGATTGTGAAAGTTAGTACCCTTTTTTTTAATAAAAGCTGTCTTCGATTGATGCCTAATGTCTGAGAAAATTTTGGATGGTGTTCCTTTGAACCCTAACCCTGTATGATTTTTTTATGCAAATGGGAGCAAACGAGCAGGAAGGTCATTTTCTATGGTTTGGTGAAGGTTGATGTGAACGCCTCTGTAAATTGTGTTACAGACCATTATGTGCGATTTGTTGCAGAAAATAGAGTCCGTAATCCGTAATCCCTGATATCCTGTCGAGTTCATTCCCTACGAAAGCGTCTTGGCCTAAGCGGTTACCACAGCCTATGGACACGTGCAACACCAAGGTCATCACTCATGCTTTGAAGACCCAGTAAAAACCTTATCAGATTGAGGGGAGTCACTGTGTAGACAGCAGGACGGACAATTAGGTCCCCCCTCTGACCACACAACAGCTCCCCGATGAGCTCTGGTACCTTACTCACCATCAGGAACACAACGCTACCTGAGCAGCGTAATTTAGCTGTGGTCTTCTGTAAGGTGGAGGTATTTGCATCCAGACGGGCTGCTCAATTATGGGTGGATGATTCCACTATGCCCTACCTCTCTGTCCTGGGCTTCTGAGTGTTTCGTTCACCATGCCGACACAGTCATTTGCCTCTGACTCCCCCGTTTGGGATAAACTCGTGATGGTATGTATGTATGTATGTTCATTCCCTAAACTGAGCAGAGAGGTCCATGGGCCTTCCACAATCCCTTATTGTCAAGTTAATTTCTAATTGAAGAAAGGGAGCAATTTCAGAGTTTCTAAACTGCGTCGTCAATTGAACCGACGCGGGGCACTCCGAATATTGTTAGGTTGTGGTTATTTTTGTTTCATCATCATCATCCGTGCGGTCTATCCCGGTTGTGAACCCACACTGGTGTGTGGGGTCCCAGGGTCCGCCTTTCTTATTTTCTTGGCCCACTTCGCGCGGTCTTGTGCATCCTCAGTGGTGAGTTTGTTGGCACGCATGTCACCCTTGACGACATCGAGCCAGCGCTTCTTCGACTTCCTCTACCAGTACCTGGCGGGGGCGGTTGTGGTTGGGTGTGGTTATTTTTGTTTACCATCCAAAATTACCACCCAAAATCAACTCAAAAAAATATATTTTTCTACTTACATACTCGCACTTATACATCACTTAAGGGGAGGTGGTTCACGAAACACGTTTTTAGAATTAATTTTTAAAGTAGTAATCAGTGAAATTAAAATTATATAAAATTGTTGAGGGGATAATACAGGGAATTCATCCGGTGAAAACATGATTTGATAAAGTTGGCTCCATAGAATAAATTCAAAAATTATCTCTTTTCGTGACATTTTGTCTTCTATTTTTGGTTTTATTCCTAAAATAATTGATGTGATAATATGGGTCCTTTACCAAAACAAAGTTTAAAGATAACTGGAGGGATTTTATCCGATGGTTATTTTATAACAACTAATAATTTTTTAATCGATTATTTTAGTGACTTTCGGTCCGCCTGGCGCTCTCTCACTAGTTTCCTTCGGAAAATGTTGTGCAGAACCACCTGGCCTTAATGAGTATGCCATATCGTTTTTGTAAGTCTTTTAATTATCACCCGGCATTTGATTGTCACTACTCACGCTTCCACCAGTTACAGTGAAGTCCAGTCCCTTAGAGTTCCTGTACCCGCAGCCCTTCAGCACGGGGTCCGGCGTCGGGACCACCACCTCCTCCTCCTTCTTGGGGTCGGTGCAGCATCTCTCTACGGTCTCCTGACAGTCTTCTTCGCCAAACCTGGCGGAAATGAATAAGAACTATTAAAAAAAATATATGACATACATTTTATTTTCTACTGACGACATGTTTGGCGTAGTTCGCTGTAGCACGGTCCCTTTGTGTGGGCTAGTGCAGTGTTTCTCAATTAATGGTACGCGTGGTATTCTTTAATTTCTACGCCAACAAACAATGGCAGAATATGTCGAACTTGATTTTAGTATAAAAACCTATGTACCATATTCTTGGAAATAAAATCTATTTTATTCTATTCTTCTATTCTAATTAAAGGCATTCTCCTGATGTTACTGCTGTATGAGTGCGAAACTTGAAAGGTCATCAAAGCTCGCAACGACTTCAAGTCTTCGTCAACCGCTGCCATCGCTGAATTCTCGGTGTTTACTGGCCCGAGAAAATCTCCAACAAACAGCTGTTGGAACGCTGCCGCGAAACCGTGCCGTGCTGGTGGCGGCACTTTAAAATAATACTTCCCACCGCCTCATCTCCTTCCCGTGGGTGTCGTAAGAGGCGATTAAGGGGGCCCTGCAGCAGACCATCTGCTCTTCAGGTGGGAGACATATTATGTCGGCCGGTTAATGTTACCACCATGCAGTTGCGTTAAACCCGCCAAGTGACTCTGACCTATCTCGGTCAGGTCGCGTTCCGGGATCAACACTGCGCTAACCGGTGCCAGGGCAGGCCTTCAAGATGAGTATGGCCAGCTCAGTAATTGCTTTGCATTATTGTGCTTGTCATCCTCATATCTGGACCTCACGACTGCTTTCCATCAGGTAGAGTGAGGTCATCTTGACGGGCACTATAAAAAAAAACCCCGACCGACCAGCTCATCAAATGCCGCAAGTGAAATTGGATAGGCTGCACTCTCCGAAGGGATCACATCCCCAAGCAGGCTCTGGATGGGAATCCACAAGAAAAACGCAAATGTGGCTGCCTATAACAAACCTGGCGGAAGAGGCGAAGAGGATCGGCAAGACTTGGAGTGAAGTCAAGCGCGAAGCTCAAGACCGAACGAGATGGAGAAATACATGGACGCCCCCTGCCCCATCTCGGGGACATAGGACATTAAGTCAAGTAAGTCTCACCTAATATCCAGCTCTCCCCACCCAGTGACAGAGGCGTTCCTGATGTGTTCCCCCCTCAAGTCGTGGCTGCAGAGGTAGTAGGGGACGCACTGGCACGGGTTGCCGTCCTTGTCTCTGAGCGTCGTCGGCTGGGAGGTCGGCTTTATTGTGATCTACGAGAGAAACAAGGTGAAGATAATTTAACCTCCACGGTGGTTTTCGTATATCATTCGGCATAAAATACCGTGTGATTATTTTAACTGCCAGGAAAATGATATAATATATTCCATAGGTCATGAAGACACTATCTTAGTATTCTTAGTGAAAATTATGATTTTAACTCACTTTTATTTTGACTTTTTAAATTAAGTTAAATTTATTTAAAAAGTATTTTAATGTTATTGAAGAATGTTTCTACATCACCTATTAAATATGCTATAATCTTAGAATAATTACGCATAGAAGGCGAGTCGGGCACCCGTTTTGATGCCAGAAATATCAGTACAAATTCCTCGAGGTAAGAGCTTCTTCAAAATGTTTATTTGTGCAGTAAATGGTTGCAACAACATAACAGAAAAACACAAGTAGTATTCATACATGTTAAATACTGAAAATTGTGATTACTGTAACGAAGTGTTATTTTGACAGTTAATTTTGGCATCACAAATGGCGCGCCTTTTTGTATGGAACTATCCTTCTAGCTAGGTGTAATTATTCTAAGGCTCTAATATGATTTTGTCTTTGACGGCGAGTACAAACCTACTGCATGTTCATTGGCTAAAGAACCGTCAAAATTTTAGCGACTAGCAACCCAATCGCGCTGCGAGTTGGAGAATAAACGAGCCAGTATTATTTATTATGTCAACACAACTCACAGTGTCGATTTCCGGAGTGGTGAAAGGCGACAAGGTGGTCGTAGTCGTAGTGGTTGTTGAGGTGGTGGTCGAGTCGCCCGGGGGCTTCCCGAAGATCTCGTCCAGGGTCTGCTGGTCAATGGTCTGCGAGAGAGCACCCGCCACGAGCACTGACAGAATAAGGGCTTGC
Organism: Udea olivalis; assembly: GCA_947369235.1. NCBI lineage: Eukaryota > Metazoa > Arthropoda > Insecta > Lepidoptera > Crambidae > Udea > Udea olivalis. The sequence continues at coordinate 8,560,253 of OX376368.1, read as the reverse complement.
ATGCTGAAATAGATTTTTTTTTAATGTTTGGTATGTTTTTATTCGACTTCGCTTCGATGGACATTAATACAATATAATGATGGCTATATACGGTCCGAGCTGAAGGTGATTTTAGCGCGCCATAACAAGTCCCAAATTAATCAAAGCACGCAAACGACACTTTTATTTCGATGTTGTCATACAAAGTCTGTTAGATATTCGTATTTTTTGTATGATAGTCTAAACGAAAAAAGTTCATTTAAAAATCTAATTTTATGTGGAAAATTTCTAAACCACTAAAAAAACCTAAAAAAACAGCCGGTATTTTTTAAATGTGAAGTGTTTCAGTTTAATTCGACTTCAACGTACATTAATGCTGAGAACTGCGGAAAAGCTGATTAGGTACGACATTGCAATCACAACAAGTTTTCCCGCCATCGTGCCCGCACCGCCACAGACAGAGATTACCTCCAATAGATACCGTATGTTGTCATTTTTGTTCATAAGGCCGGTATCCGGTTTTAATAAAATTCCCAAGGATATCCATGATATAAAAAGTAAAAATTTGTTTCTAAGTAAATTAAACAACTTCTTAATGTTAGGATGTTTCTATGATCTAGAAGAATTTTTTAATACAAAGTGACTTATTCATGTAAATTGTACTTGTGTTCTTGTTAAGTTTTGATAATTTTATGTTTTATTTTGCAATGTTTCAATTATTATTTTAGTTATTTTCGTTTATAATTTTGAAAATTTTATAGTTTTTAATAATGCATGGTTTTCATTATTTTATATTTTATTTTATGTTAATTGAATTGTGTGTTATATACTAATAATTTATTCTTTTTCAACTTAGTTTAGGCTTATTGTATTAGTATATTACAGTGCCCTAGCAGGACTCATGTTCTGGACTATTTTGTATTTTACCAACTTTTATACTTGACATGAAGCAATAAAGATTATGATTATGATTCACTTTGCTTAGTAGTTAGTTCTGGTGCTTAGTGTTAGTAGAAAACACGTGTGGACACCGATAGATTAGTTCAAGTGATTAGTAACCCTCGTAGTAAAGCGATTAAGGCCCGTATTCACTTTGATTAGTAGTTAAGTGCAGGAGATTAGTGCAGGTGCTTAGTGATTGGTTCACCGTGGTGATGTGAATGTGAATACACTTTGTGCAATGTCGACAACTTTTTCGATAATTCATACCATTATTTTACGAAATAAAAGAATTGTATCTGTATATTATTTTATCTGAAAAAGATTATTTATGTGATGTTTTTAAACCTGTAGAACCACTGATGATGACTGACTAACGGACGCTTTTTCTGGTTAAACGAACATCTATGTATTTTTCAATGACACTTTTAGCTAAATTTATCAAATAGCTTTCGTGGTCAAAAATTAGACACAGATACTCACAAATACACACGTAAGCACAGTCAAATATACTCAGTACACAACAAATACACACAAGTTTGATAAATTTTGTTAAGTGTAATATTTCTTATTGTTTTAAATTGTACATGTTATGTTTATTTTAATTTTTTTATTTTTCGAATTGTATATGTTTTGTTTCGATTTTATTGCTCACTAGTGTTAACTAAGTTTTTTGTTTGTTGTAAGTTTTTTTTTGGTTACTGCAACACAAGCTTTGAGCTTAGTGCAGACACCGTTATTGTTCAATATTTGTAATTATTTTTCGTAAAATAAATTATTCTTATTTGATATCTTCATATTTCAGGCATTGTTAATATTATTTAGTTTCCATATTCCTGATTTATAAATCAAATGTGATAAAACTCTGCATCAACATTAAACCACTTTGGGAATAGGTACGCTATCTAAATAATAAAACAGGCCTAGAAACAAAAAAGCATTCTGTGTGACGCGGTGATTCAGAGTGTGGCCGTCGGTTTCATAGAAATATTGTGATGCGTTTGGTTTCGCGACGAGCGTAAGGAATAATAAAAAATAAATTGAAACAGAAAGAATAAAAATGGGCGATCTCATTTTTATGGTTGTACATTGTTTTATAGAAAATGGTAACACAGAATTTCGTTTCACAGAATTTTTTTACCATATTATAATTTAATACAATAATCAATACACAGAAAAGTTATTTAAAAGAAATTTAAATCATAGATTTTTGTAACAAATAAAAGGTGTATCATAATAATAAAAAATCAAATAAAATTATTGCTCATACTGTTTAGTTAATTTAAAACTCTTATTAGTTTTAAATTAACTAAACTGACATTAACTAAACTAACATTTTATATTAACTAACACTACTGAAGTCCCTCGATACAACAACTTTATTTCTTAAATTTTATCTTTGAATACGCAATTATTTCTTTACTTTTTAGTGTTTTGTTTTGGAATAGTTTTTTTTTGTTAAAATGTTTGTTTATTTCTTGATGTTCAGTGAATAGTTCTTATTTATTTATACATCGAAAAATTATCGTCCAATTGCTACTGAGAATTGAAGAGTTCCGTTACTTTGTCATGTATCCCAAAGTCAGAACCTAACCAAACTCTATTCGTCCATTTGCCGAGCATATAGTTTATCTAAAAGGGGACCACACGGGAAGCACCAGCTTTCAAATAAAAAAGATTGATCAAAATCGGTTCAACCAGTCGAAAGTTAAGAGGTAACAAACATTAAAAAAACATACAGTCGAATTGAGAACCTCCTCCTTTTTTTGAAGTCGGTTAAAAATGGTGTCAGTGTCAGACTACCATACCAACGCACACGTTGCAAAATCCTGGGGCTACGACGATCTGACTTGAGCATAAAGTGATTTTGAACGCTAAAACGGATGATGAAATCATGCTATCAACGTCATTTGTGGGGTCAATACCTGCGCCATCGAGACAATTTTGCTTCTGATTTAAATTGAATTTAAATCTATCGTTATTTTTCAAATTCCCAGTCAAGCTTATTTTTAGTTTTATTGTCAACGTGACAGCGTAGTTGAATATTATTTAAAGAATAATATTTTTGAATAATATTTTTTAAAGACCCATTTTTTTAAATGGAATTGATTCTACTATTGATTCTGAACAAACTAATTTCATGTTTTGTGCTCTTTTAAACAGGTTGCGTAATGACAATATAGATAGAAGACTTTGATCCGAAATTCCAAACCTTTAAAACTGCACTAGGCGCGTTAACTAACATACACTGTTTAGTAGTAAAATCTAAATTAGACTGCAGCACAGAGGCAGGTATCACTGAACTAAATAATACACATTATCAATAAGTCAAAGTTTTCCCGCCATTGTTCCCGCACCGCCACAGATTAGGCTGACCATATCTTTGCCACAGATTAGGTAACACATTTCGACGAAGCGGTTGACTCATTATAATATTTACACTATGGTAACAATATGTCGACAACCGATGTACCTACCTACCTACGGGTTTTAATGTCGACATACATGAGGAAAACCGTTCAAGGTATTTTTGGACCGATTAGCTGCGAATCCAATACCTAAATGATTTTTATTAAGTTCGCATTTGTTTGTTTTTATTTTGTAAGGGCAGTTAGGCTAATATAAATAAATATCGAAGACATCTTCCACCAATAATCAACAATGATCAGACTCAAAACTATGGTTGAACTTAACAGGTGTCAGTGACTGATAGATAATTAAATTAGTGTTAGGTATTTAAATGTTTAGTCAGGTTGTTTTTTTCTAGTTTCTATCTTTGTGTAACGACACATTATTATAAAGATGTTTGTATGTTTGAGGTAGGTAATTTTCGAAACTACCGAACCGATTTTGAAAATTCCTTCACTGTTGAAAAGCTACATTAGGTACCCCTGGTTGCTATAGGTATAAAAAAAAATCAAAAACGTTAGGGATCCGTATGAAAACTTTGATATGTTACCCAACGTGTGGGAAAAAATAGTCCACGAGGGCGAAGTCGCGGGCGGAAAACTTGTAATTAAATGTATTTAATTAAATAAATAGTTACCTCAACAGAACAACTATGAATGTAGGTATATCACTTAAGTGTTCTTTTTGGATGGGAATAGAACTCATCCCCATTTATTTATTCATTTACAATATTAAACTTTCAGCTATGCCAAAACGTTTATGCCCATGCACCATTTTATTTGTTTACATAAATATTATTGTTTCATTTGCATAGATTTTTATTTATAAGTATACTTGCTGCCCCGACAGGCTTCATTCTGTCCAAAGTTATCGTTTGATAGCTAGGAACAGAGTGGTTTGTAAGGGAAAAGAAAAGTTTTATTCTCTCCATAAGAACCTTCTTGGTGACTTAACGAAATTATAAAAAAAAGTTGGTCAAGCAGTTCTCGAGTTATGCGCTTAGCAACACATTTGGCCATTCATCGTCATGGTCATCGGAGAGCGTCGTGGCCTAGTGGTTCAGCACCCGAACTCAGATCGTGGATCGTGTCCCGAGTTCAAATCTGGTCAGAACCTAAATCTTTGCGTTCATTGTTAAAAGTTGAGCTACAAAGTTCCACCAGTTAGGCTTAACGGAACTGCTCTCAAGCAAGTAAATTGTTTTAAATACCTGGGACATTGGGTCACCGAGTCACTTAGGGACGATCTTGACTTAGAGCGGGAGCGCAGGGCGTTGGGTGTTAGGGCTAACATGCTAGCTCGCAGGTTTGCACGCTGTATTATACAGGTTAAGGTTACGCTCTTTAAGGCCTATTGTAATTCTCTGTACACGTGCAGCCTGTGGACGAATTAAACCCAAGGGGCGTACAAGACCCTGCGCACTCAATATAATGACGCATTTAAGATGCTGATGGGGTTGCGACGTTTCTGTAGTGCCTCAGGGATGCTGGCAGAAGCTGGAGTTAAAAAACGCAAAGCTTCCCTGATCCACCGAGTGCGGAGCAGCTCCAACAGCCTTCTGCAGAGTGTTGCGGCTAGGCTGGACGTGGACAGTGCTATTATGCAGCACTGGACTCTCTTCCACCTAGCCAAAGACACGAAAATAACATTTCGGGAGACCTGATGTATTTTAAGTTTACGAATATAGTTTTTCAGTCCTTTGTTACTAACACGTTATGGGTAATTCCCGAAATAAATGTTTTTTATTTTATTTTATTCATTTATTTTAAATATCCGACTTACTCTCCGGTGATGGAAAACATCGATAACAAACCAAATCAACCCGGATAACGACGGAAGGTTATAAATAATAATAATAATAAATAATAATAAATATGCGCCAGACAACACACCTCTTGTAATGGTTTCGAAGTAGGGACTAATATCCCTGTGTTACGAGGTACCACACAAGGAACTAAGCCAGGGGCGTCTCCCAGAACACCCAGACCCGAGTCAATTCAGAAAAGATCGTTTCCTGAATTGACCCGACCGGGAATCGAACCCGGGACACTACGGAAATCGAGGCGAGAAACCGTGCTACAGCGCACTACGCCAACCGTGCCGTCAAAGGTTCACCTACCTACCACGTTGGGTTCTAATACCATTGGTGAAAAGTGGGCTTCTGAGTGTTTCGTTTACCACGTCGGCAGAGTAACTTGCCTCTGACTTGACATTGAACATTGCGAAGCTGTAATGAACACTGGGAAGCGGTCCGTTTGGATCCATTTATGGCTCCAATTAAGGTACTTCAAAAAGGCGCGCGGACTTGGTTTCTATATGTAATTATTCTGAGCAAGCAGTCTTAATTAAGCGCGTATAGTGTTTGTCCTTATTTACAGACCCTAAAGAGACGGCCGATGATATAATAACACACACAAAACAGCTAAGTCAAAGACCTCGCCTGAGTCACCGCAGACACTTATTGTGCTTTTTGCAACACGAAACCGACTTTGAAACAATACTTAAGCGAATACAGGCAAAGACCTGCCCGATAATACCTTTTAGCAAATCATGATTTGTTCAGGAGTTTATTTTAATATTCGATACCTAACTACACACATCAAAAGTGTCTAGGGATCAAGCATTTTTATGCGGATTTCTTGAGATTGAGATGTGGCTTTGTAATAAATTTATGATTTTATAAATTTATATGGATCCTTTTTGGTGCATTTCATAATTTGAAACAGGAACTGTCAATCAAATTCGAGTAAAAGATGAAAATCAGCTGTCAATATTTTCCCTATAAAAACATACAACGCATTGAAGACATTATTAGTGCTACTGTTTCCCTACTACTGATTAAAACCAACGTTATTATGGAGCGACGACGTCATTTAAGCAGGGAAGAAATGCTCAGAGCCGTGGGAATGATAGAAGCTGGTTCCCGGCAACGTACTGTGGCTTTAGCTCTGAATACAAGTCAGAGTGTTATCAGTCGACTTTGGACACGTTACTGAAGCACTGGTACCGTGGCTGAGCGCCATGGAGGACGGTATCGCTGCACCACACGGAGACAAGACCGATACATTCAAATCACAACTCGAAGAGCTCCAACAATAACCGCCATGATGTTAGCCGTGAGGCTTCATCACTCTTCAGGGAACATAATTAGCGACCAAACAGTCAGAAACCGCTTGCATGAAGTGAACCTTCATTCCCGAAGACCGCTAAGGGTACCACCTATAGCAATGCACAATCGTAGGATTCGATATCAATGGGCTCTTGAACACAGAAATTGGGCAGAAGAACAATGGCGTTTCGTGTGCTTTTCTGTTGAGTCTCGTTTTGGTATGAGACCGGATACAAGACGTATACGACACTGGAGAACCCCTGGACGCCAACAGCGATTAAAATCCTGCCAGGAAGTCCATCCTTAAAGTGGTGGAACCATCATGGTATGGGCGGGTATTTGGATCGGCGGAAGAACTGAGTTGATTTGGATCAGAGGCAACCTCAACGCTCAAATTTATGCTGAGACGATTGTATCAGACGTCATCGTTCCTCTACAAGTGCAAATCGGTCCCTTATTTCAGTTAATGCATGATAATGCACGACCGCACACCGCAAGAGTTGTAAGACAGACTCTCGCCGCAGCTAACATCAATGTCCTGCCCTGGCCTGCTCAGTCGCCAGACTTGAACCCGATTGAGCATGCATGGGATATGCTAAAGAGAAGAGCTCTGCCGAATATGGAGGGTATCCAGTCGCAAGAAGACCTTTTTTTGTTGTTGCAACGAACATGGGCGGCCATTCCACAGCGTGATTTGGATGAACTCATTTTGAGTATGCCAAACCGATGTTCTTGTGTTGTTAGTGTTCGCGGTAGAAACAAGGATTATTAATTTACCCAATAAAATTTTAAAGAAAACTGTTATTTTCAGTCTTTTTTTCGAACTTTAATGTTAGTGGTTCAAATGTCAAATCCCTTTAGTAGGAAAATGGCAAATTTCTTTATTAATGCTGAGGTGACTTGGTTTATCGTTACTGTAGACAAACGAAAACACTTTATTTGATGAATCCTTAAAGAAAATTTTAATTAATATCAATCAGGAGAAAAGTTATTGCAAAAATATATGTTGATCCCGAGACACTTTTGATGTGTGTAGTTAATATGATTTGAAAAGAAAGTTTACCTTTTTTATGCATTTTACCAGATTTTACAAAACACAAAGCAAAACAATGTCATTGTCTCATAACAAACAAAAAAAAATTGGATAATTTCGATGTAATGTTAAACCATTAAATTTGGCATGTAGGTAGGTTCCTCAGGCAGTGTAGGTGAACAAGTACCCCTTATTAGCTTAATGAAGTATGTACCTATGACTATCTTTCGTGAAGTATTTAAAGAAATAGATGTTTTAACTGTGTACTCTCAATTTATTTATGATAATGTAGTATATGTCTGTAAAAACTTGCATCTCTTCAAGAAAAACAGTGATGTTCATAAACTCAATACCAGAAATAAAAATAAGCTCGTAACTCCCAGTCCAAGACTGCATAAGGTAGGGAAATCATTTGTTGGTCAATGTGTAAAATATTTTATTAAGATTCCGCAAACTCTTGTTGAACTGCCTCTTCACCAGTTTAAGTGTTATTCCAGCTTATCCCACCCTCACCTACACACAATTCAACATTTGTTGGCCCGAACTAAAAGGGTTGTCGTACCATCCAGACGTGGAACGCTCTTCCAGCACATGTGTTTCCTTCCTCTTATAGTCCCGGGTTCTTCAAGCGGGGCATGAAAAGGCATTTCTGCAGGCCTTCAAGGTGAGGATGGCCAGCCCAGTGATTCGTTTGAATGACTGGGCTTGTCAACCTCATATCTGGACCTCACGACCGCTTTCCATCAGGTGGAGTGAGGTCATCTTGACGGGCAATATAAAAAAAAAAGTGTTAAACCCAAATTAAAGCTAAGTTAATGAAGCGAGGTTATTATAGTGTTGAGGATTTCTTAAATGATGATAATTTGTGGTAATCTTAGGTATAATCTGCTCCTCTGCACACTTTTTGTTATGAATTTACTCTGTTAATTCAATATCTATGTATGAAAACGAAATTGAAAAAAGTAACCATCGAGTTTCTTGCCGGAGTCTTCTCGATCGGAAACAACCTCCGAACCGGTGGTAGAGTCACATTATGTTAAATTATGATATTAACTATCATAGTATTATTTTGTTTGTGTTACTGGTGCGAGTAATTTTTATGGAGAAAGAACCACAGCATATATAGTTCCAAGACTGATAAACGAGTTACCAAAGGTATTTAAAGATTCGGTAAGTAAAAGTAACATTAGGTATAAACTAAAACAATATTTCATCCTATTGTATGAATATTGTTTATGGACTATTGTCCATTTTTCAATTGACAACTAAATACCACAAAAAGAAGCAACCTGTACGCATTTAATTAACTTGTTTCTGTTGTCTATGCTCGATTGCTAAATTCCAATGTACCTACTCGTGAGTAACTTTTTAGTTTAGGTGAGCTACATGGTACGGACTAGGGTCCAACTACCCGTGAATGTGTTTTTATTTTATGTTTTTGTATTGGACACACTTTATATTGCGTTTCTGTGTTCCTGTAATGATAAGAGGAATTGCAGTACCCAGATAAACCAGTAATGGTTTAGGGGTGCGAAGCAAACAATGTTAAAACTTTAATTGTAAGAAGAATTGTCTCCTATGTATAATAAGTATGTATTTACAAAAGAAAATGTATTTAAGTATGTTTATCCGTTGTCTAGTATCCCATAACACAAGCTTTAATTAGCTTACTTTGGGGCTAGATGGCGCTGTGTGGAATAATGTCCAGGGATTTATTATTTATTATTATTATTAAATAAATAAATAAATAAAATAAATGTAAGTTTATTTTTATTCAGTATATTTTTGCTACAATTTTTATAAGTCTAATATATTTTTTACTTTTACTTTATTATGAATAAAAATGAATGGCCAACATAACATACTCGTACCATCACGACTACTACCCAAGCGGGGTAGTCAGAGGCAAGTGACTGTTGCCGTCATGATGGAATATTCTGGAGCCCACTTTTCACCAATGGTATTAGAACCCAACGTGGTAGGTGCTGAGCCTACGAGTACCTCCGCTTTTCGGGTTGAGTTAGTTTCTATCGATGTTTTCCGTCACCGGGGAGTTAGTTGGAAATTTACAAATACAAATAACACACAAAAATTACATACAAAGACGGTTCTGGCTAGATTTCAACTCGGGACCACACGATCCACGATCTGAGAAGGGGTGCTTAGCCACTAGTCCACGACGCTCTCACTTTATTCATTAATATATTAATTGCAATAATCATACAGGCTTATTGACATTAAGTATTCCTGTTTTACACAAAATAGAGATCAAAAAACAAAATAATAAAGGTAGTTTAGTATGTAAACATGGCTGGCACAAATAATAGTACATTATTGCAAAGGCAGCGAAATAGGCAATTGCAGGTCGAGTATGAGTTTGAAGGCCGAGCCGCAGGCGAGGACTTCAATGATACGAGACAGGCAATTGCCATTTCGGCCGAGGCATATATAGTGCTTTTCTTTAAAAAATGCAAGGAAATAAAAAGGGCCTTTTACATAATAAATTTAATTAATATTATTAACAAAATAACAACTCCGCTTTACCGCCAATTTGTTTTTTTTTATTTTACAATTTGTGCCGAAAGGTAAACGCATCTGTGGCTATACAGCCACGAGAACGCAATGTGTACGATAGATGAAAGAGTTCTAAATTCAAACAGCACACCGTTTCATACAACATTGCCGGCGCGCTCTTCGTTCGAAATTCAAAGAACGCGCCGGCAAGTGATTTTGGGTTTTCTACGTAAATATGATACTTCGCGTGTTCTTTATTCAAAAGTAATAACAATATTTCCGAACATGTTTAAGAAAAAATAATTGGGTTTTCATGACAATAGATACGTACCTATAGATAAATCGAAAATTCCTATTAGGCATTGTATTGTGTTAGTTATTTGTAAATTATTTTAATAAACCTACCTATACTAACATTAAAATTAAATTATATCCGTGTAAATGAGTACATTACCTAAATATTTCGAATGTATGTAAAGGTATGATGCAATTGTTAAATAGTTACAGAGCCTTTTTCAATGCAAACAGAGAATCAATCAAATCTTTCCTCTTTATAACATTAATTAAATAGTACCTATTGACTAATAGCGGTGGTAGAGTTGCATTATGTTTGTATACTGTTTATATATACTCGTATATTCGAATTATAGTATTTATGTATATTATTTAGTATATTTTTTGACTATTTAAAAGTACTGATTAAGTCTATTCAAACGCCCAGACCCTTCTGCGCACTCCGCCGCGCACGTCCTACTCGTTACGGCTTAATGACAAAGAATGTAAGATATTTGAGTTTGAGTTTGAATAAATTTTGACAGATTAGTATTTAATTTTATGGACATTGTCTATTAATTTAATTATATTTTGATGTGTTGCTATTATTTGATATTATATATTATTTTACTCTATAAATCATTAAATTATATTTATTTTTTTGTTTCATTGAACTCTCTGGGCAAGAGCATGGTAATATTATTATCTATCAGTATTGTAACTCGGTCCTATCTTGGGAATAAATACCTACAGCCGCGCGGTGCGTAAACAAGCGATAGGGCTGCCACCTACAGTATTTTTAATTACATCTGCCTACTTTGTGGTTCATTCTAGTTTTGTGAATGTATTTTGTGATTGTAAATGTTATATTTTTTATTTAAACAAATAAAATACGTTGTGAATGATATAGGAATGTTCTATAAAAATGCATGTTGTTTTTTGATTAGTATAGATTTAATTAAAAAAACATGCTTATAAATTGTTCGATTTAAGGCTAAATAAACAAATCAGTTTTATAAATTTGTGACCGAAAAATATTTACGCCTCGACTGAGACGTACGAAATGATTTAATTTAATTTAATTTTGAAATTAAATTAAATTTAATTAAATTTCATGGTGGTGTTTGTACGATTGAAAGCAATAAACGCATTTTTATTTATTTTAATGGTATAAAAAATTCGCATTCGAATACAGCTTAATCAAAAATTGTTTTGGGAAACATGTCCATGTTAAGGAGGAGAAAAAGGAATATCTTTTCGAAATATTTCCTCCATTTTGTGTAATTTCAAAATGATATTTCGTTTAATTCAATGTTTCTAAATCCTACAACTCGGAGGTTTTAACACGAGGTCTACTGTATCATGAACCGCCTTTAATGTGTGTTATACCTACCTAGTTTACTCTTGTATCACTCTCTTTTCCGTATTCACTTTATTTATTAAACCAGGCATTTTTTCCGTGGACAGCTCGCGTTACGACCGTTTGAATGAAGTTACAATACAGGTAGAATATTACCGTGGCAAGAGCGAGCGTTGCAGTCGCTCTATAGGTGAGTGAGAGAGAAAGAAATGTCTATTTTTATTAAAATTACCGCTACTTCCAAAGGAGTGCTGGTCGATAATAGCAAACACACCACCTCCCATCCACTAGTAAAAAAAATGCAAAGGACCGCCCAGAAAGAGGTGGAGTGACGATTTAACAGCCTGAAGTGGACTGGCAGAACCTGGCACAGAATACAATGACAGGTATAAAAGGCGCCGAAAGCCAATTGACAAATCCTGGCGTGACCCGGTCATCTGTGGCGGGGCCGATCGGGGCTCTGATATAGACTTTTTTAGGCGCGAATTCAACTATGACAAAATATATTTATCTCGTTCTAACGTATGGCAATCGGTACATGATAGAACGCGCCAACCTCATCGGGCCCGAGCCTCATAGAAAAAAAGACTCAACACGCGTTAGTTAAAATACTAGATATCATTGTGTGGTGCACTTGTCCAGTTTTTGAGTGGTATCTACAGCTTACCAGTGATTATTTCGCAGTCTCCAACGAAAATACCATTGAAATGTAAGTAATCTTGTAATAAATGCTCTAAAATAGTATGACTGCATCCATTTTATTGAAAAAAAGTGCCTGGAGTGGTATCGTGTCCAGCTACTAAAATGCATCTTCTATGTTTACTCATGTAAGCATGACGACTCCCTTAACTCTAATTATTTAACGAAACCATGAGAGTGGCTAGAATATGGCCCCAAAAAATTATATAATGACTTCTTCCCAGGTAATTGACATTGATGCTTTGTGACTTTGTTAACATTTGACCGCAGATTAAGGATATGCATTTGACTGATTCCCTATTTATGTATAATGGACGGACATTTATTTATTTATTTTTTGTTTAATGAACTGACATTTTATTTTTGTCTAATAGGCTTGGAATTGAATTGTAATTGAATTGAAATTATTCTAAATGTACTTAATTCAATCGCATTTCAAGTGTTTAATGTTTGTATTAACTTTTTAGTCAACTAGTTACGCATGACGATATCATAATATTTAAGCAGGGTGACCCTGATGCAGTCTACAAAAGACTGTTTGATTGTGTTAAAAATGAATTTGATGCTTGTTTTCCCACCAAACAAGTTACTTGCAGAGTTCAATCTAAGTTTTGTGAATGGGCCACGCCTGGAATTTACAGGAGCAGACGTAAGATGTATGAGTTGTACGGCATGAAAAAATACAATTTCGATCCACTTTTTGTTGAGTATGTCAAGAACTACTCCAAAATATTCAGAAAAGCCTGCACTACAGCTAAGGCATTGCACATTCGTGATAAAATATCAAAGTCCACTAACAAAATAAAAACCACTTGGGACGTCATAAATCACGAAACAGGTAAAGCTAAACAGCGCGATACCTCATACACTCTTAATATTAACAATAACATCTTACAATCAGAAGCATCTGTTGCTGAAGCATTTGATAAGTATTTCAGTAATATACCTATAATCACTACAGCTTCATTAAATTCCTCACCAACTAGAGCGGAACATTTGTTGAAAGATAATGTATCTTGTTGCAGTGTATTCTTTAAATTTAAACATGTTGAGTCACTAGATATAATAAAAGCATTCAGATTAATTAATTCAAAAGATACCGCTGATCTTTGGGGTATATCAGTCAAAATTGTTAGCCACATAATTGACGTGATTGCCCCTTATTTAGCCGTAATATTCAATGATTGTGTTGATGAAGGTGTTTTTCCAAACTTAATGAAACACAGTAGGGTTGTACCACTTTTTAAATCAGGCAACAAACAAGACCCAGGTAACTTTAGGCCTGTTTCAATCCTACCAGCTCTAAGTAAGATCTTTGAAAAAACCATTCAAGAACAACTATTAAGCCATTTTTATGAGAACAATCTCTTACACAGTGAACAATATGGATTCACGAGAGGCCGTTCTACTACTGATGCTGGCATTGCACTTCTAAAACACATCTTTAGGGCTTGGGAGAATTCACAGAACGCTCTTGGCGTCTTCTGTGACTTGTCCAAGGCCTTTGATTGCGTTGATCACGATTCACTTATACGCAAGCTTGATTTTTACGGGGTTAGGGATAATGCTTTAGATTTGGTAATTTCGTACCTTAGTTTAAGAACTCAAAAAGTTGATGTTAACAGTGTACTGTCTACAGGATCACAAGTTAAAATGGGGGTCCCTCAAGGATCCATTCTAGGTCCATTACTATTTCTGATATATATAAATGATTTACCTTTTTACTTAAAAGATATTTGTGATGTTGTATTGTTTGCAGACGATACATCTTTAGTTTTTAAAACTGACAGAAATAAAAACCTTTTTGATGATGTTAATGACGCACTTTCAAAGGTTTTACAATGGTTCACAGTAAATAATCTACAGCTTAATGCAAAAAAGACTAAATGTATTAATTTTAAGTTGCCTAATGTTAAAGATAACCCCATTAGTCTAAAAATTGATGGTAATACTATGAAGCTTGTAGATACAACTGTTTTTCTTGGAATCACACTAGATTCAAAACTGCAATGGAACCCTCATATAACAGCTCTCTCAGGCAGACTTAGTTCGGCTGCATTTGCAGTGAGAAAAATTAGGTTATTAACAGATGTTGATACTGCTCGTTCAGTTTATTTTAGTTATTTCCATAGTGTAATGTCTTACGGCATTGTACTTTGGGGTCAAGCGGCGGATATACAAACAATCTTTATCCTCCAGAAGCGAGCTATCAGATCCATCTATAAGCTTCGTGCACGGGCTTCACTTAGGGAGATTTTTAAGGAAATTGGTATCCTCACTGTAGCGTCACAATACATTTACAATTGCATTGTTTTGGTCAGAAAAAATATTGGTCTCTATGCTAAACACAGTGACATACATTGCAGAAATACTAGGAATAAGGATAAAATTGCACTTCCATTCTTTAGGTTACAAAAAGTTTTAGGATCCTTTATGGGGCAAGGTATACATTATTACAACAAAATTCCAAAAACCATTTGTGACTTACCTTTACATAGATTCAAAAATCACATCAAAACAGCTTTATTAAAAAAGGGCTATTATACTACAAAAGACTACCTTATAGATAAAAATGCCTGGGTATAAGCGCTCTGCTCGATGCGGGATTAAATAGCTCTATTGTAACAGATGTTTTATTGTAAGAGTTAATAGGTACCTAGTTTGTATGTACTGACTAACAATTTTTGTTTTTGAATTGTTTAGATGAATTCTTGTTATTATATTCTTTTATGGTTGGTTTTTTCTCTTTGTTTTATATTCTTTTAGGTTTATTTGTATCAAAATGGCACACTGCTTGTACTTAACTAACGCCTGTTGTAAACCCAAAACAAGTTTAAAAGAGTAACTGCTGAGTTTCTCGCCGGGTCTTCTCAGCAAGAAACAACTCCGACGCGGTGGTAGAGTCGCATTATGTCTGTATACTGTTTATTTACATATCCATATTATTATGGTATTTATGTCTATTATTTAGTATATTTTGCTGTAAATTTGACGATTTGAAAGTACTGATACAGTATATTTGAATAAAGTTATTTGAGTTTGAGTTTGAGTTTGAGAGTTTTGTATATCGATAGATCGATTAAACATGTCTTATGCACGATACCTAAAAATTAGAACCAAAAATGTATCATGTTTATAAAAATAAATATTTTATCTTATCTTATCTTACCTATGTATCTGGCTGAAAAAGCGTCGGCTAAAAAAATATCATAGTTTTTGAGTAGTCTAAGAGAAAATCCACTTTTAGTGTACCAAAGGTGCATGTCCCGGCCGGTCTGTGTCGGCGGACCGATCGGACCCCCACAGGACCCCTCACAGACACCGGGTCCTAGGCCATTTTTACCCACAGATGAGTGCACGAGTGGAAGCACGTCTAACAATTGAAAAGCTTAAACTGGCACAAGCGTAACAGGTGACGTCTTGCTTTCTGTCTCTTTCTCACATCTGTGAGTAAAAGGAGTAGAAATACATTGTAACTTAAGGCTCGGTTACACTTTGCTTAGTCAATCCCTTATATAGTTGAGGCGGCAAGATATTTGCCAGACACAAATAGTGTCTCAGTGTGACGGCGTCGTCCGCGGGATGTTTTATACGACCCGGACGACCCTATTACCCTGGCCATCGCCAATCACCATAGACTGACCGCGCATACCACACACATACAACCGAGCTTCCGTATGCGCCGGCGCGGGCCCGCGTCGCGTCTTCCTTTGAATTCCTTTTCTAGATACCGGCACGTGCCGGGTAGATTCTCTCCCCAAAATGTCAGATTATCCTGAAGTAACGCTCTGAGTCGAGGTTCTACCCCACAAGGGGGCCCTTAGAGTGCTACTTTAAATATTAGGGTTGAGAGCCTTCTGCGCTCACCCTACAGACCGGTGAAGCTGCTAAGGCCGTCGAGGCCAAGCAGCGGCGTCCTTACAAAAAAAAACACTTTGCTTAGAAGTTAGTGCAGGTGATTCGTGCAGGTGCTTAGTGTTAGGAGAAAACACGTGTGGACAGCGATTGATCAGTGAAATTGAATAGTAACCTGCGTCGTGATGTGATTAGAAGCGTGTTCTATTCAATCGCACTAATCAATCGCTGTCCACACGTGTTTTCTCCTAACATTAAGCACCTGTACTAACTACTAAGCCAAGAGTAAGTAGGCCTTTGGAAAAGTGGGCTAAAAATGACGTCAATGCTATTTGTTGTCCTGTTGCCATGACTGGTCATTCTGTATTGGAGGTCATTGGACGCCACCTACAAAACATTGCAAAATTGGCCAGTGCAGTGTTCCACTTGGGCAGTCATTGGACTGTCTTATTAAAAAAATATACGTAAAATGTAAACAAGTTCGTGTTTAACTACCTAGATCCTGCTACATGTTTAATTAGCACATTTAGAATGCAAAGTAAAGTAAAGTAAAAAAATCATTTATTCATTTAAGCTTGTACAAAGCACTTATGACATGTCAAAAAAAGTATATAGAAATAATAATAATAAACGTACCTAAATAAAAAAGTACAATATTAGTACATATCGTGAATATACATAATGTGAATCTACCACCGGTTCGGACGTTGCTTCTTCTCGAGAAGACTCCGGCAAGAAACTCGATAGTTAACACGCTCAAATGCTCAAAAACGGATGAGAATTGGGTGAAATCGCTACATTTCATTTGACGTCAGGTTTAGCGTAGTGCGCTGAAGCACGGGTGCTCGCCTTGACATGCACGGTGTCCCGGGTTTGATTCCCGGTCAGGTCAATTTAGGAAAAGTTCTTTTCTAAATTGACTCGAGTCTGGGCGTGCAGGGAGACGCCCCTGGCTTATACCTTGTCTAGTACCTCTTAACCCAAGTATTATTTATCTTAACTTCGAGACCATGGCAAGTGGTGTGATGTCTGGTGCTCATTTAAATTGATTTTACATAATTTAACTATTTAATAGAGTAAAGAGGTTACCCAATGGGTCTGATAAACATACTATACTTAAAGAAAGTAACACCCATAAACACAACACATGTAAATACGTCGTTACATGAAATCAATGTTTATCTTAGGGGTAGCCGTCGAACCCACAACCTTCGGCGCTATGCTGGACCTACAGACCAGGGGCTTTCAATCCCTTATACTTGTCAAGTTGATTCCCTACTCTAAGCATAGCGAGCAGTTTCGTAATATGATCTTCGAAATGAAACAACTTTACGGATTCTCCTCGCGGAATTTATATTTTTACATTTTCTAATCCGCCGTTTCGAAAATGTTAGAAAATGTTAAAATATAAATTCCGCGAGTAAAACTTGTTTCATTTCAATGAGAAGTGTTCGCGTAAATACAGGGTGGTCCAAACATACACGTCAATAATTTTTTTTAGCTTCCCCACACTTAGGGGTATCCGAAAATACCCCATGTAAAGTACCCGATTTTTTGTAGTTTTCGAGTAATTTTTTTACGAATTTTTGAAAATTTCTGGGTTGAGTGACTTTTTCAGTCAGTTTAACACGATCTGTTGAGATAAATGCCTGATTTTTTTTCTTTATTAGATGAATAATAACGTCAGACAATACTGAAGAATTCACATCCATAACGCTTATCATAACTCAAAAAAAATAAGAAATTGAAAAAGTTAGAAATGCTTTTTTTTCCCTAAACTTTAAGGGCTGTTTCAAAAAGATGTTATCTAAAATCTTTTTAAAAAAATTAACTATACTTACTTTTAACTATTTACCATGAAAATTTCAATGAGTAACTTCAAGTGCATCACTCTGTATAAGGAATGAATATGATCTTTCATTTTCTGCCAGTCAGCGGTTACCTATCAATGCACCCTCTAGGCCAAATATTTGGCGAAATCGCTCGCTCATAAAACAATCTCATTTCCAGTCAAGATAATTCCCTAAACTGGGGGTAGCGAGCAATTTCGTCAGTAAATATCCAGCCTGGAAGATGTGTCAGTCCAGGTAACCGCTGACTGGTTGGAAATGATAGATCATAGGTATTACGAAAGTCTTAAACTTGGGCTATTACCTAGTCTTTACATTTTTGAAGTATGTAACTTTGTGACGAAATATCCAGCTTTTTTCAAAAAAGTGGGTGATGTTAGTAGATTTAATACAAGGTATCCAAATCGCCCTATCGCCCTAGCAGCTCAACTGATATTTGTAGTAGAAATTGCCATACAATGTGTGTAAAAGTTTTTAATCATTTGCCAGGTGAAATAAAGAAACTGACGGGTAACAGGTTTAGACACAAATTACATATATTTTTAGTGGACAAATCTTTTTAGACAATTAATGAATACTTGCAAATGAAAAATAATCTTCAGAATATGAAAATAGGATGTATTGAAATGTATTGAAATTTTATTATATTAGGAATGCTTTAATTAAATTTAAGTTTGCATGCTGGTCAGCAGCTAAGTATGTGAAATTAAATATTTAAAATAAGACCTTTATGTACCACATTTATAAAGCAAATAGTTAAATTTGACTCTGACTTTATTATTCAGGAAAATTGAGGAATTTTAAACCTATTTTTACAGTTTTTGTTATGAATTACTTAAGCATATTCTAGTTCATTGTATCATCAAACTATATGTCTGACGTTTTGGTCTTTTTTTCTGCAATTCTATAGTAAGCTTTAATCAGAGATTTAGCCACTTGAAGTCGAGACGATCAGGCTTTTTCGTAAATTGAGGAAGCTTGGTTGATCGTTTTATAACAGAATTTTTTTTTATTGACAAATGTGTTTCATTGTGTCAATACGAAACGTTGGACTATGTTTTGTAACCTTATTTTTTTCCGAAGGTCGCAAATTGGGCGCTCGAAAAGTTGGATGTGATATCCTGCCGTCTGTCTCTGACTTGTATGTGTAAAAGGAGTAAAAATGCATTGTAACTAAGGAACAGCGTGCTTGGAATGAAGTAAAGCACTTTTGTCTGTTCCTTTGGCAGAGCGCTGATGCGGAATCCTTGTAGTTCAGAGGTCATTGAGACATGTCTGCTAAAGCACCGTTTTGGCTGAATACAAGTTTCGTCTCTATCGTTCTTAACCGTGTTAACTTATGCAAAATAATGACAACAAATGCATCAGCTAAAGTAGGTAGGTAGTCGTAAGTACTGATTAGTTTTTCTATTTCCAAACACCACAATTGCCAAATGCGGGTTAGTACGACTGAGAAATGAACCTGGGAGGTATTGCGCTAACCACTCAGTCACGCGGTCCTGCTCTTTTCTTTTTTAATAAAATGGGTACGAGACAGTTACCAGCTTTGGAGCGTAGCTTTCAAAAATAAGGAACTGGTCGCTGGCAATTGTTATATGGCGGGTAGCTATGTAGTAATAGACTTTAAAAAGATAATAGGTATTCACGTGTAAAAAAAAGTTCAGTAAACATTTGTAATACCTATCATTTGGAATGGAATAAGTAAGTATTATTAATGCTATCTTGGTCAACCACAAATGAATAATAAATATGTTTTTAATGGCGAAACCAGCAAACGAGGAATCAACAATGTCAATTACAGTTAATGTCATCTCAGTATAATCGTAATAAATATAAATAACTACTCACTTGTTTATCACAAATCACTAACACCTAAAACTGACACGAAACCACATAAAAGTTTTTTTAATGATAATTATCTGAACGAGTCTTTTTTTTAATCCATTGTTCGTTGAATGGCAAAAGTCATGCGCTGTGAACGTCCGCGCGGAGACTGACTGACCACCTTTTTTGATATGACGCGGTCTGAGAAACCGGTAGGTAATTATCTTAAAGTTGATAATATACACAACACGTAATCTACACAAACGTAAGATGTACCAAGTACACAGATTTAGTTGTTTTTTTCTTAGGAAAAAGGTTAATAATCGTGTATCAACGCTGCAAATATTAGTTTGTTTCATCGTGGGTTTTATAAAATCCCAGCCGATGTAGAAACGCTGTGGTCCGTGACGAAAAAAACAATTGAATGATAATAATGTTTCTTTGAAGTAATAATCCTTGATATTTTAAAGATGCACAACAATCAAAACAATTATAGCCCACTGCTGTAAAGGTCCCACTGTTAGGTACAGGCTTCACCTCAAAGTTATATAATTATGAAAGCTCATCATTATAACACGACGTCCCTAAGGTCTAGTCCCTAGGCTTGAGGCAAGGGACCATTTGATATGACGGATGTGGCGATACAAGTCTGCAGACTGGGATGAGATGCGGCATTTCTTTGCATCTTATCCTTGGCAGCAAGCTTGCTTCTCTTTTGGCGACTCATCGAAATGCGCAGACACTATCTCTGAGGTGATATGTACGGCTATGGAGTACTTTATTCCATTTTCCGACGTATCCCTCGATAGCCGTGCTCCCCGTTGGTTCAACTCTGAGTGCGCTACTGCTGAGGCGGTAAAGCAATCGGCGTACAAGAACTGGGCTAAAGCTCGCGCACGTAAAGCCTCCGATGTCAGTACAAAGAAGAGAGCCTTTAACGCTGCTGCCAAGTCCTTCAAAAAGGTACTCAGGAAGACTCGATTCGACCGTGTTAGCCGTATTGGAGCCAAACTTGTCTCTCACCCATCGGGTAGCAAGGCTTTCTGGTCCTTGGCTAAAACGGTCGAATCGAACATTTGCCGCCCATCTCTGCCGCCACTGATGAAGCCCGACGGATCTCTGGCCCACTCTGCGGAAGAGGAAGCAAATCTTTTGGTTCTCTATTTGCAAGCCATTCACGTCTCAATTCTGAAAGTAAAACACCACCTGTGCTACCTCAAAGCGGTTCTCTAATGGCAGAAATCCGTATACGCCAAAAAGAAGTACTGAAAACGCTTCGGACTCTTGACGTGAACAAAGCCAGTGGTCCCGATGGGATTCCTGCAGTGGTTTTGCGGAATGGTGCGCCTGAGTTGTCTCCTGTACTGACACGCCTGTAATGCCTCTCTTTCAAAACGGGACAAGTTCCTAAGTCCTGGAAGCCTGCAACCTGTGCCCAAAAAAGGTAGTCGAGCTGACCCTGCCAATTATAGACCAATCGCAATCACCTACATACTTTGCAAAAGTATGGAACGTGTATTAAACAGCAAGCTCCTGGCGTACTTCGAGGACTACAGTTTGCTCAATGATCGACAGTACGGTTTTCGCCGTGAACGATCAACTGGTGACCTTCTTGCGTATGCCACTCACTTGTGGGGCGAAGCCATCGAGAAACACGGCGAAGCACTCGCTGTCTCTCTCGACATCTTAAAAGCAAGCTTCCTTCATACGGAATTCCCACCGCACTGTGTGATCTGACTTCCTGAGCGAACGGTCAATAAGGGTAGTCATTGATGGCTGCTCTTCTGACTTATTGGCTATAAATGCCGGAGTACCTCAGGGGTCTGTTCTTTCTGCGTCACTTTTCCTGCTGCACATTAATGATCTATTGTGCACAGGTATCTTTGAATACGCAGACGACAGCACTGTTACAGAGAGACATATGTCCAGTGCCCGCGCCAGTGTCGCTGAGACTGAGTCCCTTAGAGAGGCCATGGTTGAACGGATGAATTCAACATTACAAGCAGTGTCCGACTGGGGTGAAGCTAACCTCGTTGAGTTCAACGCCAACAAAACCCAGGCTTGTCTTGGACGCCAAACGGAGTCCATTCAATCTGACTCCTACTTTCCTGAATGCACCGATACCGATAACCAACCACCTCGAGCTCCTAGGTATGGAACTCTCGTCCAACCTTCACTTTGGTAGCTCTATTGAGTCGAAAGCAAAAACCGCTGCCAAAAAACTTGGTATCCTCTTTAAGGTTCGGCGATACTTCACACCGGAACAACTGCTCCACTTGTATCAAGCACAAGTTCGGTCGTGTATGGAGTACTGCTGCCACCTGTGGGATGGCTCTGCTCTGCGCTCGTTGGAACCAAACTTCAGAGTTTGGAGCATCGGCGTAAAGTCGCCTGTCTGTCGGGTTTTTATAAGGTGTATTTTGGAGTGTGCGCAGGAACTACACAACCTAATACCACCCTTTACTTTCTACCACCGGACCACTATACGCCGGGAGGGCTTCCACGCCCATGTGGTTGACTTTCCAACAATCCGTACCCAAAGGTTTGCTGCGTATTTTCTGGTACGCACCGCTAGGTAGTGGAACGCTCTCACTGCGTCTGTGTTTCCGGATACATACAACCTTATTATCTTCAAGGCCAGAGTGAATAGCCATTTTCTGGGTAAGCGTGTACCACCATCGGCCTCGTCATCGCTTACCACCAGGCGAGACTGAGGCCAAACGCAAACCCATTCTAAATAAATAAAAAATACATGCAAACCACAATTTTCTAAATTGCGTATACTCTTCCTGGAATGTACATCCTGGAATTTTTTAAGTTTGTCAGGCAACATCCTGAATTATTCAAACGGGCTAGTGATCTTTTTCCGCAAAACACAAGAGATGGTGACAGGCTGGCCTTGGAGTTTAAACCAAGAACCACTCTCTGCCAGAAAAGCTGTTACTGCATGTGCGTTAGGGTGTTTTATAAGATTCTTCAACCAATATAAGCATGGTCCGATTAGGCTGATGACTGGGAAGCTTCGCCAATGGCTAATAAATAAATGTTATTATGCCGTTATGGAATTCATAGAAAATAGATAATTTTGCATGTTGATGTTTATTAACTCATTATCATCCGTGCGGTCTATCCCGGTTGTGAACCTACACTGGTGTGTGGGGTCCCAGATCCACCTTTCTTATTTTCTTGGCCCACTCCGCGCGGTCTTGTGCATCCTCAGTGGTGAGTCTGTTGGCACGCATGTCACCCTTGACGTAGTTGAGCCACCGCTTCTTGGGTCGACCTCTTCTACCGGTACCTGGCGGGGGCGGCATGGCCAGACATTTGTTGCCTACGTAGTCTGTCGATCTCCGTGAGAGATGACCATACCAACGAAGGCGGCACACATCCACCGCAGCATCTTCATTTCCGTGACGCGCAGCTCCTGCTTGTGTCGCTCTAGTAACGGCCATGTTTCACTGCCATATAAAAGGACAGGCCTAATGATGGTTTTATAGACCTGCCCCTTCAGCTTGATCGGCATTTTGAGGTCACAAATGACACCAGTCACCTCACGCCATTTGGCCCAAACCGCGGAAATTCGGGCTCTGACGTCGCGGTCGATTTCCCCGGACGCGCCTAACACAGATCCCAGGCATTGACACGGTCCGTGCGCTCGACCACGACAACGCCTATGCGGACGGACTGGGTATCTGTGGTGTTGCAGGGTACTACGTCTTCGCCACATTAAGTTTCAGACCGCCGATTTCAAGTGAATTTTTCCACTTAATCACCTGTTGTACCAGCCGTTCCGAATCTGCTAGCGCTATATCATCAGAATACATAAGCAACCAGGGTGGTTGCCCATGGTGGCTCATTGCTAGGATTCTGTTTGACAGAACGCCTCATATTACGCTGAACAGAAACGGGCTAAGCAAGGAGCCTTGGTGTACTCCAACGGTGATAGGGAAGGGAAGCGTGTCACCAACCGCAGTCCTAACTATGGAACTGAAATCGTGGTACATGTCCCGGATAATGTCAATAAAGACTTCGGGAACGGCCCTGGACCGCAGCGCCCAGCCGATCATCTCACGAGGGACACAGTCGAAGGCCTTCTGCATGTCTAAGAAAAGGAGATGCAGAGGTGTATTCTTCAGTCTGTATCCCTCCATGAGCATTCTCAAGGCAAATACGGGGTCCATGGTCCCGCAACCCGGTCGAAACCCATATTGACACTCCGAGATTGTACACTCCTGTCGGATCCGAGAGTCTACAATGCGCTCGAGGAGCTTCATGGTATGGGACATCACCTTTATGCCTCGATAATTGCTGCACTCCTGGACCGAGCCCTTGCCCTTGAAGACTGGCGTGATGATGCTCAGTCTCCATTGGTCAGGTATCTTCCCGGTGAGGAGAATGCGGTTGAAAAGGTGGGTAAGTATGCCCACACCACGAGCGACTATCGATTTCCACGCTTCGATAGGGACTCCATCGGGCCCAACAGCTTCCCGGTTCTTCATGCGGCGAAGAGCCGACTGGACTTCATCAGGCGTTCCCGGGGGCACTAGTCCCTGATTTGGAGGGAGTTCAGGTGGCTGCACCTCTTTGTGCTGCTTGTTGAGCAGCTCGTGGAAGTGAGAGCGCCATCTCTCCTTCACCGCGCGGTCCTCGCAAAGCAGGTTACCAAGAGTGTCATTTACACAGCAGCACATGGGAATATCCTGGGCCGCTTTGACTCTCGAATGTGCCAACTTGTAAACGAGCTTCTGCCCCTCAGACGACTCCAACTTATCGTACAAAGGACGTAAGTAGTCCGTCTGGCTCTGGCTACAGCTCGTTTAGAGGCACGTTTGGCATCCCCGTACGCGGCGCGATCTTCAGGAAATTTGGACGCTTGCCACGCTTTGAAGAGGGCTTTCTTAACCCTGATCTCCTTCTGGACTGCTTCGTTCCACCTCCAGGTCTCCTTGTCAAGCCCACGTCCACCCCGAGACACACCCAACGCCACCCTCGCCGCCCCGGTGATAGCTGCCTGACACCTATCCCAGAGCTGTTGCCCGGACTCACTATCCGCTGCGATGCACAGGTCACCGACAGCGGCAGCAAAGTCATGGGATCTGGCTCCTTCAAGCAGCCACCGCCTGGTTTGGGGCGGGCAGCGCTCACGACAACACGATTTTTTTTGTATCGAAACTTTTTTAAGAACAAAGCAACTCAACCAATAAAATAAAAAAAACTCTAACTCACTTGTGAATAATAGCAATGCAAAAGTCAAGGTTGATTACAGGTGACATTATGTGCCTCATTGCGGTGAAATTAGAGCCACTTTAAGAGCAAGTGTGTTAAACAAAATATTTATCATCTCAGTAATCTGATTATGCTCTAAAACTAAACTCAAGATTATCTTCTGTCATTTTTCATTAAAAAAAATATTGGTTTTGGGCAAATAAGTCTCCCTAAAAGTCCCCACGACAATATCTATACTTCATTCATTATAACATTAGAAATAAGAAGCAGGGGGGCTAAAATTAATGACAATTTGCATTTGACGTTGCCATGACGATAACATACCTGAGTATAACCTGGCCAAATTGAAAACCCCTTCCGCCACAACGTATGAAGGGATTGTGTAACATTTAAGATTTGGTAGAGTTATAGTGACAGTAAAAATGAAAACCCCCGTCTGTTTTAGGTTTTTACATCGACAATATAGTTTGCTGCAAGACAAAATAATTATTTTAAGCAAAAGCCTCACAAATTCTGAAGATCCTTTACTTTAAATGAGGACAATTAAGTGTGACAGCAGCTATTTATGTGGATTTTAATAAATTCGGCATAAATCTCAAAAGCACTGATGTTTATTGTACTTTTACCACAAACTGTACCCTAAAAAGAACCTTTTTTACTTGTGTCTAATCCTTTATTGAATGGAGTTTAAGCATATCTATCTGCTACTATTTAGGGCTTGAATGTCACGCTACGAGGTACCAAACAAGAAATTAGCCAGGGGCATCTCCCAGACCCGAGTAAAGTAAAGTAGAAAATATTTTTATTCATATAGACTTATAAAAAGTACTTATGACAAGTCATATAGTTACAAAAAAAATTATAGCAAAAATATACTAAAATAAACTTACATAAAATAATACTATGATAGTAAATATCATAATTAAACATAATGTGACTCTACCACCGGTTCGGAGGTTGTTTCCGATCGAGAAGACTCCGACAAGAAACTCGATGGTTACTCTATTCAATCTTGTTTTTTAACACAAAAATTGAATTGACAGAGTAAAGTCATAACAAAAAAGTGTGCAGAGGAGCAGATTATACCTAAGATGACCACTAATTCTTATCATTTAAGAAATCCTCAACACTATAATAACCTCGCTTCATTAACTTAGCTTTAATTTGTGACTTAAACTGGTGAAGAGGCAGTTCAACAGAGTTTGCGGAATCTTATTAAAATATTTAACACATTGGCCAACAAATGATTTTCCTACCTTATGCAGTCTTAGACTGGGAGTTACGACCTTATTTTTATTTCTGGTATTGAGTTTATGAACATCACTGTTTTTCTTGAAGAGATGCAAGTTTTGACGGAAATATACTACATTATCATATAAATAAATTGAGAGTACACCGTTAAAATATTTATCTCTTTGAATACTTCACGAAGCGAGTCGCGTGGTCTAAGGTTGTAAATGGAGCGGATGGCTCTTTTTTGAAGAATAAAGATGGTGTTGAGATCCGCTGCCGAGCCCCACAACTGAAGACCATACGACATAACACTGTGAAAATAACTGAAGTACACTAATCTTGCTGTTGCGATATAAGTCAGGAGCCTTATTTTTGTAACAGCATAAATGCCAGAGCAGAAATATGCGGACCCCCCTTTAACTTGGAATCGAGAGTAATTCCTAAAAATACTGTGGAATTCGCAATCTCTGATGGCTCGTTTTTCATGTTCATAATGGTATCGATCTGTCTTACATTAGGCATAGAAATTTGATACATTTAGTCTTCTTAGCATTAAGCAGTAAATTGTTACTCGTGAACCAATGCAGTACCTTAGAGAGAGTATTATTTACGTCGTCAAGTGCTTTGTTACTTTTATATAAGTTAAAAATCAGAGAAGTGTCATCAGCAAATAATACAATCCCACATAGGTCTTTGACAAAATAAGGCAGGTCATTTATATAGATCAAAAACAGCAGAGGACCCATAAGCCCCCAGGGAATTGATCCCTGGGGCACGCCCATACGTATGGTGGCACCGGAAGAGTTCGTACCATTGATACTCACTTTTTGTATTCTATCAGTGAGGTAAGATTCTATAAGGCTAAGTGAAATATTTGAAACACCGTAATGTCTCAGCTTAATCAGTAGGATTTCATGATCTACGCAGTCAAATGCTTTTGACAAATCACAAAAAACTCCTATTGCATCTTGCTTGCCTTCCCACGCATCAAATATGTGTTCGATGAGCGCAACACCTGCATCGGTTGTATTCCTATTTTTAGTAAATCCAAATTGAGTCAATTTAGAAAAGATTTTTTCCTTTTTGGCAAAAAGTTGATGCTCTGTAAGTAAATATTATTTATTGCACATTTGTTATGACTTACTTACAGAAAAAGCATAATTACTTTGTAAAATTTTGGCGGCTTTGTCGCTAAAAAACGATCTTTCCCAAACAGCCCCAGGCAAAGGAAAATTGACAAGAAAAGCAAGTAGGTAAGTGCTTAAATAATTAAGAATGATTTTAACTTTTACACCATATTTTGGTTATCTATTTTGTAATATAATTTTTTTATACATAATCAAACATCCTAGGTGTAATGATTATTACCATAATCACAATTTCTCCGAATAATATTTACTTAGCCCTAACTGAATGCACTAAAACCTTTTTTAAATCAAATGTTTTCAGGGTTAACAATTTTATTTTAAAAACATAATATGACTTAGAATAATAACGTATAGAAAGATAGTCTTCATACAACCGCCCCGTCAAAAATGAAGCATTAATCCGATTCACACTTGCGTGACTATTACTTGCTAACGTGCGGCGCGCTTTGACATTGAACATTGCGGAGCAGTAATGAACCCTGCAAAGCGGTCCGTTTGGAGCCATTTATGGCTCCACTAAAGGTGCCTCAAAATGGGCGCGAGGACTTGGTTTCTGTATGCAATTTTATTATTCTAAGTAATATAATATGACCCATAATACAAGCTCTGCTTAGTTTAGGGTCAGATGATCTTGGTGTTAATTGTCCCAGATATGAATATGATGCAATAGGACTAGAGTGCGGTCGCGACCTCTTCACCTACTGCCAGTGGTAACAAACATTTTTGTATGTATTATGTGCCAGTTTTTGAAATATGAAATATTAGGAGGAGAAAAATAAATAACAATTATTACTGTGCAAATTTCATTTTTAGGGTTTTAAAGTATACTTGAAATCCTTATGGATTAGCCATGTCCGCCTCACAGTAGTCCCGACGTGAAAATAGGAACAAAGTGCGAGATACGGTCTGAAGAAAATGCCAACCGATAGATAATAAATTAATAACTTTCTTGACAACAATGAATAGGGTCAAAACTACATGAAAACTCTTTTCTGTTTTTTCTTGTGTGTGGTGCAAAACTAAGTGCAAAACTAATGTATTTTTATTATTCAAAATGGTTTCATTTGGGACTGGATTTGTTTCAAGTTTATTGCAGATCGGAGGCTTAAGTATCTATAGAAACATATAACGAAATGTATAATAATGATAAATAACAATAGTGGATGGACACAAGGTGAGAAAGTTAAGTACCTTTTCAATGCACGAGATGGTTTGGCGCGCGCGCGTAGCGAGAGCTCTAATAGTTCGAGGACATTGAAAAGGTCTTTCTTCCGAGGTAAACACTCTGCTTTTCATTACGAATATAAGGAAAGTAAATAAAAATCAGATACATAAGTTCAACCAACAAAATTTCAATGAAACATTACCTACAACACAGTTGATGATATTTCTATTTAAAGTTTATATTAAAATTAGAGCAATTGTTAAACGAGAGAGAGAGGTTACTTCCTGGGATGTTATTAGTTGATATTTTTTGTGAAACTTGAGCATATTGAGTAAATGTTGGTGATAGAACAATCTCTTCATCCGGGCAATCTTTTGAAGTACTTGGAAGGTAATTTATGAATGTAATATATATAATGTAATTAATTCATGTGGCTGAATAGAATACATCGACTTGCCGCAAAAGGAATGTCAAAATAGAAGGTGACATTTGACAGTTATTTACTTTCAGCCCTAGGGCTGAAAAAAACTTTACAGCCCTAGAGCTGAAGAAACTTTACAGCCCTAGGGCTGAAAGTGAATATTTCAACCCTATGCTCAGGCAACTTCAAGCGTACTTTCCGTGTATGAGTAATGAAAACAATATAACAACTTAACAATTTAAAAATCAAAAACAACTTTAAAACAAGTCAAGTCAAGCAAACCGCGATTGTAAGAACAGAGCTTACTCTCGCAATAAAAGGTTTGCAATCCCTTAGACCGGGCATTGCATCTGTGGGATCGGGACGTAGCAGCGCTGGAGCAACAGACAGGTGATAAAACGTCACTGTACGAAATTCATTCTGCTTGTCGATCACACTTTTACCTTTTACTCAAAAGTTCTAATTAGTATAAGTAAACCTCAACGTGGTTTTTTGAATCTTAATTTTTTTTTGACTTTAGACTTTTTTTGGCACGTTAAACATTTGATTCCGGGCTCCTGGCTGACGTCGCAAGATATCAGTCGTGAAGCCTAGTCAGTCTGTGCTAGTCAGCGGCCTGAAAAGGCGCCCTGATAACATCTGACGATAAAGTGCATCACTGGCCTTACATTCACCGTGACCTCTCCAACAATCCGCACTGAGCCCGCGTGTTGGAGTATGGTATGACTCGCACCACCTCATAGTTGAGGTGAGGCCTGTGCCCAGCAGTGGGACGTATTTATGGCTGTATTTGTTTGTTTGTTGACTTTTTTGACACGTGGCTACATGTCATGAGAAATAAATTGATCCAATTACAGCACCCGATATTACGACAGAAATGTTTCCGGAGAAAAGATGATTGGGGCAACATTTCGAATATTCGAAGAATAAGGCTAGTGGAGGTTGAAAAAAGTAATTTTCAGACAGAAAAAAATAGGAGATGTTTGTAATTGAGTCTTAGGTACAATGTTCTATTTCGTTCCAACAGTGTAAACGCTGGTAATTGCTCTTTTGTACCGACAGGCGTTATCTTGATTCATCTTAATTAGCGAGGGAGCGAAAGCACAAAATGGAGTTTACTAAACTTTTTACTAAACTTGCCAGAACGCCCAGGGTTACTACTATATTCGCTCTGAATTTGTAAAATGAAGTACCTACCTAGGTAGATAGGTTACCTAGCTACTTGTCGAAACCGGCAAAAATCAAAAGGTACTTTGTAAAAGTTTATCCTATACAACTCGTAAACGGTAGCTCTTAAAAAGAATATCGTACTTAGGTTTCATAAATCACTCACTTTCCAAGAAGACCAGGCAAAAAGTAGGAGGAAAAAATTTTTGCCTAAAAACCAATTGTAAAGTACCTACACTTTTGCTAAGCGACAATATGAATGGCAGTCAGACCACCTATATAATAGCGTCAATAGCCATTTAGTTATTTGTTCAAAGACACTCAATAGTTGAGAAGACAGTAATGAAATGGAAACTATGAAGAAATTGAAGACATGGTTCAAGTACTTAGTGATGTGATAGGTCGCACTTATAATACACTCCCATGCACAATAGGTACACATAAACACACGCACACTCGAACACATGAACACGCGCGTGCACACACACGCGCACACACACATACACACACACGCACGCAAACACACGGGCATATATACTTACGAGATTCATTTATTGGAAAATTTCAAATGTGTTATTAACTTTCAGAATTTGTTATTTCATTTGGTTTAGCTGTATTGCGAGTATAATCTAACTAAACTGATATAGAAGATCGGAGTCTCCTAACACAAGCAAAATAATTGCTTACGAGTATAAAGGGAGTCCAACCACTGCTAAGTATTATTTTGTAAGGAAATGATATAAAATATTTTTGCAAATATTTTTTTTTGTATCAATATTTAGTGAGATATATGGGAATGAAGATGGACAATAATAAAATAAACTTATGTAAAACAATTCTAACTATCTTCATAATCTAAAATATCATCATCAACGTCATCGTCGATGGTGCTTTCTATGGGGGCTCCGTTAGTGTATGAGCTGGAGCATACTATCGCAGACACTGGAGCAGGCGAAGCCTGCTTTCCGGCAGACGCATCGCACCCCACACCCCAAATATCTAAGATTTTATGGTCAATTCTGGTTTAGCCGTGAACAGCTTAGCAATTCCCACTTCGCTTTTTCCGTAGATCGCTGAGGTGGTGGTGGAGTCGCATCCGAAGAAGCTGTGAAGGAGGAGAATTGTCTTGGCAAATGGAAGCTGTTGAAGTAGTCGCACTGGAAACCATTTAGTCTCCACCTTTCCACGACCTGGTTTCATAAAGAACACGTTGATATTTGGTGGAGACAATCCCAACAATCCCATAAGGAAGACTATCAAGTCAGATCCAACTTTTCTGCTTCAATATGTCGTTTAATCTTGATCCCAGCGAAAAAGTGTTAAAAAAAAATTGTAGGAAATTTTATATAGAATAAGTAGGTCTATATACAATTTCCTACAAAAAAAAGGTACTCAAGTGAGTACAAGTTTTTTTTTGCTGAGAGTCACCGTTTACGAGATAAGAACATAGTTAAAATAGTTTTACATTTCCCATAAATCTCACTAAATAAGGATCCCAAAGAAAAAGTGAATAGAACCTTTTTTGTAGAACCTTATATATGTAGATTAAATTGAGTGAAAGGATTTTTTTTTGAAGAGCTATCGTTTACCTACCTACTATTAGCTTCACCCCCATCAATCAGTACTTTGAGTATTTTGCTTCAGACACCCTACATTTGTACCAAAATTCGCTTTTACACGAATTATTTCCCATATTTTTCCTTCGTTGAGTGGGCTATATAGCTAATCTTTGGTTATATCGTGTTATCAATACTGAGTATTATTCCAGACTCATTTACTTTTTAAATTGCAAAACAATTATTAACTTGCAGTGTTATACTACCTAAAAAATGCAGTAGGTAACCAATTTCATATTTCGTAAGAAACAATATGATTAAGAGAAATACAAATTCTGTCTTTTCACTTCAAAGGCGCGCGTGTGTGCATTGTGGATATATTGCAAAGGGAGCGCCATTTTGTTTTTTTCTTGATGTTTCCGCTCATGATGAAAGTGGTTTATATGGAAAGATAACACTTTTACGAACGAAAGTTATTTGAAGGTTAATATCGATATGAAAAAGGTGATATTTATTAAAAATCTAAATATTATGTGGCTTTTCGTGTTATTTTGTTATTAGATACCAGGTTTAAGTTAAGACATTTGAACAGTCTTTTATCTTCATCCGCAATCTCCCCACGTCCCAAAGTCGTCTAGAAGTAATCGCTCAAAGCGATAAGGTCCCTATTTGCCTATCCTATGTTACTTTACTTTCAAATTGTCTTTCCTATGCAATAAAGTTTAAGTATTTGATTTTAATTTGAAATATTTTTTGTAGATTTTTTACCACATTAACTATATTATTTGAACACTTTTAAATGTACACTCCATAAAAATGCGATTTAACATACAACTGTTATTATATTTTTTAATTTAGGCTATATTTTGACGGGAACGACATTCTACGCGGGCGAAGCCGCAGACGGACAGCAAGTTTCAAATTTGCCGCTTCGCGGTGCTGGAATGACCTCCCCCCACCAATACGCGACCTGAAAACAGTCAGCTCACTTAGAAAAACTTTGAAAAAGCATCTCATAGCAAAGCAAATTTCAGACCCACAATATAGCCAATGTCTCACCTCCGGGTTGCTCACGACGCGACACGCTGGGGGGCTCTAATCCAATCAGATTTTTTCTCGACTTATTATCCTGATCTTTTTCTTCTTCGCATCTCTGTTAGGGATTTGCTGAGTAACTTTGCACGCGGTTACCATTCAACGTGGCAGTAAGTAAGTTTAAGTCACTAGTAGAATATCTGTCACTGTCAGTAAGACTGACAGCTGACCTACCACAGATTAAACATACTTAAATTTTGTATATTTTTCTTTTTAAAGACGATACTAGCCGCGAATAACTCATAAATGTTTTTTAGTTTCAAGATATTTATTTGCTAAGAATAGGTAGGTAGTTCTCCATTCAGTAAAATAAACATGTAATAATATCCGCTAATCAATAGTAATATTACTTCACATCGCATTGTATCATAACTCAGTCAAAAAATTATGCACACACTTCATTCTATGTTCTTCTTGCACACTGCACACTATATTAAGTACATACAATTTTATTTATTAAATTATCTTAAGGACGGACGACCACATCAGCAGGCCCTGCCAGAATACCAGCGTCTCTGCCGTGCTTGCACTGCAGTGGCACATGCTGAGGCAGGGTCCTGATTGGCCCACTACTTCTTTGTTAGTTTTTATGTTTCTTTGTATAATGTACCCTCTAATCTAAGCTAAAATTGTGTTTTGGGTCAAAAAATGGTTTTTATTTCTTTCTTTCTTTCTAGTTCAAAAAAAAGACATACTCTGTATAACAGTTTATATTACAAATATGCAGCTGTTACAGGTTTTCGTGCAAAAAATGTAGAAGAGTCGCCTCGTAGTGCTTCGCGGCATGCACCGCGCGTAGCGAGTGCCGCTCGCCCGGGTATATCTGGAAAAAGGAAGATTTTATCATGTAAAATGTAATATACGCTGATATTAGTTATTACTAATATCAGTCTTATTGTTCCGTGTCACGCATACTATTTCAAACTAAATAAAAATAAACTGGCGAAAGAAAATGTTATAACCTATTAAAAAACGATTGTTCTTTCGAATCTTATTAGGTAAATTATTGTTTTTATTATTAACTGTTAATAAATGCAGTAAATGAAATTAAATTAACATTATCTTTACAGCGCCTGATGCGTGAAAAGGAACGCCATTCAATAGTGTATTGACACTACTGAATCGACAAAAAATGCGATGAATAGGAGCGAGCGATCATTTTGTAATCACGTCATTTGCATCATTACCACTGCGTCTGCCTTGTGTGCTATTTTTAACTATTATTTTCGAGATACCGCGTTTTATTCTAGTTATAACTTATTAGCCATAACACGTTTATTAAGAATTTATTGAAAAATTAAAAATCGGTAAATCCGATTCCAATTCCTTTGCCAACTCGATTAAATTACTTTCGTTGCAGCACTATAGTTGACAATTATGAACTGTCAGGGATATCATCATACGGCGAAAGTTGTATGAGAAGCCTATAAAATCGGTAGTTTCTTTTTATGAATTTTGACACTAACTGTGATTTTTTTTCGAAAGTAGTTTTAGAAAAAAGATGCAAAAGGGGATTGAACCCCAGGTGGCCATTTTGATTTTATTTTTTCGATCTTTTCGCGCGCGATGTAAGTAGCATATTATATGGAAAGAGGACATAAACAATCAAAAAATGTTGGGGAGATTGCGAAAGAAGTTATCGAACTGTTGAAATGTCCTGAAATCTGTTATTGATTGACAAAAAAACACGAAAAGCCACATAATTATAGATTTTTAATTACAAATCACCTTTTCAAATCGATTTTTACCTTCAAATAACTCGGAAACGCGACACTTTAGGGTACCTTATTATCAGACATTTTTTGTTTGTTTATGTCTCCTCTATCCAAATATACGACTTTTACAATAAAAGTCGTATATTCGCGCAGAAACTTAAAAAAAAACAAAATGGCGGCTGGTGGCTAACCAGCTCCCATACAAAAATGTTCAAACCCCTTTCGTAAGTGTCGCCATGTCTGAAACTAGGTATTGAGTTTTTAAGCTTCTTTTCAGAAGTATTTTTACCGGATTTCAGTATTTTTGGTAGTTTCATTTCGGAGGCAATCAGTTTTAGATAGTTATTTCAAATATTTACGAGCCAACCCTCCCCCTCCCCTCTCCCCGAACAGTAATCTTGAAAGAGTCCAGGCCCCCCGCAGAATCTGCCGCTGCCTACTGGTTTCGTTCTTAGACTACGACGCGACATTACCTGTACGCGGTGCGGCTTGCCGAGCCGCACCAGCTCGGCGAGCAGCGCGGCGGTGTGGCAGAAGTGCACGTTCTCGTCGGCGAGACCGTGAATCACGAGCAGTCTGCCTTCCCTGCAACAAAGGTATGAAGTTATAGTTTCATTTGAAATCAAGTCATCGCTGCAATGGTTGGGTATTGGATTCTTCTATTTTTTTAAATATAAACGCAATAAAAAAGTTGTGCGGCACGTCATTCCTGGTAAGACAAGTTCTAACTATGTAAGTGGAAATAGACTTTAATTTTAAGGTTTTCATACAAAAAATAGTTACTGTTCGACTGATTTTGTAAAAATATATTTTTGTCTATATTTGTCACCGTTTCTGCACTTTTTTTTAAATTTGAATGAGTTTGCGTTTGGCCTCAGTCTCGTCACCGGGCGGTGGTGAGCGATGACGAGGCCGATGGTGGTGCACGCTTACCCAGAAAATGCCTATTCATTCTGGCCTTTAAGATACCAAGGTTGTGAGTATCTGGAAACAGACGCAGGGGGAGCGCTTCACTGCCGTTGAGTGCGGATTGCTGGAAAGTCAACCACATGGGGATGGGAGCCCCCTCCAGGGGTCTAGTGGTCGGGTAAACCTTTATTTTTGTATTTATTGGTTTTAGTATCTAAAACTACTCGCTGAACAGGAGAGAAAGGTGCATGTGCTGCATTTCTATCTATAGCTGCCGCCAGTTCTGTTCATAGTTGCTGCCATTTCTGTCAATAATTGCCGCCATTTCTGTCTAAACTTGCTGCTATTTCTGCCTATATTGGCCACAAATGTCAGGTAATATAATATTTCACTCACTGGTCTAAAAAAAAGGCGCATGTGCCAGCACGCTGGCGCGTGTAAGCGTGCGGCGCGTTCGCGGTCAGCCCCATGTAGCGCTCCGTGTAGGCCGTGTCGTAGAGCCGCCAGGACGTGACAAGACAATGTCACAAGAGTATCTTAGAGGGCAGTTAGCAGACGCTTTTGTAGGCTGTTTTTTGCCAATTCTGACTTACTGTCTAAATTTCTGATTTACTGTCTAAATTTGTCCTAATTTGTCCCAATTTTTGTCTAAATTTGCCAAAATTACTGATAAAATTTGACTGTCTAATACTGCTGAAAACACTGTCTGAATTTGCCACCATTTCTGTCTATATTTGTGGCCATATTTGCCGCCATTTCTGTCAAAATTTGCTGATTTAGTCATACCGTCTAAATCCACTGCAATTGCTGTCTAACTTTGCCACAATTACGGTCAACCTGCATTTGCAGCTACACACATCAACATGGTCTAGGTATATTTCAATGAAACCTAAATAACTAAAATTCTATTAACTTTTTGTTAAGACACCTACACATTAAAATAAACCTTGTTTATTAGCCTATTTAATATGATAAATAAACTTTTAGATAAAGTTAAATAAAAAAAAAATAGAAGAACAGGAAAAACTCAGACAAAATTTCAATCTTAACTTTATTTTTGAAACATCAAAACCTAAACAAAACAACTATTTTTTTTATAAAAATTGTTGAAAAAAATTGTGGATCCACCGACTCTCCTGACACATCTGCAGCAGTTCTGCATACTCAAAACAAGGGTGTCAGTATTATTATTTATATATTTATTATATGTATATTTATTATATTGTGGAATACTGTCCCAAGTCCTGCTAAGATGCAAGAAAAGCTGGTTTTCATGCACAATATCTTCAGGGAAATTCCTAAGAGCTCTTCTCTGAAGCATATCCCAGGCATGCTTAATAGGATTTAAGTCAGGGGATTGTGCAGGCCAGTCTAAAGCTTGGATATCATGCTGTTGTAACCAACTTGTAACGATACGCGCCGTATGTGGACGGGCATTGTCGTGCATTAGCTGGAAATTTTGTCCCATTTGCTGCTGTCTGTGGGGCAAGATTACAGGCTCTAGCACCTCATCTCGGTATTTTAGAGCAGTCATATTGCCTTGTATCCAAACGAGGTCAGTTCTACCGCCAAGACGAATTCAATCAATGAATGCGAATTTCATCTTAAAACAAAAAATTTTATGTA
This sequence comes from Udea olivalis, assembly GCA_947369235.1. Lineage (NCBI taxonomy): Eukaryota > Metazoa > Arthropoda > Insecta > Lepidoptera > Crambidae > Udea > Udea olivalis. The sequence goes on along the minus strand of OX376368.1, from coordinate 8,523,148 downwards.
CAAATTTGAATTTAAAAAAGGAACTTAATAATGTTTTTATAATCTGTCATTAATAGTTTTTTTGTAAGGCCAGGACTTTTTAAGTTATTTAAAAAAGTTTAATATATCCCTAGACCATGATGTTGTGTGTATTACTGTCTAAATTAGCGGCTTTTTTTTCAAAATTTGCAGCTATAGCGGCTATATCTAAAATTAGTCACTGGTCAGGAAAGAAAGGTGCATGAGCCAGCACGCTGGCCCTTGTGTAAGCGTGCGGCGCGGTCGCGGGCAGCCCCATGTAGCGCTCCGTGTAGGCCGTGTCGTAGAGACACAAGTGGTCACAATACTGTCTTATAGTGCACTTGCTACAGACTAAAATTGACGCTATTGAAGGGCTATGTTTGTTGCCAATCCAGAATTACTGTCTAAATTACAGAATTACCGTCTAAATTTACCGTAATAACTGTCTAAATTTGCTAGATTACTGTCAAAATTGGACTATCTAAAATTGCAGTAATTACCTGTGTATTGTAGTAATTATGATGAAATGTGCCTTAATTTCTGTCTACAATTGCCGCCATTTCTGTCAAATTTGTTGCCATTTCTGGCAAAATTTGCTGATTTAGCTATCTAAGTCTAAACTAAGTACTTACTGGTCAGGAAAGAAAGGTGCATGAGCCAGCACGCTGGCGCGCGTGTAAGCGTGCGGCGCGGTCGCGGGCAGCCCCATGTAGCGCTCCGTGTAGGCCGTGTCGTAGAGCCGCCAGGAGGTCACGGGCGCTCCAGCGACGCACACTTTGAAGATGTTCGGCCTGGTGGCTAGGCCTAGGAGGGAGAGGTAGCCGCCTGGGGAAACAATAATGTACAGGTTTAAGTATCCCTATCTACTAAACCCGGGTAGGTAGGGTTTTCGCAGCTAGAACTACGGGTCTGGCTGTTAGGATCAGGGTACCACGAGTGTTGGGGGTCCCAGCCCTGCCTTTCTTAGGCAGGCCCCAACTTGGAGTTGGATTCGTGGTGGCATGTGGTTAGTTGCAGAGGAGGGGCATGTTTGTCTGCTCGGTAGTGTGCACCGAGCGTCCCTTCTCGCGCGCAACGAGTATCTAAATTCACTGGTCTAGGGCGTTTGGCTGCTAAGTGTTTAGATCCGGGGTTAGTGAGGAACCCTTATAGCGGCTTGCCGCTCCTCCGGTACTTGCCTGGTTAGCAAGGAGATAGGTATTCGCTAGATTGCCTATCCGGCCACCCTGCTGTAGCTAAGGGTAGGTGTGCGGCAGTGCATCGAGATGTGAGCGTGCTATACAGCTCCGGCACCATACTGGAGAAATGGTAGTTGGCTTCTCTGACGTCCCCAGCGGGGATTGAAGCCGCGAGCGTTCTTTGGGATGCGCGTGGTGAGCGACTATAACTGCTCCGGTACCATTCTGGATAAATGGGAGTGGGTAATGCCACGGGCTACTCGCCTATGAGTACCATAATGTGTAATGCATTGTGCTTTGTGGCGGCAGGACCTACCGCAGATGGTCCCTGGTACACTTCACGGTGTGCTAGGAATAGTGTGCCTGTCTGAATAACCGTGAGGTTGGTCGGGGGGGGGGGCACTATAATAAATCTCAGTAGATGGAAAAGGGTGTTGTACAGGTTTAAGTCTTTATAACGAAAAACTACCTATTAGTTAGGAAATATTATTGGAATTTATTGTAACTGGTGAAATTTGATTTATTTCTTCCCTCCACGTAATGAAAACTCTTCATAACGAAAAAAATGCTCATTAAGTACAATTTATTGGTACAGTCGACATTAAAAATAAATGATGATTGATCAAACTTTCAATTTATTTTTATGAATGAAAAATACATAAAAAAAAGATCACAAGCAGTATATATCCATTCTAATAAATGAAATGTCTCATTTATATTCTTAATAGTTTAATAAGCTTTATAGTTTCAGTAAAATCATCAATTTTGGCACGTAAAATTATCACCTACTTCTGCTGTGGCTGTACAGAGGCGTTCACATCAACCTTTACAAGCCCATTGCAAAATGGTCGTTGTCAAAATTTATTGAACATAAACTTTCCAAAAGATATTCCACTTAAAATTAAAATAACCCTTTTCGTTGACAATTCCACACACAATCCAGCATTTGTTGGCCCGAACTAAAAGGTTCGGTGACTCGTTTCTTTGTCGAACCATCCAGACGTGGAACGCTCTTCCAGCACATGTGTTTCCTTCCTCGTATAGTCCCGGGTTCTTCAAGCGGGGCGTGAAAAGGCATTTCTGCAGGCCTTCAAGGTGAGGATGGCCAGCCCAGTGGTTCGTTTGAATGACTGGGCTTGTCAACCTCATATCTGGACCTCACGACCGCTTTCCATCAGCCTCCCGATTCAGAACGAAGTTATCGACCGATTCGGTAACTTTATTTTGAGTAAATGAATATTTATTTAGTACTGGTGTTTTATATTTAAGATCTTGTGAACCTACGTGGTGCAATAAATAATATGACTATGACTATGACCCGCTTAACGGTAGTAATCAATCATTTTATATGTTAATATTAATTTTATATGTTAAAGCCAAAAGCCTTTAGTTTTCATAAACGAAATAATATAAAGATAAGATAAGATAAAATATTTATTAGTATAAACATGGTAGGTACATTTTTGGTTCTTATTTTTAGGTATCGTGCATACATGTTTATCGATCTATCGATATACAAATGTTATGATATCGCGATATCGTCGTGCGTAACTAGTTAACTAAAAAAATAATAAAAACATTAAACACTTGATATAATATATAATAATAATATAATATCTGGGACAATTCACACCAAGATCATCTGACCCCAAACTAAGCAGAGCTTGTATTATGGGCGTCAGAGACTGATAAACATATTTAAATATTTCTAAATACATACTTAAATAGATAATAACACCCAGACACACAACAAATACATATGTTCGTCACACAAATATTTGTCATGGGTGGCGATTGAAGTAAGTACATTTAGAACAATTTTAATTCAATTACAATTCAATACCAAGCCTATTATGAAAAAATAAAATGTCAGTTCATTAAACAAAAAATAAATAAATAAATGTCCGTCCATTATACATAAATAGGGAATCAGTCAAATGCATATCCTTAATCTGCGGTCAAATGTTAACAAAGTCACAAAGCATCAATGTCAATTACCTGGGAAGAAGTCATTATATAATTTTTTGAATGGTGGCTTTACGACAAAATTGCATAAATTCATTGACGCTATAAAAACAATTCTTTGCCAAGATTCTGTATACAATTCTTTTAGAAACAACTAATGGCAGAGTTTGGATCCAATCCGGAAGTAAGTTAAACAACCTGACACACATGCTGTAACTATTTGTGCTAAAACAGGTTGTACTTGCTGATGGGATTGTTAATTTGGGTACCTTGTATTAAAATTGCAGTCCTCTCGTTTTTTTGTGAACTACTTCATAGAGTCTTCTTTTAGATTTTAATAAACTGATGTTAAATAATTTGCCATCTCTTCTCGTGTGCAGATGTACTCCGACATCGCAATCTTTAAAGGCTACTAATAGGAGAGCAGAGAAAAAAATCCCGAAAAGTGTCGGCGCCAAAACACATCCCTGTCTTACACCACGATTCACACTGAAAGGTGCAGACGCATCACCATCGAAAATCACAGAGCCCCACATATTGTCGTGTAAGGCTTTAACCAAGGACAAAAGAGTAGGTGGACATCCAATCTTTACCAATACATCGTATAGACCCTCTCTGCTTACAGTGTCAAAGGCTTCCAATCTTTACCAATACATCGTATAGACCCTCTCTGCTTACAGTGTCAAAGGCTTTATTTAAGTCAACGAAAGCCATAAACAAGGGAATTTGGTGTTCGCGGCATTTTTCTTGGAGCTGGCGGAGAGTGAATATCATGTCAGTCGTGGATCTGCCTGGCCAAAATCCGCATTGTGATTCTGGGTAAATCTGAGCAGCCAAATGTTCCAGCCTTCTCAGAACTACCTTGGCGAAAGCCTTGCCGGCGATGCTCAAAAGTGATATTCCTCTATAATTATTGCAGTCTCCTCTATCGCCTTTACCCTTGTAGAGGGTTACTATATCCGCATCTCTCATATCCTCAGGTACAGTACCCTCATGCCAGCAACACGAAAGAATTTGGTATAATGCCGGTGATACACAGTCGAGCTTAATAATTTCAGCCGGTAAGTTATCGCGCCCTGGACTCTTACCTAGTTTCAATTCCCTTAGTGCATCCTTGAATTCGTCTACAGTAGGAGGATCGTCGAGGTTTGACATGACAGGAAAGGTTGGCAGATCGCGTAGAGCCTCTGGACCAATGCTCACCCCCTCCGAGTACAAACTGGCATAATGCTGAGTCCATCTATCGAGTTGAAGGAATTTGTCTGTGATGGGATCCCCATTAAGGTCTTTAATAGCTGCACGCTTTCTCACTGTCGGTCCAGTGGCAGTTTTTATGCCTTGATACATGCCCCGATAATCACCAATATCACGACAGTGCTGTATGGATTCACAAAGCCTATTCCAGTACCGATTCGCACATTCTCGAGATACTCGTTGGAGATCTGCTTTTGCAGATTTGTAACCGGACGTTAAACTATGACAATTAGGATTGTGTAACAGATTTATACGAGCGTTCCGTTTTCGTTCTACATAAGGACGCAGTTCACTCTCGCTGTCAGTAAACCAGTCACTTTGAGCACTGTCCTGTTTCCCAAAGGTTTGAAAGGAAGTCTCTGTAAGAACAGCTTTGGTCAGATGCCACATAGCTTCCACATTTCGAGTGCTGCATAGCTGTTCGTGAGTCAGTTTACCCTCAACTTTATCTTTGAACTGCTTATAGAGAACATCGTCATGAATCGCTTCTGTGTTCAACTTCACCCTACGGCGAACTACTTTTTTGGAGTGTATCTTTTTGGTAATAAGGCGAGTCTTGGCCAACACTAAAGAGTGATCTGTATCACAGTCTGCACTATGATAAGTGCGGGCATTAAGAATGTCGCGTAGGTCACGTCGTCGTGTTATAATGAAGTCGATTTGGTACCAGTGACCTGAGCGCGGGTGTTTCCAAGATACCTTACGTGTAAGTCTGTTCCGAAAGTAAGTATTAGCGACGCAAAGCGAATGAAAAGTACAAAACTCGAGAAGACGTTGGCCGTTCTCATTCATGTTGCCGATGCCATGCGAACCAATACAGTCAGGCCAGTCACTAGCACTTTGCCCAATCCTCGCGTTGAAGTCTCCCAGTAATAATAACTTGTATGTATTATTAACTTTACTTATGAGTTGACTAAAATGTTCATAAAAACTGTCTTTGACTTCTGGCTGCGCTTTCAAGGTGGGGGCATATGCGGATATAACAGTGACAGGCCCCGAAGTTGTCAATAATCTGATGGACATCAATCGCTCCGAAACAGAGATTGGTTGCTCACAGCAGTTAACCAAGCCATTGCGAACTGCAAATCCAACGCCATGCTCGCGACGTTCCTCCGCGTCTTTCCCCTTCCAAAAGAAAGTGTAATTACTCTCCCGCAGGCTGCCCTCGTCTGAGAGGCGTGTTTCCTGTAGTGCAGCCACATCTATATTAAGGCGAAGTAAATCGTCTCCCTGTGCAACATAGCGGGGTAACATAGTTCTTACATTCCAGGTGGCAAATCGCGTTATTTTTGGTTTGATACTTATATTAAAATTTGTCTTTGTGCTAGGTGCCTCAATTACCCAACCTGCTTCAGCCACTGTGACATGCCTGCTGCTACACACACCTATAGGAGCGCAAGATGGGGGACGGACTAGTAACTTATTGTCCGGGGGCTGCCCAGCTTTGGCGGGCGTTAACTAGTCAATTAGTCACGATGGACTATCCCACCGTCGAGAGTCACCCCTGGCGCCCGCGCACACGTCCATTAGCGCGTGGCTTATAACCGGTGACTGCGACTCCCCGTGTTGTTATTCGCACCTTTGCAGACATGAGCGGAGTATCCTCTCCGCAGACACTGCATCGCCTGGGACGCAATTTTTAGAACCACAAACTTGCCCAGCATTTATGGCTCCCTCTCGACCTCGTCGACTGTATCCACAGGGGCGACATGTCACCACGTGTAGAGTCGAGTCGGTTGCAGGAGTTGCCGACTCATTCAGGTTGCACCTTACTGTCGCCTACGGTACCCCAGATCCGTTGCCTTTTCCGCCTGATCCACCGTACCAATGCCTTCCATCTCCGCCTTCTCAGCCGTTGAGGACTTCACCCGTAACCCTGGGCACGGGCGCCGCGGGTTCCGCGGGGTATAGACTATAGAGCATATACAAATCTATTCATCTTCTGGCATATCATGTCAATATGGTGATGCCAAGTCAGTCCCGAATCCATCACTATACCAAGAAAAGTCATAGACGCGGTTTCTGCTATGGCATCATTCCGATGGTGTACGGATAGCTGCTGTTTATCGTTTTTGTTGAAAAATTGAACGAAATTTGTTTTTTTCGCGTTTATAATTAAATTGTTTTGTGTCAGCCAATTACCTATTTTATTTATCTCACTGTTAATTTCACTGTTGTAATTTTTATCAGGTTTTTTATGAATCGTTACAGATATATCATCTGCAAAAAGTGTGACCGGGTGTTGCGTTAGTTTAGGGAGTTCATTTATGTATAAAATAAAGAGCAATGGGCCCAATATGCTACCTTGAGGAACACCTGTCGTATTTTGTCCTCTTTTCTGATCTATATATTACTTTTTTCAACCTATCATTCAGTTTTGAAATTTACACAAACTGGGTCCTCCCACCAAGATAACTTTGAAACCAATCATGAGCCAGTCCCCGCACTCCATACAGTTCGAGCTTTACAATAAGGGTTTTGTGGTTGACAAAGTCAAACGCCTTGCTCATATCGAACAATATGGTTGACACGGGTACCTTTCTGTCCATGAGTATGGATATGTGCTTAATGAGGGAATAGCAGGCAAGGGTTGTGGATCTCTCTTTACGAAATCCAAACTGTTTATAGCTAATTATGTCATTTCTTGTCAAAAAGGAACTCAATCTCGTGTACACAGCCTTTTCAAATTTTTTTGAGAGAATTGGAATGAGGGCAATCGGTCTATATTTCCCCAGGTCATGTCTCTCTCCCCGCTTGAATAATGGTTTAACGACGGAGATCTTAAGCGAGCTAGGGAATTGACCTTCTAAAAAGCTGCCATTTATAAAATATACTAACAGTGGTGCTAGCTTGTTAGCACATGTTTTTATTATTTTAGTAGATATGGCATCATATCCCGTGGAATTGGTTTTGTTTAAACATTTCATAATATTTTTCATTTCTTCCTCGTTGACAGGGCTCAAAAATATGGACCCTGGGATCCTATCCTAAAAACTACGCATCTTAAAAAATGAATTAAAAATAAAAGAAAATAACCGAATCGGTCGATAACTTTTTTCTGAGGGCAGGTGGAGTGTAGTCATCTTGACGGGCAATATATAAAAAAATTACAAAAGTTTTTTTTTTATTTCTCACCGTAACTCCATCCGTGTATCGCGATCCTTTCCATGTCTATACAGCCGGTCTCCTTGGCGAGCCATTGTAACACTTCCACCTGAAACAACCAGACTTTCAAAAATATTGAAGTGTTTGTAAATTGTTTATTTAATTTATAGTTTGTGTAACTTTATTTGACATTGTTTATTTTCCTTTTGACTTGATATTGACGACATCTTATTTTATATTCCATTTTGAGATTGCCTTGACAATTTTTTTTGGGACTGTATATAATTTGAATTACTGTATTATTTTTCCATATTTTGTTATATTCATTCTATTTTATTATCTTTGACGATCTCATTGTGAAAATCCTTTAATTGACCATGAACAAATTTACCACACTGTACTAGCAGCACTGATGCTACTAACTGCCCCGCGCTCACCTGGTCATCCAGCTCCACCTGTCCCATCTTGCCCTTGATGGCGGCCTCCCACGCGCGGCCGCGGTGCTTGGAGCCGCGCGAGTCTACCGCGACCACGTTGAAGCCGCGGGCCGCTAACATGTGCATGCGGAGCTGTCTGATGCCCTGGGACAAGACGAGATAAATAAACTTCAATGAAGTCTGCAGAGAGTGATAATATGCGATCAACCCGAAAACTTCTTCTTGCTTTCTCCTCTCATTCTTTAAGTTGTTATTCCAATTCTTTCACTGTCTAATCCGTTCGCTTGTGGAATTCGCTACCTTTACTTATTAGGCAATCTCAATCCTTACCTATTTTCAAATCCCGACTCAAAGCTTATTTCCTAACACTGTAATTTTTAAATGTCTCTAGTGCGTGGATAAACCAACCCTGAATAAGTCTTTTTACCGTTTTTTTTATAATTTTTTGTATGTTTATAGATATTTACTACGTTTATAAGTATTTTATGTAATTGCATTCATGAATGCACAAAATAACTTCATGTATGTATATAATCATCTCACTATCTTACACTACCTTACCTATTTCTCTTTTTAATCTTGTAATTTCCTCTACCTGCAGGTTGTCAGGAAGAGATCGCTTCCTAGCGATAAGACCGCCTACGTTGTACAATCTAAGATCTTATCTTAAGATAACTACACTAATATTACGAAGAGGTAAAGGCACTGATTACATAATAGTTACTATGCAACAGATAAATGACATCAATAGAAAATTGACTCATTTGTCAATTTGTAAATGAGTTCTGTCATGTGACAAGCACATATTGCGAGGGCTACCTCTTTCGATTTAGATGTCAGTAGTCAGTTCTTACTTTACGTCATCATGTCAGTTCAAGCGCAAGATTCGTGTACAAATGCTCTACGCGGCTTTTGTCAACCAACTACCTGTTGCAAACCTATAGTAGTTAATTTTATATACACAAACAAAAACTATTGTAAAGCGCCATCTACAGATTTCAAACATTAACAAGTAATCACAGCCAACACGGCCTTTTCCTGTAGTAGCCAATCATAATACAACGATAACATAGATGGCGCTATAGCAGCATTTTTTTATTGTTTGTTCGCATTGTCGATAAAGCACGTAATATGGGTAGGTACCTAATGGCTTAGCATAAAACCGAAGAACGCTGTAAAACGATCTCTCCTGCGAAATCTCCTCAAGTAAACATCTAAGAACAACCCGGCGTCTCATTTAGTCTTTCTCCCACCCACTACCATATGGGTCATGGATGACCCGGCGGCTGGTAGGGGATTATCGCGCGCAAACACATGGAGTGACAGAGGCCTGGTAAAGATCCTAACTTTGTTTCTTTGTAGGGAATCTTCGAAAATACAATTCCGTTCATGAAAATTCTTTGACTAACAGTAAGCTACACTATTCAGGAATGATATAGGCTATATTTTAGTATAATTGAACAAAGAATCAGTAAAAAATTATAGTATGTAATCAAGTCGGAGAAAAGCGAGCGAGATATGATGGACATCACTTGTCAAACATTCGACTGAACGAAGTGTATCGGGCGGGGAGCTAGTCGTATATATATTATTAAACACATCCACTCAACAAATAGACATGCCAAATTACCAGGAGCCTTCGATCAACAATTAAATTAGATAACCGATCAGTGTCAAAAACGGCAGAACAAATGACGTCTCACTTCAAAAGTGGAAGCTCATTTTGAATTCAGAAATAAGAATATTTACTGACGTGATTTATTTCATTTTCATCTTCGCCAATGTGCTGACATGCCACAATGTCTCAAGAATTATCAAATTATCCAAAATTTTAGAAATAACTTTCGGAAAAAAACTATATGTCCGATACAAAGGAATATCATAATTTCGGTAAGTAAACGCTTTTGAATTAAAATTACGAATTACCCAATTAAAAATCAGAATAATTAAAGCCAACCCACGGGCCAACATTTGGTCAATGTTTGGCCACAGCGTATAGAGAGCTTGAGAACAGCGAATTTAAGCAGAACTTTATACCTAAAAATGTTGTCATATTTTAAAATGTTAATTTTCATTACTAGTTTCCCTAGCGACCCATTCTCAGTGAAAGAGGTATCTTCATAGTAGCGAAAGATGAACAAGAAAAAATTTCTAAACCAAAAAAAGTTTGTAGATTTCGAAAAATCCGATATTGGATTTTTGTTTGTTTGTAATGAACAAAACTTGTAAATTATATTAAAGCTACAACACTATCAGCGAGTAATATAAACTCAAACTCAAATAACTTTATTCAAATAGACTTTCAGAGTAAGTACTTTTTTTTTAACTTAGCCTGTATTGTCCCACTGCTGAGCAAAAGCCCCCCCCAAATCCCTCCAGTGATCCCTATCATCAGCAAAGATCTGCCACTCCTGTGAGTACTTATCCAGATCGTCCCACCATCTTTTTCTTGGTCGACCTCTTTGACGATATCTTTAAGTACTTTTAAATCGTCAAATTTAAAGCAAGAAATACTAAATAATAGACATAAATACTAAAATAATATAGATATATAAATACACAGACATAATGCGACTCCACCACATAAAGGCTATCTTGTAACGGAAGAATAAGTCCCCGACTCCCCGCGGGCGGAACCATTGCCTATACTACTTTCGCCGTATGATGATATCCCTGACAGTTCATAATTGTCAATTATAGTGCTGTAACGAATGTAATTTAATCGAGTTGGCAAAGGAAATAGAATAGGAATTACAGATTTTTAATTTTTTAAATAAATTCTTAATAAACGGGTTATGGCTAATAAGTTATAGAATAAAACGCGGTATCTCGAAAATAATAGTTATAAAATAGCACACAAGCGTACTGATGCGAATGACGTGATTACAAAATGGTCGCTCCTATTTATCGATTTTTTGTCGATTCAGTAGAGTCAATACACTATTGAATGGCGTTCCTTTTCACGCATCCGGCGCTGTAAAGATATATTAATTTCATTTCATTTACTTCATTTATAAACAGTTAATAATGATAACAATAATTTACTTGATAAGATTCAAAAGGACAATAGTTATTTATTAGTTTATAACATTTTCTTTTGTCAGTTTCTTTTTGTTCAGTTTGAAATAGTATGCGTGACGCGGAACAATAAGAGCTGTCAGGCATATCATCCTAGAGTGAAAATAGTAGACTTAGTCAGTTAAACAGGCTGTCCCGGTAAGTAGCATCAAATCGAAATATCGCGTAGCGGGGGTCATATCCGACCTTTTATTAACCCTATGAATATTTGTCCGATTCCTAACTGTCAAATAAATGATAAATAAATAAATATGCGCCAGACAACACACCTCTTGTAATGGTCTCGAAGTAGGGATTAACATCCCTGTGTTACGAGGTACCACAGAAGTATATAAGCAAGGGGCGTCTCCCAGCACACCCAGACCTGGGTCAATTCAGAAAAATCGTTTCCTGAATTGACCCGACCGGGAATCGAACCCGGGACACTGCGGAAATCGAGGCGAGTAACCGTGCTACAGCGCACTACACCAATAGTTAAAAAGTTATGAAGATTTTTTTACCGCCTAAGGTCGAACGTAAAAAATCATACAATATAAAGTATCAAACGTATCAATTTCCCTTTACTTACTAGGTTTATTATAGTACAGCAAAACCATTGATAAAGAACAAAACATTAATAAAGGATAAATTATATATATTAATACCTTGATAAAGGCCAGAAGTGCATCGGAGTCTTCTTGGATCTGGCCAAAGCCTTCGACACGGTGTCACCGACAATATTGATACGCAAGCTGGAGTGTCTCGGTGTCAGAGGACTAGCGCTTGACTGGTTCAAGAGCTATTTGACATTCAGGCAACAGATAACTAGGGTGGGAGTGCATATGAGCGATCCTTTACCAATACTTTACGGTGTCCCTCAGGGAAGCATTCTTGGCCCAACTCTCTTCCTCATCTACATGAACGACATCCATGACTTATCGTTACCAGATTCTGAGGTTCTTTGTTACGCTGATGACACTGTTGTTCTCTTTAAAAGCATTCACTGGGAAAATGTACTTCTAGCTGCTGAAAAAGGAATGGCATCCATCTGCAACTGGCTTAATAATAACTTACTAACCCTCAACTGCTCAAAGACAAGTTTCATCTGTTTTCACAAAACAGCAGCTTCTGGCCCCACAGGTGAACTAAAGATTAATATTCACTCATGCAACTCCGCTTCCCCTCGGCCTTGCTTATGTAACTTCATTTCTCGAACTAAAGCTACCAAATACTTAGGCATCATTGTCGATGAACATCTAAACTTTAAATCACAAATTCAATACTTGGTTAAACGTGTCAGAAAGATTTCCGGAATATTTAGAAGACTAAGAGACTCTGCTAACAGAACGTTACTGATAACAATTTATAAGGCGCTGTGTGAATCGGTAACTGGGTATTGTATCTCGATATGGGGTGGGGCTGCTAAAACAACACTTTTAGCAGCGGAACGTGCCAACAGGTCTGTACTTAAGGTCATGCTCAGAAAACCGTACAGATACCCTACAGCGGAACTTTACAAAGAAGCCTATGTCTTATCTTTGCGCCAGCTATTTATTTTAAGAACAAGTCTTAATGCTCACAAACGTCTTATCCGCACCGAATACTTTAAGACTCTATTGAAAAAACGTGTTTTTAAAATCCCACTCCCAACAGTAAACTCGCACTTTGCGAGTAGATTTGGCGACTCGATTAGAGCTCATGTGTACAATGCAGTGGTAAGACACTGTAACATTAAAGAGTGCTCAGTTTTTGAAGCAAAATCTGTTTTAACTAGGTGGCTTCTTTCTTTAGATTATTTAAGTACTGAAGATCTGGTTATGTAACTGATGTTTTTTAGGTTTTTAAGTCTTTCATTTTTGTGAAACTTCTAATTTCATGTTATATCCCTTCCAAATTTAAAAATTATACTTTTCGTTTGTAATTTAAAATTCATTGTAAACACAGGTTAATTATTTCTTTACTGGTTCCCCAAGATACAGGCCCAGCCTAGTTTGGGGTCCTCTGTAAAATTCTCATCTGCCTCAACCTGCAATGCATGTATTTGATTTAATTTAATTTTGTTTGATTAACTGTTGTTTTGTGCAATAAAGAAATATTATTATTATTTATTATTATTTATTATTACAAAAAAAAAAAAATATTCACATTCAATAAGTTTTGATCAAAAAAAAAAAGCAAAATTCAGAACTCACCTATAAAATGGCCGAAATAAAAGAAGCATGAGGTGTCCGTGGCTCAACGATCAGATGTTAAGCAACGCACAGTCAGGTCGGGTTATGGATGGGTGACCATCCCGACCGAATTTAAGTGATGTGTTTTTCGGGCATCTCTGTGCTTCGGAAGGCACGGTAAACAGTTGGTCCCGGCTGACGTCGCAAGATATCAGTCGTAAAGCCTAGTCAGCGGCCTACAAAGGCGGCTTTATAACATCGGACGGTAAGGTTTATCACTGGCCTTACATTCACCTCTACAACAATCCGCACTGAGCCCGCGTGTTGGAGTATGGCTCGTACCACCTCATAGTTGAGGCCAGCAGTGGGACGTATAAGGCTGTATTTGATTGATTGTATTTACAAAGCCCAGGTTATATGCTGAGTGAGGTCCATTTGTCTTTTTGGGCATCGGGACACTGCTGTCTGATGGTATGATCTTTTTTTTTCCTGTTACCTATATGTTTTGTTGTTAATGCCTACTTCTTTTGTGTTTACATTATAAATGTAACGATGTCCATGAAGTTAATAAATGTTTTTCTATTTCTATTTCTATTTCAAAAGAAGTATTAGATATTCTTTATTGCACAAATAAAACAGTTACAAAAATAAAGTTTAAATAACTTATTAGTACAATTTAGGCGGCCTTATCGCTAGAAGCGATCTCTTCTAGGCAACCTCCGGGTAGAGAAACAAAAAAGAATAAACAGTTGAGGTGGTGCAAGATGAGCAGTTAATCAATAAAAAATAAATAAAATAAAAAAACATATTGACTAAAACAATAGACATACAAATTATTAAGATAGCAATAAATAAACTTACATAAACATACTTAAATGAATAAACATAATGTTTTGTATGGATTATTCAGTAGGCACCTAATTAACAACACTAAACCATTAAGGCGAAGTTTGAGTCAAATAAGTGACAGAAAATATGCTTTGACCCGTGATTTGAAAATAAGTAGTGTTTTGGAAGACCTTATAGAGAAGGGCAAGGAATTCCATGAGCGAATAGATTGGACAGTAAAAGATTTAGAATAATATTCAGTGGAATGAGGAGGAAACGACAGAAGCAGTGAACGGCACGAACGCATATCATCATCTTTGGCAGATTGCTGAAAATTGTAACGTTGTTTGAGATATGGCGGTAGTATTTTCGATTTTAGATTCGGACTCTGCTGTTTTCCTATCGTACCTTGTAACTGTTAGTAACAGTCTGCACTTCCGGGCCGCCGTACACGTGCAGCACGGTGGCGCTGCGGCCGGCGCGCCCGCAGCGCCACAGCGTGCAGTACGCCGCGGCGCCGCACGACAGCCGCATGCTGAAGATCTGCGCGGCCGGTATGCAGCTTGCGGAGAACGAGCTCTCTGGAATGGAGAGACAATTTGAGAGACTGACGAACTGTACAGTTCGGTTTAGGTTTAAAGATTCTTTTATTTCTCATGAGAACAGTTCGCTTAAAATGAGATACATACAATTTAAAAATGACTGTTACAGTGTACTGATTAGAATATGTTCCAAAAGTTTGCTTTTATACATGGATATATTGTCACATTCTTTTATGTCGTTTGGCAGGTTGTTGTTTAGCTGTACTCCATCCGATAAAATGGTTTTTTTCCCATACATAGTACGCGCATTGGCCACTAGGAGTTTATGTTTATTTCAGAATCAGAATCAGAATCAGAATTTATTTTCAATAAAAGTGGTTACAAGAGGTCTTACACACAGTCATATAGTTCCATCACATTTAGCTCCTTAGTCTATCTAAAGCATGCAAATTTTTAATTTAACAATTTTAGGTTACATAATTCCATTCATAAATATATGTATAATTATAAAATAAATAAAATAAATTAAAAAATATATGTATATATATATATATAATTCGCAAGTTATGAGTGTATATTTTTTTACTAATGTGAATATTTGACTGAACAGAGTTGGTGGTTATATTTTTTATGTGCAAGTGCAGTGTGTGTATAGTTGTGTGAGATTCAAGATATTCGTTTTTTGATAAATTTCGTTAGTAGGAGTAAGATAGTTTCAGAGATGTTTCCTTCCGAGGACGCTTAAACTGTGGAATGAACTGCCGAGGTTTTCCCGATGAGTTATATATAGTATGGAGTTCTTCAAAAGGGGTTTGAAAAGTAAGTAATAATAATATATATAATATAATATAATAATATATAATATTTTTTTTATATTTTGACTTCTATTTATGTATATTTATTTTTATCGATTTATATTGAAGTTTATTTTGATGTTTTGCTATTTTATAATAATTAGCATCTGTTGTTGTTTCCAAAAAATTTTTTAGTTTAATCTTGGCACCGTGTTTAATTTATCTGTTTGATCGTGTAGTTGACTGGTAGAGAATGCCCTTTGGCATTAAGTCCGCCAATCGTATCATTAATTTTGTGCTATGAAGAATAAATAAATAAAATTTCATTTATTTCTCACCACAAACAAGCAAGTAGGTAGTTACAATACTAGTTTTAAGTAACAAAAAGCAGTTTTTTTTTACATAAATAGTGCTTGTTTGTGAAGACTGGTGATCTATGGTAAGTAAAATAATACTTGTGTTACAGACCACTAGGTCTCCACCCTCAGGCATTATCCAGTCTCATATTACCTATCTATTTATAAGTCAGAAAGGCAAAACATAAAATAAAAATAAACCGAACAATCTAATCAAGAACTTAAATCTAAATGCATATTTTTTTATAAGGTCTTCCGTCTGTTGGTAAGTTAAGGTTTTCAGCCATTTGCATAAAGTATTCCTACATTCAAATCTGTTCTTAGGATAGATATTCAACATTGCATATGCATCATCGTACAGTTTAGGACCTAGTAAGTAAGTAAGTAAATTATTTATTTGCTAGGAATACATTTGAGAAACGATGGTAAAACAATGTCTGGACGGTGTATTCGGCCCGCAGGCAGGCGTGCAAATTATTCGTACTACAGTACATACGAGTAAAACATTTGTTATTCGTGCTAGTATTACATATTTATGTAAGTAGGTACCTTAAAAAATCAAATATTGTTAAAATAAAATAAAATTAACAAATAAAATAATATAAAATAAAATAACAATACCTTAATAAACTGTTTTCTCAGTAAGTGAATTTCTTTTTATTTCTTATGAGAAATAAATGTCTTTAAACCTAACCTAAATATTATTTTTTTGCATTCACACAAACAGTAGCAAAGCGAAGGTTTTTGCAGGGTCGACAAGCGCGAGTGATACTCGCATAGCATCAGGTGGCCCGCATGCTTGAATGTCACCGACGTAGTATTAAAAAAAACTAGAATCGACAACATCATCCGATTCTAAAAATGATTGAATATAGTCAAAAAATACATTAACAAGGGCCATGTTTTTTTTTATATTGCCTGTCAAGATGACCTCACTCCACCTGATCTCCGCGGTCGTGAGGTCCAGATATGAGGTTCACAAGCCCAGTCATTCAAACGAATCACTGGGCTGGCCATCCTCACCTTGAATACCTGCAGAAATGCCTTGAAGAACCCGGGACTATACGAGGAAGGAAACACATGGCTGGAAGAGCGTTCCACGTCTGGATGGTACGACAAAGAAACGAGTCACCGAACCTTTTAGTTCGGGCCAACAAATGTTGAATTGTGTGTGGGTGACGCCGTAGTCCAGCACGCGTGGTACGGGAGTGGGAAGGTTGAAAAGTTTTAGTTTGTTTTACTCAGTAAGTGTTACTTATAACTAATATTATAAATGAGAAAGTTTGTGTGGATGTATATATGTATGTTTGTTAATCTTTCACGCAAAAATACCCCTGTATTTTGGGCATTATTCGAAATATTTATCAATGTTCATATTTTCGAGAGCTCTTTCGACAAGATCAGAAAAAATAGTCAAACACATTGGGTATTTGACTATTTTTGTAGCGATAACTTGATTTCAGTGCTGGGGGCCTTATATATTATTAACTAGCTTTTCGCCCGCGTTATCGTTATATATTATGGCTGAATTACATAAAAACTTCATAAATTGTAGCCCATGTGTTATTCTGATGTATAAGCTGTATTACTGTAATGTTTCATCCAAATCCGTCCCGTAGTTGTTGCGTGAGAGATTAACAAACGTACATCCTCACAAACTTTCGCATTTATAATATTAGTAAGAAGTAAGATAGGATACAGAACCGTCGTTTTTCCTTACATACGTAGTCCCCTGTTTCTCCTGTTTCAGGTGATGAAATTGGACAGATTGTAAGTTGTAAGTTCCAGTTGGTAAGATCAGGTCGTTCACGGGTAGATTATAAACTACCGAACATTGACACGTTTTATTGTACACATTATGGTACAGTTCACAATTTATCGATAGTTTACAATTTCGCGAGACAAATCATGCAGTGGCAGGATTAAAAATAATATTTTTATTAATTTAATTTTAATTTAAGTATATTTTAATTAAATGCTAAGTAATAAAATAAAAATAAAATGTATAATTATATTTGTAGTGCCCTTACAGGGTTGTTTGAAACTACATATTCGTCTTTAAGATCTTTGTGCAACAAGAAGAGCAAATAAATGTTTATGATTTATGATACATTACAAACTGACAGAATATTGGTTAAATTAATAATTTGTTGACAATATTAAGACTTGTGTTGTTATCTGTTACAAATTACATTATTTCTATTCGACATCTTTTTTTCTATTTATCGAACCAAACAGCACCAGCTAACAGCAATCATGCATTTATTTATTTAAACTTACAAAATAAGTACAACAGGCGAACTTAATGCCATAAGGCATTCTCTAGCAGTCAACCTTTGGGTCATGCAGAGAATTTCAATATCGGGTGCGGTGAGATAAACCAATGTGAATGGTCACAAAAATAAATATAAAATTACACATAAAATAACCAAAATAAACAACAAGCATGTCGACATTCTCCTCATATATTATTTGAATACTCACCCCGTATAAGGAGTCCCGTTTCACTGTTGTCAGTGTCATCGCCGTCGCCCGACCTGCTGTCCCAAGATCCGTTAAAACTTCGAGAGTCTGGCGATTCTGTGAAAGAAAGCCTTTTTTAACCATTTCTTTACCAGTTTGTTAGGCAAACTTCATAATTTTTTTTAGTGATTATTTATTTATTTTATTTCATTTCAAAATCCACAGCTCTTATGAATAATCCATTTTTCCTTAGAGAACCAACAAACAGCCAATAAAGGATTTAATTTATATAAATGAAACGAAATTTGATTTGATTTGATTTGAAAAGTAAACATTTTTAAATTACTAATCTTTAAAATACAATTACATAACATGTGCCGTGTGTGTCTGTGTGTGTGTGGGTGGGTGTGTGTGTGTTTGTGTGTGTGTGTGTTCGTGAGTGAGTGGGTGTTCGTGTGTGTTCGTGTGTGTCAATACAGGTAGATACGTCTATACTTTGTCTTCCAGTATTATCTTCAAGATATCCCTTTTAAAGGTTTCCTTACCACTGTAAAGGTATCAGCAATGTTAAATTTATTGTTGAATGTCCGTTGCAATCTATTAATCACGGAGTTTTGTGCATAGTTTGTCGAAGAGTGAGGGAGAGCTAAGATTTATTTATCACAAGTTTTTTTATATACCGGTTGATTATCAAATAACTCCGGAAAACCATATGGCATACTCAGCAAGTGATGTAGAAACTATCAAAGCAAAAATAAAATTCATTTAACTAACTTTCACTCGAACGGTCAGTAATTTTTCGTACGAAAACATCAAATGTATCGATGTGTGTTTAGGTATTCTTAAAATATTATTAACAAGCTGCCTCAACAGACTTTGTTCTGTCAAAAGTAATTGCACGTCGTGGCGTCGGTAAAGCAGCACATCTTGCCCGCGTTTCTCCGGCTTGATTTACATATGCTATTATTTTTCACTGAATGTTTTGTTCAATCTTAATTAAATATCGCCTACATCACTCCCTGATAATGTACCTACATATTAGTGTAAAAAAAATTAAAATCAGTCCAGTAGTTTCGGAGCCTGTCTAATACAAACAATCAAATTTTTCCTCTTTATAATATTATATAGTATTTAAATTATCAATCTACCTTCAGCCTGTCTTTCCATAAGCGTGCCCTGCGCGTGCAGATGCGTGGCGGCTCCGTGCGCGATGCGGTAAACGCGCGAGCACGGCACGCTGCTAATGTTCGACGTCGTAATTACAGCCGTTGTGCATTCCTGGGGGCAAATGGTTTGTTTTGCATATTCGCCGAGGAGGGTTCAATTCGGAAATTAGAACAGCCCAGTAATCGTTTTTTTTTTAATGTAAAAGGGACCTAACGAGTTGGAAGGTCACCTGATGGAAAGTGATCACCTCCGCCCATGGACAACTGCAACACCAGAGGTGTCACCGATGCGTTGCTTGCCTTTTAAATAGGAATACGCACTCCTCTTGAAGGCTCCAATGTCATATTCCTTTGGAAATACCGCCGCAGGAAGATCATTCCATATCTTGGATGTACGCGGAAGAAATAGACGCGGAAAACGTGCAGTTGTTGAGCGCCAGCCATCCAGGTGATGAGCATGGAATTTCGACTTATGACGTGTCGTGCGGTGATGAAATTCAGCGGCAGGTATAAGAGCATGCAATTCGTCTGAGTACTCCCCATTGTATAGACTGTAGCAAACGCAGAGAGATGCAAAGTCTCTCCGTAGGGCCAAAGGATCTAAGCGGTCGGAAATCAGAGGGGCGTCGACAATTCGAGAGGCTTTCATATTCTCTCTTCTAAATATCAACCTTAGACAAATACCCAAAAATGACGACACGGTTGGCGTAGTGCGCTGTAGCACGGTTTCTCGCCTCGATTTCCGTAGTGTCCCGGGTTCGATTCCCGGTCGGGTCAATTCAGGAAACGATCTTTTCTGAATTGACTCGGGTCTGGGTGTGCTGGGAGACGCCCCTGGCTTATTTCCTTGTGTGTTACCTCGTAACACAGGGATATTAATCCCTACTTCGAGACTATTACAAGAGGTGTGTTGTCTGGCGCATATTATATTATTATTATTACATTTAACCTACAAATAAGACAAATAAGTAATATTGACTCAATATTGCTCTAAGGGCATGCTTTAATAATTTTCGCATCACATCACAACCCGAATTTCTGCTCACTAGAATAGGAGAAACAGAATAATTCGCTTTTATCTCGCAGCGTTCCAGCGGCGTCTATGTACTGATCGTTCACGTAGCGTCAACGCAGCGTTCACACAGCATCCAAGCGGCGTGCACGCAGTATAACACTGTAATTTCACTTTTTCAGTATCTACAGTGTTATCGCGACGTTCGCGTAGCGTCCACGCAGCGTTCACGTAGCGTCCACGCAGCGTTTACGTAGCGTCCACACCGCGAACATTGTTACACTACTTACCTCATCAATATCAGCAGCGGCAACGTTGCGTCCACGTGACGTCCACGCGACGTTCACGCAGCGTAATATTAACTCACCTCATCAATATCTACAGCGCAGGAATGGCCAACGGTGGTGAGTAGCGTGTACGCGTGCGGCCGCGGCGGGTCGTAGGGCGCCACGTACAGGTGGCGCTCCAGCGGCGTCTCGCGGAGCGCTAGGAAATATACTAGTTTGCGGGATTCGTCCACCTGTAAGGAGAAACAGAAAGCTGTTATTTTATGGGTATAGATGACAATATACACTCAGCGTCAAAAAAATCGCACCTCTGCGAAAATCTCTTTCAAATGTCATTAACTCCTGATATAAACATGTAGCCGCGCCAATGATGATTTTATTTAAAAAGTTTATTCAATTAACTTAATAAAAAACATAACTTTTCATTAAAAACAAAACCTAATGCCACAAACAAAGTGTCACAAAATTTTAATGCATTTTTTGCTTCCCGTAAGAGTCGCAATTTGCGCGTCCTTTGTGGGTATAAAAGAGTCAACACGGGGTCAATGCTCTGTCACTCCATGTACTTGCGCGCGATAATCACCTACCAGCCGCTGGGTCTTACAAGATGACTCATTTGGCAGTTGGTTGTCAAAAGCCGCGTGGAGCATTTATACGCGAATTTTGCGGTTGAACTGACGCGATGATGTACTGTAAGTATTGACATCTATATCGAAAGAGGTAGCCCTGGCTATATATCGCACATACACGCCTATACCGTCACTTATGTATTTTTTGTCAAAACTGAACTGATATATGAAAAAATACACCTAATCTACCTCTTTGCTTGGTGCGTAATTGTCACTCTGGTAGCACGCATACCTTCTGCGTAAGGGGATTAGTGTCAAGGGAAACAACGTTTCTTTGGTCAGTTGCGCGCGGCCCCCTACACAAGGCGTAGTCTCCTGGAGCTACAACTTACTAAGGTACTTGTGACAATATATTTTTGTTTTTGGAGCAATAACGACACTTACTTAGTTGTGAAGCTTGTATCTTGATTGTTCAGTGTTTTTTTTTCGTGTTTTATTTCTTTTGACATAATTGTCCGGTTACTTGTTTTCTAGTGTCATAACGTCACTTCTGCGAGAGTAGTAATTTTTTTTTATAGTAATTAGTTAGATGTTTGCTTTTACTTTAATTTTAAAAGTTCGAAGTAGTTGCTTAATTTTAATTTTTTAAGAGATAGATAGATAGATAGATATATAAATATTGAAGATAGAATATTGACATAGAGAAGATATAGATATTGAATATTGAGATAGAGAAGATATATATCTAGATATTGAATTTTGAAATACTTACCCTGAAAATTACACTTTTTGCATAAGTGACGTTATTGCAGCGTGTGTGCGATATGCCAGTCACATGACAACACGAATTTACAAATGACACAATTTTTCTATGGTGTGATTTATCTGTAACTATTAAGTCATCTGTGCCAATGTTTCTGGCTTTAGCTGAGTGGCCACCTTTTCGGTAGTAAGATTGTACATTTGTATTTTAATCAACAATCATGAACTTATTGCCCTGAATAAATTATATTTCTTTCTTTATTTATTTTTGTATTTTTAACGCTACATTTTATAGTTGAAGATTATCTTATTACAGTTAATGATTAAAAGCTTTGACATTTAATTATGAACAATTATTATAATAATTATACCAAGAAAACAATTGAGCTTGCCCAAATCACGAAAACATTCTTCCTTTAAGTTTTTTCCTTTGTAAAACAAAAAAAACTAATATTTTCCACATGAACTGGATCTGGACCGCTATTTCTTGTCAGGGCCAGTAAATAAATATGATAAAACGTTACGGTCTCACTATGTTTAGTTACGATATTCACTGTTTTTGTTGACATGTAAAAACGGCTTTATTTTTTTATAAACGAATCTCAATGAATTTCCCCAAGAACTAATTAAGTTGCCATATTTCGAATTTAAAAATAAGATAAAAAGTTTTCTCTCCAAACACCTACGAGTATTTTACTCTATCAATGAATTGTTAGACATTCTAACTAAAGATATGTTTATTAAATCAATTCCCTTTAAATACTTTTAAATTACCAACATAATATATTATTACTAGGCATTTGCATTGAATTAATTTATTGATTATTTTGACGATTATTTTATTTTGTAAATTTATATTATAGTTTTTATTAATTTAACTATTATAATAAATTGTCAATTTTCATTATTAAGTCGTAAATTATTGTTAATTGTTTTATATTTTAAGTAATTACTATGTAATTTACAACGAATTTATAAGTAATCTTCTGTAATTGACGTACCATTCTGTAATGTTTCTGTTGCATTGATGAAATAAATGAATCTGAATCTAATAATTTCACTTAAAACACAAAAATCAGTCACTCACCCATATCTTCCTCCCCATCACCTCCCACTCGCCGGCGGTGATGGCTTCTTTGCTGATGATGTTCGGACCGAAGGCGGTCGTCTCGTCATCAGTTATCATGTCTAAGACCGCTGTGGACAGAAACATATTTTTTGTATTGATTTATCAACATTAAAATAGTTACCAGTCTCCGTTTTCAGAGTCCTTCATAGAACGTACTCACTAATAATATTATAATTATTTGTTCCGTTGCGATATCCGGAATCCATCTTGAGTCAAGCTCCTGTCTTTTTAGCTGATTTCCGGTCTAACATTTCCACCTCCGTACATCCGGCGCTAGTGCTGCCCTCTAGTTCCGCTATAGTTGGGAAGTTAGCTAACGCCAGTTGTTACCTTCATTATAGCGTCGTCTTTCCTAGCGAAAACACGGTCTAGAAGTAAAATACTTAAAATTATTATTTAAATAGTGAAGTGAATTTCTACCTCCGTAATGGAATAAATTAATAGTGAACCAAGTGATGGCATCTCAAGAAAAAGATGTGCCAGTTCTTCAGGCTCGTGTAGTGAATCGTCTACACGAGAATCAAGCCCGGAGAGGTACGGAAAAAAGGCAAAGCAAGCTCGAAAAACTGTAAGTGACATGCAATTCCAATTTCTTTCCCAACAAGTGGCATTGTTAACTAATTTGATAACGCAAAGTAAGACAAATGAACAGAGTTGTAGTGTTGTTACACACACGCTGGAAGCGGCGGCAGGTCCGTCATCTGATTCGGACGGTTTTTTATTGCGACCGACTTCGCTAACAACTAAAAAAGACGTTCAACAGATTCAGTTGTCTGATATTTCAACTTGCGTAAAAGATCCCGTCTATGGAAGATCAAACGACGTACATTTTACTAAATTATGTCAACTGCAGCGATTTAATAGTAACGATTGGAATGCTATTCGTTTTTATGAAACCCAAAAGAAGTATGTTACCATTCCGGGCTTTATTGAGTTAAATATTAACGATGAGTTGAGACACGTGGGTTCTAAAATATCGAGTGAAGATGGGCGATTACAACTTTTGGAACGAACTTATGCTGCGTTATCTAATGCCTTACTGTCACAAAAAGACCAATTGAAATCGGTTTTACAAAATTTAGTGGACTGGGCGAGTGACAAAAATACAACCTTAACGCCTAACAGTTTGTTTGAGAAAATCGAATCTTCGTTTTCCAAAGATTCTGCTTACAATAAAGTCACCGATGATATTTTACAAATTATATGTGGAAGGCGGGCAGATTGCATTCAGACTCGCCGAGATATTTTGATGAAGCAAATACCAGACGAGTTTCATTGCAGTGCATTACAGAGGATACCTCCGTCTGCAGAACTGTTGTTCGATGACAAAATTTTGACAACATATTTGCAGAAAATTGGGGGGGTGGAAAAACTTACATGTACACAGGTACCTGTAGCAGGTCCTTCGTCGGGTTATTCGAAGCAACCAGGTTCTTACAATGAGACATCGAAACCTGTTGTTAACAAGCAATCAACGGAGAGATTTTTTCGACACAACAACTTTCAACAGTTCTCAAATAGAAAAGGTAAAGGAAAGGGTAAATCATCAGGAAAAAAGGCCGCGTTTAACAGAAACCAGCATCACAAAGGCAAAAAGTCCAATAATGCCTTCTCCCCGAATAAAAACAGGAATGCATGACTCAATTCAATTTCGGGGAGGCTGTCTGAAGCAATACGTATGTGTCTGGAGCAACCTCGGTGCACCGGACTACATATGCAAGATTTTGAACGGTCTACGGATCTCTTTTATCATGAAGCCACCCCTTGTACTACCCAACAGAACTATAATGCAATGTTATCAAACCAAGAAAAGCCCTCATATGACAGAACAAATAAAAAACATGTTGGATATGGGTGTTCTAGAAAGGGCAGACCCATCGCCCAGCTTCCTGTCAACCTTTTTTCTGGTGCCGAAGTCCGACAATACCTTACGGCCGATATTCAATCTGAAACGACTCAACAGTTTCATAGACATAAAGCCCTTCCAACTTTTCAGTCATTTTCGAGTGCCGGGCTTTTTGCAGGAGAACGATTGGATGGCAAAGATGGACTTAAGCCTAGCTTACTTTCACGTGAACATTGCAGAGGAGCATCGAAGGTTCCTGAGGCTCAGCTTCAACAACGAGCTACTGCAGATGACTTGCCTACCTTTCGGGTTATCGTCAGCTCCGAGAGTCTTTGCCACATTGACGAACTGGGTCGCCGAATACCTACGCCACCACGACATCAGGTGTGTAGTCTATCTAGACGATTTTTTACTGGCAAATCAGTCCTGTCAGCGTCTGAGCGACCAAATATCTTTCACAGTGAGTGTGCTCAGACATCTGGGATGGTCTATAAACTTCGACAAATCTGTGTTGGTTCCGACACAACGCCTAGAATTTCTGGGTGTTACCTGGGACACAAAACTCAACACGAAGTCCCTGTCGGAACCGAAGTGCCTTACGCTCCGCACGGCACTTCAGCATCAGATGTCGAGAAGCAGTTGGTCCCTCAAACAGGCCCAATCTATATTGGGGCGACTCAACTTTGCTTCATATGTAATACGCAGAGGGAGACTTCATTGTCGGACAATGCAGTACTACAGCCGACAGCTTCCCAAATCGCACTGTTATCGACAGGTGAATTTACCAGAACCAGTGCTCTGCGATATGAGATGGTGGCTGAACGCTGCCGCGGGCTGCCTTCCGATACACGTGGGCCCGCCTTCTCATTACCTTACGACCGACGCGTCGGACATAGGCTGGGGAGCGCAACTGGGCGAGACCAGGATATCCGGCCATTGGACCACAACACAACAGTCGTGGCATGTGAACCTAAAAGAACTGTATGCTGTTCATGCGGCGATCCTGCACGAGAAGTACCAGTTGGTGAATGCGCAAATCATTTTGCTGACCGACAATCGCACAGTGGTATCCTATATCAACAAAGAGGGTGGAACAAAGTCCGCAAGTCTCCTAGAAATGACACGACAGATTTTGGAGGTAATGGATCACCTGAATATTCACCTAATAGCTCAATACCTTCCGGGGCGATACAATTGCGAAGTCGATGCCCTGTCGAGGAGGAAACTTTGTCCAGAATGGCACTTGACGTCACAAGCAACGAAACCGATATTTGCCATGTGGGGCACACCAGAAATAGACTTATTCGCATAGCGAACAGCGCATGTAGTTCCCAATTATGTAACATTGGAGACAGCAGACCATCAAGCAGCTCATCTCAATGCATTTGGTCAAATATGGAACTACGAACTGGCCTGGGTATTCCCACCACCAAATCTCATTCCACGAGTACTTGCTCAAATGAACTCTGCAAAAGGCAACTACATTCTGATCGCTCCGAAGTGGAACAAAGTCTTTTGGTCGGCGGATCTAAAGAAACGAGCCCTAAAAGATCCATACTTGATCCCACACCTTCCACAAGTTCTCATAGACACGGTGACAGGAACTCACCCACCCGAGATTCAGAGTATTCAGCTGGAAGCGTGGTTGATTTTGGGTGGTCGGACGTGATGGATGGTTGGTCGAATGATGAAAGATCTTTATTTTTGTCTAGTTGGCGCAGTTCCACCATGAATACCTATCGATCGGCTTGGCAGAAATGGAAGAGATGGTGTGAAAAAGCAGCTGTTGATTTTAAAAGTCCTACTGCAACTGACGTGGCCCGCTATTTAGCACATCTCCACAACAAAGAAGGTTTAGCTTATAAATCGATTCTGGTTCATAAATCTGTCATTGCTACTTTTACTAATAGCACGACGAAAAATGACTTGTCGTCGAACTTTTTTGTCAAGCATATGTTAAGAGCGATCTCGGTTGCTAAGGGAAAACGCGCGGCGTGTCCAATATGGGACCCCCAGTTAGTAATGAATCACCTAGAATCCATTATTCCGGATGAGAATAACTTGTACCAGGTTTCTCAACGTACTGCGATTTTACTTTTGCTATCTTCCGGACGGCGAGTTCATGATCTCACCTTACTAAGTGTGGAAGATGGAAAATATTATGATAATCGTGATTCCATAATATTTTGGCCCTGCTTTGGATCTAAGACAGATGATAAAGATTACAGGCAATCTGGATGGAAATTGACACAGAATCCCAAAAAATCGCTTGATTGTGTTTACTGGGTTCGTTTACTAGTGCAGATTACTGCAGAGCGCCGAAGGGATACAGGTTTATGTAATTTATTTATCACCGTAAGAGGAACTCCCAAGGCTGCATCCAGGACTATAATTGGTGGTTGGGTAAAGACTATTCTCAGACACTCTGGCGTGGAAGCCAGCCCAGGCTCAGTGCGCTCGGCGGTCGCGTCACTCAACTGGCTAGAGAATTTCCCCATGGACAAGATTTTAGAGACTGGGAATTGGCGCCAGGAGCACACATTCAGAACATATTATAAAAAAGTGATAGATCGACCTAATCAAGAAAGTTCAAATCCTATTTCCTTGTCAAGATTTTTTGATTCAATTCGTTAACATAAGCATGTGAATAAATGTGATTGGAAAATTAAAGTTTTTCTTATTTACAGTTGTTCAATAACACATTATAGCGTCTTAAGTGCATATGCACTCACCAGGAGATATCAAACACATCACTCAAGATGGATTCCGGATATCGCAACGGAACAAATAATAGAGAGTTGTAACTAACAATAAAACTTACCTATTATTTTTCCTAAAGATATCCGGAATCCAGGTAATCTCTACCTGGTGCATCTCGAGTTATAATGAAGGTAACAACTGGCGTTAGCTAACTTCCCAACTATAGCGGAACTAGAGGGCAGCACTAGCGCCGGATGTACGGAGGTGGAAATGTTAGACCGGAAATCAGCTAAAAAGACAGGAGCTTGACTCAAGATGGATTCCGGATATCTTTAGGAAAAATAATAGGTAAGTTTTATTGTTAGTTAAAACTCTCTATTAATAATTTATATATTATTAAATATTATTACTATTATTTAATATTCGCTCATACGAGTTGCCGTCATGGTGAACGGAACCCTCAGAAGCCCTCTTTTCACCAATGGTATTAAAGACAAACGTAGCTGCTTTGTTTTTTATCGGGGTTATAAATCACCCAAAGAGTGACGTGGCATCATGATAAAAACAGTCGAAATTGTTTTTTTACTGAAAAATTCAAATATGATAATATATAATACAAAATTTAAAGTAACTGTACTTAAAAAATATGTGTTTCACACCAATATTATTGACCAGGCAGTTATTTGAAAAAACACTTTAGACCGCAGTAAAAGACGCATAAACTCGAAATTCTATGTTACGTCTTATTTTTGCATACCGCACAATTTATGATTTTTTTGTCCAAATTAATTCTTTCTACTTTATTCATCATAAAAAATACATTTTTCACTTCTCATGCTCTAAAAGTACGCCAATATAGCCCTACGAAGCGGGACCAAAGTGACCACTTTAGTCTTTAAGGTGTAAAAAGTAATTCGTTTTTTGATTTCCTTCAGGTGACAAAGACAAACTCAAACAGCCAGTAAAAATATACTTTAAGCGTTACTATAAGCTCCATTTATTTATTTTTTGTCGAGTTTTGGGACTATGGTAGAGATGTGTAGCTGCAGAAGGTCCACCTGAACCAGCTAAATCTTGAAAGTGAAATAAAAGTTTGGGAACCTCTGGTTTAGTCCCTCGATATTAAATGTACTATTATTAATAAATTCTTCATACTCACAAGCAGGCTCATCCCTCAGGTGCAAGGCACAGGTAACTAAATACAGATGCAAGTGCCCCGTCTCCTCCGAAGCCCAGATGAAGCTGACGCGATCTCGCCCAGCAGTGGGCAGGAAGTAGAGGATGTCGTGCACGTTGATCCAGGCGTCTGGGGCTGATTCTGATATTAGGACTTGGATGTCGGGCGCTTTCTGGAGGGGACATGTGGGTTTTAATTGGTGGGATTATTATTTGAATGACGAGGAATATATTAATGATAATTGAGTTGTTTAACATTAAGTTAAATCGATATGGTAGCTTTTGTTAAGAGAAAATAAATTTCATCTTCATTATTTTAGTTTTAGAAAAATTATCGAAACTAAAGTAATATCCCGAGTAAAATGATAAAACTACTAAAATGTAGGAATGAAACCAACTATGTGAAAACTAAAATAGGAACCGCTGGTAAATTAGACAGTAACAGGTTGTGAACACTAAATAAATAAATAAATAAATATGCGCCAGACAACACACCTCTTGTAATGGTCTCGAAGTAGGGATTATTAAATCCCTGTGTTACGAGGTACCACACAAGGAAATAAGCTAGGGGCGTCTCCCAGCACACCCAGACCCGAGTCAATTCAGAAAAGATCGTTTCCTGAATTGACCTGACCGGGAATCGAACCCGGGACACTACGGAAATCGAGGCGAGAAACATGCTACAGCACACTGCGCCAATCGTGTCGTCAATCTTAAATCTTAACACTTATTTCATTGTAGAAAAAAGTGTGCTTAAATGATGTCAGGCACACATTACGACAGTGCTTGACAGTGCGCATAGATGCTAGGCTTTTTTTTATTTTTTCATTTATTGGGGTCAAACAAACAATATCACAATAAGGTTACAAATAATATTTAAAGTAACTTAAAATAATAATTGTGATTCCAACACCGTTAACCACAGGTTGTTACATTATTCTTGAGAGATACACCTCACCTCTAAATTATTGTATCCAGGATCTAAAAAATCACTCAATATAACTGTCATAAAATGAAAAAATCAATGTTGCATCAGATCACTACACATAAACCATGGGCCTGTTAGAACAATTCATTTGTAGGTATATTCACAAGTATTCTACGCATCAATTTCATATACTTTACTCATTACAGTTTTTTTGATGGTTCTAGCATTAGAAGCAAACATATCTATCGTATAAAATAGGCTTTTGCAATTCAAAATGTTATTGATAAAACTCTTCTGTAGAGCAGGAATTAAAGAGGATATCCGAAAATCCGGAGAGCCCTAGAACACGGATACTAAGTCCTGGGCATAAGTTAGTTCTACAAACAAACGGTATATTTCTGCAATACTGTATATTTATATTAGAGTGGCATCAGACTAGCGTTTTTTTCGTGCGTATTCGGTCGCTTTGGTAATTTTGTCATACGCGCTCACAAGGGATTATTGTGGCGTGTTTGTTCGGAGCGGTAGTGGTAGTATACGTGCTTATAATACTTAGTTTGTAATGACTAACAATTTTTCTTTCTTAATTGTTTAAATGGCCTAAAGTTTATTATATTATATTCTTTTGTTTGTTTTTTTTTCTTCTATTGTTTTATATTCTTTAGATTAGACACTCAGTAGGTTTATTTGTATCAAAATGACACATTGTACTTTACTAACACCTGTTGTAAACCCAAAACAAGTTTAAAAGAGTAACTGCTGAGTTTCTCGCCGGGACTTCTCAGCAAGAAGCAACTCCGATGCGGTGGTAGAGTCGCATTATGTCTGTATACTGTGTATTATATATAAATAAATAAATAAATAAATAAATATCCCTGGACATTATTCCACACAGCGCCATCTAGCCCCAAAGTAAGCTAATTAAAGCTTGTGTTATGGGATACTAGACAACGGATAAACATACTTAAATACATTTTCTTTTGTAAATACATACTTATTATACATAGGAGACACCCAGACCAGTACAAACAGACATGTTCATGCACACAAATGTTTGTACTGTGCGGGGATCGAACCCGCGACCTCTGGTGTAGTAGCCAACTTCTTAACCATTACACCAAGTCGGTCGTCAAATAAAGTAATCAAATCAATAATATCTATATTATTATAGTAATTACGTCTAATATTTAGTATATCTTGCTTTAAATTTGACGATTTGAAAGTACTTACTGTGAAAGTCTATTTGAATAAAGTACTCGTAAGAGTTACGCGTGTGGCAAAGGGCGTGCCTGCATGCGCCTACATGCGTTTCCAAAAACGAGCTTCCACTCTAATAAAACACAGGTCTGAAACCGCCCTCATCCAAATTATAATAATCGACACGATTGGCGTAGTGCGCTGTAGCACGGTTTCTCGCCTCGATTTCCGTAGTGTCCCGGGTTCGATTCCCGGTCAGGTCAATTCAGGAAACGATCTTTTCTGAATTGACCGAGTCAATCTGGGTGTGCTGGGAGGCGCCCCTGGCTGATTTCCTTGTGTGGTACCTCGTGGCACAGGGATATTAATCCCTACTTCGAGACCATTACAAGAGGTGTGTTGTCTGGCGCATATTTATTTATATTTATTTATTTAAAAATCACAACGTTACACGTGAAGAAATTAAATATAAGGATCTTTCAGAGCCTTAAAGTTTGACATTTTTCTTAGTGTAGGGAACTAAGTGAGCATTTCCCAAAACAAAATTTTAACAAAAAAAAAAACTTTATTAGACACAGTTCCAAAATGCCGTCTCTGCACGATCTAATTTAATCCATAAATCCCCTAGGGGGGTAAAGTTTACGATCGAAAGACTGCTTCTATCTTTTAACTACGACGGAACAGAATCACTTATTTCAAATAGATAAACAAATATATTCTCTCTCACACACAAAAACACATAAACTTTTTTATGTTACTTTTTATTTTTTTTATTTAAGCCTTAACTGTGAAATTGAAATGTAAATCGGTTTCCCAAGATACAGGTCTAGCCTAGTTTGGGAACCTCTGCTGATGTAGAGAGTAGTTTTTCACTGTGTTATTATTTTATTTACGACCGACTTGGTGTAATGGTTAAGAAGTTGGCTACTACACCAGAGGTCGCGGGTTCGATCCCCGCACAGTACAAACATTTGTGTGCATGAACATGTCTGTTTGTACTGGTCTGGGTGTCTCCTATGTATAATAAGTATGTATTTACAAAAGAAAATGTATTTAAGTATGTTTATCCGTTGTCTAGTATCCCATAACACAAGCTTTAATTAGCTTACTTTGGGGCTAGATGGCGCTGTGTGGAATAATGTCCAGGGATTTATTATTATTATTGTATTTATTTTGAATGTGTTGTCAATAAATAATTTTTATTTCTTTACACAAACGGTACATTTATCCAATACAGCAAATTTCTCTAAAATCGTAAACAACTTTCCTAACAAGACTGACCTTGCTAGTGGTTTCCATCGGCGGCGAACTCCTGAGCTGCTTCGGCGCGTGCTCGTACTGAGTCGGCGAGCTGAACTGCTGCAGCGGGATCAGAGCCAGCTCCAAGCGCTGCTGCTTGCGGTCGAGGAGTTGGACCCATACGCTGAGGATAAGGGTTCTTTTATAATAAATACGAAGACCAATTATAGAAAAACTGGATATTTTTAATGAATGGAACCCACCATCATTTTGGAATTATCATTTAGCAAGTGCGTCCGTGCATGCGTGCGTCCGTGCGTGCGTGCGTGCGTCCGTGCATGCGTGCGTGCGTGCGTGCGTGTGTGTGTGTGTGTGTGTGTGTGTGTGTGTGTGTGTGTGTGTGTGTGTGTTAGTGTTGTATGTATGTCAGGGAAAAGATCAGTGCTGGCAGCTGGTCAGTGCTTGTGATAAAAAGTATGTGTTTTAGATTAAATTTAAAACAATAAAGGACATCGAAAAAGGGTGTGTGAGAGTTATCGTGTTTGTGTGTGCGTGAATGCGAGAAGCGATTAAAGCAAGAAAACTTTTGTTGTGAGCGAGAGGGAGCGAGTATATGTATATGAAAGGCATAAAGAGAACGAGTTTCTAACAGAGGTAGACAAACATTCTGTTTGTTTGTGTCTCTCTGTGTGCGTGTGTGAGTGTGTGAGTTTGTGTTTTTTCGTAAGCGTGTGTTTGGGAGAAAGGTGTGTACGTATGAACGCCTGACATTAAATAACTTACTATCGTCCGCAAGGCGTCCAGCCCACCCGCGCGAGGTACTCGAACCACGGGAAGGCTTCCTTGAGAGGCGTACGTAGCTCCCACCACCGGATATCCGTCACTTCTGTTGACTCGCTATCCGATACTGCAAGATAAATGTTTAGTTGAAGTAAGTATTAGTTAAGATAACTAAATCACTTCAGGGTTATAAGTGTGTTTTGTCTTATACAGAGGCTCTAGCATAGAGCAACGCGCCACTAACGTTATTACACATCAAATTTAAAGATGCTTGAAAATTACGTCAAATGTTATTTCAATTGGACATTAGACTAATATTATAAAGAAGAAAGATTTGTATTTTTGTCACAAATAACCTAAAAATCTACAGGGCCGATTTTAAAAATTATTTCACTAAGGTAAAGTTAAATGTTCAGCAAGCATAACCGGCATTTTTTTTCTGGCTACATTTCAAAAGGAAGAAATAGTCGAAGGGGGTGGGGCCGATTGCGTTATCAAAAATTTGACATGTGTAAACGACATTAGCTTGTCGCTCTTGGCTACTGTCTAAATAAAGCTACTTTTAAACACTCTTTTCAAAATACTTAGCATTGCTTAGCTGATTGGAATGTACTGATTTGTTACCCTTGATCATGCCTATTGAAATCTTCTCAATTAGCGTTGTTTTACATTAAATCTTAGCTAGGTCGTTAACGAGAAGCGATCTGACATAGGTGGCGTATAAACCTTCTACTAAACTTCTATTAGGCCCAATTTTTCAATTCTTAGTTTATTCCCTAGATAGTTAACTGAAATATAAAATTAACTGGCTGTTTATCCAGCGTTAGATATTTTAAAAAATTCAATCGTCATTCATCCAAAGAATAGCTAGCTATCGGTTGTCTATGTACATATATCGCTA
This sequence comes from Udea olivalis, assembly GCA_947369235.1. Taxonomy (NCBI): domain Eukaryota; kingdom Metazoa; phylum Arthropoda; class Insecta; order Lepidoptera; family Crambidae; genus Udea; species Udea olivalis. Next base: position 8,489,306 of record OX376368.1, on the reverse strand, counting down.
ACTTCACACTGATTATCCGCACGCGAGATGCACTTAGACAATCATTGCAATGTTAGAATGAAACAAGACAAAAGTTGATGCTTGACAAATTGACATTGAAGTATAAGAAAATTAACCTCAACTTGTTGCCTAAAGTTGTGGCAAAGAGTATGTTTGCTTCGTGTTTTTAGGGCAAAATCTTTTCCAAAAGTCCTTTTCATCCCTTGTACTAAAATGTTAGGTCTCTCTTTTACAACTATTGGCCTCAGCGTTTATATAGTTAAGTAACTGCCTTTGCTCGAAAATCGTTGCGATTTGGTCAAAAAGATCCATTAGATTGTGAGTGCGTACCAAACAAAATGAAAAAAATCTCACCACATAACCTCAAAATTTTCGTTGACAACGAAAATGCATAGATGAAATCTTATCCAGCACCTCAAGAAGCAGATAACTTTATTCCTCAGATAGTGGCCTTATTCAACAGAAAACATTTATCTGACCATAGAAAAATTAAAAATCTTGTTAACTTTCGAATAAACTTTATTCTACAAATAAATTTCATTAACTGAGAATTGAAAAACGGGTCTGAAACTGGGAACCATAAACAACAGAAGCTATCGGGACTATATTAAATACAAAACTAACTTCTAAATGTTTTGATTTCAATAAATTAGAATGTTTTCTTTTTATTCTCAAAGTGGGCGAATTCTTTTTTAAAAACAGCCATACTGTACAACTAACACAGACAAGTAAAGCCCCACAACCCGAAACTAAAATATAAATATTACCGCATTGTTCGAGACAACCCATGAGAAAATTTCTTTTAAAAAAAACGCTAGACCGCTTGCTCCAGTGCGTATCCGATTTTGCCTGAGAGTGCCCTAAAAGGAGAAATACTCATTCAAATCTACTATATTATACCGGATGACTTAAAGCGAAAGACATTGCTAAATGTACTAAGATAACTCTTAAAATTCAAATTTCAAAAATAATTGTAATTTTTTTAAAGAGAAAAAAAATCTTCGAATGTAGGTACCAAATAAATAACTTTAAAATTATACTGCTTGGGAATTGAGACTTATTTTACTGTTTACATTTATACAGTGTTATTTTTTATTCGGTAAGGAAAATGATTTGACAAATTCAGTGGGTGACCTAGAATTTAATTATTTGACAAACTTTTATCAAGGGAATAAAACAAAATAGAGCACTAATAAAATGAAGACCTTTGATGAGTGTTCATCCTTGATGGTCGTTCCTAAATTCGGGGGTCACATTATAAGAGAAGACCAGATAAATATACTTTTCAACACACTTGCTCATAAAGTGGCTATAATTTCACCGATATTAGGCACATAATGACAACTGTAATCAAACTGTGACTTTTTCATTGCAATTATTCACAAGTGAGATAAAGAGGATTTTATAATATTTTATTGGTTGAGTTGCTTTGTTCTTAAAAAAGTTTCGATACAAAAAAAGATCGTGTTCAATAATACAAATATATTTTTATCGACTAAATGAAATGATTTTTAGTATTATTTTCTTCGCAACTGTGTTGAAAAACGTCGTATGATCCACATGTATATTGGAGATTACCGTCCTCGGCTCCCTTAAGGCCCTAACGGCTCGGGTCTCAATGGCGCCTCGGCGGTTATCACCAACATTACACACTTGTACTATAATGTACTATTATAACATATTTGCTGGTAAAGGGTCTCTTATTTCACCAATTGCAATATCGTATTGTATCTTATTACGCACTTGTGCGTTATTGTAATGTAAAATGCACGGTTTATCAAGATGCTCCGTCTAAAACTAACGGTACTTTTTCAAATCTTAGCAAAGAGTTTTTATGTCAGAAAAGAAAATTTCAAAGTAACTTTGGGAGATAAAATGTAATAGATAAACATTTAATATTTTAATTTAATTAATTTTGACAATAAATTACAACCATTTATCTGTAACAAAAACACAAAAATATTAATTTACTTTATTAGTAATACTGGCCGTTTTTAAGCCTTAAAAAAAAGCGCTGATGCGCGCGCATCGCTAATTTGTGTACAAGTAAACATATTTATAATTACTTTAACAAGTGATGAAAGATTTATTCATTCAAGAAAGTCCGAGTTTTATTTATTTCCTCGCAAATATGTTATAAAACGTCGTATGACATACGTGCGCTTTGATAATTACAGCCGCTGCTTTCTTGTAGCCCTCGCCTACGGCTCGGGCTAGCAATATCGCCTCGGCTGTGATTTTCAACTTACCACACTTATATCATAATGTACTATTATTGTACAAGTAAGAAGATAACAATTACAACAGCACTTAAAATATAAAAACTTAGTAACTTACACTTTAAGGCAACCCTAATTATACGCCTTTTAACATTGACTAACCTGGTGCATCAGCAGTGCCTTCGTTGTAGTAGTCCAGGACTGTGGTGGGGGAAGCCTTCTGTAGTCTGAACGTCACCAACTTAAGTACAGACTTGGCGTTAGGCGTGCCGGCGCGGGGGAATCTGGAATTAACTCCATATAATTAGAGTTTATACGTTGAGCATTATACCCTAACTTGCTAACACACACCAACTTACATGATTTCGAATTTGGGATTTCAACCCGTAACTTTTATTGCTATAGGCCAAGGCATTTACCCATTACGCTAACGGAATGGCCACTCCAGATATTATATCAATAGGGACACTTGCGTGTGTGTGTTCGTGTGTGTGTGAGTGTGTTTGTGTTAGTTTGTGTGACGACCGACTTGGTGTAATGGTTAAGAAGTTGGCTACTACACCAGAGGTCGCGGGTTCGATCCCCGCACAGTACAAACATTTGTGTGCATGAACATGTCTGTTTGTACTGGTCTGGGTGTCTCCTATGTATAATAAGTATGTATTTACAAAAGAAAATGTATTTAAGTATGTTTATCCGTTGTCTAGTATCCCTTAACACAAGCTTTAATTAGCTTACTTTGGGGCTAGATGGCGCTGTGTGGAATAATGTCCAGGGATATTTATTTATTTATTTGTGTTTGTGTAGGTTTGAGCACGGTGATAAACGAATGACAGTTTCTGGCCCCATTTGCTTTAATAGAAACATACTTAGCTAATTTGTTTTGTATTCAATAATTAAAATGAATTTCATTGAACTATTGGCTCACCTGAACTCTTCAACTTCTCCGCTGCTGCTCTGTGAAGACGGAAAACTGAATATCTTGACGTCACTCTCATCTACTTCTTCGTACACTATCCTGAACACATCGTCTGGAACAAAGACACTAAAGGTTTGAGAGGTTACTCATGAGTGATGTGCTGAAAGTTTTCACATGTAGAGTAAATAAATTGGCGTATTTGTCCAACTGCAGATTAACAGATGCCATAATTAAGAGCAACACCCTAATAGAAAGACCCTATGTATTTTTTTTTAAATCTATGGAAACATTTGAAGTCATTCCCAAACATTTAGTCATTTTCCTTTTCCAAGAAACACAGTAGTTACTTTTTACTCAATATGTTTTTTTTTTCAGTATAAAAGTCAGTAAAATTTCTTACTGTAAAGACGTATTTTGAATTAGATAAGTCAACTGACAGCTGCTGTCACTTTGTGAAATAACGTTCCCAATCCTAGGGTTCGATAGTGTTCTAGCCAATCACTAGGCCACCGAAAGTACCATACTCAAACTCAAACTCAAATATCTTTATTTAAATAGACTTATCAGTACCTTTAAATAGTCAAAAAATATACTAAATAATAGACATAAATACTATAATAATATGAAACAGTATACAAACATAATGCGACTCTACCACCGCGTCGGAGTTGATTCTTACTGAGAAGACCCGGCGAGAAACTCAGTAGTTACTCTTTTAGTTTCAGTTACATACGAAGGTGCGCGACATTTTAACAAATTACCCTCGGTCATCAAAAAATATTGACTCGCTCAGTAGGTTCAAAAAACGGCTAACAAATTACATACTGAACAATAACTAACGTACCTACATGAAGTTTTTGTGCATTGGGATCTGTACCTACTATTGGTCTGTTTGACGATGTTAAACATAAAATATTGTATTGCCGGTTGTTTGTTTGTTTAGTAACTTATCTAAGCAATGTACGACAACGAATTAGAAAACTTACTTTTGTTTACCCATGTTCTCATGTAAGTGATATAATGTACTATGTCTTTATGAGAATAAATGTCTTTAAACCTAAACATGTTGTAGTTTTACAATGCGAGTTAGTTGCTTAAATTCTAACATTAAAAAATAAACAGAACAACCTAACAAGTGCAGCAAAGCTACGTAATATAAAACAATAGGCTGTACCAGGTCATTTATACAATTCCAAAAACAAAAATTGTCAATAATACACTTAAAGTCCGGTATTTAAATAATAAGTATTACAAGAGGGAACTGATCCCGCACCGAGCAGAGAGCTTTATTCCCAGGCTTTTTTATCTAAAAGGTAATCATTGGTAGTATAATACCCCTTTTTTAATAAAACAGATTTTAAGTGGTTTTTGAATCTGTGCAGCGGTAACATACAAATTGCCTTTGGTAATTATTTATATTAATATTATAAAGAGGAAAGATTTGTTTGTTTGTATTGAATGGGCTCCAAAACTACTGATCTGATCGTGAAAATTATTTCACTAACAGAAAGCTAAACTATTCAGGAGTGATATAGGCTATGTTTTATTATGATTGCACAAGAAATTCAGTGAAAAATAATAGTATATGTAAATCAAGTCGGAGAAAAGCAGGCAAGATATCATAATGGACACCAGCTGTCAAACATTTGACAGAACGAATTCTGTTGTAGCAGCTCGTAATTACTGTACGTGCAAGTTAGAAATATATATTTTAATGATTAAAATCTTGAAACGTTTTGTGTAATTCCGTTCATGTATATATTCCGTTCTAACTTTGCTTCACTTAACATACCATCACGACTTTATCCCAAACGGGGTAGACAGAGGCAAGTGACTGTGTCGTCATGGTGAACGAAACACTCAGAAGCCCACTTTTCACCAATAGTATTAGAACCCAACGTGGTAGGTGGTGAGCCTTCCGCCGCTATCCGGGTTGATTTGGTTTGTTATCGATGTTTCCCATCACCGGAGAGTAAGTCGGATATTGAACAATGAACACAAAGATTTTTGGCTCCGGCCAGATTTGAACTCGGGACCACACGATCCACGATCTGAGTTCGGGTGCTGAACCACTAGGCCACGACGCTCTCATTTTGCTTTAAACTGTGTATTTACAGACTAATGTGTGGAGTAGAACTTGTGAGATCTTTTGTTGCTTTGAAACATTTCATACTAAATTCTCGAGCAGACTATGCACACTTTTATTCAAATAGAGACTCACCATCAGATTTAGGTTGCCACCAGAAGCCGGTGTACCGGGAGAACTCCTCCTGCGTGACGTAGCACGGCACCCCGGCCTGCCGCGGGTCGTCCGCCAGCCTGCGACCAACGACCGGAGAGTTAGAGCATAATAAGGGCCCGTTCCAAATCGCTTTTAGCTAAGTGATTTTAAGAGAGAGACAAAACGAGCTAAACCTGCGTCTGACAGCTGTCAGGTGAATTCAACCGGGCACCGGTTGAATTTGCACTTGTCAGAGTGATAAACGTCACCAGAACCCGTTCCGAAACAACTGGGAAACTGTCAGGTGACAGCTCGGTCAACTTCGATCTCACTCGGGGTCAATTCGGAACGGGTTCGAGTGATTTTCACTCCCCAGAGTGAAATTCCACTCGATTTGGAACGTAGTCTAAAATTAAGATAATTAATTCGTCGTCAAGGGTGACATGCGTGCCAACAGACTCAGCACTGAGGATGCACAAGACCGCGCGAAGTGGGCCAATAAAATAAGAAAGGTGGACCCTGGGACCCCACACACTGGTGTGGGTTCACAACCGGGATAGACCGCACGGATGATGATGATGAAGATAAAATCAATAAATCAATATCTGGGATAAATTACACAAAGAATACATACTTCAATAGAATTATAACTCCCAGACCACAACAACCACAAATCTTCATAACATGAAGTCATAAAACAGTCATTTCCTAGGTAAATTTTGACAATACTTTCACCTTCTTTTAAATTAGATTTTTTAAGAAGCGATAAAAAAGAACTATTTAAACGAATAAATATTTCCCTTTAACCTTTTTTTATAGCAAAAACAACAAAAATAACAAATACAGCCCGTATGAGGTGTGATAAGCCTAATGTTATCAAGGCCGCATAAGGCCTCCGACTAGGCTCATCAGTCGTCATTCGACGTCAACCGGGTTTAATAGAGCATAATTTTTTTTTATGAGCTGCTTTCAGGATATACTTTTTACATCACTCATCTATCAGGATAGTGTCCCTTCTGCGCATAAGTCAGCCGGGTGGGCAGGGCGGGGCCCCGGCCAGCCAGATGTCCCCCCGCTAGGTGTAAGCCACCAGCGCCGGAGCCATCGGAGACATGGAGATTTCCTGACTGCTTCTTTCACAGATAATTTCTAACACATACCATCACGAATATAATACAATCGGGGCAATCCGCGGCCAGTTGCCGTCATGGTTGAGCGGAACACTCAGAAGCCCAATTTTTACCAAGCATATTTTTTACCCAACATGAGCCTCATCATAGCCTTGGTTTTATCGTCGTTTTCCAGCACCACAAACAACAATGAACTCGAAGATGGTTCTGGCCAGATTTGATCTCGGGACCACACGAGTTTCGAGCGGAGCGAGTAACCCCTAGACCACGATGCTATTCTAATACAGGGCAAAATAAGCAGTATGGTTTTTTTTTATCATTTAAAATGGGTTTGCGTTTGGCCTCAGTCTCGCCTGGTGGTAAGCTATGACGAGGCCGATGGTGGTACACGCTTACCCAGAAAATGCCTTCACTCTGGCCTTGAGGATACTAAGGTTGTTAGTATTCGGAAACACAGACGCAGGGAGAGCGTTCCACTCCCTAGCGGTGCGGACCAGAAAAGACGCAGGCCCTCCCGGCGTCTAGTAGGTAGAAAGTAGAGGGTGGTATCGGGTTTCTACACTCACCTATCTGGATGGTGTCCCTTCTGCGCATAAGTCAGCCGGGTGGGCCGAGCGGGGGCCCCGGCCAGCCAGATGTCCCCCCGCGCGGTGTGAGCCACCAGCGCCGGCGCCATCGGACACATGGCGGGGGTGAGGGCGCAGCCCCCGCCCGTGCTGAGCGAGCGGGGGACTAGGGGCGGTGGCTGGAAGAATAAAGACGGTTTATGAATGATCTACCACTAATATTTTGTTTTGTTATGGATAAACTCAAAAACGAATGGGCCAGTTCAAAACATATGTTACCAATATAATCTACTCAGCAAGTAACATTGGGTATCTTTTAATATTTACAATTTATATGCGCCAGACAACACACCACTTGTCATGGTCTCGAAGTAAGGATAAATATCCTTGTGTTACGAGGTACCAGACAGGGAAATAAGCCAGGGGCGTCTCGCAGCACACCCAGAACCGAGCCAATTTAGAAAAGATTGCTTCCTGAATTGACCTGACCAGGAATCGAACCCGGGACACCACACATGTCAAGTCAAGAAACCGTGCTACAGCGAACTTCGTCAATCGTGTCGTCAAGAACAATTGGCGGAGCCACTATTAAATGAAAGGCATTGTCTATCAGTCAACGACACAAATAAATTTCAGACCGCCCAAGAAATCAAATATTTTTAAAAACCACCAATTATATTAAAATGAATGGACGGTAAGTCCATTAACAAGTGAAACATTTCAATTGTCTTCTGCTGTCATCACGTTACTGCTATTGGCACGCCAGCTACAGCCAAGTGCTGTCATCACGTTACTGCTATTGGCACGCCAGCCACAGCCATGTGCTGTCATCACGTTACTGCTATTGGCACGCCAGCTACCGCCATGTGCTGTCATCACGTTACTGCTATTGGCACGCCAGCCACAGCCATGTGCTGTCATCACGTTACTGCTATTGGCACGCCAGCTACCGCCATGTGCTGTCATCACGTTACTGCTATTGGCACGCCAGCCACAGCCATGTGCTGTCATCACGTTACTGCTATTGGCACGCCAGCTACCGCCATGTGCTGTCATCACGTTACTGCTATTGGCACGCCAGCCACAGCCATGTGCTGTCATCACGTTACTGCTATTGGCACGCCAGCTACAGCCATGTGCTCCATCACGTTACTGCTATTGGCACGCCAGCTACAGCCATGTGCTGTCATCACGTTACTGCTATTGGCACGCCAGCTACAGCCATGTGCTGTCATCACGTTACTGCTATTGGCACGCCAGCTACCGCCATGTGCTGTCATCACGTTACTGCTATTGGCACGCCAGCTACAGCCATGTGCTGTCATCACGTTACTGCTATTGGCACGCCAGCCACCGCCATGTGCTGTCATCACGTTACTGCTATTGGCACGCTAGCTACAGCCATGTGCTGTCATCACGTTACTATTACTGGCACGCCAGCTACGGCTCAAAAATGGACATTAAAAAAACTAGCTTCACCTGATTAGGCCCTTCCTCGGCCACAAAAAGCGACGAAGCGCACGGGAACAGCACTCGACCTGAGGCCTGGTGGAGCTCATAGGACGCGATGCCCCACGCGCAGACGCGCTGCCTCTCCAGCAGAAGCTGTTCCTCACGAGACCACTTGCCGGAGGAGACTCCAAGTGCTACGTTGGACTCGATTAGGGGCTTCCATTCTAATCTGAAATAGGATGGTTTTGTTGGAAATGACTAAGCTAGTGATTTTACACAAATGTGGATATTTTTAAATTTATTTCGTTGGATTATTTAATTTTAATGTATGTACTATTGTTCATTTTTCTGATAATTATGTATGATTGACTAAGATTGATTAAGTATGTATGTCGTCGTTCGAGTCTTTTGTGAGCCTCAACTCAACATGTACAGGCCAGTAAAAAAAAAGTAAGTAAGTAATTAGCCTATACATTTACTGTCCCACTGCTGGGCGAAGGCTCATTGAAATCAGGTCATCGCTACAATTGATGGGTATTGGCTTAATTAATCAGCATGCTTGCCAAATGCGGCTTGGTGATCACAATCCCAGCCTATGAAAAATACACTTTACCCAACCTAGGAATTGAACCCGGGGCCTCCGGGTTTCGGGCAGAGTGGTTTCAGGCCAGTAAGTTACTTTTTATGATTTTGTTTGTATTAGTTCGAAAATGATCAATAGCAAACTTAAAAAAAAACCCTTTGTTCAGCATTATGCAAGAGAATACAAATGGCTTGGGTTTAGTGTTTAAACTTAAACTACATTTGTATTCTCCATCTAAACTTTGAGCATGAAATAAAAACCACAATCCTATACAGGGTGGTCCAAACATACACGGCAATCATTTTTTTCAGCTTCCTCACACTCAGGGGTATCCGAAAATACCCCATGTATGTTACCTATGATAAGAAGCAACGTCCGAACCGGTGGTAGATTCACATTATGTATATTCACGATGTGTACTAATATTGTACTATTTTATTTACGTTTATTATTATTATTTCTGTATACTTTTTTTGACATGTCATAAGTGCTTTATACAAGCTTAAATGAATAAATGATTTTTTACTTTACTTTACTTTACTTTACTTACTTTACTTACCCGATTTTTGTAGTTTTCCGTTATGAATTTTCTTACGAATTTTTGAAAATTTCTTGGTTGAGTCACTTTTTCGGTCAGTGTAGCGCGATCTTTTGAGATAAATGCCTTATTTTTTTTTAATATATGAATAATAGCGCCAGATGATTCCGAAGAATTCACATCCATAACGCTCATCATAACTCATAACTAACTTATGAAATTGAAAAAGTTAGAAGCTGTTTTCTCCCTGAACTTTAAGGGCCGTTTTAAAAAAAAGTTACCTAAAATTTTTCATCCAAATCTTTTTTAAAAACTTAACTATACTTTTTACTATTTACCATGTTAATTTCAATGAGTATCTTCAAGGAGAACATACCTAAATTTTCATTCAAAGTGATAGATTACTTGAATTTTACACTTCTGGCATTTTGAATGAAAATTTTAGTATGATGCCGCGCTAAAGTAACTCATTGAAATTTACATGGTAATTAGTAAAAAAATTTTGAGTGCAGTTTGGGTGATAAATTTTAGGTAACTTTTTTTTTAAAACGGCCTTTAAAATTCAGTGAAAAAACAGAATTTCTAAATTTTTCTATTTTTTAATTTTTTTTAGAGTTACGATAAGCGTTATGGATGTGAATGCATCAAAACCATCTAGCGCTATTATTCAACTATTAAAGAAAAAAAATCAGGCTATTATTTCAACAGATTGCGCTACAGTGACCGAAAAAGTGACTCAAACCAGAAATTTTCAAAAATTTAGTAAAAAAATTATAATTCGAAAACTACAAAAATCGGGTAGCATATATGGGGTATTTTCGGATAGCCCTAAGCACTAGTGTGAGGAAGCTAAAAGAAATTTGTATTCCTTTTAAATCAATCAAATCTTATATGCACATACAATTTCAACAAGAGGGAACCACACACTCTGTACTAACTAATATATTGCGGATTTGGTATTAAAATAAAATGTTCTTAAATAATACTGGTATACATCCAGCCATTTATATTTTTTTCAATAAAAAGATTTGTACACATTTTAAACAGCCTTTGTTTCCTTAAGTTGTAGTTGAAATATTTCTGTATAGGGTGTCCCAAAAAGTAGTGATACAATGCAGTGGTATAGCATCACTATGGCTATTTGAATTACTCCCATGTATGTTCCGCGATTGTTAGTAGTTTTTGAGTTATGTTTTTTTTACGATTTTGTAAATTTACCCTTCGTTGTTCATTGTGCCACTAATGAAATAAAATTAAAAATATAAATTTTCTTTATTGTTTTTTTCTAGTTAGCTGAATACTTGATTCAAAAGTATTTACATTGTTAACACTGAATAATAATTTTATAAAAAAATATGAAACTGAAAAAGTGAGTAAGATTGTTTTTTCCCAAATTTTTGAAGGTTATTGAAGAAAAGGTTTTTTTTTCTAAATATTATTTAAAAACTTGCCTATGTCAACATGTCATGTAAATTTCAATAAGATCATGTCGTGATCATTCTTGTACCCTTGTTTTCTTGTTGTATTCTTGTTTTTGTACCTTTTAGTATAAGTAAATTATGTTTATACCTATCCTATGTAATGCTAATAGGAGTCAATAAAATATTTTTCTTTTTTTCTTTCTTACATTCTTCAATTTGCATTCAATGTATAGTGTGTAAAATTCAAGATCTTAAGGTAGCAAAAAAATAAGTATACCAAAAATCCATAGCAAAAAGTTTTTTAAAAAGACAATTTTCATGCTTGGAACTTCTACTTTATGTAAAAAAAATATTTCATTCAAAAATTATGTAATGTAGGCCTAGTATTAGCTAACAATAAAAAAAAATGAAGCATGTATCTCAATTTTCACTTGAAAAAAATGACTCAATCCGGAAATTTTCATAAATTCAAAAACTACTAAAATCGCAAAACATTCATTAATAGCCGGGCCCTAGTAATGTTCTACCACTGGGCTTCCGCTTATCACTACTTTTTGGGACAGCCTGTATAAATGTTTTGGGTGAGGGGGATTCTATTCCCTTGTAATTTTTAACCATTTGGAATGTTGCCATCAGAGTAAATTAGATTTATTATCATTTCTGACTGACATGCAATTAATCAATCTCATATTCATGACAATATAACACCTGTTCTAATTGAAAATATATCACCTCTTTGTATATAAATACTAACAGCTGTTCTCAAAATCATATTTTGGACTTGCCAAAAACGCTCCCTATTAACTATTGCAAGATGGTGACATCACAGAACACCTATTTCTATCACTTGTTTGGCAAATTATTAAAAATTCAATGTCAAAATTAAATTCTTAACAAAAGTTACTATGAATTGTGTGGATTATCAAATCGAAGTATACCTAATTTTATTTCTTTTACACTCTTAAGACACCAAAATAAAACAGATGAATACCTGGCATTAGTAGGTTGTGAAGATGGAGTAATATCTGTATACAACAGTGTTATTTCCCAGCCATTCTGTGGTGTCCTCAGAAAGTAGATCCTTGTCTTCCCGTTACCAAGTTTCCTGAACGATATAGCCATAGGAACCATTGTCGACAGCGAGGATAGATCTTTTCTCAAGTCATTAACGGCTTGTCGAACTTCTGCCCAAGTATATCTTTTCGAAGGCGGCCTCACATAATCAACCGCCGCCGCCCCATCTCCCGCCTCCCGCACCTCCATACTGACTATATCCATCAGGAATCTCCTAATAATCTTTCCTAGTTACTCTAAACAAATCTATTTTCATAATGATTTAACAAATTTTCTAACAAAGAGAACTATACTTGATTTCTTCGCCTATATAACACTTAGCTTATAAAATTTGACTAATTACAACGTGTATTTACAATCGAGTGTCATTATAGGTGATAATTAAGTAAAGATATACGGAAATTCTAACTAGAAATAAGCCAACACACAGCAACTCGATCTGAATTTTGACTTCTCTTGCCAAATGGTGGATGGATGGATGGTCGCCGCAGCTGTCTTTCATCATTGACATATTTGACATTTAACTCGAAAGTATCTCGATTGTAACTCTCCAGTCTCCACGTTTGTAGTCTGTCTCACTCTGTGCGGTACGTTAAAAAGAAAGAAAACATGACCTCACTTGAGTGATACCCGAGTGAGTGCGAGTTTGTACACATGTACCAATTATTGTTCGGATATATTAAAGTTGCATAAATAAACTACTAACACAAAAGAGATTTGTTGACTGATGATAAAATTACAGTCAGCTTGTTTTTTAATATTTTCGTGATTATGTAGCTGAATTCTAATTTAAGTATTTATTTATTTATCTATAATCGTCTGACCGTTATGATAAAATTAA